>JAWWMP010000001.1:10400292-10416453 GCA_035047865.1 Dendrocincla tyrannina | reverse complement strand
AGGCCTCAGCCCACAGAGATAAGGGCTAGGCCGGCACAGAGAGCTGATGTCCTCCACCACGCAAACGGGAGAGAAGACAAAAAAGAGGGCAAAAAAGAGAGAGAGGGAGGAAACCTTCCTCCTGTCTTTATAAACACCTGATTACGTGAAGGAACGGTGTGGAATACTTCCTTAGTTACAACCTTGCTTCCAAAAACCAAGAAAACTAAACTACCACAAAAGTGAAACAAGGAATTAATTCACAGCTTACCATGGGCAGGCAGGTGCTCAGCCATCCCCAGGAGAGCAGGACCCCATCACTTGTAATCATGACTTGGGAAGACAAATGTCATCTCTCCAAACACCTCTCCTCTTCCTCCTTCTTCCCCCTCTCTATATGTTGGGCATGACACCGTGTGGCATGGAATATCTCTTTTGTCCGCTGGGATCAGCTGTCCTGGCTCCTCCCAACTTGTGCACCCCCAGCCCACTCCCTGGCGGGGCACTTACAAGAAGAAGAAAAGGCCTTGAATCTCTGCAAATGCTGCTCAGCAATAACAAAACCATCTCTATATTATCAACATTGTTTTCAGCACAATCCAAAACACAGCCCCACATGAGCCTTGGTGAAGCAAATTAACTCTATCCCAGCTGAAACCAGCATAGAACTTCCCATCACTGAGAGGACATAAACTTTCCCTTCTCGCATGATCGCCTCCTCTCCCTGCTCCTCTTTTGCTGTTGGCATTCACTGGACTTATACAGAAGTGATTTATCCAGACTAAAAATACATGCCTTAGAGCTAGGTAAGGAAAGCCAGGGACTGCATGGTCAGGATCATGTTCAGGGAAAACAAAAGCCTGGGAAAGAGGTGGTAAGGAAGCAGATCAGCTCCATCATAACACGTAATATCACCCTCAAAGTGACAAAGCGATTCTAAATGAATAGAGACAAACACAGATTCTTAGTTGAATAGCCCTGAACATGTGACCATTGCACTGCACTTTAATATATATATTCTTTTTTTTTTTTTTAATAAAATCAGTTATTCATGTAGCATGAACAGTTAACTGTTCGTTAGTTTAAAAATGCAAACCAGGACACTTTTATGAAAAACATTTTTAAACTTGTAACAGATATGCGCAAGGACTTAAAAAATAATTTAAATATGTAGTGCTGCTACTCTCAGCAGTAACTGAGCAAGTAAAGGACAGTTTATGCACATTTCCTAAAATGCACGATTTCCCCCCCCAGCATTTTTGTCTTTTAAATGAGTTTATCATGAAGTGCAGGATAAATGTCATTAGCATTCACTTTCAACAGAGAAATGAGTTTGTTGTCTACATTCATTTCATTTATCACTGCAAGCAGAGACTGCACCATACTGATTCCTAGTAGACACAGAGCAATTTTTCCATACTAAGGAAGTGTTTTGCCCTTAAGAAATGATGTGTGGCTATTTAAAAAAGAAAATAAAATGTTTTGATGTTGATCTTTAGAGCAGCAATCTTCATATAGAAAAAGAAAACTTCTAGGGTGGCAGAATAACTACTTGATGTGAAGAACTGTCCTTTACAGTCTAACTCCAGTTAGAGAATGGGGAAGGGTGAGTATCCATAGGCTGTGAGAACTATCCTGAAACAGAAACTAATTACTCCACAGATCTAAAAATAAAATAATTTAAAAACAGTATCTGGGATAATAACAAGAATCTACTACATTATGGGTCAGCAACAATCCTTTGAAACAACATTTGTGAGTTGTTGTATATTTTTATATTCAGTGGGAGCTAGTACTCTTAGTTTTACTTAATTTTTAAGGCTAGATTTTTTAAAACTTGATCACAAGCGTATACAAGAAAAATGAATGAGTTTTTTAAGTACACCACAGAAAAACATTAGCCAAGGCATGCTCTTCTTCTTTTTTTTTTCCTTCCAGTTCTGCTGACCATGAAGATTTTGAGGAAATAAATTTTAAAAGACATGAAACAGGAAATCCAAAATCAATTTGCAGGGTGTGACTACTACCAGAGTCATGTGCTTTTTAAGTTTAGCCATGGCTAATTCTGTTTAGGGGAGGTGCTTAAGTGGTCACAGCACCAAGCCTGACAGAGTTCAGGAAGCATTTGGATGATACTCTCTGGCACATGATGTGACTCTTCGGGATGGTCCTGTGCAGGGCTAAGGGCTGGACTTGATGTTCTTTGTAGGTCCCTTCCAACTCAGCCTGTTCTGAGATTCCATGAAATACATATACATATATGTATACAGAAAGTGAGGAGATAACACCAGTAATGGAGTGTAACTAATTTTATAATGTAGGGATGTTTTTATGTTTCTCTCGTATTTGTAAGATGTACACACAGAAGACCACAATGTATTAGAGATTACATCTCTTCATTGTCTGTGAGTGATATATTAACAGTACACTCTATTTTCATTCACAGTGTCCTTGGAACATCTCCAAGTTTGCTGTAGGATCATGCAATATTAAAGTTTTCCTCTTATCCATGAATCAAAGCCAGACTATGCAAATTTGGTTTTTCAGGTCCATTCCCCAGTCAGAAGATAATATATTTAAGAAATATAAGACCTATTTTTAGCCATATTTTTCATGTTTAGGTATTACAAAGAACAAAGCACACTGAAGTTAGAGGGCAGTATTCAAAACTTTGAATCCCAAGTCACAATTTTCCTAAACTTTTCCTTCTTGCTAAGCAGACTTGGCTCACATGCTAGACAAGGCTAGAAATTTTCAAACAGATTTTATTTTTCTGCAAAAGTATTACTTGGTATAATTTAAATTCAGTCAGAGTAATGGTGGAAAAAGGAAAATGATTTGTCTTAAAAACAGTCACTGCCTCATGACTGAGGGAGACCCCATCACAGTCTGCAACCTCTTCAGGAGGAGCAGTGGAGGAGCAGGTTCAGATCCCTTCACTCTTGTGACCAATGACAGGCCTGAAGTTGTGTCAGGGGAGGTTTAGGTTGGGTGTTAGGAAAAGGTTCTTCAACCAGAGGGTGGTCAGACACCGGAACAGTCTCCTCAGGGAAGTGGTCACAGCACCAAACCTGACATTGTTCAAGAAAAGTTTGGACAAAGCTCTTGGGCTCATGGTGTGATTCTTGTGGCCATCCTGTGCAGGGCCAGGAGTTGGACTTTGACCATCCTTGTGGGTCCCTTCCAACTCAGGATATTCTATGATTCTATGATGACATGTTTTAATTCATATTATAGTCAATATTTGGACTTTACGACTGCTCTCTGTGAGATATAATACATGGGTTAACAATGATATCTCTTCCCTTTATGTGAAATGGGAGTAAAACCATTGAGATGTACCTTAGGGCAAGTTTTCAAGTCATGTCATTTGGCTGTAATGCTATCTGCAGTCTAGTAAGGGTTTCATATTTTAAAGCATTTTTTTAATATACAGTGAGTGCTTTGCTTTATACAGTCTATCCTAGCCCAAAGTTACTGTGCTCAGTAATCTAAAGGTTCTTGTTGAAAACAACATGAGTCAGATCTGGTGGTGCTAGAGTTTGTATCTGTTAAAACTAAATTGTTTACTTATTTTAGTACCTAACAGGGCCAAGTGCAAGGTGCTGCACTTGGGTTGGAGCAATCCCTGGTATCAATACAGGCTGGGGAATAGAGAGACCAAGAGCAGCCCTGCTGAGAAGGGCTTGAGGGTGCTGGTGGATGAGAGGCTGGACATGCCCTGGCCATGTGCACTAGGAGCCCAGACACCCCCCGTGTCCTGGGCTGCATCCAGAGCAGTGTGGGCAGCAGGGCAGGGAGGGGATTCTGCCCCTCTGCTCTGCTCTGGTGAGACCCCACCTGCAGTGCTGCCTCCAGCTCTGGGGTCCAGCACAGGGAGGACATGGAACCTGTTGGAGCGAGTCCAAAGAAGGGCCACGAAGATGATTAGAGGGATGGAGCACCTCTCCCACAAGGAAAGGCTGAGAGAATTGCAGTTGTTCAGCCTGGAGAAGAGAAGGCTTCAGGGCAGCCTAACTGCAGCCTTCAGTACCTGAAGGGAACATACAAGAAAGATGAAAAGGGACTTTTTACAAGAGCCTGTAGTGACAGGACAAGGGTCAATGGCTTTAAACTGAAAGAGAGTAAGTTTAGATTAGATATTAGGAAGAAATTCTTCCCTGTGAAGGTGGTGAGGCACTGGAACTGCCTAGAAAAGCTTCAATCCCTGGAGGTATTCAAGGTTGGATGGGGCTCTGAGCAATCCTGTTCTAGTGGAAGGTGTCCCTGCCCACGGTGGTGGTGGGGGGGGGCGGGGGTGTTGTGTTAGAATTGGATGGTCGTTAAGGTCCCTTTCAACCCAAACCATTCTGTGATTCTGTGATTATCAAATTACATAGACATTTTTGTAAGTCAGCAGTGTACACCTTGAGCAGATCAGGAAGGAAAATTAGAAACTGATCTATCAGGGAGCAGTCCCTCTTCACAAGCAAAATTGGAATTGTATTTCATAGTGGGTAGATGCTCCCCTTGGATTCTTGCTTTCTGTTGATTATTCTTTTAAAAGATTTATCCTTTCTGTAAACAAAAAAGGAAGGAGTTAAATAGAAGCTGAAAGGAGCTTAAATGAAAACAAGAGATGACTCTATTGTAGTGGAATTAATCAAACATGAAGATAAGACAGACATATCTAATTTCAGAAGCTACAGAACGAATATCTTATCACAGTTGTTTCAGTGACCTCACTTTTTAACTTTCACAGGAAATGCCTTGAGTATGCAACCTTACACTGAGTGAAAAGAGCCAAAATAAGTAGAGAGAACAATATTACTGAGTGCCAATGGATTTTTTTAACAGAATTTTTTTTTTACAGTCTCTGCCTCTTATAAAAACAAATCCAAAACATCAATTAGAAAAATTCTATACTGTTTGTACTGAAAAAAGAATTAAAATTTGGATGAACCCAAACGAATCACGTATGGCTACAAGTCTCAGTTCTGAAACTTGATCCTAAGAGAAATGGCAGCATTATCTCCAAAGTCCTATATCATATACAGAAATGCAAATATATAATTGTGCATGCTTGTATAAATAAAAATGACACAATAACTCTTTTTATATGCAATATTCAACAAGTTTTGACAAGAATAGAAAGTCAGTTGGATGTTTTGAAGTCCCTTAATAGTCAGCTAAAGCATATGGCCAACTTAGAAAGCAGCACAGTCATCCAGCTGAACTCCACCTCTCAGCTGGATCTCAACAAAGAAAAGGAGGAAGAGATGGAAGAAACAGATCAGCTCTAGGAACAACAACATGTTGTGGCAGTGGGATTTAGTGTGCCCATGAGATTAAGCTACTATTCATATTACAGTTTTGACTTATATATAATTAGGGAAAAAATGGTGAAGGTAGTGATCTACAAAGAGACTCTTTCAACATAATGATACTTCCTGGGGAGACAACAGAAAAAGCTGATTGATTTTATCAGCCACTGTTGTAACCGAGGAGTAGAATCTAGTATAGAAATCTGATTATTTGCCAAAATCCTTATTTTTTTCTTGCCTTACTGTAAATACAAAATAAAAACATGTGGCCAATAGTTGAATTTTGCTATTTAAATTTTGTGACTTTTACCTTTAGGGGATGACACTGAAGCGGGTTCAACCCTTCCTTATTTCTTCAAAGACTGTATGAGATTCCTTTCCTGTGGAAGTAACAAAAGTAGCATCAGGAGCAGTATCTTAGATGTCTGCTAACCTAACTTTGTGTTCCTACTTTTACTCCTGGAAATGCCTTCCTGCATTTTATGCAGTTTATGGCAGTTCTTTTCCGTTAGATTTTTATTCACTGTCTCCTGGCCTTTGTTTTGGCTTTCTCCATCAAAAATCACCTCAGCACACACGACACAGCTTTTGACCCAGACTACCCATGCTGCACAAGGGATCCTGTGTTAATTCAGAGAGTTGTACTTTCACTTTTTATTTGGTCTAAAAGAAGAGTACTTAGCACTCCAAACTTCCTTTAAACAGTCTTTAGTTTATTTTCTAGATCTCCAGATCAAAGACTGCATGAGGGAAGTTTTCATACACTGCCAGAATAAAGATGTTTAGATAGGTACCTGCTAAGAACTTTCAAAAGAAACTAACTGCTAGAAACTTAACTCAGCTTGACTTGCAACCCTAATGAGGCTTCCACACAGCCCTGTGAAGCACCTCTGAATAATTTTGATAAACTTGGCCTTGAAGAACCATTTTTCTGCAAAATTATTTTGCTTTTAACATTGAGGAAAATTTGGTGGGTATTTTTTAATGTGGTAAAATAATATAGACCAAACTGAAGTTAGTGTACAATGGTACCAAACTGAGTACTACAGCTACAGTAGATGATTTTTAATATTGACAGGCAGAAACTACTAGAGATTCTGAATAGATTAAAAAATGGGTAACTACTATACCAAAATTGTTGCTGTTATTTTACTCTTTTGCTGAAATAGTTCAGAATGTAAGAAATCACCAAGATATCATCAGAGCTCTGTCAAACATACAGTAATGCCTCTCAAAGAAAAGAAATGCAGTTGCAGTTTTAACTCTAAAGATTTCTCTTTAAACATTTGGAATTAAAAATAGAAAATTTCCTACTGTAAGTGCCTGAAGTGCATATGACAGCAATCCTACTGTTCAGCTTAATGAGCCTGCCAGTCTAGAATATTAAGCAGTTTGATTTAAGCATCTTAAATATTATGTAGATCTAAAATGTTAAATAGTATGCAAGTGTTTGGAAAATGTAATAAAGGACACTTTTCCTATATAAAAGAATCACCTATCCTCTGCTATTTGCAGTATGAAATGTGGTTATTAATTAATATAGAGCTGATTTCTAGGGACTTACAGAATTCAAATTCAAAATTTCCATTGTATTTTAAGATGTTTCAAGATGTTCTTGTAAGATTCCAGAGGTTCTTCACATTTACTGGCTGACACTCAGCCCTCGTTTCATTTTTTTTCCTCTTTTAAGGAATACTTTCCTTGATTGTTTTATCCACAACTGTGATTTGATTTAGCAGTCTTTGGATTAAGTCACTGCATACAAATCCAGGATTAGCAGTTCAGATGCCCTAACCTTCCTGTGCCAGTCTTGCATCTCTAATCTTACTTCTGGTAGAAGAGGCATCTCTGCATGTATCAGACACCAGCTCCAGACATGTTGCTCCCTTTGCTTTGTTGTGTTGGTGTTAGAGAAGGCTGTCTCAGTTTTTCTACCTATTCCTTGTCAAAGACATGATTTAAGAAACTGTAAGCTTGTATGCAGAGACCAAATAAGCACTTTTCTGCAAATATGCTGATCCTGATATGTTCAGGCATCCACAAGATTTTAGAAATATAATCCTTTGTATTTTGATGTTAAATAATTTGAGTGGACACTGCAAATTGTTGATGGCTAAAATACAAGCTCCTTCTTGACTCAGAAGTTGTTATAAACTTCATTTAAGCAAGGTAGATTTATTTCCATTTGAAAATCAACAGATTCAAACTCCTTCTACCTAAGCACATGTTGAATCACTGACCAAACGCCAGGGTTTGTGACAAGAAAATTAAGTAGAATCATAGAGTAGTTTGGGTTGAAGGAGATCATAAAGATCATCTCATTCCAATCCCCCTGCCATGAGCAGGGATACCTTTTACTAGACCAGGTTTCTCAGAGCTCCATCCAGCTTGGCCTTGAACACTTGCAGGTATGGGTCATCCACAGTTCTCCAGGAAAGCTGTGCCAGTGCCTCACCATCCTAGTAGTGAAGGATTTCTTCCTAATATCTAATCTAGTCTCTTTCTGTATACATTCCCCCTTGTCCTATAACTATAGTTGCTGATGAAGAGTGAAAATGGATTTCTGGAGGGAAAGAAAATAGAAGGAAAAAAAATTGGTACTCAGATTTCTATGTCAGTACTTCTAGGATTAAATAATGAGCATTAGCCTATCCCTGTAAAAGCACTAGAGAACAATAGTGGTCAATAGTGAAAGAACATAAGAATTTAAGCCACTTTTCTTTGAAATATAGATCACTTGAAAGGTGCTTTACAATTCCCTGAGGAAAAATTTCCCGGTGGCCTGCTGCATTATTTCAATTATTTTAATCACCTGTGCTATTTCTTCCAAAGGATACTGGAAAAGACTTCTAGTGTCTTTTTGTTATATAAGAATTCAAGTCCTGTAAGCACTTCTGGAAATTTCTCAAGTAAATTCTGCACAAACTTAGATGAGAATATCTCTCCTTTTCTTCTTGAGAATGGACTATTTTTTCTTTTTAAATATCAACAAAATAATAAATCCTGCACACATCTTCATTACTTCATGCCACCTACACATCTATAGTCCTTACTACAGTATTTTGAATTTCATACATATGGGTATTTACCCTTTTTTACTTAAAAATAATCTTGTTACTTTACTTCACTTATTATTCACTTATTACCTGACATTTCATTAGATACACCACTTACAGATTAAAGACCTAGTATATGTTCTTTCTGTTTTTCCTTTGGGAAATGATAAAAAGTAAGTTTTTTACATATCCTTTTGCCACAATCATGGAAGACACACTTCCTTTAGATAACCTTTCAGCAGGTAATGGGGCAGTGGGATTCAATTACTATTTACAGTACAGAAATCCATAGATACACAGTCCTGGTTATGGGATCTCATTGTGGTAGATGCTCTTGAAAGCCAATTCTTTCTTCATTCTCAAGATAAGTACGTCCTGGGCCATGACAGGGCAAAATACCCTCTTCTTCTCCAGATTGTCCTAGAAGGCTGAGCTATTGCTGATTGTCTGGGTAAGATAAGCTTAAAATGTGTTTCTCTTGTCTACAGAAGGCTGACTCTAAAAAAACTTAAGCTGGGAATCAAGTAATAACTTTCGGTCACCATCATCATGGGCAAGATTTGAAGTGGTGCCTGAGATCGAAACATGCTAAATTCCACCATCAACCACAGTACTTCAAGCTGTACAATGAAAAGAAAAAAAAGAAAAAAGCTATTTTCTGTTGTGTAGGGAGTGTGCTTCAAATGTGGAAGAGTCTGTCTAGCTGTGGCAGTGAGCACCTTTGAGGTAATTGCTGTTTTGTGTTTCAGTTTAGAGACAGACGTTCAAATGAATCATTGACTTCTGTTTCTGCATTCTGGGCGGGCCCCTTTGCATGTACAATTTTATTGGTTTTAAAGGGACTGTGTGCTGGCACAGCTGCTCCCAGTATAACAGGATATGCAGCACAGAGGAAAACATTCCCACATATTTTCCTGGTAGAAGTTTGGTGATTTTATATACAATTTAAGCAATTAAATCCTATAATAGCTTTAACAGCAAAATATACAAAATACAATAGGTCTTCTAGTGATTATACAGGGTACTTGGTGTTTATATTTGTATGTATTGGTTGTTTTGATTAAATGCATACTTCTTAAGAGGCAGTCTTGGTCTGAGGCTTCACGTTTTTTTTCTTTTATGTCTCTTTTCCATTTACTTTTCAAATTTATGTGAATCTTGACCACTCTTTCAGTCTGCCATGCATGGGAGAGGTATTAGCCAAAATTCTGCCGTGAGGACCCTCTGTGCTTCAGCTGCCTTTAATAGGATCACACTTTTAAAAAAATAAGTCATATACTCACATAAACATTTAGATAGAAAACTGAATTACATCAGCAGTGAAAAATCATATGACTGAAACATCAATTCTAATTTAAAAGCATTTCTTGAGACAATGCAAAATGTAATTCTATTGCTGAAGTGAGGCAAGGCTGTTCTGGGACAAAACTAATATAGAAGTCTGACAAATACTGTTAATAATCCACTGATATGTATAACTGATGAAAACATTGTTGACAGCACCATATTGCAAAAAAAGAATCATAGCCTGATGGGAACATTACAACCCACTGGTAGAGACATGCACGAGCCTCTAATGCTGTTAGGATTGCCACCATAGTGATGGGCCAGATTCTCAGGAGCTGACATCTTTATAAATCAGAAACTCTCTGGTACCACAACAGGTCCTTGGTTTGACTAATGTATGATTCCAGTCGAGGACTGTAGTACAGCAGAAACCATGCTAAGCATAACCTATCTGTGCCAATGACACTTTGAAGGCCAGAGATAACAAAGAGAACTCAGGAAGTCTCTCTTCTTCTACAAAACAGTCACTATAAAATAATAAGCTAAATTCTAAACTAAATCCAAAAGTCATTTAAGATTGTGGCACAACACTGGATGTGTCTATTAAAATTATCAAGTAAATCGACTTTTTAATGATATCATAAATTTTGTTTCCTACATTATTAAATTAAGCACTACCTGTTATAAAGAAAATTTGCCCACCTACAAATGCGTATATAAACAATGGACATTTACATAGGGATCTACTTTTATGAAGCTTGGCCCTACTAAATATATCATAAAACCACAGAATTGTTAAGATTGAAAAAGGCCTCTATGATATCAAGTCCAAACGTTAAATTATGCACATATATGTAGTCACATACTTCCATTTTAAAAGCTAATTAAAGTGTAAATATTGTTGGTTAATGTAGTTGGCTGTCAATATGCACTTGTTACGGGAAGTGTGACATATGTCATTTAATAAGAGAGCATAACATATTATTTGTGATATAATTATGTGGGAATATGGAGCTCAGCTTATTTCTGTATCATTGTGTACAGTTATGAATGTGTTGCTGCATAGCTTAATTTTCTGATCCTTGGAAGTCTGGGTGCAGTAGCTACATTTAATTTCACATGAATCAGTTTGACTGCACGATGATGAAATATATTTTTCTAAAGAGAATTTCACTTTTGCATCTCTCATGTAGGCAGAATAAGATTTTATCATCTTCCAGTTATCCATTTTAAATGCTGATTCTTTTATTGAATGATATAATGCCGTCTGGAAACCTAACTTGTCTTTGGAAATTAAGTTTAACTTGTCACTTAAGGAATGGTTTTATTTTTTTGTGTGTGAATTAGGGCAGAGTGTGGTTTTGTTAGCTTTTAATTAAAATGAATGTCCAGATAGAGAACTACAATATCAAAAGAATAAACTAAATTACTCTTGGAATCTTATTTTATTTGTAGTTGATAGAATGTGTCTTTGATATACTTATTTACATAGATTATGCTTTATTCCATAATTGGTGCCTTCATCTTATTAAATAATTGACTTTTCCTTCATTAGACAAAGAAATGCATAACTTACATGGAGTTCTGGATATAAGAGAGGGAACAAAAGTTCCTGATGTGGCAGACAGGCACAATCACCAGCGTTACAAATGGGAGATGTTAAGACAAATCATTACAAAAATATTACTGCACAAGAGGAAATTCCTGACGCGGAGAAGGCTAGCTAGATGTCGCCAGTGGAAGGACTGGAAGGGATGCAGTGTGTCCTGTTGCAAATTATCAACTCATGCTACAGTCTACAGTGTGGAGACAGACATAAGCTTGATGTGCAGCTTACGGCACTTAGTAGAAAGGCTATTAATTTTAGATACTGCAGTTGGAAAGGAAAGCATTTTCAATCACAAGAGAGCCAGGAGTGCTCTCCTAGTCCTGTAATGCTCACTGTTCAGTTTGCATAGGAGTTTCTCAAAAACAGCCCCTAGTATTGCAACAGGAATGGCTTAAATTTTGAGGAAAATGAAGCAATTATTCTATGTATGTCTTGTGTGCGTAATTTTGTGTAATTTGTAATAGCAGTAAGTGCTACTGAACAGTTTAGTACATAAATCTCAGCTAAGAAACCTTGGTTTGGTGTCAAACAAAGTACACTTACATGATTGGAACTTTGTCAGTATTGCCAGCCATAGAATCATGGAACCTTATTAAAATGTGAGCCAGAAGAGACCTCTGGAGATCCTCTAGTCTAACTCCAAGGAGGTCCATCTTCAATGTCTGGGGCATTTTGCCATTAAGTTTTTAGTATCTCCAGGGACAGTGATTCCACAGCCCCCTCAGGCACCTGTTTGAAAACGCGAATGTTTCCTGGCATTTAACTGGAACTCTCCCACACTGCAGCTGAAGTCTTTCACCTCTTGTCCCATCCCTGGGCACCTCTGAAAAGAGTCTGGTTCCACCTGCTCTTTGCAAGTCTGTACAAAATCCAGCAGCTTTGAAACAACTTTAGTGTTTGTGACTGTGACAGGTCCTGTACTCTTCACACAATGGGGTTTGAGTTTCAGCCACTCCTGCAGTGTGTCACTGATGTATCTCTAATATGTGCTGTTCTTAACCCTGTAGTACAGAGATGCTGTTGCTCTCTACAATGGGAGCTCCAGGCATCTCAGAGGATGATGTGATGCTATCTTTTACTTGGCAGGAAGACACAGATCTGTGTTTCACATAGCAGTAAACTTACCCATGTTTTTGTGAATAACACCACTAGAAGCTCCCTTTCACCTCCCCATTCTGCCCCAGAAAGGAAAATAAATTGATGCTAGTTTTATGTATGATCTATTTTCAAATTCTTTTTTAACTACGAATTATCTTTCTGCTTTCTTTTTGACCATGCTGCAAAGTGGAAAAGACACTGTATCTTTTATTTTTATGGGTGATAAACATACTTTCATACAACAAAAGGAAAGTAGGATGTACAAAATCCTTATGTGGTAATATTGTATCTATAATGCAAATATTTGTGCTTATTACCTGCTCTGAATATCCTTTAAAAATAAAATAATTGAGTAGAATTTATTTTAGGTGTGGGTGTTTTAACAATTGTCAATAAACTGTACCATCTCTCTGTTACCAGTTCTCGCAGATTTAATGAGCTGTGGATGTAAACCCTATGTTAAGCATACGATGTATAGCAAAAAACTTGAGATAATGTAATTTACCAAATATTTATCTTACCAACAGTACAGATCATTCTTATAATTGCAGTAAGCAGCGTAGCTGTACTAGTAATTAAAAATAGTGCAGACATGCTAACACAGTCTAACAAAGTAAGGGTATTTCAAATTAGAGTTCTTAGTGTTGCTTGATTGGTATTTCCAGAGGAATGCTCTGAAGTCAGATGCCACAACTGAGGAATTTTTAATGCTGAAGCAGAAGGTGACCCTCTGTGCTGCAAGTAAGAGACACCTGTGAGACAGGGAAAGAAGCACATGCTTCTGGCACCCTTTTTATTTTTTTTAAATCCACAAGAGTGGTTCTAAGAAAGACTAGTCAGAATTGTGGTAGCCAGGGACAGCAGAAAAGCTCCTTTTCAGGGAGCTTTGTGACACAGATCTAGCCACAGTTTCAGCAATGTCTTACACTGTTTTAGCAACGTCTTCTTTTCCTAGACTCAGTTCCTGATTTACCTCTCATGTACAGTCTTCCTGTGGAAGACCCTATTGATTGTAGCAGGAATAATAATCATGCTTCAGCATTTATAAGGATTAAAATCTATAAATTCTCTTCTCTCATCATGTATTCAATAGTCAGATGACATCAGAACCCAGTGACCTGGAACAGAAAAGCAGAGAGGAAGACAAAAGTCTGTTCTCTGGGAAGGTCCATGCTCACTGCCATTTTTTTTATTATTATTTTTGTGTGTGTGTGTTTCTGAGGCTGCCTAGCATTGCATGCTCTATTCCAGAGTCTAGAAAGACCAGCCTCCTAACTGACCTTAGTTGCCTACATTTAAATTACATGGTCATCACACCATGTGTATATTTTTTGATATTAAAGATCACTATTCACTTTCAGCAATTCCCTGGGTGAGTATCTCTGGTATCCATAAGAAATTCTATATGATCCACCTCAACTTAACCTTTATTATTTGAGAAGATAAGAGATTTTAGGGCAACCAGGAAATACATTATATTATGTACATATGTAACACCAGAAATGGTAATGCTGGTTTAGAAGGAAAATCCTGTGAATGGTAGGCTCATATGAAGCGAGGGATATGCTTAGAACATTCATTCTTTAAACACTGAATCTGATCTTTCATATACTAAATACATGTTTTCATGTAGAAGTATAAGTCTAGGAAACAAAGATATGAAATATCAGACTAGGAAAGCAATGAAACCTTTACTTTTACCATGGGCACACATCTGATCTCACTCCTGTTTTTCCAAATTAGTCTTGCCTCATTTGATGATTGACCTTAGTATAAATCAGGACAATCTTACTGTGCCATTTCCCTGTTCTAAAGCTCCACCTCAACAATACTCTTTGAACTGAAGCTTTATGTGCACCACCACTGACATGTCCTTTCCTCATCCTGCTCACACAAGTATTTAATCAGGTGGCATGTTGCTCATAGTCAAACAAATAGTTGGCACATTCAGTTCCTCCCTATAGACTTTGCTGTTCAAGCAGAGAACATCTGCCCTCTTGGCCGTGTTCATTGGAGGGTATTGAAAGACCAGGGAGACAGGCATATGTTTTTTTATTCCAGTGTCTGGACCACACCTTACAATGGAAGCAAACACTGTTCTGAGCAAACCGTGCTCATAGGCCAGTGACTCTGATCTGTGACGTGTCCTGTGCTTATATAACATATCACATGTGAACTCTGCTATAATGCTCCAGACATCTTTGGATAATATTTTATTTTATTTTGAGGATCTGTTAGCTCTTATTTAAAAAAAAACAAAACAAAACAATGAAATATATATGTGCAAAATCTATTAATGAAAATGCTTGATTAGATTTGGCTGACACTTTTCAAAGTTTTGCATAGTTGGAAAGTGGTAGTCAAGTCACTGTGGAAGTAAATGAATAAAACAGTAGCAGCTCTGATGCATAATCCATTGATTTCCCTGAGAATGTTTATATGAGTCATTATACTCTTCTACAGGTACCTCTATACCTAAGGGTTTTGAAGACTGCATATACCTACAAAGTGTTCTGGTCCACATCAGCTAATTTTAAATTTATCTTAAATTTATTTGAGAAGCAGAAAAAGAACTGTACACTGTGTAGCTACTTCCCATTTAAAACTTTGCAATAAACAAGTCAGCATTTTCACTAATACTGTATTTGAAATGTCCACTACAAAGAGAAATATTCCTTAATATTTCATGTATGTTACACACACTGTCATCAGATAGTAACCAGCTCAGGAGTCCCATCACAGGGCCTGTTGGAGTGAGTCCTAAGGAGGCCACCAAGGTCATTAGAGGGATGGAGCACCTCTTCTATGAGGAAAGGCTGAGAGAATTGGGATCGTTCAGCCTGGAAAGAGAAAGCATCAGGGTGAGCTAATTGTGGCTTTCCAGTACCCGAAGGGAGCCCACAGAAAAAATGAAGAGGGACTTTGTACAAGAGTCTGTAGTGACAGAACAAGGAGAAATGGCTTCAAACTGACAGAGAGTAGGTTTAGATTAGATATTAGGAAGAAATTCTTTATTGTGAGGGTAGTGAGGCACTGAAACAGGTTGCTGGGGGAAGCTGTGGATTCCTGGAAGCGCTCAAGTCCAGGCTAGATGGGGCTCCAAGCAACCTGGTGTAGTGGAAGGTGTTCCTGCTCATGGCAGGGAGGTTAGAATGAAATTATTTTAAGGTCTTCTAATCCAGGCCATTTTATTATTCTATGGTATTTATCTGCAGGGCAGATTGTGAGTTTAGGGAGACATGGTTCCCTGATTTGCATAGAGGCTTTGAGGTTTTCATCTGGCTTTGTATGGAATAGCAATAATTCTCTCAGATGCTTAAAAAACACTGACACTATCACCGTTTGGCGATGGTAAAACAGTTGTCACTGACTACACACAGGAATCGAGCAAGAAATAACTTGCAGACCATTTATGTGAGTATGTGAGGGCTGCGTACATTTTGCAGCAGCACGGTTCGGATCCTTTGCGTGGAGAACTTATTAAAAAAATAAACCTCTAGTATATGCAAAATAAAAGGGGGGGGCGGGAAAGGAAAAAAAAAAAAAGAAAGAAACGAAGCAAGAGGAGAGAAAACCTTCCGAGCGACAAAAGGCAGCGCGGGGGGGCGGCCGCTGCCCTTTCCCGACAGTAGGGGGCGCTCGGGCATCACCGAGCGGCAGTGCCGGGACCAGGGGACAGCGCTCGGGCCGCGGTGTCCCCTCACGGGTGGCTGTGTCCCCTCAGGGGCGGCTGTGTCCCCTCACGGGGGGCGGCGGTGTCCCCTCACGGGTGGCTGTGTCCCCTCAGGGGCGGCTGTGTCCCCTCACGGGGGGCGGCGGTGTCCCCTCA
>JAWWMP010000001.1:10377568-10400102 GCA_035047865.1 Dendrocincla tyrannina | reverse complement strand
GCGGGGTCCCCTCACGGGTGTCTGTGTCCCCTCAGTGGTGGATGTGTCCCCTCACGGGGGGCGGCGGGGTCCCCTCACGGGTGTCTGTGTCCCCTCAGTGGTGGATGTGTCCCCTCACGGGGGGCGGCGGGGTCCCCTCAGGGGTGCCTGTGTCCCCTCAGTGGTGGATGTGTCCCCTCACGGGGGGCGGCGGGGTCCCCTCAGGGGTGGATGTGTCCCCTCACGGGGGGCGACTGTGTCCTCTCATCACGGAGCGTCTGTGCACCCCGTCATGGGGTGACAGTGCCTGTGTCCCCATCATGGGGTGTCTGTGCCCTCCCTTTCTGAGCGTCTGTGTCCCTTCAGGAGGTGGCTATGCCCCCATCACGGGGTGACTCTGTCTGCGGCCCCCATCACGGAGTGACTGTTCCTTTACCCCCCTCACGGGGCGTCTGTGCCTCCTCATGGGGTGTCTGTGTCCCCCCCTCAGTGGATGTCTCTGCCCCTCTCCGGCAAAGGGCGCTGTTAAATTCCGCTTTCTTCCCGTTGCTCGTTCCCTCTTTCTGCTGCGGTGGTTCGGGGTTTGTTCTGAGCGTGTGGGAGAGAGGGGCTGTCCTCCCTGGATCCTGGGGGGTGAGGCGGCCCCTTGTCCCGTCTCCCTCACCGCCGCCTCCAGGGACCACGAAACTTTCCCGCTGGCGGGAGGTTCGCTGCGTCCAAGGGACCCGGGAGACTGGGGGCTCCAGGGTTTCGGCGGAGCCCGCCGGTCCCACAGGCTCTGTGGGACACGTGCGATCTTTTGTTTTGTGTTTTATTTTATTTGCCACCTTTCTTTCCTTTTCCACAGAGCGGGCCAGCAGAGAAATCCCTGGGGAATATCCTTTCGAGGGTCTCGCTCCCGAGCGCTTGCCGTGTGCGCGCGAGAGGGAAAATGAATAATTAGAGAACAGTTCCATGAAATCACTTACCGAAAAATTAGCTGCCCATTAATGGGGAAGCGGTGAGGAGCAATCATGTAAATCCTACCTACACCCAACTGTAGAGGGGAGGCAGCGAGCCTGATCCCAGCCCTGCGGCTGCCTCCTGGCACCGCCGTCCCCATCTCCCTACCCCGGGAGGAGAGAGGGAGAGAGAGGGACGCGTGGGTGTGGAGCGCAGTGGTTTAGTCCACACCCCGCAGCCTCCCTTCCCCAGGCAGCCTCGGGAGCCGCGCTCATTCTCCTCCCTCTCCCTGCCAGCCGGTGTGTCCGCGGCGGCAGGAGGCGGAGGCGGCGGGAGAGGAGAGGAGGGGAGAGGAGAGAGGAGCTCAGAGAGGAGCGGCGGACACTCCGGGGCCGCCCGCCAGAGCCGCGGCGGCGGGAGCGCCCCGAACTGCCCGCATCCCGGGCATCCCCCGCATCCCGCGCATCCCGGGCATCCCCCGCACCCCGGGCATCCCCCGCCGCCGCTCGGCACCAGCAGCGGCGCCGCGCCCCGGTCCTGCCCTCCTCCAGTTCCCGCTCCGCTTTCAGGGAGGAGGGGACGCGGTTTTATTATTTTTTTTTAATTATTATTTTTTGAGGGGATGCTGAGAACGCAAGCCGTTCCCCTCCCGTGTAGCACATTGCCTGGGCGTTCCTATTATGGAAGTTAAGTGAGAAACTCTGCAGCTTGAACTGATTTGGGGAGAGAAAGGGAGAGAAAGGGGTAGGGGGAGGGCGAGAGGAAAGCAAAATAGCCAAACCAAGCCAATGGTTTTCCTGCAAAGTGCCGGGAAGTTTGTGGAGCACTTTCTAGGAATCAGGTCCTTTCTCAGAGTCTCTCCTTGTCTTCCGAAGAAAGAGCTTGCTTTTGGATTGCCATGGATCCTAAAGAGAGTCTTAGACACACTTGAATAATTCCTCTGCTTGGGCTGGATTGGTGGGAATTTAGGAAGGAGCGTCTGTGTAAAGCAGAAGCCTCCGGAGCTCGCTCGCTGCTCTAATCTGTATGGATCTAAAAGTGTCACATTCAAGACCTTTGCCTCTGCAGCTTTTGATTTCCCTTTCCACTTTAAGTAGCTGCTAGGAAACTGAAAACTTTTGGACCTACCTCTTTACTGGCTTTGGATACTTTTTTCTTTTTTTTTTTTTTTTTCAATATCTGTGTGGAATTGGTCTTGCAAGCGATCGGGATTGCTTTTAATATGTCAAAATGGGTCTGCTGACGCCACTCCTGCTCTTCGGATTTGCATTTTTTCAAGCCTATGGTAAGTGCACTTAATTTAGACATGTCATTTCTGTGCAGAAATCCCCTTCATCTGAATCTGATTTGGGACAGCACATGGACGGCATTAAAAGCTTTAACGTTACAGAGCCTGAAGTTTGTTCCTGGTATAAAAATGGCATTTGGGGAGGGAGGGGTCGGAAGAGGGAGGATATATGTTTTCAATAAGTAGTCCTTCCCGTCTTCTAACTTAATGGAAAAGCACCTTATGAATCTCAGCTTGAGGTAGCGAGGAAAGAGTAAAAACCACCGTGTTAAATCTTTTATTTGGGGGTGGGGAGCGGCAAGGAAAAAGGCAAGGCTGAGAGCTGTTGTAGCTGGTATTACTTTGCCGCCTTCTATTGTTAAACTTTCCAGCGGGCGAGGCAGCTGATGAAATAAATAGGTTAGCCCTGCCTCGGCTCCAGGTGAGGGGAATTGGCGGATTTCCAGGGTCCCTGAACGCCTCGATCGGCAGGAAGGGAGGGAGGGAGGCGGTCCGGGAGCGTGGGGCGGCGGCAGCGCCGCACCGACCACCCCGCTCCGCCTCCACAGGGCCGGGCAGGTGGGGCGGGAGGGTCTTCCCAGCATCTTCCCCCTCATTCCGGGCTTTCCGGAGGGTGGGTTTCCGTGAAGCTCAACAGCGTCTGGGGAGAGGGTGGGTTTCCTTACTTCCCCTCCTTGGGGTCTGCTGCGCAGCTTTTCTTGCGGTTTTCGACTTTAAGTGATGGCTGGGGAGCTGTAAATTACTATCCTGGGGAAGCACGGTTTAGCAGGGCGAGAACTTCAGTGCAAGGGTAAATTGCCTTTCAGAGTAGGGTGGGCGCTGTGCTGCCGCGCAGACGGTGGATGCGCTACAGCAGCTCAGGCAGGAGCGAGCATCCAGTTCTCCAGGAGTGCGTGCTGGCACCACATGCTCTGCAGTGCTCCTAGGACGGAGTATTTTCAACTCTAAACAATCCTTTAGACTCGAGGTGAATTTAATGTCTGGGACGCTGGCTGGTTTTGCCTGTCTGTCAGAGCAAACTTTGTCCCAGGAAGCTGCTCACGGCACTTACTGTGCCAGTCCCGAGGCAAGGGCTCTAGGTTTATTGTTTGCCGTCACAGACTGCTTTGGGTGTTTCTCCACCACCCCCTAGCAAGAAAGGAGACAAAATAGGTGAGAAGAGGGAAACATTCAAGTACAGTTTTACACTGGTTGTGTAATAAGCTCTGCAGTTTAATGTTCAGTTTGGTCAACCGATGAGAAAATTACTGTACAGCATGCACATGCTGAACAGTAGGAAGTTTTAAGTGTGAAAGGATTTAATAGAACATTTGTGTCTACTATCGTGGTCACAGTTTTATGTTTGCTCTGTTTTTCTTGCTGTAACATAAGATCCTTAAGACCAGTGATATTGGAGATACCTCTGTATACAAACTGCAAACATCAGGTTATAGAAATGTAATTATTAGTAAGTATTTAAAATTGTATGTAGCTAGAAGGAATACAATTAAAGTGCTCAGTGGAAGTGACAGAGTGAATCAGAGGAGCTTGGTGTTACAGAATGTAATTAATGTACCAGGCTGTTTGGAGATATATGAAACAAATGCAATTAACCAGCTTGCTGGAACGACAGGAGCAAGGCATAATTTATTCGAGTTCTGTCATGGGGAACACAAGTAGAACCTTTGTTCTGGTTTAGCCTTATAGGACGAGGGTGGGAGTGTGCAGGTGAAGCACGCAGCTAATTTAGAGCTGGACCATTAGAAAAAAATGCCAAGAAGCTGCCCTGAATAGATGTGATCCTCCCCTTTTGTGGGAAGATATTGCAGAGACTGTCAAGTTTGTCTACATTAACAACTCTCTGAAATAAATAAATAAAGAGCCTTGTGGATAGCACATCATGACCAAGTAGAGATAAGCTGTTATTGTCGAAATGACTAACAAGTAGCTTTGAAGAAATACTGGCAGGCAAGCTTGGCAAGCAGTGCTTTTGTCTCTTTAGAAGCATAGTAATTACGATCACATCCTAGGGTGACATATACCACTGGTTGCTTTGAAAAGATCTGTATCAACATTAGCACGATTTTGTAGTGCTTTAGTTTAAGAAAAAAAAAAAGGTAAAACCTAACAGACAACTTTTTTAAGAGGTCCTTGGTTTGTTTTCGAGGTTTGAAAGTTACCTCAATGCATTTCTGTTCAGAGATTTTTGTTGCTGGGTTTGGTTGGTTTTTTTTTTTTGTTTGTTCTCCTAGCATGAGGTCAAGACACAGGCACTGTAGCATTTGAGGCATGTTGGCCATTCTTTTCCTTGTGAAGTTGGTTTTGTTTAGTGGCTCACAAGTGGTATAGATCAAAATGTTAATATTTTTCTCCTGAAGTTATTTCCTCTGTCTGTGCTTTTATGGCACCTGAAAATTGCAGAGCTTTATGAAAGTGTCAGAAATATGGGATACATACACATATGTACATTTTTTTATTGTGCTTTTGATTTTCCTGCAATCCTGCCCGTGTTCTTGCAGTCTGGTGAGGGAATAATTTTAATTCTCTTATATTTGAGCTATCAGTCTTGGTTACTGTTCTTGGGGGGAAAAATTACCAACAAAAAAACCCCAAACAGCAAAACAACCCACTAGACAGATTCTGTACCATAAAATAAACCATTAGCTAATGGAGCTAAATGAGCTGATTACATGGATTTTATAATAGTATTCAGTTGATCCTTCTTTCATTGTTAGGTGTTTTGGTATCTTTCTTCCAATCATTAATAAAGTTTAAAAGGAAAAATATTAACAGAAAAGTTCACAACTGCTGTGAATGCAGGTTTTAATGGGCCAAACTCTGCCCTGGTAGGACTCATAAGTTCTTTCAATAAAAGTGACAACCTTTTATGTCAGAGCTGACTTTTAGCCATTGTCCCTTGAAAACTGCAAGTGTGATGTTCTTGGATGGGTGATGGTGTTACAGATATGTGAGATTAATTCTGTAAAACTAGCATTTTATCTCCATATTAGTATATATCAAAAGCACTTATTTTCTTAATGAAAAGTATGCATCTGAATGGTGGGGTGGCTGAAGCATTCTGTATTTCTTTTTTTTTTTTTTTAATTTATATTTCTTCACGCCAATGAACTCCACATCTGTGCCTTATGCAGGTCCCTGTTGCCTGTTGGAGAACATGGCTTACATATAAAGCTAGAGTATATTCTTCCAGTGGGTATTTGAGCTGACAGGGTCTTGATCTCTCATGTGAATTTTGCTGTTGATGGATAACCTTTGCTGCTGTGGAATGTGTGCATTTTAATGCATTAAGAATAAAATTCTCAAGTGGAGGGTTTGCTGTTTTGTTTTCTTTAGCTTGTTTTTCCATAGGATTCAATTCTGTAGAGCCTTTAAGTGCTTCCATCTCTCATCCAGAATCTTGCTGAAATTAATGAGAATGTAAACATGTGTTACATGTTAATCATATGTTTTAAAACTGCTGAGTAAGGATGGCTTTGTGCCCATAATGAATCATTTTGCTGAATTAGTCTTAAGATTTTGCTTTCTTTGCTTCCTGTCTGTTAAGTTGTTCTTGCAACAACATATATTTCTGTGCAGAAGATAGGCAGTGAGAAAACCCTGTAACTGTGCTTCCAGAGATGGGAATGTTTGAAAAGTAATGTGAAAATCCAAATAATTATTTTGTGTCTTTGCTAATTTGGAACTCTGCAGAAGGTCTGATACCCCACAAATCTTTCAGAGAAGTTGGACATAGGGGATTTAATTTAAAACTTTTATGTGAGTTGCACTTATTACAATAATCCTTCCATTTAGGAACTTTCTGGAATGATGCGATTGATGTTGCTCAAGGAAAGTAAGTTTTAGCAATGGAAGCTAAAGATATGTAAACTTCAAAGTAGACAAAAGGATTTAACTATGTTTTTAAGGATGCATAAAAAGCATTAAGGAGATGTGCCAAAAAAACGTGATGAGAGGAAATGGAGGCTTTGGCTAATCTGTCCAGTCAACTATTTCCAGGAGCTGCTTTTCCATAGCAATGCTATGTGGGCTTGTGGCCCTAAATTAAAGACATGCTCTGTCCGCTCCTGAATCATTTAGTGGAAATTACTAAAGAGTATGCAATGGCTTTTTAGCCATTTGCTACTTTTGAATTGCTATTCAAATATTGATCTCGGCTAAATAGATTGCTAACAGGTTTTGTACATTCTGTTTCAGCCACCTAAGAGGAACACTGCTGTCAGGTTTTATCTGTTATCTCAGCTGGCATGGCAGAGGTTGCTCTTCCTGTGGCTGCCATCTGGCTCACCACCTCTCACACCAACCTTGTGGAGGATACTTAGTAATCATATCGATGCTGATTCTTGCCGAGAGGCTGGGTTAGTGGTGTGCTTTTTCTATGGAAATTTCATTTTGCAAGAAGAGGAAGGCACAAGAAAGCAAGCATTCGCTCTTGCCAAATAAATAAATGTGTTAGCTTTTTGGTTCTGACTGAACAGAAGTTTCTTACATGTAACTGCTGAGTTTTTGCAGAACACTTATTGTTACCCAGAGTTTCTTGCACTTACATTGTTACAGTGCACGTGCCTTGTATGTTCAAAACAATTTCTTTACATTTTGTTACATAGAAGGGTGTGGAATATGATCTTAAATCACTGCTTGTCCAAGAACATTGAGGATTGCTTTTATGCAGGTTAGTCATGTGGACTGTTAGTTATGAGGTCTTTGCAAAATAATTGTATAGAAATCAAGATTTGTAGATGTATATTTTAGTCTCACCATTTAGTCTTGCACCTGACTTCTGCTACATGGTGCAAATTGTGGACTCTTTGCCCTTGAAGTCACGTGTCCAGACTCAAATAGGATTGAGTTGTTAGTGTTGTCCTCACCTAAAACCTTTTCCTTAACAAAATGACTGCTAACCATTCATAGTTAATAATTTTTCTTGTTGCATTTGATAATTAAAGAAAGCCCTGTTAATTTAGGTTCTGATCCTGCAACACTGAAATCTGTAACAGTTTTGCTACTGAGTCCTTGGTGTGGAAGACCATGAAAGCAGGTGATGATACCTTGACTTACTGTAAATAAAGGCTCACATCTCAGTTCATGTAATTATACTGCAAGATTAGGTTGGCTTGTTGCTACATCCTTCCACAGAGACAGCTCCCAAATACTAGACGGTACAAGTGCATTTTGATGCCTCAGTTCAGCTTACTCCTTACTTGTTCCTATATTGCTTTCTTTACTAGTAGTATCCCTTTGTAACCAGAAATCTGCTTCTTGTGCTGGGTTGTGTATGTAAAAATAGGCATTCTTAATATTTTTTCAAGCCAAAAGTTCGTGAAGTAAGAAATGGCTTTTTAATTCCATCTCTGCAGCTTATCTTGGCTTTGCTGCCATGGAAGAGATCCAAGATGCGCTCTTAATTTTATTAAAATAATAACCTTCATCAATAAATACATGAACAACAATAGGCAAACTAACCAGTAGTACTCATGTAATAACGTGCTGATACACATATTGAGCCTCTGTGCTCTGGTGGCCAAGCCTAATTGAGATTCATCTCTGGGTTATGGACAAATATGATGTGAGGATATTAATCTAAACAATGTTCTGGCAGAAGTATCTTCTGTGTGTGCATTGAACTTGGAGTTCTATACCACTCTTCTCCAGCTGTTTTTTGTTGTTGGGGTTTTGGCTGAGCAATTTTTTTTTTTTTTTGTAAACTAACTAACCAAGAGTTATTATTTGCAGATCCCTGAGTTAATGCATCTGTTTAACTGGGTTTTGAGGAACCTTTCTGCGTGTGTACTAGATAGGTTGGCAAACATTCTTCTTTGTCTTGCTTTTTCTACCAGGACACATTGTGTCTTTGGCTTGCTGATAACTGAAGGTCACCAATTATCTGATGATTCCAGCGTGTATTTTGCAACCTTCAAGCTTGTGTGCATAAAGGTGCTATTGCAGACTTTTCATGCTATTATTTGTCCTGGTTGTGGAAATACTCATTCAGCTCTAACTACCTGTGCGAATGATGACTGGAAAAACACAGTTTTCAAATTCATTCTCCATCATTTGCAGGTGCTCATTGCATAAGACACTATTCAAAGCTTGATTTGGAGCAACTTTAATGGTATGTGCTATTTGCTTGCAGAATTACCCTTGTCATCAGCAAGTCTTCATTGTAACTCTTCACTGCCAGCAGAATTCTTCAGTCTGAAGCATGTCCCTCAGTGAAGGACAGCGGTCTGCCTTTGTACTATTTTGTACTTTGTTATAATTTACTTTTATTTTCTCTCTTTTCCTCAGATTGATTTGGAGAACAGTGTATTTGGTCTCATATATGGAAATGAACCAGTAGGCTGAGTGGGGATGCCAGGAGCAAAGTATGGTCTCATGCATTAGAGTTCACCTGGATGATTGTGCCACCGTGTCTGCTGCAGCATATGGTCTTTTCATTTGTATTTAGGCATTGCCCCTATAGCTTCAGTGTAGTGTGCCAAGGCGAGATGAGCATCCCTGTAATGTGCTTGTCATAAATGCAGATTGGACAAATAAGTAAAGAATAAATGGCCAGCAGCAAGTTGTAAAACACAGTGAGCTGTAGTTCGTTTCTATTAATCACTTGCCATTGATTGCAAGAGAAACTGAGTGGAAAAAATTTAACCTTTTAAAACCAAAATGTCAGGTAACTAACATCAGTCAGCTTGTTTCTCATTCATAGTGGATGGAGGGACTGTTCATGCCAGGATACCAGAGGTACTTTTTTACTGCTGTGAAAATGTCAAGAGTTAAGAAACAGTTGTAAGAATTATTTTAATGCTGCAGGAGCCCTATAATAATGAGTTCTCAAGCTGTCATTCTGTGCAGTTTTTGAGGTCCATGTGTCCTATAGCCCGGATCATTCCATCCTGGCAAAAGGAGTGGTTATTGTTAAGTTTGTTTTATCCTGAAGAAAACTTTATAACTAAATGATGGACAATAATTTATTTCCTGTCAGCATTATGGAAAATTCAAATGGCATAGCAAAGCTGTTGGACTAAGAGCTATTTGGTAAATTTTTCTCACCTGGATTTCCTTTCCGTAGTCAACTTGATCTTCTCTTTGGGATTGTCACTCCATAGTGGAGGCTGCAGAAAAAGGATCTGTGGATGCATCTTTCTTCTCACTTTTCAGAGGTGAAATCTCATGCTCACTGCATTATGTCACCTCCCAGACCTTGAGATGCTTTTTGGTCCTGCATGTACAGTAGCACTGCCCTGCTCTGACAGCTTTTTAGAGAGAGAAATTACACTGTCAGCTTGGACAGGAAGTGGGATAGTAGCCTGATTGCAGGTCCATGGCTTGATGGATTAGAGGGCTACCTCACTTTGAAGCAGAAAATGAAGGGAGAGAGAGACTAGCAGAGGAGCTGGGCTGCAGAGCATGCTGCTGGGTTAGCACGGGAATGAACAGGGCAGCAAAGCACCACTGTCATGCTTAATAGGATAGTGCTGATCCCTGAAAATTTCAGGGTTGCTTCAAACACAGTATGTTTAGGCTTTTATCATTGCTATGTCATTTGTACATCACTTATCCATGAAGTGAATAAGCTTTTCTGTTAAACTGTTTTAGTCCAGATTTGTTTGGAGTAGTTGCAGGAAGACACTAAATTGTAATTTGATGCAGTGAATTAAGGCCTTTGCTGCCTTAAACTTGATACACTGCAGAAGTGGTGTGATGGATTGGCTGAGAGGTTTTGTATACATGGTTTTACGATATGTAAGAGGAATTCAGTGGACTAACTAAAATAGTTGTCTTACGTCAAGGCAAGAGCTATTAAACAAAGCACTTTCAGGGGGAAAAAATTAACTATCAGAAATACTGGAGGCTTCATTTTATCCTTGATCTATTTCATCTGTTCTGTTATCAAACTGGATTTTAAATTATAAAGCTTTGATTTTAAGCTAGTCCATGTGATTTCTCTATTCAGTTGAATGTCTGAATAGCGAAATTCCATAGTTGTTGAATTTGACTCATCATCTTAAACTGTGCAATGTGGTCTTTACCTAGTGAGACCAGACAGTTTGTTCTGTAGGATCAAATCCTGTCTATGGGGTAAAATCCCAGCATTTGGAATAGGAGGATCCTGTGATAAAATTGTCTTAGTGCTGTTGTCTTCAAATTTCTAAGAATAGTGTGTACAACTAGATTTAAAAAAGAAAAAAACCCCACCAAAACAACCTATGTGCAGGGATCATTAGAGTGTGGGTAGATATAATTAAAGAAAGTAACTTTAGAAACTGTAAGAGATAGCATTTATGTCCCTGAAGGCAAAACTCTAAACAATAGTGGAACTATTAGAACAGTGGATTAGAGGAAAATGAAATGTGTGACAAGTAGACAAATAAATATTGAATTAAATATGAATCAGTGTAAACCAGAAGTGTTTATTATTGTTATTTACTGAATATTTTTGACAACTACTCAATTTAGAATGAAATGCAAAAGAACATATGTCCGGCTTTGTATGACCCCAGATTCCTCTGTTCTCCCTTTCAGCAGACATCATGCCTTTTTTCCCCCTAAGTGATCTTTGGTTGCTAGGAGAAGTGCAATAGTCTGCCCTGCTTTTACCCAGCAGTAAAACCAAAAAGTGTATTGAGGTAAAGAGAGGGGCAAAGCACAGTATTGGCCATGAATCACAAGTTGTTTCTAATATGTCCACTTTGTTCCCACTTTTTCTTTGAAAACTTTTGTTTTTACTAATGATGTTTCTTTTCAGCTGATCTCTCAAAGCCATTCAGAAAGTAAAAAAAAAATAAATTGTGCTGTTAAGAGTCCACTCAGAGGAACAAAAAGACGAGGGGAAGACTTTGAGACTTATTCATGGGGCCACAGTGGTAGCAATGTGCAACTCAGTGAATAGCTTCAGTCAGCTGCTGTTAAAACTAGATGATTGATACCTTCTGTTTTTTCCTCGGGCTAGAAAAGTACGCAGAGTCTTCATAGTGGTCCTGCCAATCTTAATGCAAGATACTGAAGTTGTTTGAAAACTCTTTCAAACTTCAGTATATTCAGTGTTCTTGAAGCATTCAGGGAGTAATGTTGCAATCATGCTACTCTTGCTCGTTTGTGAAACCCTTTATTCACTTTCTAAATCCTGATTTTTCAATTAACTGTGAACTGTGGCAAGAATCACTTGCCCATCACCTCCTATAATGATCTAAAAGCTGGCTTGCCCAAATGTCATTGGCTACTTTAAAATCTTTGCAGTTAGAAATGGTTTTATATGGCTAGATAATGTAACAGGTATAAGGGATTAGACAATATTGTCTATATTAATAGACTATGGAAATCATGAGAATTAAGGCAGATTTCTATTGAAATTGATTCCAGGATGAATGTATAGGCAATACATTCTTTCCTCCAGTGCTTAATGAAACTTAGCCTAAAGAGCAGTCTTAAAGCAATGATGGTATCTCAAGAAAGATTGCTGAAGAGCTTCGGTGTGAGTCCTCTGAATGAGCAAACAGAGCATGTGACTGCAAAGAACTGCGATTTGGACTGTAGAAATGTGACTGCCTGTGAACAGAGCAGGTATCTGTATCACTCCTTAACAGGACTACGTGCTGAGTGGCAAAGGGTCTCATTACCAGCTTAGAATACAGATGATGCAGATGATAGAGAAATTCAGTGATGATGTACTTGGAAAAATAGTGCAGCGACGTAAAACGATTGTTATTCCCACTGGAACAAAACAGGTTTCACCCATATTTTCAAGGCTATTGGATGACCTGGCAGTACTGGATTCAGTCCCAGTATAATTCAATGGAATCTGTGTCGGTTTAGGTCAGGGCTGAATGTGCCCCAGGGGAAAGATGGAGATGGAAGAGCTGTAAGTTAAATTACAGGGAACTGGCTCTATCTTACAAGCTGCTAATGGGGGTGGGAGTGTGTGTGGTATTCTTTTGTGTGTGGTGTTTTTCTTCCTGATCCACAGAGACTTTAGGAGTAATTTAAATACCATCCACAGTACAACTGAGTTTTCAGTTACTTCCATGAAAGCTGCAAGTGCTGAGACCAAGAATTTTCCCTCATAAATTACAGCAGATGTTGCCTCAGTCATTCTTTAGTGTTAGCCCCAAAGCGCTGTTGTCTTTCTTCCTGCTGAGCCCTCCTTCCTGCTGAGAACTGCATGGGAAAACAGAGATGGTTTTGTCGCTGCACGTGGATATTGGTTGGCATATTCGCATTAACTGTTAATGTGTTCATATAAAGGGTGTGCTCAGTACCACTCAGGAACGTCTCATGGCAGAAGGGATAGTGAGGTTTGGTCTCTAAGAACATGGCTGATGGTGGCAGAGGTGTGCAACTGTTAGCAGTGGAGGAAGAAGGGCTGACTTGAACTGTTGTTGTTGTTGCTGCTGCAGCTGTTTACCTGACATTTAAAACAAGGCAGCTTTTGAGGTCCAAGAGGATGAGAATGGTAGAATCACCAACCATTAAATCTGCATCCTGCTAATAATTTTCCCTCCTGTTACTTGATGGTCCTGACACACTGCATAATGAAGGTGGAAAGAGGTAGAGGGGAGTTCAGCACTGCTGGATTTGGGACAGGGGCTGGTGGGGAGCAGGCACTGCTGTGGTGGAACATTGAGCTATGCCTGTCCTTCCTTATCCTTTTCCTCTGTCCTAAGCTGTGTGTTTCTGGGAGTCTAATTATGCTAGGGAAGGAGTCAGGAAAGAAATGGTAGCTGTGGACCTGTGTGAAATGTAAGGACACCTCTTGTTGCATGGTGATGTTTAGCTGTATGTCTTTCCTGCTCTTGCATTTCCCTCTTCATTCAACATGCTGAATGAAGGATCATTCTCCAGAGAACTCATCTGTCCCCCAGAGCCCAATTCATTTGTAGAATAAGCTTCTTTCAGATTAACTAATATAGATCTATTTAAATAAGGAGAAGCTTATAGCTACAATAATGACATGGAGAGTAAGAAAGGCAGGTTTGAGTACATTTTTCCTGTCACGATATGAAACAGATCTATGGCCATTTCTTACACTTTCTTACTCCCCTCCTTTTAAATCTATTTCCTAGGGTTTTTCTGTAACGAAAGATGTGAGTAGCTTGCTTGTCAAGTTTCAAATATAAAATTTGATCTCTACCAATGCTATGCATTTCTGATTCTACAACTTTTCCCTCTGCATAAACCATAAGATGAGAAATGCCTTCACTTTCTACACAGAAATCACCAAAGTTGAAACTTCTAGATTTATTTTGGACCATGGAGAAAAATATGCTCTTCTGTTTACAGATTTTTGTTCCCTGTGCTGTTTATCTGCTACTTCTGTCCATATTCCATGTTTCCTTCATGTTGCTTGCCTCCTTATATTTCACAGTTGAAGATTTTGTTCTGTCTTGTTTTCTTGTAAGTTGATTTAGTTTATTTTTCAGCTTTTTTTCTGCTTTGTTCATTCTTCTCTGGATGGTTTAGATTGTTGTTTTCTAACCGTGTTGCTTGAATACAAGGAATGAAAGGACTGCAATAAGGCAGTGTTGGTGAGGGAGCTACTATTACAAGAAACTTTGTCCTTTAGCAGGATTACTTGGTGAATTCTGTCTGCATAGATAAAGTTCTGTGGAGCCATAGTCTTCTGCCACGCCCAGTAAGGGCCTTGAGGAAATTAAAATTAATGTAAAAACAATATGTATGTAAGACAAATCTTGTGTGAAGTTGGAAGGAAGTATTTTCCTGAACATTTAGCCATGTCTTAAATTTGCCACTTAGTTATGAAGCACATTTTCACTTTGTCATGGAGAATTGTCCCTTTCAGTGTAGTGAGAATCACAGATAACTGTGTTTATAAGTGATTTTTGAAGTTTCCTGTTCTTACAAGTAGTTGAACTTTATTCATTTATAAAATGCCCAGAGATAGATGGACAATCAACTCTAAGTATCCAAGCTGATTTTTTAATGTTCTTAAAGTTATAAACAGAAAATTAATGTTAAAAGGCAAGAGATATTGGGTAGTCATAAACTGGATAGTAATTATGTTCCGTGAAATTACTGTGCTGATATTACTGTTGAAATCATTGATATTATTTGAAGATTTCTGTTACGTGTATATAATCTGTACATGATATACAGGAGGAAAGCTCATCAGGGTGTACAGCTTCCCCATGAGGGAAAGCAAAGGGGTAGACACTGATCTCTTCTCTGTGGTGACCAGTGACAGGACCTGAGGAAACGGCCTGAAGTTGTGTCAGAGAAGGTTTAGGTTGGATATCAGGAAAAGGTTTTTCACCCAGAGGGTGACTGGGCACTGAACAGGCTCCCCAGGGCAGCGGTCACAGCACCAATGCTGACGGAATTCAAGAAGGGTTTGGACAATACTCTCTGGCTCATGGTAGGATTCTTGGGGTGTCCTGTGTGGGGCCAGGAGCTGGACTTTGATGATCCTTGTGGTTCCCTTCCAATTTAGCATATTCTGTGATTCTGTTGTAATGCAATACATACTACATGATACATGTTGTAAGAGAACTCTCTTATGAGGTAGGCTGAGGTGAAAGTTTAAGTTGTTTTTTGGGGGGGTTGCATTTTTGTTTGCCTGTTTTTTGTTTTGGTTTTTTTTTCTAATTCCCAGTTGATCTTAGTTTTACTAAAGAACAAATGTTATTTTTTGTAGTGTAATGTACTTGAAATCCTGACTCAGCAGCAGATGCTGGGAATTTTGTCATCAGAGTCAGTGGGGCCGCAGTTTGGGTTTTGGAGTGGTTGGCAATGTGGGAGGCAAGTGCTGAGAAGGAAGATTTATTTGTTGGATTTTTTCTTTTATATATATAATTATACCAAGCTTAAGAGAGTGACTTAAAAGTAAACATAAAGTTGTGATGAGGACGTTAACAGATGTCAGAAGCTTCACCTATGCTCTGTTAGAAGCTAGTGGGGAGCCACGATGATGCACAACACACTGAGTCGTAAGTAGTGTAGCTTGAGAAAGAAGTCTATAACACCATGAAAACTACATTATTTCATCTTCAAATGGAGACAGTGTTGACTTACAGAAAGCACCTTTAGTTGTGTCTGCCCTGAGGACTAAAATTTTCACTGTTTCAGTCACAAATCTATTTCAAAACTAATTTGTAATAAATTTGCAAATTAGAAAAGCAGATGCATTATTTGGCAACAAATTTCTTTCATGCCTCTTAGCATTTATGACACGGTGTCTTACTACACTGCTTGGTATTCCCAGGGCAGTGGTGAGGATGGAATAAATTCTGGCACTCTTTGGATGAAGTGTTATAACTCGTTTGAATAATTATATTATTGTACTTATTACAGTTATTAGAAGTTATAATTCTTCTGAATACAGGAGTCATGAGACATTTGAAGGGGATAGAATCATAGAATCATTAAGGTTGGAAAAGACTTCCAAGATCATCGAATTCAACCTTTGACTGATCACCACTCTGTCAACTAGACCATGGCAGTGAGTGCCACATCCAGTCATTTTTTGAACACCCCCAGGGATGGTGACTCCACCACTTCCATGGACAGCCTCTTCCAATGTTTAACAGCCCTTTCAGTGAAGATATTATTTAGCCTGTACATTGAGTACCTGGAGAGGATATTCTGTGCTAAATGTTCAGAAAGCTTTTCAGATCATAGTTTACTTGCATATATTAAAGCTTATTTTTAATAAATTGAGATGAATTGTTTGCATATGCATGTGATATAAATAAAACCTAACTGGATGTTATAAGCCAAAGAAATAAATCAGCCAATGATTCTAGTACATGCATTCTTGGTACAACTGTCTGGGAAAGTTATAAATAGATATTGCTTATTACTTTCACTTGCATTTATTTTTGCTTTAAATGGCAAACAAAACTATTGTTAACGGGCCTTAAAATCACTTGGAGGGTACTGACTTAGATAATTTTGAGGAAAAGAATAAATGTCCTTAAAATATTTGTGAATGGTGTCTCAGTGCTGGGATAAGTAGATAAATTGCCAGTGCAAACGACTGATGATTTTTCTTTCATGGCTTCAAGAAAGAAATTACATAGAGGGTCTATAAGCACTTTTCCAAGTGCTTACACTGAGTTCCTTTTTACTGGAAAAAGCCGTATCCAAGAGGGAAAAAAAAAAAAAGAATCAAACTAGGAGTTTTGATAAGTACTGAAGTAAAGGAAATATAAGAGAAAAGTAAATAACCATCTTACAGACATATCATTACCTTCTTTTGCTCCTTTCCAAATATGTCAAAATCAGCAAAAATACTGCTGTAGTTTCAGGAACATCTTTAAAATAGGTCTTGCTGGTTTTGTTTTACTTTTCCAGTAATGGAAGAGCTTTTGCTTTGTAAGGAGTTTTGGAAGCTTCCCTTACTGCCATTAAATATGGCAAAAACAGGGTAGGAGATCAGTCCACTAAAGTGTTTGAGTGTTTGTGGAATATATACTTAATATAAGGTAGATGTCACTGGCTCTTGTTCTGCTTCCCCCTCATGAGAGAAAATCAATATATGTGCTTCCCTTGACAACATGACATGGACAATGATGATAGAGCTGGCTGCATGGCTGTCTCTTTGATAAACCAAATACTTGGAACTTTTAGAGAAATATTGTTAAAACACAGCATTCCTGCCATCTGGAACTTCTTGCTTGCTCCAGTGAGATGCTTTGGAAGTGAGTGAGATGTGCTTCTTAAGAAGTACAGTATGACAGAATTCAGAATATTGAGACTTAGTGAGATTCCTTTATTATGTAAACAGTTAATAAAAGTAGTAAGGGGAGAGCAGTACAGCTGCTGACCTCTTGTACTAGAGAGAGTTTTAACTTTTGTTTGCATAAGCAGACATTCATAGTGTACCTTACAATCTATATTTATGTTTATTTTTAATCTTTCAAGTGGTTGGAGGAGTCAGACTAACCTTGCAATAGAAACTGCAGAATACCAGCAAATGAGATAATTGGAAGGATTAATGAAAAAAATCATTCTGTGAAGTTAAGTTTCATCTCAGCCTCTGTATAAGTGGGAATATAAAGCTGCTCCTTTCAAGCAAAGAAGTTATTTATTTATTTTCAACACAGATTTCACAGTGTAAGGTACAATTTCATGCTTAGAGATCCAAGTAAGTACACAGACCAAATGAATAAATCTCCCCAGACAGAGAATAGATTTTTAAATCCCTTCAAAATATATTGTGCGATTTCCATGCCTGCAAATAATAAACCTTTGGTTTTGTTAAAAATTTGTAGTGAATGGAATGAAATTTACTTATAGTAAATATTATTTGCAATTCTGAGAGCCATTACGTAACCAACACAAAGAATCTTTTGGGCCACAAATAAACCAGGCATCTGAACAATATAAAATTAAAAACCACTAAATGTTTATTTGGTTTTATATTGAGAATTATTGAGTGTGCAAGTCTTGACAGTTTGCAGTAAAACTGGACTCGTGTTTAGGCAGGTGATTGTAGCCTGTTTACTAGCTAGACGTTCCCATAGGGTAATGTTAAAACACAAAATATTAAAAGAAATATCATTATTGTATCTCAAAACCAGCACTGAAAACACCAAATAAAAGATATTAAATCTTGACTCTGCTAGCACTCCATTCATTAGAAGGCCCCTTAAAATAAGCATATAGGTAACTCGATGTCTTAAGTCTATATTCTCCAGGAATATTCTCCATGGGTCCCCAGTTATGATAAAATACTGATTAGTCTACTTAAGTTGGTTTGTTATGGCCCATATATTGATGATGTACCTTGTATTTCATAGGCTAATATTTCTCTAGATGCATCCTGTCACATTAATTTCCTTTGTGCAAAGATTGATAGACAGTGAACTCCACCAGCTCTTGTATTGTGAGAAGATGCCGTACATGAAGAAGGCAATTGTCTCCTTCTGCACTGGAGTGAGTTTACTGTGGCTGTGTGACGCAAGATGTCAGACTGTCTCCTTTTGCAGTCTTCTTAATTAATAGATCTTGGTCAAAACCATGAGGAATATTGTGGGCTCTAAACTGACAGAACTGTGTGATGTTCTTGCACAGCATTTGCCTAAATGTTGAATGACACATTGGTAGGGTTGAGACAGCAGGAATTCTCGTTTCATAAATTTTGGTGGATTTATGAACCTTCAAATTACAAAGAGCTTTTGTCTGTGGGAATATTCTTTTGAGGAATTATTTTAAGTCTTTCATTTACTGATCATTGTTCCTTCATTTATTATTTCATTCTGTTGTGTGTGTTTCAAAATGCCTTTCAATTCAAGCAGCTCTTGGGTAAGTAGAAATCGGACGGCACTTGTTAATGTAATTTGTAAGCTAGAAGTGATCTCCTAATTTGAGGAATTTCAATTATCATCATGCCTTGTATTGATTAGGTTTTGTTATTTTAGGGCAACTGGCCACCTTTTCAAACCATAATGGGACTGTTGAGACTCAGCCACTAATAAAATGGCACTAACCTTTTTCTTTTATACATGACATAGAAAGCATTTTGAGGGTAAAAACTTAATCTAAAAGATACAATTTTAAAAATGAAAGAGTGAGGATTAATATTTATTGTAAATAAGAGGTGTGAGTGGATTGTTGGGTCAAATGGTGGCCTTTCACCTCTAAGGCAACAGCTTAAATTAATCCTTAGATCCTAAGTTAATTGAGATAAATGGTTTTACCTTTGTCCCTGGTGTAAAGTAGTCCATATAACAGAATTGCCATACATCTGTTTGTGCAAACTTGGCTTAATTGGCATTCTCTTAGGACTGAATTGACATTGAAACTGGACTATTTCTTATTTCTTAGGAAGGTGTTCCATCTAGGTCAGGGTAAATGTCATTGTTGGCTCTGTGAAGGAATTCTGCTCCTGCCTCTCTTAATAATCCACAGTTGACACATTTGTCAAAAATGTTTTAAGTGCTATAGCTGTTCTTTTAAAGAAAATTGAAAAAATGCCTTTGGAGTAAAGAGGGTAAATCAGTATGAGACTGGACCTTATTTTCTTACATCTGGTAGGAATTCAAATGCTCAGAGACACTAAAATTGCCTAACTTACCATTTGCTCATGTCAGATGGACTTCAAGGATGGTCTTTTGAACTTAATGAAAGATGTGTGTGTGGAAAGAAATATAAATTAATGTAGAATACATTTTTCTTTACTAAGGACTAGGATGAACTTGAGTGAACGAAAGAATGTGGCTTTCCCATTTCCTTGGAGGATCTGTAGGAATTGGAATTCATTCTCTTTTCTATTATTATGAGGGTTTCTCAGATTTCTTTTTATATGAAGAACTTGAAAAGTACTTTACGTAGTAGTATTTTGTTCATTTTTATAGAATATAGAGACATACAATTATAAAAATTAGAAAAGAAAAACTGTCTCATATGTGTCCAGAGCAGGATTTTATAGAAGGAGTTAGCAAAGATGTCTTAACTCAAACTCAAAGTTTGGACTATGTATTAGGTCAAACTTAAATATAGGTTTCAAACGGTGCACCTTTCGTTTCAATAACAGGTGTCTGAGTGAACAGGAGAGGAGGAGAGAGAAATGAGAAGAAAAAAAACTTCTGTGATTTTTTTAATCCTCCAAAAACCATGGAATGATCTGTCTTATCATAATATTCATGCTAGTTAGTTACTGTGGTTTCTAGAGATAATAGATGGATAGAAGTTTGTGGTCCTTAGGTGGGCAGCTTTAATAAAACAGCCATCTCATGCAGTCTTTTGTTGTGTCCTGTGTAGAACTTGCTGGCAGGAATGTGAGATGTGAGCTGTTCTAAGCCTTAAGTAGCTAAAAGGGATTAACTTTGCACAGAGGATTTACTAATGGAGACATCGTATTTAGACACACTGAAGGAAAAGTGAATTGTTGATCCAGAAATTATTCCATCTACTTTTTTTCATTCTACTTATATATTTAGTTCATTGTATAAATGTAAGCGGATCTTACTCCTGTATGGTGTTTTCATGCTTTTGTTGTAGTTTCACGTAACTGGCAGTCAGTAAATACAATTTATGGACAGAGAGGCATGGCAGTCAAACTGCAGGCTCTGATGGCAACCTGTGTACTATTTGTTCTTCTGATACTTCACTTTCATATACTTAGGGATAGATCCTACTACTGGAGGCAGTATATCATTTGTTTTCCAATGATGCAGGTGATTCTGATCTTCTCTGGGATTTGTTGGGGAAAAATCTTTTTTTTTTTTTTTTATTGCGTTCTCCTGCTTTGCATCTATTCTGTAATCAACCCATCAGCTCTGTAGCTGGAGGCCAGGTGAGCATGATCAAGGGTTAAAAAGGGAACAAAAGAATCAAAGCCTAAGGAAGAGAAATATTCTCCACTGAAATGTGGGAAGACTTGGTGATAACTGGTTTCATGGTCAGTCTGTATCTGAAGGGTGAGTTGGGTAATTATTGACTGGGAAGGGCAGGAGGAGCTGCACATGTCTGGGTAACCCCTTTCATTATATTTTGGGTTTTTTCCTGAAAGATTTGTCATCAGAACACGGTAACTTTGTAGGCTGGGATTAAGCAGGTACCAAAAATTAAGAAATGTGTCTGTTGCCTCTGATTCCTTCCCTTGCTTTCTTATCATATCAGCTGCAGGCTCTGTAGGGAAATGGGCTTCCTTCATCTGTATTTCACATGCATCTTTACAGCAAACAGTTGAAGCAGATTCTGAGGTATTTTAGATTTACCATACGAAGTGAGGCAGTCCAGGTTTTGGCTAATAGAGCATGAGGTAACTTTATGTGCTTTTAAAAATACACTGTTGCTGCTACTCTTTTTAATATGTGTTTATATATATGCCCACCCACATGTATAATTGTAATTAATAAATGAAGTGTTATAATATGGGTGTTCTGTTTAACTTTCAGGAAAATACAGAAATGTTATTTGTAACAAAGAGGACTGTTTTTATCAAATCCACTGTAACAGTGAACAGTCATTTAAGAAGTAGGTTTCAAATAAGGAACAGTAAAGCTATTGCTCTGGCAACCAGAGCATGTTTTTTAAAACTGTGTAAACTACTAAGAACTAGTAAGAGTGTGTGTCAATCAAAACAGAGTTTACCCAAGTTTTCCAGTATCTAATAAAACCTTATTCTTGCAAATTAATTCTAGTCTTATGCACTTTTTTTATATACATTGTATGTGCTTTCTTTTGTAGAGTATTACCATAATTATTTGTTTTGTACATTACTGCTACTACTTCAACTCATTGAAAGGTCTCAGCCATTACTACGCTTGAATAACTTCTGTAAAAAAGTCATTAAGGTGTGGCTGGGTCACACCAAGCTATTGCCTTGTCTTCTGTTTCATGGTAGAAAAATAATGCATTTTGGAAATGAAAAAAACAGGGCAAGCACTTTGAGCCATTCCAGTCTTCTAAGTGTTTGTGGCTTATTGACTTCCTGAGATGCTGTCTTTGTGGTTAACTTCTTCTATGAATTTAGCCAGTTGTTTGGTTTGGGTGGTTTTTAACCCTGTAGTTATTTGCTCTTTGCTTTTTGAAGTTTTTTCTGTCTAGAACCATTCCAGCAAACCATTTCCTGTAGTATTAGCTGGTAACTGTCTGTGAATCGGGTCTCTTGCCCAGTGTCATTAAAGAGTACTGACAGAACTGAAGGAAACACTAGAGACAAGTTCTTTTTCTTGCTACATTCAAATGAAGGAATATTAAATAACAAACATAAGAATGGCACCTGGTGAGCAGGGCACAAAAACAGGTTTACAAGTGCACGCAATTCTGAAGTTTAGCATACCACCACAGTACTGTTCTCTAAAAAGTCAGTGATATAATCGTTTGAGGTAGTTGCATTGATATTGATGTTAACCTTTAGCATAGCTGATAAACTGCCTTTCTTTTGGCAGGCATCATTAAGAGGAGGCTCTGTGCTGTCCTGAATAATTCTCCTCACAATTAGCAGCATTGATCTTTAAGTGCAGCAGCAGTAGCAGCTTAAGTTTTGTGAGGCAATCAGTGAGGGAAACTGGTTGAAACTCAAATTGAACCGCAAGTCACTTGTTCCCATTTGACCATTACAGCAGTCACTGTTTTCTAGTACTTGTTTGTTGATTCTTGAAAGCAGTTTGTTCCTCATGCTTAAACACATTTCTCATGCTTTATAAGGCAAGCAGTGAAAGGCAAGGCTCACCAAGCTGTTCTGCATAAGATAATCTCTACTTGGTAAGTCATTCTGGATGTGAAGATAATCTGTAAATTACTTTTGTACAGAGACAAAATGTCCTGATATCTCAAATATAATGAAAGCTGTGCTTCGTGTTCTTTTTTGTTAGGGGGTAGAGTGGGGGGGGGGGGGGGAAGGTTGAAATAAGTTCGAGTTAAAAA
>JAWWMP010000001.1:10223405-10377468 GCA_035047865.1 Dendrocincla tyrannina | reverse complement strand
TTGAAATAAGTTCGAGTTGAAAAGCTGCCTTTATCCAATTTGAAATTAATATTGATTAATACTAATGGAGTCGGCTCCAGGAGAGGCTTTACATACCTCTTCTGCCTACTAATAAAGTCTCATCTCAGATGCACAAAGTCTCTTAAGGAAGTGAATCAATTTTATGGAAGTTAGAAAAATCACTCTGTGCTTTTTAGTGTGGACATCTTATCTACTGAACAGGCTTCAAAGCAAAAGCTTCATAGTGGTGTGGGGACTAGACTGGGAGCTGCAGAGGAGAGAGCGCTTTGTGAGAGACATCTTGTGTTAAATGCATATCCTGGTATGGCTCTTGGTGTGAGCCTTCCTTTATTACCTTTATTATCTAGCGTAAGAATTGGTGATGGGCTTTTTGGACAAAAATCCAATCTTGAGTTTTGGTGGAAAACAGCATGTTACTTAAAATGCATTAGAATTTGTATCCAGCTTTCTGTTGGCTGTAACATTCTCTCAAATTATTTTCTTCATTTTCCTATTAAGAAGGGATTCATCAGGTGGGCAGTGCTGTTCTTAAACTTCTGTGGGGTATGGTAGAACAATATGGAAGTTTTAAAAGAAGGGTCAAGAACAGACCAAAAGGTGGTGTTACCCAGCTGGGTTATAGCAACTGAGTGCCTGGGAGACTGTGCCAGGACTTGCACTCTGTTATGAGGAGGAATGCTGGAGGAAGCAGTGATTAGGACATCAGTCTTTCAGCACATAGCATTTGTTGCACTTTATTTGTCTTTAAGGGGTCCTTTTGGATGACAGCAGACTCTATCTATTGTTTTTTAACCAACTTGTTTAATGTCAAGGATGCTTGAAATGTAATAGCATGACTGTTTTGTTTGTTTTGTTTGAGAGACAGCATGCAGGCGGCAAAGCAACATTGGACTTTTCTGATAAAGGTAACAGGAACACAATGTGTAGTCCTGTAAGTAAATATAATTTACAGACTCCCCATAAATACTTCATTATGGATAGTGCTGTTGGTCTTTGTAGTGCCTCCTACGTTCTGAGGTGTGGTGGAAGGCAGTGCAGTTGTGTTTACAAGCCACAGCAAAGGCCTTGTCTCTCTGAAAGAAGTATGGAAAGCATCCTGGATTGCTAGTTTTTCACCAACATGCAATGCAAAGTAAAATGATGCTGTTTGCTAATCCGCTCCTATTGAACTCAGATGTGAAACCTAAAAATTGATTTAAGTATGAAAAAAAGAGCAATTATTCCCAGTGTAACTGTGTCAATAAATAACTCATGATACTGTCAATGTCTTATTCTCTGTGATAAAAATTGTTACCTTACCCTATAAATTGTGGGAATCAAAGGCATATATGTATATACAACACACAGATTGCTAACTTGACTTGGGTTATAAACCCTGCTCTGAAAGATCATGTGCCTTAATTTCTAAATCAGCCTATGTGTCTTTGCTGTATCAGTATTTCAATATTCTTCCAGACTTATCAAGTAATTAATACTTTAAAGCAAATAGACTGTTTGCTTTTGGCATTTTAGGAAACAAAATCTTGGTTATCCAATGATGAAATTTGTGTATCTCTATATGTATATGTGCATATATAATGTCAAAAATAAAGATCTTTAATAGATCTAGGCATTAAATGGGCTTTTTGCATCTGTAAAGTTATAAATTGGTTAAGGTATGGTAGCATTACAGCCTAGTACTCTGGCAATTTCCATGTGATCCATGCAAAATTATTTTGAAATTATGAAATGGTTTCATTTTGTGACTAAACATCTGAAAAATAATGTTGGCAAAGTTAAATTGCCCCTCAAAGACTCTAGAAACATGGAGCTTCCAGGCATTCCAGGAGCACAGAGGGTAAAACTCAAACAGAGCAGATGAAGAACTGGCAGGTAAATCTCACCTGTGAGTATGCAGTGGCATAGCAGGACAGTCACATCAGTCACACATTATTGTAAGCCATCTGTGCATGCAGGGTACAGGTCAGGAAGACACCTTGGTAGCTGACAGTACCATTTGTTACATGGGATTCTCGTCAGTGGATCTCAAAATGTTTCACAAAGGAGTTGTGTCAACATCTGTATTTGAGAAATAGAAAAAATTGAGGTAAAGGGTGAGTAAAGTATCTACCATGTATCATAATGATGGTAGAGTCCGGAGTTGAGCTCATATCTCATGTCTTCAGGAGCAGACATGGGCGCCAGAGTGGCATCTGTACCCCCAAAATGGTTTTGGCTTATAAAAAATGCATTAGCATGGAATCTAAGCAAATAAACATGTTGTCATCCATGGGGAGAAGAAAGGGAAGACAGAAATAATAGAGAACACTGTTTTGTAGCTCCCACTGTGTTTAACTGTCCTAATGTATGGTATCCTGTCTCAAAGTGACAGAACTTCATGTTCCTTTGATCCATAGGATAACAAATCTGTGTCTGTGGCGCTGTGTAACAAATACCAACTTTGGTTCTATTCTAACTCAATGTTCTTTCTGTGAGGAAGTGTCCAAGCTTACCTGAACACAAGTAAGATTAATGAAAACAGTATCTAATGCCAGATTAAGTCTGAAAATACTTCCCAGGGAGAACATGAAAGGAAAGTAATATATATGATGTTCAAGGAAGTTATACTTTCTATTAACAGCAGAAAAATGAAGACCCTGTTCATGTTGCTCAGTAAATGCTGTTTGTTTTGTTTGTTTATTTTTCTGTTAGGGGAAGAATCGTGTTCAATTTTAGGGCACCATTTAGCTTGTTTTATTACATCTTAATGTAGCCTTTGAAAATCACCAGTTAGTTTTGCTTTGAAAGAGCATGTTCTGCAGACTGTGATAACACCCCTTCCTTTAGGGAGCAGCAGGAGGAAAAAGCAAAGACTAGATATGTGTGAATTTAGTCTGGATGAAAATGTTCTCAGTAAAGATAATCTTAAATGGAGAATTTTATGCTAAAATAGGCAAGAAAATTATGATTTGCGTTTTCAGATCTGAAGTTAGTGAAGTTACACAGTTACCAATACAAAGGGACCTCAGGAATTTTGTAATATGGTTAAGAAAGAAAATGGGTTGTAATTCCCCAAAATTCAATAATCAAGTCATATGCATCAAGGAATAAGATTGACAGGGACCTCTAAAAGGTGTTTTTGCACTCGTATTTAGTACAGTATACCCTGCATATGTTTAGGATACTTGTGTTTAGTTAGCCACTGAGAATACACAACATCAGACATGAGTGGTGTGGCTTAGCAAAGTGTTTTGGAGAATGACAAGGCATTACATCAGCTTTGCAAGAGAACAGAGTGAAGCTGAAACTGCAATGGAATTTTAAATTTTGTGCCAGCTTTCTGCAGATGGGGGCATTTAGCTTTTTAACTTGCAGTTCTAGGTCTCATGATTTAAAGCCATGTCAGCAAAGTAGAGACAACTCAAAGGTGATGACAAGCGACTAGTGAGAACTGGGAAGAAGTTTTATGTGCAACTGAAAGGAGAGTATGGCAGATGAGGTAAAAAAAGAATTGGGAAAACTGTTGTGAATGTTTTTTTCCTCATCTTACACATCGTTCTTCTCAGTCAAAATACTTTAGATGAGAATTAAAATTTAAAGTATGTCTGTAGCTTACAAAAATCATGATACAACAACTAATATAACTCAACCTTTAAAATTGGAAGTAACATAGTAAGGCATGGAAATGTGTAATTAAATGTTAAAATGGGGAGTTGTAATGATTGCAAGTCTTTGAGAAGTGTAAACAGAATGTGGCTCAACTGGATGTGATGCATTGGTGTTATGCACATGACATTTTATTCAGGGTGGAACCTTCTTTCTGGCACAAGAATGAGAAGTAGCTGCCATTAAAGTAATTTAAAAATCAACTGAATAAAGCTAGAGATCACTCTGCAGCTGATGGATAAAGATGCTTAATAGATAGTAAAAGAAAACTGTGGCAGGGCAAGTTTTACAGGGCTAAAATTTTGATATTATCTGACGCCATTAGGTAGCTCTATATGATGTACTAATTGATGTGCCAATCAGTATGGGAAACACCTGTATCTGTATATAATTTGTTTTATAATTGTGGTGGAAAAGTCAAATATAGTAGTTCATAATGGATGGACGAAGAAGTTTGGAGGAGGGCAAAGAAAGTGAAGAGTTGGGGGAAAATACTTGAATCAATTTTATTAAAAAATTGCAAGTGATTCTAAACCACCTGCATTAAAGCATTATATATAACTGGTACACAGTGATTGGTATTGTTACTTTGAGAGTAATTATAAAGTCTCTATATTGTACATGTTTTAGTTTTTTTACACCATTTTTATGTATGGTAGGTAACTGTACTGATGACATTTTTTAACCCTGAATTTGTGTAATCTAAGAGATGGCTTGAAATTAACACAAATGTGGGACAATTTGAGAGATAATAGTGCACAGTGGCATTGTAACACTATAAAACTGTGAGGTGAAAATACTTAGGTAATGCCCTTTGTAGAGATCATTTTCCCCAATAGAATTGAAACCTAATTAAATAGATTTCTTTACTCCATATGAATAACAATTAAAAAAAGAATAAAAATTGTTCAGAACACACATTTAGGCACAGAAAGACCGAGGGAGCTGAATGGTTAATCTGAAGTAAAAGTAAAGTCTTTCATTATTCATCAGTAAATGACAGATAGGAACAAGCTGCAGTGTTTCGATAAATGAGAGATGTAAAATGCTGGCGTGAAGCAGTCAAAGTAGAACACAAGACTCAACCAAGCTCCTCAATGAAAATGCTAATTTCACACGATTAATCCTTTCTTCTTTTCTGTCTACATGAATATTAAGTAACTTCCTTTCCAGGGTCACTGGGAAGTTGTAACTGTTTTACTTCAGGTTCTCCTACCCTGAAACACAGAGCCTGACCTTAGTGCTTAGAATGACCTTCATTTTCTGTTTTTGCCCCTTTGAACTATAGCTCTTATTGCTCTCATCCTGGAGGAGGGAGGCAAATGTTGGGACAAGCAGTCAGTGGCAATTACTGATACACCAGGAATAGGTTTTTGTCAACTGCTTTGTAAGTGGCAAGGAGTGCAAACTTGGGCTCACCTTCCTTTAAGTAAGGCATTAGCCTTTAGCTGGTTTTCTCTATCTTTTTACAGCAGTGGTTATGAGTCTTGCATTCCTCATGTTTCTGAATACTTTTTCTTGAAAACTTGTCTTTAGAGACCTGATAATCTAAGGTATTGTTCTGCCCAGTGTGATGCAACCATACTTCCACATGGATGTTGTGTCCCTGTTCCATTTCAGCTCTATGTATATGCTAATACTGGCATAGAGGTAAGAGACCCAATATGTTAGTTGTCATGTACACAGAGGCATATTAATCACTTTGATTTAAAAGCTGAATTTCATTTTTATGGTGTTCATGTTATTTTACCCAAACACTTGTAATTGAAAGGCTTGGTGATGTTTGGATGACAGATTTTTGCCTTTTCATGGGAAACAAGGCTAATAAAGCATTAAAAATAGAGACAGAAGGCTTTCAGCATAGGACAAATTTCCCTTACCTTTGGAAAGAAAAGAAATAGGCCCTGGTTTCACAACTCAGTCCTTGATGCAATTCTTCATGGTGTGCTGAGTAAATCTGTAGCATAAAGATATTATTAAATCAATACAAGCATGGCTATTATAAAAACTGATTTAAAAGATGGCTGTGCCCTGTGGATGCATTCCAGATAATAACTTGACCCTCTCTTTCCTCTCTACTGTCCCTCAGTGACCTCTGCCACCTGCATAGACTTCTGTTGCATTCCTCTCAGCTCTTAATCGTGCATTAGCACCAACTGCTTCTTTGGTGTAGAGGAGGCAGCAGATGTGGCACTGATACTTCATGGGTTTTTCTGACTCCTGTTAATGGTTCTTTTTTTGAGAATATTTGCTATATCTTCATATTGAGCTGGCTTGGTGTGCAGCAGTGTCTGCTCTGGAGAGTAGAAGACTCTCAGGGTATGGCACAGCTCAGCAGTGGCTGGGGTTTGTCCTGTTTATTGTAAACCACAAGTTGTTTAAAAATGTGATAAATTTCATGCAGCAGAAGTTAGGTATTCTTATTTTAGTTTTCATAATATCGTAAATATATCGTACACACCTGAGCTCTTAAAATAAGTGTCAGTTTGCATTGTTTGAGCAATCTGAAAGAGAACAAAAATTTCTGCTCATACCTCACCCATTGCAGAATGGATTTGATCCCTCCTGAGCTGGGCCATGTAAAATTAAGTGTCTAATCTTAGGCTATTGGTTAGGTTCCTTGTGCAGGCATGGGAGAGACTTGTGCTAATGGGTCGTCCTGTTTCTACTGACCTTAAACCTGTGTTAGGATGGGGTGAGTCTCTGGAGCGGAATTCTTTCTTCAATTACTATCAAACAGGGCCTACATGAGTAGGTTAAACACATGTACTGAAATCTTCGTTCAAGATCTCATCCCAGAAGAAATGGTTGCTGGGAAAAGATTGTTCAGGAAAAACCAAACAAAAAAAACCTTCTACCAAATCTTGAATCCTGCTTAAAAATAAACTCAGTCTTGTGCTTAGTTATTTACTGATAATGCAAGTCTGGACTGTAAATACTTAGTCTTGTGCTTCCTAAATGGGAAAAGAAAAAAAAATACTACTGTTTGTTTAGCCAAGCGTTTATGGATGCCATTTATTATGAAATTGAACTTTGTTTTAAAAAGTCTGGATGAAAGTTTTACAATTCTGCAGTTAAGCAATGGTATGTACTACCTGTGAAGAAACTGACTCAGGAATTGTATTAGCATGCAACAATTAATTTCAGTATTTCTCTTAGTGTTCTCATAGTGCTATGTACTCTTCCCTCTGCTAGGTTTCTATTTATTACTATAATACTTGAAATATGTCTTTCAATTAAATTATTTTCCTATTGATATGTTTGTAGAAGCATATAGTGTGTATGATAGCATGGCATGGAGTGTTTTGTTTAGGAGATGCTAAAGAGTCAGTAAGAGGAGGTTGCATACTTCTGTTTGACTGTTTCAATTTTAGTTCAGTGTAAGCTGAATTTCTAGACATATGAATTCATTTTATTCTCTGCTTAGGCTATTTACACTCTGATAGAATGTAGCTTTGGTTACAGGGAGAAATCTCTTGTGCTTCTTTTATTTTCTTCACTTGTGGTATTGCCTGTGAAGATCAGAACATCTTGCTTTATGCAGTCTGCTTTGGTGCAGTCAGAATGGAAGGGCTCTTTGAAATGGGCATAAGGAGGCCCTAATATGTTAATCTATTTTGCTGGAATTGCTTTAAGGCAAATTTTTGTGACTACTCAGCAGTTTTCTAAAGAAAGAATCACAGAATCATAGAATGGTTTGAGTTGGAATGGGCCTTAAAGATGATCTTGTTCCAACTCCTTTGCCGTGGGCAGGGACACCTTCCACTGGAGCAAGTTCCTCAGAGCCCCATCAAGTCTGGCTTTGAACGCTTCCAGGAATGGGACATCCAAAGTATCTCCAGGTAACAGGGAGTATATAAAAAACCCCAATAATCCATAAATAGTCTCAGAGAAAGCTTTTATTACTTTGATATGTGTGGCCATGTGTTTTAGAGAGAATTTGCGTTTGGCTTTGGACATTCAAATGCTGACTTGTATTTTTATATTAGAGTACCTTTGCAAAGGGAAGAGAACTCTGCTTAATGTTTTAAGATACAATTGGATTTAGTTTATGAACAAATCTCTGTGTGTCTGCATTATATATATGTATAAATACATTTATGTCTGTGTGCAAATATAGTTATAAGTTGCATAAAATGTTCTCATAAGTCTTCAGTGTATGGCAGGTTCTCTTATGTGATTCTTAAGTTTGTCTTTTTCCCAAATGTGATTTACTTCATGGGTGGAAATCCATTACATTTAATTTCAAAACCTAAATATCAATACACAGACATTACATTGTAATTGTGCTTATCTGATGTGTAAAACTGTAATGCCCTTACTGAAGCTTCCAACTCAGTAGTGCTCTTGCACTACTTTTTGTAAATAGAAGTTAAATATTTTTTTGCTTTACGTATTCCTTGCATAGTTCTCACTACTGCTAATCCCTCATTTCAAATCTAGATTATAAAACTGTTAAATACATAAAATCTCTCTTAATCTTACTTTTTCTAATGATTGTCTCCCTCTGCCAGATTTTGATGAACTGTTTTTAGACTACAACACTAGAAATAATCACAAAGGGTGTGAATTTTTCCTGACCAGCATTTAGCAATGATTCTGTGTATATGACTGAGAAGATGCAGACAAAACAGGACAAGCAAGGGGCTACATATATTAGTGTGATGAAACGACATGTGCAGTAGCTGAAAGTAGGACTTTGAAAATGGGAACGCTTTTGTGTAATTCTACTGTTCACAGTGTATCACAGCCTTTTAACTTGGGGGGAAAAAGGCAAATTTGGATATCCATACTATCATGTAGATGAATCATTGTTTGATACCTGTAAATAAAGGGTTACAATAGATAGCAATAAACTGATTTAAAGAAAGGCAATTGGTTTGCCACAGGGATCTTTTTATTTGGGTTGTCTTGTTTAACATCTTCGTTAATAATCTAAACGAGTGGGTAAACTGCATGCTAATTAAATTCACAGATGATACTAAGCGGGGAGGTGTTGCAAACATAGGGTGGCCAGATTTTCTAAGTGAAAATCTGGACCACCTGTCATGGCAGGCAGAGAGAGGAAGGTTTTTAGCAGGGATGAGGGAGGGGGTGTGCACAGAAGGACTTGACAGCTTGTGGGAGGGAAAGAAAGACTGCCCACTCCACCCCCTCCTTAGCCAAGCACACCCTCCCCTTCGTTCCCCAGCATCCTCTGGCTAGCATCCATTGTATTTATACTGTTTACTATCCTTAGATAATAAAAAATTTACCAGGTACCTATTAGCTGAAAAGTGAAACCTCTTATTCAGGTGTGATTGAGAAAGATTGAGAGGAGGGGAGGAAGCAGTAGCAAACTCCAGGCAAATTATCCTGGTAAGCTCTTCTTTCAGCTACTGAAAATTTGGGTAACACAAGTGGGTTTTTTTTTAAAGGTGAAGATTGGAGGCTGACCCTACCATGTTAGTCAGATTTATATTGTTCTAAAAATGTGGAGAAACGTATTTTCTATATGATCTGTAATGATAGAGGGGCACTGCGCCTCCATCTGAATTTGAGGACTGTTGTTTCATGGCTAATCTTGCATAAGTGGTTGTGGGCCAACAAGAATGTAGTTCATGATGCAAGGCACTGAGTGCCAAGGGGAAGTTTTCTTTCCTCTGTTTTTTCCTGCTTATCTGTGGCAGAGGCTTCTCTTGTGCCTCCTCCACTGGCCCAGCCTGTTCTTCCTTGTGCTTTTGTCGCTATTTACTGAGTACCTGTTGTGTTTTCATCATTTCTCTTAACATTACTTGGGAAACGTAAGTAGCACACTGAGTGTTTTCCTTCCTGTCTTCCAAGGATTCTGAATAACAGGTTTGAAAAACCTTTATAACTTTGTCAGTCCATGATCATATGAACACTTGAATAACAAAAACCACTTTTTGCTGAACATACCTTCAGCCTCCTGGACATGTTGTAGCATTGATCGGGGGAGAGATCAACATGGTGTTCTTAATGAGACAGCCACTTTTAAAGCAGTGGTACTTCTCTCTCTGCCTTTTACTTTAGGCTCAGAATTAACTGTCCCTGGCTGAGGAGGTTAGCTTCCTTCCTAATTCTTTTTCTCATCCTACTTAGAATGTTTTGGATAGCCTATGGCCCATACTGCCTTGGGGACAGTTTTGGGGGAGAAAGCTTTTGGTAGTCAGAAAATCTGGCTTTATTTGCATATGTAACTGTAGCAGTGCAAAAGTTAACTTAGAGAGAAGTTTTGGAGTCTGGCAAAACAATGTGCTTTCTAATTTTCTCAGTATCTTGCGCTTTTCTTGGAATTTTGTTTGGACAGCCCATATGCTTTCTGCAAATTCAGTGGCAGCAATGCCAAAAAATCCCACAACCCAATATCGTATGTGGATCTTTGTTATGTATTTAGCTGTAATGCAGTTCCGTGTTTGTTACCTTAAACAATAGATGGTTCAAAGTGTAATGGCCATGTGACAAATGAGGAGCTTGTCACGCTGCCTTCTTGGAGCTTTCTGCTCTTGGCTTTTGTTTCCTAGGCATCTTTCCCTGGCAGTGTTATGCAAATTAACCAATTAATGACAGACAAAATGGCCTTCCTGCATCGCCATGCTTGTAATAAGAAGGGCAATGCTGTAAGTCACGTACCTATTCAGTGTGCTCTGTAGGCCACTGCGAGGGCATGATTAGCCTGACTGTGGAAGACAATTGCAGAGGCATCTGCTCGGTTAATTTTGAGAGAAAATTTACCAGATGGAGGCTGAAGATTTAAGTGATTAGAAGGTAGTAGATTGGAATACAAATTGGATTAAAAGAAATTAGATTGATATAAATCGAATTGAGTCACAACAGTTTGTGTTGTTTGTACCAAGGGGCAATGGATTATGGGAGAAGCAGATGCTCCAATGAGATAGGAATTAATGTGGCTTTGACGGTCCATCTGGGAAGGCCTCAATATCGAGTACATCCCTAATCTCTCTCTCCATTTATCAATGCCATAATGTTAATTAGTACTTCATTCATTAAGTTACTTACAGAGGAAAAAATCTCACCCCTAGCCCCTCTCTGCTTGAGGATTTGTTACTGTGCCAAGAAATGGAAATCTCTCTTTAGCCAAGCTGGTTACAGTTGACTGTTATGATAGACCAGTGTCATTTTCCTCAAGCTTGCTGCTGCTTTTGGCTTAAATAAAATTTGTTTGGCTTTGTTTTGCAAGAAACTTGTCTTCTTCAATCCAGCAGCATAGTTTTTGAAGTCCTGTCTTGATCCCTACAGCTAGCTGCTGCTAATAAGCCTTGCCATAGTTTTACTAAGGTACTATATATTTTACTTTATATAGTTGCATGGCATTGTGGTTCATGACCAAACTGTAGCTATGACATTGGTAGTGGGAGGCCGATCTTCTCTGGGAGAAAACCAAGAAAGTTGTGTGTGCACCTGTAAGATCTCTGTTAGAAAAAGTTGTGTGGAAGAAAAGTACTGAAACACCTGATGTGAGGCTTGTCCTCAGGTGTGCAAAACTGGCTGATGACAGAATTGTTGGCTCTTAAGTGTATTTCTCTTGTTTTAGAAGATAAATATTTGGATCTTTTTAAAATCTGGAAAGTGACTCAAAATCGTAACTTGGTTTTTTTTTCATTAGATAGGGAAAATTACAAAAGGAAAAAAATGCCTGTTAGAATCGTTAAATAACCAGGATTGTGAAGGCACAGACTTTAATTCTTTTTCTAGTCACAGTTTTCTGGAAATTAACACGAGGTAATAAATTAGAAGTATGCTCAGTAAAAAGACAAAAGAGGACTTTCTCTCTTTCCTCCCCCAAGTGCACACATAGGTGCGATGCACGAAGGTTGTGTTATGATATTCATGTAGAGTGCAAACATTGACAAATGTCGGCCTCCATGTGAGCACTATTGTAGTGTGAACCTTAAACTTTTCCTTGTGTTTTTCCATAAATATTTATTTTCCTAGATGGCAAAGAAGCTTTGATTCCACTTCTTGTAGAAAGCTAACTGCAGCTGTGGTCCTTTAGTTATTAATGAGAAAACTATTAGGTACAAAACCAGCCTAAAATGTCAGAGATACAAGAATGTCTCACATTGAACTTGTACGTTCTGGAGGAAGTAGATTTACTGCAAAACAGTTTTGCAGAAGAAAAGGTGTTTTTATCATGTGTGAGGGGTTTTTTTTTAATCTGCTAAAAAGCCCAAAAACCTGTCTTCTGAAAAAATTATTGGTTTTACCTCTAAGAAGGGCATGTAGTAGGCATGGGCAGGCAAGAGGTTGGGAGGGAGAATAGCTGGGACAGCTGAATCAAGTTGATCAAAGGGATATTCCGTGCCATATGTCATCGTATGCTCGGCCATAAAAACTCATGGAAAGGAAGATAAAGGGGGGACATTTGTGGTTATGGCATTTGTGTACTCAAGCAACAGTTCTGCATGCGGAGGCCCTGCTTGCCAGGAAGTGGCTGGACATCTGTTTGCTGATGGGAAGTAGTGAATTAATTCCTCTTTCTTTGCTTTGCTTGTATGCACAGTTTTTTCCTTCCCTTTTAGCTGCCATTACCTCAATCCACAAGTCTCTTGCTTTCCTTCTACTTTCTCTCCATCTCATGGGACAGAGTGGTGAGTGAGCAGCTGGGTTTGGCTGTCATCTGGGGTCAACCCACTACTGTTTAAAGATGGAACTTTATTTCCTTAGTTTGTCTAGACAGCATTCATCATATTTACTGAAGATACGTATTTAAAAGTCAAAGGTTACAGCCTGAAAAGGTGGAATCTGCTTCCTCTATATTTTCTATTTTCTTCCTCTGTTGCTATTTTCACAAATTTTCCTGCTTACAGTAAACACTTCAAGAACTGCCGAGGAGTTTTTTGCTTTTTTCACCCACTGTGCTGCCAGACCCTCTTATTTCTGTGCTTTTGCATAGCGCTGTTTGATCTAGGAAAACATGGAGGAAATAAATCATATGCTGGAAAGAAGCTTTTAGAAGGTCACAGCAGTAGTCTTGCCATTCCACAGCTCTAGGAGGTGGCTGTTTATCAGTAACCTATGCTCCATTAGCAGAATCAACAGAGATCTCTCTATAAAGACAGGGTAAACAACATAGGTTTATGCATTGGTGTCTTCAATTTTACTGTTTTGGAAAATTTTCCTCTTTTTATTATAGAAATACACTGTGAAATGTGTATCCCTTGAAAGGCCAGGTTCTTCCTAGCTGGCACTTGCAGCAGCAAGGTCCAAGAAAACCACTCACTGCCTTCAGTCTAAAGTACCAGGAGAGCTTTACTTGCTGTGTGCTGGCTTTGGGTGTAAACACATGAAATAGAAAAGGTGAGAGAAAAATCATTGAGGGCTGCTTAAAAAAAGATCCAGGAGTTGGCACAGTGACTGGCAGTGTTTGTGCTCTGTCACCAGGCCCAAGAACATTAAATCCCATTTTGGCTGCAGAAGTTGGAGAATTGTGTTTTGTTATCTAATGGAACAGATAACTGGATGGCTTCTGAATGAGAGAATGAAAAGAGAAGAGATTGACCTTGTGAATAGAGGTGATGAACTGTTTTGGATTAAGAAACACATCATTTCAGTAACTGCAGGTACAATGGTAGTAAGGTAGAAAGATGGCATTAAAATACACCCAGTGAGGAGTGTAAGGCATTTGTGAAACATGCATGGAGAGTAAAAAAAAGGAAAGGACACAAGGACAGAATAGTTTTTAGGTTTTGTTTTTGGTGGAGGGAGTGAGTGATACACATGAGAAAGGATGTTGGGGCAGGGGAACTGCAAATATTCTCTTAACAAAAGACACTCACCTGAGATATGTATAAAAAAAGTATCTATAGTTGTACTATAATTGCATCAGGAGAAACTAGAGTTAAGACAGTAAGATATTTGTGCTCAAATTTAAATTATATGTTAACTTTCTGATTATTAGTGGTGAAAACTTCCTTATACATAGAAAGACAGTTGAGATAAGATGACCTCAAATATCAGTGTGATAAGCATTGGAAAACTTGTGATATTTTGGTGATCAAACAAAAACAAACGAACAAAAACAGACGTGCAGTATTTGCCGTAAAACATTTATTTTAAAAACCTAAAACCCTCCCCCAAAAATGTCATCAAAAAAACCCAACCAACCAAAGAAAAAACCCCAACCCAAAGACCAAACTTCTAAATATGTAAAAAGAAAAGTGCGTGTCATAAATATAAAAATTGTTATGATCTTTTGTGTTTGGGATAGATGAGCTATTTTATAAACATGACTTATAGCATGTGACTGAATTTTCTGTATAATTTGTTTTCAGACATCAGGTGTCCTGAATGAGTCTTTAAAGTGCCAGCTAGCAAAAGGTGAAATCAATCATCCCCCTGATTCTTCTATGCTGACATACATAGCAGAGATACAACTGTGAGGAAGTTTATAATAATTCCAAAAGTCTTCCACTTCTGAGCATATGAAGGTGTATTTTCTCAATATGGGGTTAGATAGAAGCTTTCTTCACAGAGCTTGATCTGTATTTTCATCCATGGGTATTTGGGAGAACTTTTCTATAACTAGTTGAAGGTCCCAAAGAGAAAGTATTTGACAAATGGCAGAGGTGTAATCTGTAGATTTCAAAACCAAGGTATTACAATGAGCTTTTAATATTTCTCATATTACTTTAAATTTTATTGTGAGCTTTGCTGCTGAATTAATACTGATTGGCTGATAGTTACTTAGAACTTTACAAAAGCTTATTGTAGGAATGTTCGAGTCAAGTTTTAAACAAAGTATTGATATTGCCTACTTACAATTCCCTAGACATTCACAGCTGGTGTGGTTCAGAGGAGCAGGGTGGGAGTCTGTGTGACCGGTGTCAGCAGTGGTCACAGTGGCTGCAGCATGAAGATTAGAACACCAAATTTAAATTCCTGCTGTGCTTACAGTAGGAATCCCCCACCTTCCTCCAAGTATTATTTCAAGACTGTTCTGAGGGATGAAATTATTAGTTTCTGTCACTGTTGTAATGTTCTTTTTGGTAATATTTAAATGACCCGATTTCCATGGTATGGCAAATGTGTAATTGTTTATCTTTGCTGACCTGAGTAGGATTTTTGTAGGTTGCACAATGTGAGGAAAACTTTGTTACGGTCTTAGCAGATCAAATTGTATTGCTTCTGATTTGTGAAACTTCTCTTTCCTTAACTACACTGAGGTATGTCTGTCTATTTTTCACTTCAGGGTTTTCATCTAGCTGTGAGATATCAGACTTGTGGTTTTCAGGTTTTAGGATACAGGATTGTTAGTGACACCAGAGAGTTTTTATGAGTGTGAAGATGAAGGAAGAGATAAGAAAGTTTCTGTGGCTGAAATAGCTCTATGTATGATCAGCTGTAAAATTTAGGGTGTCAGAACTATCAAACTTAGATAAAAGTGGTCAATGTTTATATTATAGTTATATTTATATTATCGTTATAGAGTAAAGCTGAGCTGTTTATCAGAACTGAAATGTAGACAAGATTCATAATTCTTTCTAATGGTGCAACATTATGAAAATGTTGACTTGTATATCAGAATCTTTATATGAAAGATAAATGTCAGGTAGCTTTAAGAGTACTTGAAGAGGCTTTTTGAAGACAGGTTGAAAGATCTTATTTGGGGAGCCACTTTAATTTATTGGAGTTTATTTATTTACAAAGTTATTCTGATTTCACAGATTGTAGCAATTTTATTCTAGTCTGAGAGCTATTTGACTCATGATTCTTGAGGGGGTCTGGACCAGATTGTCATTTGAAAGCTTTTATCATAGCTGTTGTTTCAGTTTAATACTGGTAAAATTGATGTGTTTTCACATTTACACGTTTTTAAAGCTTTTAAATATATATTTTTAATGATGTCTTGAGTGGTCATTATCCTCTGTCAGTAGGAAGTTTTCGACTTTGAAGAGCCTGTGGTTATTGCCTTTCTATGTAAAAGCAAAATTTATTTGTCCTAATTAGCCATTGTTTTTCCCAGTGGTGTGTGGGAAGGTGCAAAGCTTCCCTTTGCCTGGCTCATAAGAAGCTTTGCTACTTCCCCAGTGCTATGATGACAATATACTCATTGTATGATAAGTTATTGTGCAGTCTGTAAACAAATTCTTTTGTTTTACCTTCCATCCTTGACCTGAAAAATAGCTAAGAGATGTTTGTTAGAGTCAAGCATACACTTATGCTTTGCTTTGTTAAATTTCAGAGCAGTTTTAAAAGGCTCCCAAGGGAAGAGCTCTTGTGCTTGAGTTCTACTGGATGAAAAGAGAGGGGGAAAAAAAAATTCTTGCTCTTGATGCTTTTGTTACATGTTCTGTATATATCACAGAATAATTTGGATTAGAAGGGACCTCTGAAGGTCATCTGGCACACATAGGGAGTGTGTGTGTACATTTTATATATAAATATAGATGTGGTATGTATGTGTACAGTATGTAAATACAAAGACATATATACACATAAACATTTTCTCTTCTACTTTTCATAGCTGGAAGTGTTCTTCTCTCCCCATCATTTTCATTTCTTAATGTCATTTTTGTCATCTTATTATTTAGAGCCAGTGAACATTAATGAAACCCTCACTTGAATTGGAACAGTTATTTTAATTTCAAAAGCCAGAGGCTTTTTTGAGAAAGAACCTACAAGTAAGGCTTTATTGGGGGCATTGTGAGGGGATTTGTGTGTTTGTGGTCGGTTGTGTTACGAAGTCAGTAGTTGTTATCTGCTTTCAGGGAACAACACAGCTATGGTAGATATTGTACTTCTTGGCTTGAACTCTCTACCATGCTCCTTTGCAATTAACAAATCAATGTAACTTTCTCTTGGAAGCTGTGACTTGTACTTGTAACATCACTTTTCACCTGGAGAAAGAAATTAATCATTCGCCTGTGAATCTATATTCCAGTTTTCAGTGCTATTGTGCTGCTACTCACTGCTTCTCTCTTGCCTGCATCCCTAACAAGCTGTGTTGCATCCCACGCTGTGTCCTGGAATGCAACAATTTTAGAAGTGTGGTAAGACTGTAAAAAAAGTGAAGTATGACACGTATTGGTGTGTGAGGAGAAAACAAGTGAAGAGAAGTGCATTAGGGTAAAATTGCATTGTCTTTGATTTTTGAATGCTTCTCCTAAAATAATTTATACAAGGAATACGGTGCTTATACTGTGTCATGGGATCATTTTTCACATTAAAAAAAAAAATTCAGAATTTTATGTCTTCAGTGTTTCTTTACTATTAAAGTTGATTACACCTCACTTAGCAAAGTCACAGTTTCATACAAGAGAAACTTAATAGAATCACCCTTCCAATAGGATTTGGTCAAATGTTTTTAATGACAGTTATTGATCTCTCTTGTCAGCATTTCCTGCTATTCCTTCTTGGCAGGTATACACTATGGGAAAGGTGACTTACTGGAAATGCATGTCCTGGGGAAGTTAGGCTGTGTTGCTTAATGGATTAATTTTGCTCAAGGAAAAGCTTTCTGAGGACCTTGTCATAGCTGACACAGCTTTGAACAAAAACCTTACCTTGGAAGCAGTCATATCACTGGAATCTGTTCATCTGCCCAAATTTCAGGGGTTGGGGAGAGACTGTAAAGTATAAATTTTCAGAATGTAGTCTTTACCATGTCACATTGCCTAGAGGAATGCATCTCAGATAATCAGCCTGATGCCATCAGCCTGTACTTCAGTTGAGTTTTCTCATTATCTTGACTTTTTTGTGCATTATCTTTTGTTCAAACTAAGATGTGACTGACTGGGTCTCTACTTGAGATCTATGCTTTCTTTCAGTCAATTCTGTGGCTAAAAGGGTAGTGAAAGCAACATGCTTATTCATTATTTTAAACAGATGTGTGTGATAAGTGTTTCTGATAAGTACTTCCCATGTGGAACAAGGCATATGAAGAAGCAGGAAAATGAACAGTAACTATGACTGTCTTTGAGTAGATGTAACTAGAGGAGTGTCTTTGTAGAGTTCGCACAAGGCAAAAGAGAGCTGGAGCCTGGCCATGTGACAGATCCAAGAGATTCTGCAGGCTTCTATAGCTATCCATCCTGTCCTTAAAGCACATTATTAAGTGTGATTTTAGTACCTTAATTTCAGGTTTATTTTCTCTTAATTGATGCTGTGAAAATAACCCAAGACTCTAGCATAAAAGAAGGTTCTTTGCTATTAAAATATATCTTTGGAGCAGTCCTCTATGCAGGATGGAATATATCCAGGCCTTTTCCTTCCTGCATCTATTATTTTCTGTTGCAGGAGCTTTTTATTTTTTTTTTTTTCATATTACTGTTCTGCTGTTTCTTTTCCTGATAAGCAAGGCTTTTGCACTGTCTCAGGGAGCACATACATTGTTGTCAAAACTCTTGGAGGGAATGGATTCAAAATGCTATCAGAAGGACAGAACAACTAGTATGTCATAGAAGGAGTGTCTGAGGGAGCTTGGAATGTTTAGTGTGGACAAAAGGAGGCTCAGAGGTGACCTTAATGCTCTCTACAACTACCTGAAAGGAGGTTGTACCCATGTGGGGGTTGGGGTCTTCTCCCAGGTAACTAGTGACAGAATGAGAGGAAATGGCCTCAAGCTGTGCTAGGTGAGGTTCAGGCTGGATATCAGGAGGAATTTCTTTATGAAGAGGGTTGTTGAAGTGGACTGCTCGGGGAGGTGATGCAGACGCCATCCCTGGAGGTGTTCAAGAAAGGATTAGACCTGGCGCTTAGTGCCATGGCCTAGTTGACAAGGTGGTGATCATTCTGGTGGTGGAGTCAATTATTCTGGAGACCTTTTCCAACCTAAATGATTCTGTGGTATATTACATATTTGTCCTTCAAGTTCCATTCTTGGAACAACTTCTGTTCGTGTTGACATTACTTTTTTCTGAACTAAATGTGCAGTACACTTGTTAAACACAACCTATCAGAACTTATGAACTGAAAATATTTCAGATGTATGACACAATGGAATACATCGTGTTGCATTTTAAGCTTCCCTTTGAAAGCAATAGTACAAGAATGCAGGACAGGTAAACGAGTTGGTGGCAGCTTTGTAGTAAGGATGATCTCTGGTATCCATAGTATTATATGACTGTTGGTCCTGGTGTTGAAAGTGTAGTCACAGCTTTCTTCGTTGGTCCAACTATATTAAAGCTATGCCTTTGGAATGTTAAATCAAAATGAGAGACTTCAGAAAGGATGTAAAAGGAGTAGTGGTCTTAGAAGTCAGCTTAGGAAGAGCTTTTTTGTGTGTAGAAACTCAGGTAGGAAAAAAGCTGGAAAAGAAGTAGAGATGCAAATAGCTGATGTCAGCAAAGCAGAATGTCAGTGCATCCAATTCTGTTAAAATTTCACCTGTCGGGGTTTTCCCATGTTTGTGTACTAATATAGGAGCATCTGGTGTTGTGGCAGATGTTGGAAGTGCCATAGAATCACTGCTCTCTTTTCATTTTTGCATGACACAATCCTTTTTACTGCTGAACTATGTTCAGTAATGAACTGTGCTTGTGAATTGCTAAGTTTGTGCCAGAAATAGCTGTAGAATGCAAGATGAGGTTTCAAAGCTATACCAGGATAAAAGCATGGAGAGGTGGGTTAAACAGAGATGGCTGACATACTGACTTGTGATGGAATAATTGTAGTAACTTCTTGGTAAATGTGCTGGTCATACCAAGGAAACATTAACACTAAACACTACCATAATAAATTTGCATATTATCTTTTTTCATGTGCATTTTGGTGGAGGTTTGTTTGGTTTTAAACAGCAGTTTTAATTATTATGTCAAGTAATAAGGAAAAACATGAGTTTAAAACTTTCTTTGTGAATTAGTTGATGAGGTGTGTGTGAAAGTAATCCTTTGGAGAGTTGTGATAGCCAGGCACCTGCAATAGCTCTGTAAACCTGAATGTGCCGTAACTTTTAGTGCTCTGCATGTGTGTTCAAGTGAGTGAACCCTTTACACGGGTGCAGATTCATGGAAGTTTTCAGTTGTGATAGAATCACAGAATTGTGTGGATTGGAAGAGACTCTAAAGATCATTTGGTTACAACGCTCTTGCCACAGACAGGGACGCTTTCCACTAAACAGCTTGCTCAGAGCCCCATCCAACCTGACCTGACACTTTCAGGGATGGGGCAGCAACAATTTCTCTGGATAGTGTGTTTCACCACCCTCACAGTAAAGAATTTCTTCCTTATACCTAATCTAAACCTACTCTCTTTCAGTTGGAAGCTGTTTCCTCTTCTTCTTTCACTACATGCTCTTACAAAAAGTTCCTCTCCCATCTTTCTCATAGGTTCCCTTCAGGTACTACTAGAAGGCCACAATTAGGTCATTCCAAAACCTTCTCTTTTCCAGGCTGAACAAAACCAATTCTCTCAGCCCTTTCTGTGTAGGAGAGCTGCTCCATCCCTCTATTGGTTGCCTCTTTTAGACTCACTTGAACAGTCCTGTTATTGTAGGATTTCTTGTTTTGCCCAACAGCATGCAGTGGCTCATTTGAAGTCATTGCAGTCCATCATAGTCCATCATTCTTGAGGAATCCTAAACTCAAGGGTTACTCCTGTGCACTATGCATGCATGAGATATGCTTGGATTGAGAATCCTTGATGGAGGGATGGAGAAGGAATCTGCCTGAGACACACTATGGTTTGCCTGCTTTAGCAGAACCACTTACCATCTCATGAAGATTGTGGTTCCATCTTGCCCTACAGTAGAAGTATCTTCTGCCCAGACAGCACATGGGGTTAATAATTTTTCTGTTCCTTCTAAATAAGGTTGTATTTGTAAGAGTACTGGGGGGAGTCATGCTGAAACACTCAAAACTAGGAAAACACCATTTGTGGCTGTTTCTTTCTGGCCCATAGAAAGTGTTTAGAGAGAGGCAGTGGAATCAAGTTTTCGGTTTCCCTTGTTCTTTGTGAATCGGCATATGCTTCAGGAATAGCTGTTAGCGCTCCGTTGAGTTTGGGAAGATCGGAGTTTGCTGTGCTCTGTGATCTATCTTGTGTGTGTTTTTCTTCCCCCCTCTCAAGTACGATGAGGGGAATTCCTTGCTGACTATATAACGGAAGCTATACCCAGCCATCACAGGAATGTGTGGTGTGAGTCCCCCTCAGAATACCTCCTGAGCCTTTCTCCTTGCTGTTTGGCATGGTCTCTGCTGCTCACACCTCAACTCTGTCTTGTGCACAAACAGCTTAAACAGGGTAGAGTGAGGTAACCAAGAATTTGGTGATAAACATCAGTACTGAAGAGGAAGAATTAGCCCTATTGTGGCCTGAGTAGGGGGGTTGAATTGGGCTGTGTAAGGTAAAAGATTTAACGTTATATGGGTAAAAGCCCCTTTGAAACGTTTGAATATGTCCTATAGTTCTGTGTTGAATGTACTGCTAGGAGTTTTGAACATTATCAACAAACCTTTGTGTACAAGAAAACTAATCATTTGGATTTTGATTCTACATTTCCTGCTGCTCATTTCATTGCCCATTCCTAACCATTTATCAAAATTCAGTTGTAGCTGTTCTCTCCTCTGACTTAAGTCCCTCTCGTGTCTCAGAAACACCAGCTTTTCCTTTCTTCCTGATATTGTTTGTAGGAATTTCTTAATAGAACTAGTGAGTTGTTTTTTTGAGAATAAGCAATGAGTTAAATTGGTAGACTTGTGTGGAGAGTTATAAATGTCTCTAGTCAATGCATTAAGTTAGCTTTTTAGTCTCATGTACTGTCTGATATTAATCTTTAATGGTGATTTCAGTCTTTTTCAATGTTGTGTATAATGTCATGGACTAGAGATACTCTTTAACTGATAATTCTAGATTTTAAATGTCTTTTCTGTTAATAGAAGGGAGAATAAAATATATCTTTTTTTTCTAAATGTGCCAAAAGTTAATCTGTGCTTAGGTGTAGATTTTTTATTTTCATATACAGGCATTATAGATTATGGATTTTGTTTGCTATACTGCTAATAGACTCTGGAAGCCACTGAAAAAAGTCCACTTGTGTAGCAGTGGTGTAACAGTTAACTGCTATGGCAAGCCTTATTTTAATGAGCTCAGTGTTAGTAACAGAAGTCCAAAGGCGCATTCACTCTGTAGAATGGATTTTTATGTCTTTCCTCATAACTTTTGAAGTAAAGGAGACATTGATGATTTTAAGGTACGTACTACCTAGAATACAGTTAAGATAGTGATGTTAAATTGCTTTTCTACAATTCAGCAAAACTGCTGATCAGAAAATTGAGACAAATGTTTCACTAATCTGCAGAACCTGATCTAACTTGTATTTAAGACATGCAGACCAGCTGTACTAGCATGGCAGCTTCACTGGAAGGATTTTCAGGATCCGTACTAGAAAAGATTACTTCCTTTTTATGAGACTCAACCAAGAGGCATGAATTGCTACGGTGTGTTTGTTGCAGAAATGCCATTTGCCAGACTAATGTCATCTAACATGCAGTAGTGGACTGTACCTGTACGACTGATGCTGAAGTGTTCAAGGCCAGGTTGGATGGAGCTCTGAGCAACCTGGTCTAGTGAAAGGTGTCCCTGTCCATGGCAGGGGGTTTGAACTAGATGATCTTTAAGCTCCCTTCCAACCAAAACAGTTCTATAGTAAGTTAGTCTTCTGTTGTGTGACACTGTTCTTGCATTTACTTCTCTGCAATTTGTCTGTTAATGGCTGTAATGAGGAGTGTAACTGCTGTGAAAGAATTCTTATCTCTTTCAGGAACAGGGTAATGCAAAATTTGTCTAGTATTGTGATACTGTTTAATTTTTTTGACAAGAATCCAGTGGAGATTTGGGATGCTGTGGCTTGTCTAGTGAAACTGCTACCTGCTAAAGGCTGTAATGGAGCTTGGTGCTGGGATTTTCTCCAGGGTAGTGGACCCAGCACAAATATCTTCCACATATTCCACTTTTATGGGGTTTTTCCTCTGCCAGCATTGCTTTCTTATTCTAGGATTTGAGTGACAGGACAAGGCTTTGTTGGAGAAGAGGGAAGACAATGTTCATGCTCTGTTGAAGTGGCTCCAGAGAAGAGTATGGGGCAAAGCAGTGAGTTGCTATTGTAGGAGGCGCAAAATTAAGATTGTAGAATCTCCAGTTTTATCAATATCTGGTGGTTCTGAGAACTGAACAATGGCACGGTCATCATTCTCATGTAAAGTGAAAAAGAGCATTGTGGGGGTGATTGAAGAAAAGATATGCTTTGGGAGGTGTGACATTCCAGGGGCAGAATCATTTTTTTACTTAATCCTTAACACTTAAAAACATGGAAGTGAAAAAAGTGTAACCCTATTCTTTCCAAGAGTTCTGCACTCAGACTGAGCCCCTGGAGTACACTCAGGGATAATCCAGGGTTCCCATCCCTGGTTAGATATGCTGTGTAGAAATGCTGGAGATGTTCAGCTCTTGGTAACCATCTAACCAGGGCTGTGATGCAGTGCTTTTAGGGATATTGCAAATGGGTTACAATGTACATTTGCAAATAAAAGATGATGGACACCCAAAGCCAAAGTGAATCAAAAAGAGAAGAGAAAGGGAAATGGATTTATAATGATTTCTGAGACACTGGTGTTTGCAGTGCACTTTCAAGAAATGTGGGATTGTTCAGCTTGGGAAAAGAGAAGGCTTCAGGGTGTGATCTAATTGTGGCCTTCCTGTACCTGAAGGAAACTTGCAAGAAAGATAGAGAGGGACTATTTATAAGAGCATGGAGTGACAGATCAGATGAGAATGGCTTCAAACTGAAAGAGTAGGTTTTGATTAGGTGTTAGGAAGAAATTCTTTACTGTGAGAGTGCTGAGGCACTGGAACAGGTTGTCCAGAGAAGTTGTGGCTGTCCTATCCCTGGAAGTGTTCCAGGTGAGGTTGGATGGGGCTCTGAGGAACCTAGGATAGGTGTCCCTGTCCGTGGCAGGAGGGTTGAAATTAGATGGTCTTGCAGGTCCCTTCCAACTGATGTGATCCTATATTTCTCTGCCTATATTGTACCTGTGTGTGTATATGCATGCAATTCACTGAAAATTCCTAAAGTGTGCTGACATTTGGGATTTCTGTTTTGTGATTTTTTTTTTTCCTTCCCTTCTGTTTCCATGCCTCAACTGTTTGTGGAAAAGGGGTACAAAGCATACATTTAAAACAACAAAGAACTGTTAACCAGTGGGTGGTAAGATGCATTGGTTTTGGATGTCCTTCTATTGAATCTGGCAGATGAAAGGACGGGAGAACAGCAACCATGAATCTAGAAGCACACAGTGATCTAGAAGTAATTGCAAATAGAAAGATTATTGGAACAAGAAAAAGATTGTCATGCATGTGTGTGTAGAGGATCCTCTTTAATCCCAGTCTACACCTGGTATGGTTTTGAAAATGCCTTAGAGCTGTGTATCTCTAGTCCAACTTGGGGGTTGGTGTGAAAGTATCTGATACAGTCTTTGATATGTGTACAGGTTTTCATATTTTTGTTTTTGGAGGGTGGAAAATTTTGTGGCATTAAAAGAGTAACTTGTGAGAACTCTTTGTGAAGCCTGACATTAAAATAAATTGTTCTTTCCTTCCTCTCTTTTCTTTTTCTCTAGGATCCCGTCTCCGCCAGGAGGACTTTCCACCACGGATCGTTGAGCATCCTTCAGATGTGATAGTGTCTAAAGGAGAGCCAACAACTCTGAACTGTAAAGCTGAAGGGCGGCCAACTCCTACTATTGAGTGGTACAAGGATGGAGAGCGAGTGGAAACGGACAAGGATGATCCACGCTCCCACCGCATGCTGCTGCCCAGCGGATCTTTATTTTTCTTACGTATTGTGCACGGGCGCAGGAGTAAACCTGATGAAGGAAGTTATGTCTGCGTAGCAAGGAACTATCTTGGAGAAGCTGTGAGTCGCAACGCGTCTCTGGAAGTGGCATGTGAGTAGTTTTACATGATTAGCATCGTGTAAGACTTTATAGTTGCCATAATGCTCTCACCCAGCACTGAGTCAGCACCCTGGGAGGTAACAAATGTGGATTAGTGTGGCGTTTTTTGAGTAGCTGTAGCTCTTAGTCAAGGCATTTTTACATTTCAGTAACAGTGACTGTATGGAAGAGGTGATTTATAGTGAAATGAGGCTCTAGCCAGTGTATAATCATGATTGGCACAAACATGGGGAAAGGATAATCTTCCTCTGAAGAATAATCTAATTTTAAAATTATGCCTAAAGTTGGTTATACTGGAACTAATGTGGAAAAATACCTATCATTTAATCTAAGGTGCACTGTCTGTTTCTCTTTATCTCATCATCTGTTACCTCAACAGAAGCAGACAGCTTCTTGGTGACTCATGTTCTGTACTGCTGGAAACCTCAATATATGCTCCTCTACCATGAACTTGATCCAGGCCTCATTCATTATGTCAATGGCAACTGAAATTGTTGGCCATTTCTCATACCATCCAGGGCAGTCTTAGTCTGTATCAATTCTCTTTGTCTCAACAGAGAAGTCGACATGGCTCTTTCAGAGACCACCTGGCATGCATGGTCTGCTTCCAGTAGAGTCAGCAGATACATTCATTATATTCACATAGCAAACAAGCTCATCATACATAAAATACAATGAGTTGCACATGGTTTTTTGCTGCTTAGCTGTATGGGTTGAATAAAGACTGATTTTTTTTTTTTTTAATTTATTATTTTTATTCAGACCATGTGTCGTCACACAGAGGTGTATTTTAGTAGATTTATGAATGCTCTCCTCTTGCTGGACTTATATTTTTTCCCCCACAGCTCTTCATCTGACAGTAGTTTCACTAAAATATCTTTCAAGTAGGGCTTTAACATGAAGTTATTTTGCTTAGTTAATAAAGAATGGATTTAAGTACACATTAAATGATATGTTATTTAAAGGGGTGAAGCACAGAATAGAAATCATTATTCCTGATGCCGTCTGCAGGCTTTTGCAGCTAATGTGATTTGATCTTCAGGCTTCAGTTTTCTTAGAAATTGCAGAAAATGCCATTTTTAAAATATTTAAATGGTGGAATGAGCCAAGTAGAACAGACCTGTTTCCTGCTTTTCACCTGTTGTAACCTCGATTCAGAACTATGTCAAACAAAAAATGAAAAGAGTTTTGGCCCACTATCAAAGCACAAGTAAATGTGCCAATAAAGGCATCACAGGACATTATTCAGTTTTGTAGGTATTTAGGAGTTGAGGAGAAGACCAGTTTAAGGAAGGCTGAAACCTGGGTGAGTATGACTAGATAAAATTACTGGATTATTTATTTGTGTCTTTGTACATGTGTTTTAACTGTCTGTTGAGAAATCCTACGAGAAGCATAAGCACTTGAAAACTGTATTGTAATCTTGTTAAGATTCAGAAATCTGTCAAAGTTCAGAGGATTGTTTCAGTTATACTTTGAGTCATCAAATTAAAGCAACTGATTATTTTGAAATTTAAATGGGCTCTATATCTTGTCAGTTTTCACTGATCCCTACTTCGCTGCCTGCTGAGAGACTCTTGTTACAACATCCACAGTCTCTAGAGTTTGTTTAACAACTGTAGCAGGTCATGCATGAACCGTGCAGGAGATAGTGGAAAACTTTAAAAATAATAAAGCTATGCTTCATTGTTAGGTATTGTAGGGCAGGATCAACGTGAACGTGAAACCTGAGATCTGAAACCATAGCTGAAATTTTAGCAATAGCAACATTAATATTTTACTGTTTTCCTAGGTTTGAAATTTAACTGATTGAATCCCCCTGTTAAATGGTTTAGAAGGCTAAAGCAGGCTCTCCTGTTTCACTTCAACAATACTTTATCTTGGGCCATACTGTGGCTGTGATTACAGAGGTCTTCATCAAAGAAAAAATATGTAAATCATATATACCTTGCTTGTTTGCTTAATTTTAGAGATTCTGCTGTGAATTTTGCACACTGGCTGTAAAAGCACATGGCATGTATCGAAGGCATCCTTTGGAGGATCATGGCAAAACTGTCTTTTCCCTTGGATTTGAGATGCTTTGTAATACAGCTTTTGGTTCTAAATCAGATTTTCAAATGACTTTCAGAGAAGAGTTATTTTAAGGCTCTTATTTGTTTTTCTCATGTCAGCATTTCTGGGCTGAAAAAGATGGGTAAGTCTGAGGCAGCCCATTTGCACTCTCAGAAAATGAGATGCTGCTGACAGGCTGTTGTCAGCAGCGAGTCCCCATTCACCTGTCCTCAACTGCTGCTGGAAGCTGTTGAGTTGCCTGGATTCTGGAGCCCTGTCCATGGGAGGATGGCTGCCTGCAATCTGGTCTGACTTGTGCTATCTGTCATGGTGTTGAAAACTGCTCTTTCCACATTAAGCCAAACTGTTTTCATCACCAGAAAAAACAAGCATGGTTGTCCTTTGCTGACAGCAGGGGTTCTGGATTATTATATGACTGTAGGTGGCCTGAAATAGTGCCATTAGAGACAAAACTGCTTCTTTCTACAGGTTTAAAATGACTGAGTTGGCTGGGTTTGAGAGAGACTGTAATTGTTTTACTTTGCTTATTAACTTGTCAGTTACTAATAACAACTTTTGAATGATTGATGTAGAAATATTTACTGGGTTTATGTATCTGTTAGATGTATTCATGCTTTTTCATTGAGATGATAAAGGGTGTTAATTGTGGTTAATTTTCTTCTATTTCCTTTTTTTTTTTTTTTTTTACGCCCTCCATGGCACCTGCCATAAAAGCAGTGGGGTTGAAAGGCTTCTGACATATCCATTCTTATGTGTAAATCCAGATGTGAGATTCTGCTGGGACATCCAGTGATTCAGACCATAGTGTGGCCCATGTTGAATGCAATAATTTTGCCCATTGGGTTTTTTGGAGTGAGTTTTTGCAAGTTGCCAAAATCCCTAAGCTCTTTTTGATGGAGTAGCAGTCCACACCTTTCCAAACCTGATGAATTTAGGCACCAGCCCATCCAAGGCATATAGGGATGCTTTCAAATCCATTCCTGTTCAGAGTATGTTCATGTGGTCCAGGGCAGGTATTTTTGTGCTGATGTACATCCTCAGAAAAATTTGTCTGTGCCAGTTTGAACTGTGAAGAATTGTGATTTGGAAAGTTAGCTAAAAAACTTACATGTAGAATTTTTTTTGCCTTTAATTTGGGAAGTCTTCAGAAGACATGTAAGGAAAAAAGTTGGTATTTGAAGGCACAGTTTAGGATTCATATGACTTACCCTATTTAATTCTTTGATATGACTTAAGTCTGTTTAATTCTTTTAATCCATTAATTCGTGGTGTTTTATGCAGATTGCTTTTTTAGTGGGAGCCTTCTCAGAAAGAAAAAATAATTCTAATGCTAGCAGCAAACCCAGTCTTCTGATGTGCATGTGGCAAATGCTCAAGTAGTATTTCTGTGTTTTATGGTAAAATCATTAAAAATAAATGTTCTAGTCCTAAAGCATCTACAAATAATTGTATTCAGGAGAGTAAAACGTCTTTTGTTTTATTTAGTAGAATTATTTAATTGAAATTGAGAAGGGTTGGCATTATTAGGAATATGTTGATGTTCCGATTTTCTTGGGAGGTTTTTGATAGGGAAGTACACTTGAAATAGTTTCATCTTTCATGAAACTGCTTTTGTGTTCGGATGCCAGAAATTTTAAAAGGAAAGCACAGTTTCTCACAAAGTATGCATTGACACGACTGAACCTGCATGGTGGAGTTTTCCAATGGGAATGTCAGGAAACACATTTGCAACAATGACAGCAGGTGGCATTTCAGTTGCCAGCACTGGGGCACCACAAGTGAGCAAGAGGAGGAGTGTGAGGGTCCCCTGTCTGAGTCAGGGCTGCCTCTGATCCAGGCTGAGTCAGCGGCAGCCCCCAGGGAGAGCAGCTGTAGCCCCAGGTGTTAAATATGTGACAGCAGCTTGATCTATCGACCACTGTTAGAGGGGGCTTTGGCCTAAATGAAAATTCATGAAAAATTGATGAAGTCCCCAGATTATTTTTTTTCCCCTTTTCCTTTTGCAGTGCTGTGCCAATGCAGCGAGGAGAGATTAAATGAGGTGTTGAACGCTTTAGTGGCAAGGAGGTTGTGGTTCAGGGGTCAGTGGGGGAGGGGGAAAAGACACATTTTCTACCTTAGTTTCCTTTAAAAGAAAATATGAGGCTTTTCAGATTAGCTGGGATTTGCTGCCATTTCAATATAATAATAAAGCTCAGGAATATTCACAAATAGGAGTCTTTTCTGCATGGGTTGGCAAAGGCTGGGAGTATGTGGGTTGATGTGGAAAGCAGTGGAAGGCTCTGAGTCATAATTCAATTGGAGAACCAGAAATAGATTGAATTTTGTAATGGCAGTATAAATTTGGGCTTCCATCTTTCTGAGTCTGTGCCTGAACTGAAGTCATTTGGAGAAAGAAGAGGTCTTGCATTATTTATATGCCACAGATTGCTTGAATAGCAGGCTTTGGAACACTCTCCAAACATAATGATCCTGTTTATGTTAGATTCAAAACTGAATTATGTTTTTATCTGTAACACGAGAGGTTATAGTAGTACACTGAGTTTAGTGTGAAGAGTCGTAGGTGTATTGCAAAGCAAGCATAAGCCAGATCTTAAACACAAGAGATGGTAATTTTGGAAATAAACAAGATATGTTTTAATGTTCAGTGAATAACAGCTGAGAGGTATAAAATATATGCTATGCAATCACATCTGTATCATAATGCTAATGACTATTTGTTGGAGCATGTACAAAAGGCTGCAATATGTTCACAATAATGGAGCTAATAATTTCATTTGAGACATTCAGAGTGAAAAAAGCAAGTGTATGTGACTAAAATGAGTGAAGGATTTTTTTCATCTAGTTTCTGTTCAATATATGACTTAATAAAATTGTTAATAATTTTGTTACTGGTAATTTCAAAGTCTGATTTGCTGTGGGGTTATTTTCACATATGAAGAGCATGTCCTGTTCCTTTACTTATACCTCTCTCGCTCTCATCCTTCTAAACAGAGTGTGAAAGGCTTTCTGTCTGAGCTGGCACTCCTTGGCTCTCATCAAGACAGAAGTGATTATTGTAGAAATTGGAATGCTGGAGACTGTGGTCTGGTCTATGAGCAATATCAGGACATTGAAAAGATCATGCTTTTTTTTAGTCTACATTTCTCTAAGTAGAAATTTAGCAAACCATAGCTATTATCACAGCACGCTTAATGAAAATGAAATTCCCCTCTTAGAAGAAAACAAATAAAATTGTATCTGATTAGATAGTCTGGGGAAAGGCAGATATAATAAGATGGTGGGAACAGTAACATTTCTCTGTTCTTTTGAAGCTTGCAATAAGCAATTTCTGTGGCTTTTTCTGTGGATTAGGATGAAGCCATTGGGAATGCCATTGTTAGGAAACATTACTTAATGTGATACTTTTGTATAGGACAATTTAATTCTTACAGTCTCTATTAGAAATCAAAGAGGTTAATAAATACATATGGGTGAAGATCCATCAGATAAATCAAGACCTGACTTGATATCTCATTGCAAAGTTTCCTTTTGAGCCAAAAAAGTTGTTCTGAAAATTTGCTTTGTTAGTCTAGCTTTTAGCTGAGTATGTGGTTTAATTTCTTCTGAATTCACCTAGGATAAGAAATTTAGATATTTGAGAGGGAGTGGATTTTGTACCAATAGCCAGACTGAACTAGAATTTCTATTAGTATAGAAGTGTTCTTCATGATAAACTAAACTCTACCTCCTGTTCCTAACACATTTCTCACAAACTGTTTGTGCTTCAGCATTGATGCCTTCCATGTGGAGAGAACCAGTACTTCTCATCATCATCCACTAGGCTTTAGACAAGTCACTGCATTCCTTATCCCTTAAACTCCACCTGAACATGCAGATTTAAATGTGTCCAAGGCTAAAAGAGCCAATGAATCCTTACATTTTTTAACTAGATCCAAAGATATTTAAAATTGTATCAGTCATAATATCAAGCTGTACAATTCCTGTAGGTTTCTCCAGACCTTGTTCTTGTCCTCCATGTTATTTTGCTTGCTCTTTTCATACTGTGCTCATCTTATAGTAGATTATTGTTTTTTAGTGGTTCACAGCACAATGAACTCTAAAGAAAGATACGTGTGTTCACACATAACAAGCAGACTTGGGTACCAGAAGAGTGTTTGTTGTGAGCACTTAAGCTCAGTTGTTTATGTGTGCCTAGTGAAACATTTCCTTAACACCTGGAAGTTGTTTCCACTATGTGAATTGATACTTCAGCACAGGTTAGTGTGCCTGTGCCATGTGCTCTCATGCACTGGGTACTCACAGTCTACTATCATGCCCAGCATTCCTGCAGTAGAAATAGTTCTCACATCCAGAAATGGTGAGAGAAGTTTTTTGTAGGGGTCTCTGATTTATTGCTTGAATTCTTCTGCCTGGTATCTGCCTTTTTTCCCCGCTCAGAAAAGAACTTCGTGTTACATTCTTAGAAGCTATTTGCAGCATGCTTGATCTGATTCTGCTTCTAATAATTTCTTGTGCGTTTCCTTGTTTGATTTTTATTGGCTTTTTTCTTTCCCTTTGCTTTGATTTTATTTTATTTTTAAAAATCTAATCCTGCTGTTTATATAACTTTGAATTCTCTACCTGATAAAATGTTGACAGCTAAGGGACTGCTGATGACTTCACAGAAACCTTGAAAGAAATCAGCTACTGCCTGATCTGTTAGTGTGCACATCATCAAATACTGATTTTTTTTTTTCCTTTGGTTGACATTTCTCTGATTTTTAGTTCATATGGAAAGTGAAGGAGAACAAGATAACATTGCATTTTTACAACTCTGTTCCCTTTGCTCAGGAGCCCATAAGTACTACTTGAATGTTAAGTGAAATATTAGCTATTAGCATATGCTTCATTGTTGTACTGTTCTGCAGTGTCAGAGAGGTTTAAAAAAAAGGACTCATTTTAAGCAATGCTTCAGACCATTCCTTTGGAAATTTTGCATGGTCTCAATTCTAATGAAGTTCATTAGTGTGGCAATTAGAAGCAATTATTATGGTGAGATTGGTGGATGCTTTACATGTATATATATATATACACACACAGATGTAGGTTTTTTATTCTGATAACTGTACTTGTTTGAAGACACCAAAACCTTATCCTTCTTCCTTATTTTTTTTTCCTTTCTTTGTTCAGATATGTACTTCCCTCCTTCCTGTTCTTAGAGGACTAAAATTTAATCATGGCTTTGGTGATACTTACACTTCAAATGCTCCCGTAGATGTTATACCTTGAATAAGTTTCTAATACATGGAATTTATGTGGGAAACCAAGTGGTGGTTTTGCTCCACTCCCCTTGCTTGAATTTTTCAAGTGGCAATGATGTGAATGTATACTGATACTTGGGAATGGCTTTCTTGTGATAGAGAAGGGAGGTGTATGCAGTCTCTTTCTGCTGTCTCATAGGTCTGTTTGCCACTGTACAAAGGCACATAGTGATGTAAAGAACTGGGAGTACTGGATCACTGAGTTCCTGTGTTCTGCACAGCTGTATTTTGTCATTCCATTCAGAAACGTTTCAAGCTGCACTTTGAAAGGCAGTTTGATTGCCTTCCCCTTCATCCTCAAGCTCACTCTATTATTCCCTGTTTCTGTTGAAAGCCTGTCTTGGAACTTGCATATTCCAATGGTGAGAAAAATAATTTTTGTGCTTCCAGTGTAAACATAAACATGCTTGATTTATGCTGTCTTGTGATTTTGGAGCTCCTCTCTGATGAGGAAAGGTGAGAGAATTGGAATTCTTCAGCCTGGAGAGAAGTTGTCTCTGGGGAGATCTTACAGTGACCTTTCAGTACTTGAATGGGATTTATAAGGAAGATGGAGACAAAATTTTTAGCAGGACCTGCTGTGACAGAACAAAGGGTAATGGTTTTAAACTAGAGGAGGGTCAGTTAGGAGTAGATATAAGGAAGAGGATTTTTACTCTGAGAATGGTGAAACAATGACACAGGCTGCTCAGAGAGGTAGTGGATGCCCTATCCCTGGAAATGTTCAAGATCAGGTTGGATGGGGCTCTGAGCAACCTGATCTAGGTGAATATGTCCCTGCTCATTGCAGGGGGGTTGACCTTTAAAGTCCCTTCCAACTCAAACTATTCGATGATTCTATGATCTGATTTTTCTTTAGTTGTTTTCTCTCTGTATTTATAGACCACAGTGGTGTCACTTCTCATCTCTGTTATTAAGTCAAACAGGAAAAGCTCATATTCTTTTGGAAAATAGCTTCTTGGTCCTTTGAGTCATTTGTCACCTGTTCTAGTCTGCATACATTTTTTGAGACACGAATGGGTAGAGCACATGTAATATTTCAAGACTTGAATGCTGTGCTTTATGAACTAATGTTAATAACTACCTTCGCTTGTCTATCAGTCATGTGATGATGTTTAACTTTTTTAAGCACTTGGCAGTTCACAGCATTCTCTAGTGATCTGATGCAGGTTTTTCCCTTCCTCTGTGGTTTTTAACAGATGAGCTTTACTTTGCAGTAAACTTAGTGATCAGTTTGAAAGCATGTGACCTTGCACTTTCTATTATTCTGCTTCAATGAGTGTCTCCTATTCTAGTCTTCAATATCATTCCATTCTTTATGTTTAATGTGATGCATAGAGTTAAATTTCCTTTCTTTCTCTGCACCTTGCTTTTCTCTTGAAATGTACTTCAAAATTTAGAATGTTTTAAAATTAGGTTGATAATAAAGCCCATATGAGAGCACAGTCTGGGTATAAATTAGAAGCTACTGAAGCAAACTGGAAAGTTTAATTTTTTCAAGGTACGCCAGGATGGCTTTTTCTTTTAGCAAAACACCATTGTTACTAAAGAGTAAATGGCAAAAAAACCCTTAACTTGAAATTACTTGTGGAAAGTATTTGCTTTTGTGCTCCACCTACATTGTTTCTAACTTTGTCTTCTTATTTTTATATGTTTATGTTTCAAGTTTGGAATCGGCATTTAGAAATCTAGTCTTCCTCAAATAGTTTAATTCTGGGGTTGATTAAATGTTTGTTCTTTGGATTGTTGGAGGGGGGGAATAGGTAGCTTGCAGCCTGGACACTCAGCTGCGAAATGTGTACATGCCCTATGAATTCCCTTGGCATGTACACAATTCTATTCTGCTGTACAAGCATCTTAATTACCTGCTTCAAACCTGTACATTCTGCTCCTAGAGATGCATGCCTGAAAGTCAGTGGTGGCAGTACTGAACATCAGTCATGTTTTCTTTGAGCTTCAGAGCCATCTGTTCAAAGCCATGTATCGTGTTGATTGCAGAACCACGGGCAGAAGCCAAATATTTTGATTGGTAGCATGATATCTTAAAAATATGAGGGATATTCTTCATTATATTTGCCTCCCTCCACCTACTGTAAAAAGACAGGTGGCTTTCTTCACTCTTTTATTAAGATTGTGTTCTTACTTGAGTGACCTCTGATTCTGAGTGTATTACTGCAAATTTTCGACTTTTTAATAGATTTGATATGATTTAAACTTTGTGAACTTTGATCCTATCAGTCTTATTGCCCCCTGGAAGCACTTAATATAAATAAACTTTTCAGAAAAGGGGCCATAGGGAAAGAAGTTGCAGCAATCCAAACAAAAAATCAAACTCCAAAACAGCGCCACTATCCTCTCCAGCCACACCTCCCTCAAAAAAAAAAAAAAAAAAAAGAAAAGGAAACTATAAAAAATTGATCTGAAAATTGTTGTAGAATTTCCCTACCAGTCTCTTTAGTCTGAATGGTCCCTCCACTGAAACCCATACTTTTACATTTGTTGTGGAATTGGAAATGTGGAGTTTGGGACAGAGCCCTGGATTTTTCTTATCAAATAACTTGGTCAGATTATAAGGACTTTTTTTCCTCTCACTACAATAAAATAATACTTTGAGTGTTCTTTATATAAGTCAGTTGCTAATTTTCCTATTCATCAATAATATTTTTTTTTGTTATCATAAATACACTGTGCATGTGTGCAGATCTAAGTTTATATGTCACTTTTCTCCTTATACACTTGCATAATAAACAAATGAGAACTTGGTTTCTGTTGGATCAAACCCTTTTCTAGTTTTATTTCAGTGCTGCAGATGTGTTTAAAGGTAGTTCAATAATACTAATTTCCAACTCACTTGGAAATAATTTCACTTTTGCAGAATGGTTTATTATAAGGAGTGGATGTAAAAAGTAGAAGTTAAGAGTATAAGAAAGGAAGTTTTGTTTCAGCATATGATCAGGTTCCTATCAGTAACATACAGAAGAGGTTAACAGGATAAAGTTTGCAATATAGTTATTAACAACATAATTATTTGCTAGAGTTATGGGAATGCAGGCTCTAAAATGATATATATGCATATATGTGTGTATATGTGTTATAAATATGTGTATATATGCATAAAATATATGTGAAATACATATATACTCTAAGCATAAAGTATTAAAAAAATTATGATTTGTCATTGATACTCAGTAAAATCTTGAAGCAGGGGACAGTGTAGGAATTTTAGTGTCATCTGTGCTGTCTGTGTTTGAAAGAAGCTTCTTTGTCAGGCAAACAGTGTGCACAATACAACTGCAGTCTGAAATGTATTTCCATCCACTGTCACCGTGTACTAGAGCCAGTCTATGACAGTGTGTCCTTTCTCTTAGTCCAATAGATATGCAAATAGTTACAGAAGAAATACAAAATTGACATTATTTCTCTGATTCTTTAGCTGTCCTCTCTTCAGTCTTGGTGCTGCTGTTTGATGCCTACCAGATATTTGTAAAGAAATTTTTTTTTTTTCTTTTCCTAACCAAGTAGACTGAAACCCACTGAAGGCGCAGTGTAGGTAAGGATTTGTACTTGTTTCCATATGTAGCATCAGCTGCAGGGGGGAACTTTACACTCGTGCCAGCTGTTTTCCCACTGCCTATCCCAAGCTCCTGAGTTGAGGTGACCTCTGAAGTGGCTGCTGCAGTGAGTGATGGAGTTATTGAGATTCAGCGACACCCTGACCCCAACCCCCTCGCGGCCTTGGTTTCACTCATCCATCTTCCGAGCCCCACAGGCTGTGATGTGCTGTGTGGAGACAGGATTAAACAAGTGTGAATAAACAAGTTCAAAGCTTTCTGTCATGGCTGCCAACACAGAACATCAGGAAAATGAGACATTAATAACCCAGTGCTGGGGAGGCAGGTTGATTTGCCATGGGAACACCTGGGGAAAGTACCACCTTCTATGCAATCAGGTTTTTCTGTGCCAGGAAAAGTTTGCTTAAGACTTCTTTGAAGGGTGCAGGATTTGGCCTACCATTCTTCTTAGTCACAAAACTGGCAGCAGTCAGACCAGAGGTAGAATATATCACCCAGATATATTTCTCTGAAAGCTGCATCTTTTGCTTGTATTGTGTGTTATTTGGGCTATGATTCATCAGTGGTGATCAGAGAGGGTTTTTTTTTTGCAGTTTTAACCTAATCTATTTACAGGAAAAAAGTCTGAGATGTGTTGCCAGAATTATTTTCTTAAGGATTAACCCTAACTCCTCCTTACAGAAGGAGTTTTTTTCTGCCATAAACAAAACCTCTTTTCTATAGTGAGATTTCAGTCTGAATCTGTGGATAAGAGGCTGAGATCAGATATGCTTGTTGTGACACTGGTTTTAGGGTAGCACCTAAGTCTTCTCTTTGTCAAGACACTCACTTCACCCTGTGGCACTTTCTGATCAGTTGACTAGTCAGTGATTAAATACATTTATTTAGTTCATTGGGTCAGAGATGTTGTAGTGGTTAGAAAATTACTGATGGGTTATCAATTTCATCACCTCTGACATCAGCCTTAGCATAGTTCATCATCTGAGAATTCATAACACATTTGCCTAAGCAGTAACATGCTCAGCTACCTGTGTGATCATGGAACTAGGTACTGGGAATGTTGTGCTCAGGATTGATAGGACAGAAGTCACAGAAATTAGAAGGGCATCATCTTTTTCAGTGATAAACACGGTTATTAGTACTAAGTACTAAAGAGTGTTCTAGGGTCAGAAGCAAGCTTAATAACTTACAAAGCTGTAATTCACCGATACTTGCCTTTTCCTGGAGTGTTTCAAGGAATAAAAGTGCTTTTCAGAATGAAAGAAGCTTTGGCTTTACAGCAACCAGACACTTATGAGGCAGAAAACATGCAATCATTTTTGAAGTCTAAAACTGGCAAATTCATATTGAATTAACTTTTTCTTTAGAGACCCATTTAATTTCAACCCTGTTAGCCAGTAAATCTTGTTATTGCTCTCTGACAGCCTAAGATTAGGGATTTTTTGAAGTCCAATTCTGGAACAAGTAACTTCTAGGTTACAAAACATTTATTTGCTGATTGATGAGTTGCTGGTACACGTGTGCTAAGGTTTTTATTTTCATAGATTTGTGTGTACCTACGAATAAAAATCTTGGTGTCAGAAAGTGACATACAAAGCCTACTCCTTCCAGCAGATGGACCAGTGAAAATGTGCAAGTGATTTCAACCTAATGTCAGTAAGAACTTTAGTAAAGGAAATAAAATCATTGTTTATGAATATTAGAAATAGCACCAGATTCTTAGCCCAAATATCAAATATATATCATGTAGTATAAAAGAACTATAAAGGGAATAATGGAAATGGTTGCTTCAGAGACAAGTCAAACAGATGTTGCCTCCAAATGACTGTATATTCAGGAAAATGATGAAAATTAATGGGAAAAAATGCTCGAAGAAGTATTAAACACACTCTGGTTTTTGTTGGTTTTTTTTGGTTGTATTTTTTCTCTTCTCATGTTAGTTCTAATAGAATTCCTGTGTTGAGAGTGACTTGTGAAGCAAATTTGTCTGATACTCTTTTGGGCTGCTGACCTCAAAAATGCAGTTGAGAATAATGCTGTATGCAGTAGTGAAGTGAAATCTAACATAATGAAGTTTCAAGTTTATTTATTGTCATTATTCCTCATCTTGCAATGTGGTCCAGACAACAGAACCAGAATGGGGTTTCATTTTGTGTGTAGATTTGAGCAAATATGACTTTTAATCCATAACCTATTGGACTTCATAAAAGGTGATGAGAGGAGGTTTTTAGAGAAGTGTTGCTTTCATAATTTAAAGTCTAATAAATCTTCTACGTTGGCATTATACCAGCTATTAACAAATGTCTTTATGGAAGTAAATTGTTAATGATTTGCTTTTGTAGTAGGCTTAATGTTTAAGATTCAAGGAGTCATAATCCTTAATTCTTACAGTTCTTAATTTAGTGGGGTTTATTTCTGGGGGGCCAGAGAGCCTGTTTCTTTTCCTTTCTACTTTTTTAGGTTTTTCAAGTACCTAATTCCTATTCTTCTTTTATATAATAGACAACTTCAGGATCCATTTAATATAGCAGTTCTGTAGAAACATCTTTTAATTCCAAATAGTTTACAAGTCTGACATTTGAAACCTTTAATGTCATTTGCAGCCGAAGGGGAAAGATGGTTTCAGAGGAGATAGTGATTATAGTTTTATTACTAATACTGAAATAAAAGTCAGACTTGTATCAGTTAACCAATGAATGGATCTTGTTTAGGCTCTTAAGTTCTTTCATGGGTTCAAAATGCTGTCACTATAAATATAATCTGAGTTAAAACTTTGTAGAAACTGGCTGCAGAAACAATTTCTTTTTGTTCAGTTTGTAATGTCCATTGTATAAAGTATTTACTAATACAGATTTTGATTTCTCCCTTTTACCTAATATTCCTTCCAGGTTTTTGTTAGAATGAAAGGGAAGTCCTGGGGTTTCAGTTTCTAGGTCTTACCACCCCCATTTTACAAACTGTTGGGCATCACCTTTTTATCTCCAAAGAGTTTGTGAGGCTGAGGGTACAGCTGATGGGAAATGGTACAGTCATGCTGGTCCAGCAGGGAGCTGTGGGACTTTCTGCTCCTCTTGATACAAGAGCACTGTTTGCCCACTGGATCTGATCAGTGTTTATCCACATGCACAGCTTTGTACACAAGTTGTTCTTTTAGCCCAGAGAGGTTTTACGTGCCATGGCTGCTTATTTTCTTACTGTAAAAGTACCTTAGTTTTTACTGACTCCTTGATTTTTCTTTTGGCAAGTGTTTTGAATATGCTGAGAGGGAAAAAGTGATAAGACATTAATCTAGAGGGGATTATCCCAAAGTGTGGAAGAATATATGCAGTACTTGAAATGACATTTAACCCAACTTTGACATTTGACTTACTTTAGAGCTGATAATATCCTTTTGAGATCTCTGACTTATAATCAACCTCATTAATTCTTGTGACTTCTCTTGTTTCTTTTTATTGACACATAAGATGTGTTATTTTAGAAAATGAATTCCAGTTCTTTGTCACAATTCCCCGTTACAAAAATGAAGTAAGGTTAAACTACATGTATGCTCAGAATATGACAATAGTTCTGCTCTTTCAGTGGGGGAAGAATGCAGGAATTATCAAGTTAGACCCTAGAATTTGCATCAATTGTTGTGATGTCAAAGCTGCCATATTAATATTCTTAGTTTTCCATTTCAGTGGGTAAGTATAATACAGATCAATCTAATGAGGTTTAGGTACACTAAGTACTTCTTGCTTTTCCAGCTGTATGGTCCTGAGTTAAAAATAAGCTTTTCAAAACATATAGTCGTAACTGATTATAAAACTTTTTAGTTTTAAATAAAAGGGAAATTTAATCAGGAAGGAAAATAAGTGCGTAAGTTTTGTCTCATTTTCTTAAAACTGAGCATGCTATCTTTCCATTGACAAATAGTGTTTAAGTCTTTATAAATTTGTAGAACTTGTTTTCATTAAGTTTTTAGGTGGTCTTAGGTGGGCCTAAGAATGAAAGCTGTTTTACAGAAGAGAGCTATCTATAACAGTTATTTATGGGGGCAGATGATGCTCATTGCTCTAATATCTAGGTGTATTAATGTATTTTCCTACCTAAATACAGAGAGGAAAAATCAGAAATCTTCCTAAAAAGTGAATGCAGTGCTTACATTGTTAGATTCAGAGCTGCAAAAGCAAAGATTTTTCAGATTTATGCCAGGAGTGTCAAAACTTTTATATTATAGTCTAACTCAAGCCTTTATTCAGTATACCATGTTTTGCTAATATTATGAGCCCTAAAGAGATGAAAAAGAAATTCTTGTGATCTCCTATCCTGACAGCACCATGGTCTAGGTAAATAATATTACAAACCATGTCTGATGCATTTAAAGTTGAATATGGGTGGCCTTTTTCCTAACTCTGCTGCCTGTTCTGGCTCTCAGGCTGCGATAAACCTGCATTGTTTGTATTCGACATATGCAACACAGACACCTGTGCACACTTTGGTGTCAGGAGCCACAGGGAATTAGGTACTCAGAAATGGTGGGGTTTGTAATGTCCTTAAATCTCAGGTGGAATAAGGAACACAGAATCAAGCCTTTTCTCTGAAATGTGAATTAGCAGCAGTTTGCTGAATACACTGGTCTATCATTCTATCTTTTTATCTAGTTTTTAAGAAATATAACCACTCTATTTTCTTTGAGTCCCTGTGGAGGTGCTCTGGAACAAGTGATTGTAGTTTTTCGACTATACATGAGCATTTATATTTTTTTCAAATATATTTTCCTGTTTTCTTTAGAGATTTAAGAGGACATCAGTGTAGAAGATAATTAGTTTGCTGCTGCACATTTTTGTTAAGGAGTAAGATACTACCGCCTTTTTTTAAAAATCTAATTTACATTTTTAAGGCTCTTTCCTAAACTTCGTATCAGTAAGAGCAAGGTGTGTAAAGATAAGCCAGAAGTTATTTTGGCTCCTCCATGGCACGTCTGTTTGGAAACGAACATGGTGTGATTTCTAACAACTGCCACTTCTTCCAAAGCGACTTTGAAATGAACTCGCTCAAGATTCCTAGGCTATCTTGAACAAATTTTCTTCTGGGTGAAGGGTCAGGTAAAGGTTAGAAGTACATGGAAGCAGGAAGGAGGGTGATTTGTGCTTCTGATTTTCTATTTCTGGCTGTTTCTGACTTTTGGTTGGTGTCACCAACTCAGGGCTCCTGTTGTGCCAGATTTGGGCTGCTCATAGAAATATCAAGTCTTGACTTGTTTTCTAAGGATACAGAAGTATGTTTGGGTTTTAAATCATAGGTTGCAAGCCTGTGTTTGAATAGTCTGGATTAGCAGAAGTAAAGGAGGGCAAATTGATTTGTTATGGGTCTGGCAGAGGCATGTGAGTGATAAACTGATTCCTTTCTATAATAACTTAGCAAGGTCTATCTGTTTTAGAGCACATATTTATGTGTTTTTAAGGGTGAAATAAAATCTAAATGATGACTCCACAGCTTTCTAGCAACGTAGGCTAATGAATTCTTTTTTTTTCCTATAACACCTTAGTATGAGCTGAAGTACTTTATTAGACCATGGTCTCCTTGTATGTGCACTTTTCACCTGTTTTGCATATTTCACCTATGTCTCTAAATAAAAATAGTAGTGACTTACCTGTTACTTGCATCTGCATTTACATTTTCACACAAACAGCCAGTAAAAGCTGGGAAGTTACCCATAGATCTCACCAGAGAATCCAAAGCGTGTTAACACCTTGCAGAACTTTGGGAACTGCCATTTAATAATAAAGAAAACACAAAGCAATGCATAGCTATTTCTGAGCCTTTGTCTTTTGAAGGTTCCCTTTTCCACTTGAACTCCTGATCTTTTTCAGTCTTCAGGTAGGAAAGTGGTTTTAGCTTCAGTTTTCCTAAAATTACTGTCATTATTGAATTTTAATGTTATTTTTTTCCGAAATCGCAAGTTTTATCTTTTATGTCTAAAATTTGCAAAAGTTAGTCCCTTGAAACAAAACTGTAACCTAAATTGTCCTTTGATTCTAGAGGTGTAAGTGCACGTGTGCCTGTGTATTTAGCATGAATTCATCTGTGTTTGTTTTGTAGTGCAGTTAAGCTAAAAGTATATTCATCTAAATCAGCTGCTCAGGTTATTTCCTTTTCTTAACTCTAACATGTGTTGTTTAGGATTGTTATAATTCAGCAAATACAGGGTACTTATATAATAATGAAACAATTAAAAAATTGTAGTGAACTAATGCTATTTCCTTTTTCCCCGCCCTACTTCAAGACAAAGGTGTATCAAGGCACATTTGTTAAGATCACTGAATATCACTTGATCCTCATCCCCTATGTAGAGATTTGATCCTTGGATGGATTTCAGCAACTCTAAAGCAAAACAAAGACATAAAACCCTTTGAAAGCTTACCCAATGGCAAATTGCTCTTTTATGAAGCCTTGTCAGGGTTGTAAAACTGGCAGCGTAACCCTTGTGTGTCATGAAAAAACTTGGTCACATTTAGCCAAGGGGTGTACCACCATTCAACCTCAGCACAGCAAGCAAAGTGCTCTTTTAAGAGTTTGGCTGCAGTCTCTGGAGAAGAGAAATTCTGGAGACCACCATGAAGTTGGAGTAAGGCTTCCTATTGTGTATGCAGCTTCAAGCCTTTGTACACATTTGACCCCCAAATGACAAAATAAATGAAAGCTGCTCTTCAAAGTAATGCAATCAGTTCAAAAATATTGTGCTAATAAAGTTATAAATTCTAATTGAAAGATTTATGGCAATCCATTTAGTTGTTACTAGGTTATTTGTGACAGACAGATGCAGAGTAACCTGATTAGAGTCAGCATTGTGATGACTTGTAACTGCAGAGGGGAATAAAGCTTTAAACCATTGTCATAGCCCATTCTCTGAGATGCATTTGGAAGCTGATTTGAAAGAAAATATATGACCCTTAAATGTAGGTTTGCAGCTGCCTCAGATAGGTTGGCTCAAAGAAAGTGCTAAAATGACTGGCAGGTCTTTCTTTACCTAAGTTTTAATTTGTAACTCAATTTTACAGATGGGTTTAGAAGAAATTGTATTGGAAGACACACTTCAATATAAAATTAATTTTCTATTCATTTTACATTGAATATATCATCTTAGGAAAAACAGTCTTAATTCAGTTAATAAAAGAAATGCTAGTAAGGAGTTTATTCTTTAGGATTTGATTTTTTTTTTTAACAAGCCTTATGAAAATCTGTGACCTATATGGACATGCCCTTGAAAAATGTAAAAGCAGTACTTTATTCACTTAACTTTACTGGAGGCAATAGTTTCATATATACTACAAAGAGAAAGAAATTGCTGTCTGCTACACATTCCTAAATTTAATATCTGAAAAATGGACCTTGTTTTCATACTTCCATATTTATACAGTCATATAATTACACCCTTCAAATTTTTCTACAACTGAGAATTAATCCAGTTTTGTATTTGATTTGTTCAACCTACATATCATAAAAAGGATTAATTGGTAAAAAGGGTGCAGTTTTGTATAACCAGGAATAAAACGTATCAAGTTTTTTGAATAATGCTGTAATAATGTGTATTGCAAATCAGCTTTCGCTCCTAACTTCAGTGCACTTGAAGGCTTTGGCACAATAAAGCAATAAAATGATTCAAGTTCAGGCTTATTGGCAAGTGCTGGTCTTAGCCTTTCTGATTAATACAGGTCTTTTTCTGTAATATGTCAATTTATATTATATTCAAAGTTATAATCAAAATAGATGTAGTATTGTCAAATTGTACTGTCAAATGGAGCTATTTTGACAGAACTGCTTTTGTAGTGAGTTAAATGATTCTTATGGCTCTAACCTTCCAGAATAGTATGCTTTACTTACTGGCATTTATTTGACAAACTTTGCCTGTAATGCTATAAGAGGAAATACTAACTTACCAGAACATAAGAAAACAGACAGTGAACTGTAGATCTGATCAGAGAATAGATTACTAAATTTTGTTTATGTACAGTAGGGACATTTCTTTGAAAAGTTGCAATACAATATAATTAATTTTCTGTTAGTATTGCCTAGTAAGTGTATTTAAATAGTAGAAAATACCAAGCAGGAAGAATTATAAAGTGCGTGTCTGTATTGATATATTTTTGTAAATTTTTGTATGCCTGTGTGTGGTATATATGTATCTGTCATATTCCAGATAATTATTATCATCTTCAGATTGTTTACCCTTTTTTCCAGGATTAGACTAGTTTCTGTTGCCTGTCACCTTAACCTCCTAGTTGTGATCACTTCATCTGAAGAGGCCAAGTTTGGCTGTACCTTCAGGATGGGTTCTTGTCAGTATTGTGGTGGGGATAGCAAAGGAGAGGAAGAGATTATAAACTTCTCTTTCTAAACATGAGCTGTTCATGAGCCAAGGTCCTCTGAATAGCTCTTGCCAATGTACTTCCTAAACTCTGGCAGGATTTTGGAGCAGGTTACAGTGTCTAGATACTTAGGACTAGAGAAACTTTCACTTGCCTGTCAATATCTCCTGAAGAAATCACAATTTGCAGGTGTGAACCACCAGATTCTGAGATCCTAAGGAGTTGGGTACCCTGAAGATTTCATCAGTGTTACATGTGTTCAAACCCAGGTGAGCAAGCAATTCCCAGCAATTGTAACTTGTTTCTAATAGTGTTCCTTTGAAGCTTGGGAACATGGAATGGTTGAATAATGCCCGAAGGGATGGATTAGCATGCAGAAAGCAGTTGAGGTGGTCAAAGGTAAGAGCAATTCACCACATGGATGGTACTGCTGTGTTTCTGGGTTTCTCTGGAACAAGCATAAAGTACATTTTGGAAACTGGCAGAACTTGTCTTTTTAATCTGCAAATCCTTATTTTTAAATATTTCTTTAATCATAAGTGGCAAAATCATTGTGATTAAAGCTATCAGTACAGCTTTGTGAAAAATATTAGAAAAGCAATGGTTTTCCACTATCTGGGAATACTAATGTTAGCCACAAAGTGTTGTGGTATGGGAGCAAAAAGAAGACCCAGAGAACATAATTTCTTTTTCAGTTAACTTCTATTCTGCTAGAATGTGGCCATTGCACAACACTTATAACTCCAAATAGGCTACTTTAAGAACTGTAATAATGAAATTTTGTTATTCCCAAGGCTTTTCCACTTTGGAATTTGTAGTGAAGCACAGAATTATGATAATGTGTACTAAATAGCTAGACTCTTCAAAGTATTTTTGTCCTCTTATGTTAAGAAAGCTGTTGAAAGAGTTTTAAGATTAGTGAAGGAAATAATCAGCAGATGTGCACAGACTCTGTATCACTTACTTCCCTTCAATTTTGCCCTAGGCATGCACCTCAGATGGCCTGGCCTGCTGTTGCTGGTAAAGGCTATGGTGCACCTTTGCTGCATGTGTAGAAGTCAAGGTGATCCTGGAAGGTGCTGATAGACAACTTCCATTAATTCCAGAGATTCTCGCTTTGAAAGCTCAAACCAATATCATTTCCATGCCTGTTTTTCCCCAGTTTAAACACACAAACGCACTAGTTCCAGGTTTCCTGTTAGGACTGGTTAAATCTTATTCTGAATCGAATACTTAAAAGCCAGCAGTAGACTCTAAATGCAGGATAACAGTCTGCTATTTTAACTGGAACGAGGAATTCAGTTTTGCCAGTTCTCATCTTAAATGTTTATTTTTCACCTCTACTTTTATTTCTTTGCTTCCTAATATTTTAAGTAGTGTTTATAAAGACTTACATTTGATTCACTGACATTGATGATTCTAAAGCTGGTAAAACATTTCTCAAGTGAAGAAAAATTTGTTGCAAACTGCATTTTGGGTCAGTTTTAATTTGCAGTTGCAGTATTTCACAGTGTAAGTAATTCCTTATCAACCTGCAAGGTAACTGAGGTGCTGAGTTGAAGATTGTTGTTCTGGGAAGTCTCAAGTGTTTGTCTCAGGTACCCATTGCTGTGCTGTTTCAATCAAGAACCAGAAATGCTGCGATGGGCACATTTTGTTTGCTCACATCACTGTCTGTCAACACTTCAGGAACCCTTTCAGAACCCTTTTTCCTGCTGCTCTCCCTGATCAGAGCATGACTTGCTTACAAAGATTCTCATAAGATAATCATTTAATAGCAACTCTGAGCCAGAAGACAAAAGGAAAGAGAGTTCAAGAGCTCATTGCTAATTTCTCTCCCAGCATAATCCAATCAGTACAGCTCTCCAGCCAGGACTTATAACCCTTAATAAGTCACTCTATTCGATTAAGAGGAATTGATTTTCTTCTACTGTGGATCATAGTGATTATGATGAATATGGTATCTGCTGCTCACTTCCTTATCTTCCCTGCTAGTGCCCATTTGTTTGCAGGGTCGGCAGGTAAATGAGCCAGAGAGATGACACGGTGTCATTAACTGCAGTTGGTGTCAGCACTCTGACAGCTGTGGAATTGAGGTGTCTGTAGATCAGAGCAGGAGCCAGGTGTGAGGGTCTCATACAGCAATCCCGCACTTTTGACAACTCTAGTGACAACCTTAAATGCAAGAAATGATGGGACACTAATTTGAAATTTCAACTAGGAGAGCAACTTGCAGTCGGTGGTGGTTGGCAGCACGTGGATCAGGGGTTAGAGTTTTACCAAGACTAAAGCAGGTGGGAAAGGGGAAAGGAGAGCTGCCAAGCTGACACGTTTCAAAAGTAAAGCAATATTGACCTTCTCTTCAATCAGAGGATATCAGTAGAAATATTCCTTGGCAAGTTTACCTGTTTGTTTGCCTTCCCCAGCTTATTGGCAGTAGAACACTTAATTGGTTTCAAAGAATTTAACTTTTGTGGAGGCAGAGTAGGAATACAGAGGGGAATTTGCTAAGCGTCAGTGCTGTTCAAGATGATTGTGGGAATGGTCACATAAAGGCACATGAATGGTTTTTTTATACATGTTTAACTCTTTGGGCTATCATGAGTGCAGTCAAACAGCAAAACAAGACATTAAAACTGTCTGGGAACTCTTCTTTCCATATCATGGGAATAGCAGTCTATACCTGGCCAGTTTTCCTCCTGGATGCCCTCAAGCTGTAGACAACAGAGCAGGTGCAGGTGACCTTTGGGAAGAAATGAGCCAGTCATGATTCAGCTCTTTCCCATTTATATTTATCTGTTAATACTGCAGTAAAAGTTAAAGCATACCAGACTTTTTAATTATTATTTTCCAGGACTATTGTCAAAACCATATGTGGACATCTACTTAAGAAGCTTTATTTTCCAAACTATTTAATTACCTTCTTGCTTAACAAGGAAAACTGGTGTTGATTTATATAATCTGAATAAATTAAGGCAAAGTTTGACATCCCGCATAACCCAAGCCACAACTTCTGTAGTAGGTCAATAATGTGTGGCTGGAAAGATACATACTTTTGTTTTAGGGCCTGAATTTGTTCCATGTTATCTTGAATAAATGTTGAATGTCTGGATAGAGTTAAACATTTCAAATTAGGGAAATCACATCCCATCTATGCTGGTTTAATATTGAGATGACCCAGAAGTAAAACCACTACTTCATGGGTTGTAGTTGTTCTGTTCTGGTTAGGCTTCATATCACATTTCTTTTTAAATTTTTGAATATTCTGCAGAGAAAGAAGTCTTGGTGCCTACACCACGTGGTATTTCTGGGAACTCATATGTCTTAAATATTGCAGCTGTTTCATGCAGTTGACATTTACTTTCCCTGCGTAGCTGTGAGGAATGGCAGTAAAATGGGATTCACATTGCCAGGTGCTGTCTCATAAGTACAGCTTTCAAGCACTGATTAGATGGCAGTCTGATGGTTTTGGAGTGCCTGAAATCTACAGCCTTGGGATCCAGAGACAGTTTTCAGGGAAGCAAGATTAAATTTTTTCAGGTTTCAGAATATTTTGAGAAACCTGCTTCATTAACATTGAAAGAACTGCCAAAAAAACCCCCCAAACCCTCAATCCAGTTACTTCAATTTCAGTAATTTATTCCCTCCATTAGCTTTACTTGCAATTTGAATTTTCCTAGTCCCAACTTCCAGCTATGAAATACTGAAATCCTGCAGTGGGAATGTCACCCTAAGGAAAAAGACTTGAAAAAATGCATCTAGCATAAATATTTATGACCTATGCCTTTTCTTAGATAGTTCTAGAAACTTGAATTTTTTAAGTATCAAATTCTAAACTGTGATTTTCAAACTTCACAAAAGGGGCATAGGAGTAAGTTGAAAACTGTTGGGATTTTTAGTGTACTTTAAAAACGTAGACAGTAATATTAGGCAAAATATCCAAAGAATAGCCTAGTCACTGGTGGTTACTCCCTGGGTAAACATCTTTGCTGCTATTTTCTTACATCCAGATATCATTTCAGTAATTTTAAATGGCTTTATTAAATCAGGAGCTTGTGTTCCCATAGTTACTTCCCTTTTCCTCTAGGAAATATAATCTTCCATTGTGTTATTTTGGGGTTTTTTGTTTGTTTTGAAATATGATCTTACCATAAATCTTGAACTGTGCCCAGTTTATCAAGCAATGTTTATTTGTATAGATTGCTTGCCACTTCATTATCCAGTAATGTGTGTTGTGTGAAAATCGGATTAGTAGTGACCTTATATTTTCTTCTCGATTACTGGCAGATATTGAATTGTTTTGAGGGTGTGAACCAGTGCCATCATGACTCCACTAGGAACTTGCTTTTCCATTGGTGATTCCCCAGTGATATCTCTTTTTCTGGATTTATCAATTACCAGTTTCAAATCCACTTAGTACGTGCCAAGTTTAATTTGCAGGATGCTAATTTTCTAATGCAAATATTATGTGGTCAGATGCTTCACTGCGTATCTAACATCTTTTCTATGAAAATGTGTTGATCATAGTATAGTGAGATGTGATACAGTCATCAGCCTCCTTCTGAGCAGCAGGTTCAGACTTTTTTTTCTGGATTATTGAAATATTTGGTTTCTTTTTTGTATAATCAGTCTTGGCTGTGTAGTGCAACTTTGGCTTGAAGGGTGTTCCCTGTTGGTGTTGCTTCTGAGTGCGCAGTACTGCCTATGCTGTGAGAGACCCGGGCAGTCTGCTGAAGTGCACCAGTGCTGTTTATGTGATGAAGCTGGCTGAAATGCATATAAACACTGGCTATTGTGGACTAGAAAGTGGAATAATCAGCTATGACAGTAAAATGCTGCCCAATCTTCTGCATCAGTCTTTCCTGTGGTTTTATTCGTTTGTATTTATGTTGTTACTTCAAGACCAATGGGTGCTGGAAATAAAGACTTGATATTTAAATTACTATTTTGAACCCAAATTGATATATTTAAATAAAACTTGCTTATGGACAGTTGCTTTCTTTTTAAGGCCTATAAAATGTTCTTGTTCAGGTCCTCTGGACGTTGTTTTGGCTCCTGCAATTTGGAGACGTTGGAATGTAGTTAGGGCCCTGGGGAACCCAAGGTTAGAGTAACACAGAGGAGGCTCTTGTTCTGTCCTTGGTTGAATACCTCTCTCTGAGCGGTACTTAAGAGGATACAGAGTGACCCTGGGCCAAATTGTTTTCCATCCAGGAAATCTGTGTGACCTCAGTTGTCACCTACTTTTTATATATTGCAGTCTTCATGCTTAATATACTTCTCATTCTCTCTTAAAGTTTTCTGATATAAAGAAAATTTGCCCATGGTTTACTTGCTAGAATTTCTGTAATAACGAATAGTTAAGAGCACTTGATAATATAGAGATGATTGTATTATCAATACCCTGCTTAAATAAATGATTTTTTTTTCTGAAAATATTAGCTAAAACATCTGAGAGTAAAAGTTCCAATGCATTTTGGTAAAACTGTTTTCAGTTCCTCTTTTAATTCTTAAAGCTGCTTTTATATTGTAGCTCTTGTAGAGTCTACTAGTTCATTGATAATTTTCCCCCTTTTCCCAGAAATCCAGTAGCAAGCTAGAATGAGTATCCACAGTTAACATTCCTTCCTCTCTCCTTGCAATTTCCACTAGCAGGACAACAGTGCCTGTAAACATCACAGGAGACATAGCTAGGAGGCACTAATTTTGCTTTTAGACAGAGAATGCTTTAATCCCCTGGAGCTCTGGGATATGCTGAAGAATAATGAATGCCTCCATTTTTGTACCCCTGCAAAACGTCTTTTGTAAAAAGGTGTATTTTTGTTAGAAAATAATTTCCAGCATATGAGTGCAAAAAATCATACTCGGTATAGATTACAAAAGCTGTACCTCTAGAATATCTTTGATTTTAGGGGGGTTGTCTGTGGGGGGTTTTTTTGTTGCTGGTTTTCTGTTTTGTTTTGGTTTTTTTTTCTTTATCTTGAGTCTGATTTGAATCAAGATTGAGAATTTCTTTACTACTTGTTAGTCTTAAGCAAAACACTAAGGTTGAGTTACAAGCTCTTGAAAAATGGGTTCAGAGTGGTAATGCACTCTTCAATCTAATGTAAAAGTTGCTGCTATTAAAACTAGTCATGGACTTAACAGAATAATAAAGGAGTTGAAGGAATGGTTGAAGAACATAATTGGGTGGTGGAAATAAACAAAGATCCTTTTGGACTTTGTGTTTGCTGGCTGCTTTTTATGAGCTCATCTGATGCTGTAAGTCAAGCATAGAAGTCTCAGTGGACATTTGATGATTGCTCATAATACTTACTACATCATTAGAATTTTGAATAGAAACAGTTGAGAATATAATTAATTAGTTTATGTTAGAAAAGTGCTCTGTAAATACTAGCTATTGTAAAATAAACTGACAGTCTATTCTGGAAAAATGGTACATGCATCCTTGTTACTGTAAATCATTGTGTTTGCTAACAGAGTTCTGCTTATTATTAAGGAGAATTTATAACTGATGAAGGGTTCAAAAGTGACCCGGAGCCTTGAGTCCTTAATTTATCACAGGAGCAGGACGTTGTTGACAGAAAAAAAAAATAAATGCTGTGGTGCTTCCAGTACACCCTAACCTTGACCTAGAAGAGACATCTCTGGGTAGGATCCAGTAATTCTTGCTCCATGCCCTATAATTTGTGACCTTTCTGGTTACAATTACCAATAAGGAGATCTGTTACTCTCTGCTGAAAGTTGGATTTTATTAGTATTAACTATAAGTTATAATACACTAGGGCCTACAGAAATGGCTTCCCAATGTTGAAAACAATGTAAAGGCACAACAAAAAGACCATCTCTGTTCCAGAAAACTTGAACTCTTGTGCTGTGAGTCCTGGCACTTTTACAGGTTACTGACAAATCAGACTTCTTTGTGAGGCACTCAGGTTTCTCTGTGTTGAATTGTCAGTTTGTAACGCTTCGGTGCTATGTGAGTTTTATGATTATTTTTTTTTCTCCTTTTTTTTAAAGCAGGTTTTACTCATATTTCAGTTTCAATTATTGCTGCACAGCAAGCCATTAATACAATGTAAATACAAAAATCTGTAGCTGAATAGTCTCCATGTGCAACCACAGGGCAAAGCGTTTTTAAACATTCCTCTTGCTCTGGTGTGTTTAAAAACTTTTGCCGTTTTCTTACTTTATCATTAAGTTTGATAGCAGGAGCTTTTCTCAGTTTTTTTTTTTTTTTGCCTGTTTTTTACAATTAGGAACAAAGTTCAACTACTTTCCAATCAAAGCAGATTTTGACAGCTTCTTAAATGAGTGAATAAAGCTATAGGTGTTACCCTTATCAACATTTATTAATATAAAAACAAGTCTAGGGTACATCTTCACTTCCTCGTGGCTGGATGGAAGTCCAAACCAAACAGAAAACAACTGGGAAGGCAGAAGTGATTCAAATGCGTTGCCTCTGTGAGCAACATTTATGTTATGCTGTGAAATATTTCTCAGTTTGAGTTCCAGGAATGAACAGTAATATCCAGGCTATTAAACGTGCTTTCAGTGCATTTTACTTTCTAAGAGAGTGCAAATGCCCCAGTTAGAACAAGTCATTGTAGAGGTCTTTACTTGAATGCTGCTAAATAAAGTGCATACCTAATTCAGAAGCTTATTCTAATGAAAAAAATAAATCATAGGAAAAATATGAAAGATGTAGGAAAAAATCACTAAGAATAGCCTGCATCTTAGTTTTCATTCTAAATGAAGTGCCGTCATGTTGTTGCTGCATAAATATTGTAATATCAGACCTGAGAACATGCTGCATTTATTATGAGAAAAGCTGAGAAGCAAGTGTTTTCATGCCAAAGTGTGCTGGTTTGCTGTTAAATACCATGTCTACTTTTCTTTATGAGCTACTGAGATCCAGCTTGAGCCTGCTATAAATCCATATGCAAGAATATATTCAGGTCTCTGTTATGTGATGCACCATAGTGCAAAACTATCCCTGTTGTCTACTGCAGGGACTTGCTCAGTACCTGTAGGCAATATGTGTTCCTGGTTAATGCATAGGATTAATCAGAGTGGGTGTGGAAACTTAATTACGGCTATTACTGATATTTGGAATACAATGGATATTGTCATATTGGAAAAGCAGTTTTTTTGGACTAGGTCTGTGGGTATATCTCCAGCCCTGCTTTGGAAGCTCATCTGCAGAGTCAGTAGGTTAATGTGTACTTTACTTTAATTGATAGGTTGATTGGAGCATCTGGAGTCCTGAGTAGTTGTATAGTAATTTCAGAAAAAAAATGCCATCTCGGTCCAATGAAGAAGAGAAGGAATGAACTCATGGGTGGTGAAAAAACATTGTTTTCACTTACTGTTAAATGTTGAAGCTCTGTGATAGATAGTCTAGATGAGGCAAAGTAGTAAGACTTTACATTGCTTTGTGAAGACTTGAGGCTTAGCTCCATATTCCTCTTCCCCTACTTGAACCTGTCCTCAGGTACCGACCAACGAAGTTGGCAGTGTGCTGGGAGAGTGAATGATTTCCTACTGCAGTTCTTAAACCTACTCAGTTCTTTCATCTGCTTATACTCTTGAGAGCATTGCTTTGATCCTGTTTATAAATCAGTATAGTCCCTGTAAGCAACTGTTGAGGGACTTAAAATGCTTGGTGTTTCCAGGTGATTATTTAATAAGTGGAGACTTTAGTTATAAAGATGTGCTGCTTTCTGGTTCTGGAATGGGCGATATTGAAAATGCAGTTTGTCAAATTAGGGAACCAAATGGAATTTTGGAAGTGCTAGCCATGTAAAAATCTGGTCTGTGTTTTATGCCTTTCAGCCTTAATGTTCCTAGGCTGCATTTGCTAAATCATTACCTGTTCAACTGGATCATACACTTCAGTATTTCTCAAGTTATTGGTAGCATATGGAAAAAACGTTTTTTTTTTTTACAAAGGTCAGTATTAGAAATGTATGGATGTCTGGATGGGTTATATTAATGGATTGATGTACTTGAATCAGAAGACTGAAAACAAATTCCTCTTTCAAGTTCTGACCTTGATTAAATTAATTGACAAAAGATGACACGTGTGATTCTTAGTAAGTTTCAAAGACACTGAGATAGTAGAAAAGGCAATAGATGTTGGTATATTAACGATAGCAATGCTTGCAAATCATCTTGAAAACACATTTGGAGACTGAGGCAAAAAGAGCAGGGAAGTCTGTTTGTAGAAATGTATACAATGTCAGGTTTTGTATAAAATTCAAGGTGTTACTGGATTTGATGGTCTTTGATTTCCATCATTCCTGTAATTATAAATAACTCTTTCACACATTCACCTGCTGTAGACTATGGAGAAACACAGTCAGACACTTGCCTGGCAATACACAGGTATTTTTTGACACTTTTTTTCCATGTGAGTTATTCATTATGGTAATGGTACTGTGCGATGTGCAATTTCTGGATTTATGACCCATTCTTGATAAGCCTGAATCCAGCCTGCATGTGCATCTTTGATAAGGTTCTAATTGGATACCAGTGACCTTTCTGAATGTAATTCTAGGAGGAAGATTAAAAAGCAGTCCAGAAAGTGACAGGTTTGGGACAATAACATATGAATTCAGCTCTGCTGGCAGGCATGAGATGTAAGCCATGATAAATTAGAGGCAGACCAAGCAGGCCTGCTGAATGATTGCTCATTTCTGCTGCATCCTTGGGTAAAATCCCATGAGTAGCACCAATGGTGCCATATTTTCCCTGTATTCCAAATTCAGTGTTTACTGATTATGCATGCTGTGAAATAATATAGCTGGTGAAGTTTCAGAAGGCACTGAGGAGAGCCTGCTGAACGTTACTCATCTGAGTGATACTGTCCCTTCACGTGTTAGGGGAGTCATATATTTGTTGTTCTCATTAAACTCCTTGGTAATAGCCTTCTCCTGCTTGCTGCTTCTGATGGCTTTCTGCTCTAATTAAACTACTTTTATAAAAAGTGATCATCTTCATCCGCTGTCTGATTAAATAGCTTACAAATTGAAACTAAAATTAATCAACCTGACTCTGCATGCATCTCTTTTTCTTTTTTTTTTTTTTCTTTGAAAAGAAGACAGCTATGAAGTTGAGTTACAGAACTTGGTCTAAATATGTGCTTAGAGGAATGAAAACTGGAATGAAACTTAAAAAAAGTTGTAAATTCATATCAAAAGTTCACTTCAATAGAAGTTTTATAATTCGATTAACTTGCCAGTTATTCAGAGGAGTCACCAGCTGTTTCCTGTATTGAAACACACCTTTTATTTCTGGATTAAATTTTGGGTATATCTTGGATGTCTTTTTGCATCTGCATTATTATTATTTCTACATCATATTTGTGAAGAACACTTGAAATAAAAAAGCAGCTATCGCTTTGTGTCAGGTTTTATGCATACATAGCTGAAGGGCTGTTTCTTCTATTGTTCTTAATACAGTTTTTGCACTGTGACAAAAATACTGAGTTTGAAGTCACTTTTTACCTTAGGTGAAAATGCTTGAAGTCTGAGATCACCTAACTGAAGGGGGAAATAAAACTAACTATGAATAACCTGTTTTTAAAGCTTTGTAAGCCACTGCTATTCAACCTCCAGAGTGCACAGTGGAGAATTCAAGTGGTCATTAGCTTTAGCTTTTGAAGTAAAATGGAGGTGAAAGGAGAAAGATGTTATGAATGTAAATAGCGCTCTGGGTAGAGGTTACTGGAGTTCTAAAGAGGGATTTGTAGTTTTATTTAAGTTTATAAATTTAGCCATATGGGAAATAAGAACTGATTTTTTTTTTATTCTGATGCTTAATCTTATGACAAACTTATTTAAATGAAGTCTCCTGGTACCAGTGATATTTGTGAGAGAGAGATGCAATTATTTATTAATGCCTTGGTTTATTGGAGCATGCTGATAAAATGAACTGTCATTACCTCCTGATAGTTTGTTTTGTTTTACCTTAATCTGTCTTGAAACATTCAGAAAATACATCATAGTAAAAAAGAATTTACAGGACATAGTTGTCACTTAAATCTTAATAGTCTGCCTAATGAATATACTTAAAAGCAGACAGAAAATTAAATATTCTTTGCTTTAATAATTTGAAAACGGTCCTAGAACCAGCAGAAACCCCACTAGGTGTGTGTTTTAATAGTGTTTCCAGGCCGTTTCAGGCCATGGTGCAGGTAATTTAGGGCTCATGTTACAGGTGAGGATTGTTCCATATGTGAAGAAGTGTTACCCCTTCTAAAAGCAGAATTGTCGCATAGGATTGCTTAGTGTGAAATAACGTTCGGCACTTAAATACCGAGATCTTATTTAATTATTTTTCACCATTTCCTTGCTACTACTAACTTTGCTGTCCCATTCTGGAGTGATCTGGGTGCTTTTGCATCATCATATGTACCCAACATTTTGGGTTTATTTTGTCATGTGAGGTACACATGCTTATTTTGTACTGTAAAGTTCTAAATATTTTAAGTAAATGAGTGTGGGTTTTGCAGTTTCTGAGAAGGACAGTTTGAATTAACTGAGTGCAGTAGTCAAGGAATGTCTTCTACTTCAGTAGTTCAACTCTGCATCTCTACTGTTCTTTTTAAAGCAATATTTTAAAATATAAATGGAATATGTGCTATGATACTACGTAAACCTTGGTAACTATTTCATAGTAATTCAGAGCAGTGTGTTAATAGTGGCTGTTAGTTTCTGAATATGTATCTAAAGATAGATTATATGAAACACAGGCAGGTGGGCAAAAAGAAAAAAAGGTAGCACCTCTTGCTGTTGTAAATTGGTGCAGTGGCACTTAAACTGGTGAGCTTGGTGCAGTATCTGTTGTGGCTTTAATTTGGGTATTTCAGCTAGTTTCCCTTGTCACCATATTGAATCAATTGTCTTGTTTGATTAGTTTGGTTTCTTGGTTTTTAAATCTTAATGAACTTGTCATCTTGCTACATAAAAACTCTAAAAGTGGACATGTGCTTTGAGATGGAGATAATGTTGGTTCACTGACCAACAGCATTGAAACATAATCAATACTTCTGGGACAGCAGACTTGAGTGTTTGCTGAAGTGTTCTGAAATGTCTTAACTCCAAGTCTAGTTGGATGGAAAAAAAAAAAAAAAAAACCAAAACGGAAAAAAGCTTAAAGGTATAACAGCATATGTTGATGAGGTCAGATTGTGCTTGAAATCTTCTGATGGAAAACACTCAATTTTTACATTTTGGTTACTGGAGTATCTCTCATTTTATATGGGAAACTCATAATACAAAGCTATTTGTTTTATTACAGAGTTTTCACAGTTAATCATCTCCTCCCAAGCACACAAGGCTTGTGGGTGAATACGTCTTGATTTGCATTAGCAATTTTCCTGATAAGAAAGCATGTCGGTGTTCCGGATGCTTGTTGGTTTTGTAGCCCTGGTGCTTTAATATTTTCCATGGAAAGGCAGCGTTCGTCCCCCATAGGCAAACTCCCATGCTGCTGTTCTGTGGAAAGCCAGGGAAATCAAAGAGCCACCTACTGACCCCACCTATTGTCTGGCCTTGTCGCCTTCTATCAGTAGCATGCCACAATCAGCAAGATACATGTGTACCTCGTGCTTGCTTGGGGTTTGGCAGACCCGTCCCTTGCACCTGTTTGCTTATGCATGAGCTGTGCATGTTTGAATCCAAATAGCTGACGGAGAAGGAAGGCACAGAGGGAGGGAGCGAGGGAGGGAAGTCACCGCCAGGCACTATTTATTAGGCTGCTTGGAGTCACAATGATGCTGTTGGAGACAAAGGAAGCATTGGCAGAACCCACCAGTATGTCCTAAGGTTGGGAATTTTAGCAGGTGTGGACAGTTGATCATGGCACATGAAAGGCATCTGATTTTTCTGCTTATTTTAATTCTCGGCTTTTACCTCTGCTGCAAAAAGATTGCACACTTTGTGGGCGATGGGGGAATCCGTACTGTTCTTGAACAGAACCTTACTTGTAATAAAAGCGGATAAAAGTGCTGTTCACCATGAGTAAGGATGACAGAATCCAGCCTGTTATCTGCTAACAAATCTAATCTACCCAGTCTTCTGGGTCTTGTTGGCATATGTTTACAATTGTTACAGAGAAAGGTCCCTGCTATGTATAGGAGTCACATTTAACCTTGTTCACCAAATGCTTTTTAATTTTTTTGTTAGGTATTTCTCACACTGAATCTCCAACATGAGTGTGTGGGAGCTGAAGTGATTCCATGTACTACTGTATATTTCTTGGCTTTTCAGTGTTTTGAGTAAAGTACAGGAAAAGCTGATTGCAGGTCAGCTCACTGAAAGTAGGTGCAGGGCCATGTGTTTGCTCTCTTTTTTTGTACCTGCCCAGAGACAATGGAGTATGATCCCCTAAGCACAGAGATTAAATACCTTCTCTCAGGTCCAATTTTTCTGGTTTTTCCATGTATTTCCTTCCTTCTTGCTTTGGGCTGTGCTTTAATAAGCATGTTTTGCCTCAAAGCACTGTATATAGATAATGTCTAATTTGGCTACTGTTACTCATGATGTAGCTTTATTGAGGTGAGAGTGATTCTCTGCAAGGGATAGGAACATAATCCCCATTTAAGTGCTGTGGAATAAGACTCTAACAACTAGATATTAGCTGTATTAACTATTGTCTAACCTTTTACTATATGGATATGTCAAATAATCTTTGCCATAATTCAGAAAATGACTGAACAGTTCTGGTTCCCAGGTGATGCATTTTCTGTTCAGATACAGGCTTCCTTAATGCCAACTGGACTTAAATTCCTAAAACTTGGGGTTCTTTATGTGTAGTCCCTTAGAGAGAGATATAAACATCTAAATAGCTTTCAGAACAGGGACCCTATGTGCATGTTGCCTTTGCAAGTGCGTTTTGGGATGCAAGGATATTCTTGCAATATTGCTCTTATTCTTTCACAGAACTGCAGAAGGATAAATGAAATTGAAAGTTGACAAATTTCATGAACTTAGAGCTACTATAAATCTTACTTTCCTTGTCAATGGAATTTTATGTAAAATATATACTTAATTTCAAGCATTATACTGGTCGCTCCTTTCTCCCTCTCCTTTCTTTTTAGTGCTATCTTTATATATTGATGGGAACCGACACAAATTTAAGGTGAGGAGGAAAGTTTTATGTTCCTAAGAAATAGGAATGTTGGATTCTTTTATATGGGGAAGGTTCTTAAATCTGATTTCCAAAATGAACTCCTGTTATTAAATTCATACCATTATTTCCAGTATTCCTGTCAAACCTTTTCACAAGGTAAGAAAATTTCATGTTTTAAAATATAATCACAGTAAGTATTGTAGCATATTACACCGGATTTATTTTATATCATTCATTAATGCATCAGAGGGGTTCCTGTGCTTTTTTTCTAGTGAGAATGAGCCATTGCTTCTAATAATCTTCTTCCAGGGTTTTACCTCTAGTCCATTGACTGATACAGCTGTTATCTGACAAAAGGGGAAATAAAACCAAAGAACAGGACACATTCCTGTGGTCTATTTTGCACATTCAGCTGTGGTAGAAAAAAATGTGGTCAGTCCTGTAGTAAGTAGAGTGGCATTTGCAATTGAATGTGTGTAATGAATGCTGGGAAGACTCCACCTCTTGTGTTGCACAACAAAGTCCTGGAGCTGTTGTGTCTCCATGCCCCACACAGTCTGAACAAATGAACAGTTACAAATGAACTTTACATACAGAGTTTCAGTGCTTGGGCAGGAGATTGTACATCTGCAGGCCCTTGCATGACTAATTTCATGTCAGCAATGGGTTTTACTGCCATTTAAGTAAGAATTTATAATAATAGCTGTGAAGTTGCCAGATGGTTAGACTGGTAAGTTTTAAGGCCACTAAGCTTAAAAATATTTAGATTTTTTTAATTTGCCTGTCTTCCTTGAGCACAAACACATTTAGATGTTTTTTTCAATCAGTATTTACCAGAAATACTTTCTGGTTCCTCACGCTAACCCATTTACTGTAACACAGCTGTCTTTCAGTAATTTTTCTTTAGCAGCTCTTTCGGTCAGATTGACTGTATACCTGAGCAACAGTGACACAATAACTCTACTTAAAGGCGTGGGTATAGAACTCCTTTTGAATTCGATGAGAATAATGGGAATTTACCCATCCTGTGACCCCTTCCTAGTGTAACCACTACATACAAAACTGGTTACTTCCTCTTGGGACTTCATGCCGTGTTTAAACCTGCCAGGATTTAGAATTTCCAGAGCTAACTTTTGCCATTTTTGCAGATTTATGAACTTAGGTAGCATGCCTCAGAGGGTCATGTGTTTGTGGCACCCTTACCAGCACTTCAGACTGTGGGACCTGTTTCAGATAGTTTAACTATGAAAATGTCCATCAGTCTTCACTAATCTGAACACAGTTTAAGTTCAATAAGCCTCAGAGTTGGAGAATAGTCATTATATCCCTGTACTGCCTGTTCCTCTGCTTTAGGCATTTAATTTCAAAGAAAATTTCAGATTTAAAGGATCTGGCAGCTACAGATTGAAATTGCAAGTTAGTCACTAAAGTAATTTGCTTTGGACTCTCCTACAGGACCTGACTAATGTTGTATTTCTCCGTTCTGTTCTTATGAAACATTGTGTGTCAATTTGATTTTGAAAACTTCTTTAAACGGTCATATCTGTATTTTCAGATGGATTTCACCTGTTCAGCTACAGTGTGTCTGTGGGCTTGTTATCTCAAGAACATAAGATCACAAAGTAACAGAGAATGCAAATAAAGTGTCTGGAAACCCTGCGAACCTGACCGATCCTACGAACATTTTTGTGTAGACAGTAGTATTTATTGTAGGTTAGCTGTTGTGTTGGATTAGTTTTCCTGTAAACTTTTTGGTACTTATTAACATGTGCAGAACATACAGAAATGTATTGATGATCTCCAACAAGACAATCTATTTATCAGGACTCCAGTATTAGTTATGGGGTATATATTCCCACAGGTCACTGTTGTTTTCTATATCTTTCAGTAGATTGAGGTCCTTTACTACCATTAACATCCCTCCCACACAATTCTCAGCTTGAACTTCCTTACCTATTAATATATGTCCTTGCTGCCTAAAAGTCCACTGTTTAAGGAGAGCTTTAAGAAGAATGGAGTACTGGCTTGGTTACATTCAGCTTTGTCACAGACATGATCTGGATAAAATATTTTGATGACGGAATCTTTCATTTCTAGTTTATCTCTTTCATTCTCTTGTTTTGAGTGTCAATTAGTTTCTCTTTTCTCATTTTTTTCCCCCTTTATTTTCTGCATGTTTTCTTTTCAGCTTAATCACATCTAACTATGGTTACAGATAATTTGTGAAATAACACGGAACCACATAAAAAGCAGAAAAGCAAGGGGAAAATGCTTTCTCAGGAAAATGTCAAAATTGGATAATTTCTTTTCTCTCTCTCATCTGTCTGCTTTTTTTTATCATCCCCCCTTCACTGGATGTATAATTACCTCATTGTTTCAGTAATGTGAAACAAAAATTAGATGCAAGAGAAAAATCTAAATAGAAGGACTCAATGCTTTTTCAAAATGAAGAATTTAACTAAACCACTCTAAAGTCCCCTGCTGGGCTCAGGCAAGCTGAAATTAATTCAAGAAGGCAGATAAAAATTTTAACCAGCCCGAGTGGAGATGACAGATGTGACAGCTCTCAGTTAAAATGTCTTTTAGTGGCAAATGCATGCATATTAGTCAAGTGATGTGACATAACTGTCCTGGGTGAAAGAAGATGAACCAATGACCATTTGCATTGAGAACAAAAGAAAATTTAGAAGATTGCAATATAGATAAGGGGGGGGGAAGTTAGCATCCTTTTCCTATATGTAAACCTGTGCATGTGTATATATACACATGGGTGTATGAAAGAGGTAGCTTAAAAGATCTTGTGGATGATGGGAAGTAACTTACAATTAGTATTTTTGACTTTTCTTTTTACAGAAGAATTGAAACACAACTGTAGCCTTGTTTGAATGGGATCCATGGAAACTAGTGTTTTTTCCTTTTTCTATGCATTATTGACAAAAAAAGGCTGAGGTATGTGTTGTTAATGCATACATACTTCATTTTAGAAGTCTTTTTCTTCTGAAAGATGTTTTTGGCTCCTTCAGTGTCTTCTCAGGCTGAGCAGATGTACAGATTGAATGTGTGCGGAATTTATTCAAGGACCATCCAAGTATGCAGTCCCCTGTGAAACACTACAGCAGAAATAAATAACATCAGGAATGGACCTTTATGAAATGAAATTACCTACAAAGAAAATACTTTAAGAAATATTGGACAGTTTACCACTTGTATTTTTTTTTTTTTTTTTTTGAAAGTTGTGATTTATGAGCATGTGCTACCAAGTCACAGTAGCTCCCAGTTAGAGCTGCCCAGGTAATTGTATTTCAGTATTATTCTTATTTTTCCCCACCATAATCAAATTACATTATCATAATTTTGTTATTCAGATACACCTCTCACTGTGTACCTCAATAACATTCAAGGCCACATCTGGAACTTACTATTCTTAAATGCTGTAGGGAGAGTAGGAACAGGAGCAGAGGAATATCCTTCCAATAACACTGGGTTGCAAAATAAGACATACTTCCACCCTGTGTTATAGAGGGAATTCTACCAAAAGGTTAATGGTTGAAATATCAAAACTAATTGGCCATTTGGGATGGCTCCTTTTAGTATCTTTCTGTGTGAGAGTGTGTAATGAATTGATCCTTAACATCTTCGTTTTAATACCCAGTCTAAAAAGTATGTTTGTTTTGTTTCCAGTTGTGACATTTTTAAATATGTCCTTGTGCAGCACTTTCCATGACACTCTTTCACTTGAAAGGAGCAGGATTCATTAAGAGTTTTAACTGTTGAACAAAGTACTCTGAAACAGGGTCAGAGGGGTAGGGACTGCAAAATGCTGACCTGTTCAGAAATAAACTGCAATTCAGCAAGCCTATGGCAAGCTACTCATTAACATTTTAACAAGGGTAGCTAATAGCACAACAACCTGATTACAGCAATGTGTCTGTATACATTTGCTCTGCGAAATGTTTTTTAATGCCTCTTCATTCTTTGAAAGTAATGTTTATAATATTTTAAAAAAGTCGATATGAGCTATTACGAGCTATTTGCTAGAGAGACTAAATCAAAAGAGTAACATTTCCTTCGTTTATTTTCATCAAAAACACACAAACAAACAACATATAGGTTATGGTTTTTTCTTTCTTCTGATGCCCAGTGCCGGCATGTGCATTGAGAAGATCTGGGTGTAAATCAAATCCTTCTCTAAACCTACAAATTTTCAGATTTTCTCAGTGTCTTCCTGAAGGTGCCTTGTCACAGTTTGTCCAGATCTGAGTTTGAAATGGCCATAATTCCAGCTCCCTGCTCTGTCAGCTCTCCCCCTGACCTTGAGCAAGGCTTCTGTAGCCTTTTTGTGCTTCAGTAACTAATCTGTAAGATGAAGGCATTAACTATTCACAGCATCACAGGGACACTAAATATTAACTGCTTTTTTGAGTTATAGTGTGCATACAGTTAATGTATAGACAGTGTACAGACTTTCTGGGGAAAGAGACCGAGCTAATTTCTGTAGGCTCATGCCTGCAGCCTCAGAGTTTCTATTGTGTACCTGGAAATTAGAGTATTGCTTAGGCTGGAAAAAGACCTTTAAGATCATTGATGATTGATGGGTCTGGAATCCAGGAAAAATATCTGAAAAATGTCATAGCTTCATGTTTCTGTCTCAGTAAACTAAATAGTGAAGAAAGAGGATAAAATAAAATGCATGGAGTAGATTACACCAGAATAAACCCTGTATGTGTAAAAATATCTCTATTTCAATGTTCAATTGCTTCATTAAGTACAGTCACTCTTACTTAGTGTGCTTAGCATGTTGCCTACCAGGATGTTGTCTGCCTATCTTAATAGGGGAGTAGATTCGTATTTCAGGAGAAGGGATGTTGACCACAGAGGAGATACCTGTTTGCCTGGCTTTCCGATTATGCCTAGTCAAGGGGTATCCAGGTTATTTCTCTCTCTCCAGTATATGGTTATTTCAAACACTAAAACATATTTTATATTGTTATTTTGTATATTTAAAAATATATCAAAATCTAAATTAATATGTTAAATCTAAATTATACTTTCAAGTGAGTTAGTCTTGAGATTCAAATTATAATTTTAAGACCTTTAAGGCATACATACCTTAAAAGACAACAATGCTGCTTCAACTATTACATCTGCTTGTACTTGGTGGATTCTGCCTTCAGAATAATGAAACAAATGCTGCCAGGGTATCTCCTATAAATTAAAATAGAAAAAAAAAGGCAGACAAAAAGAAAAAGAGGAAGTACAACTGTTCTAAAAAGGAATATGGGATGCTTGTCATGACTTTGGTGGCTTCAGGAAGGCTGAGGATCTGACTAGAGTGTGGTGAACTTGCTGGTTAGCAACAGGGGATTGTTTTGGATGCCGAACTTTTTCCACTTGTTCTTAGGTATGTCTAACAAATTTGTAATAAGATATTGAAAAAAACCCTGCAGTGCGTTTAAGACTGTCTGTAGCACATTTAAACCCATGTGAATCAACAGGCCTGTGTGAAGGAGGCAATTCTCAGAGACAACTTCCATACTGAAAAAGAACTCGTGGATAGGAGAAGATAAAGTATGTAAAGATGAGTCAACTTGTCAAGAAATGAGTATGAAAACAGTGTCAATGCCCCTTCAGACCAAATTAGGATTTTTTGCTATTCTGTTGTCAGTTAGTTAGTGATTAGTTGTTGGAGTCCAAACCAGCTAAACCCAGATAAGGATTTAATCTATTTTTCTTTGTCCTTTCATCTTAATTAACAAAATGACTTATCTTTAGGCATCTCATTTGGGGTGTTGTGGAGATCCCTTTATGCATGGCTTCAAATGTAAAGTATATATTAAGATAATGTAGGAAAAACAGTACAATTAAACTCAGTGCAAGATCTTAGGGAAGGGGAAGGTGACATTTATTTACAAACTGTTTCAGCAAGTTGTTTGTATGCACTCACACTTCAAAGCTTCATGCTCAGGTGAACCAAGAAGTTTGTGTCTACGTAGTCTGATCAAGTTCACTTGTGCGTGACACAGGAGTGGAGGGATGCCAGTTCCTCTTGACTGACAACCACAGACTGGTCTTTGGACAGATCTTTGGTCTTTAACATAAACATCACTTTCCTCAACCCTTATTCCTGGGGGTAATATCCTTCACTATCAATACAGGCCACTCTTTTAAATATTTGTTCTGCTTTTATTCTGGTGCTAACTCGGAAATCTTCATTTATATTTTACTGTTACCTTTCTTGATTTTTTTTTTTTCCCCCGATACAAATCTCTGCAGTAATCTATTAGGAAGAGCATATACTAACTATTCTCTCCACATTAATTCTAATTTTAACTTATTGGAGACAATGGGAAACATTATCTTTGTAATGTTGGGCTACATACACGTCTCTGCTAAAAATGTCTTGAAGTTATTGTCCTAAGTAGAAGAGATTCAAGTGAAACAATTAAGTGGCTGTAATTCAGTGTTTCTTTATCAGAATTAGTCACTTCAGGTAGGAAGAATTTCTCAGAATTTTTAACAGTTAGTTTGAGGGTGAATTTGCTATTTGGTTTGGGAATAACAGCAGGCAAAATATTAAACATCCTTCTTCTCCTAATGCTTTTAGTTCTAATTTTTTGTTTATTTCTCAGGTGATACAGATTCCTTTGTTGCACAGATCATGCTACCTTTTCACTGGATTAATCTTGTAAAAATATCTGAAAGTTCAGGAAGAGATGGATGTTCTGGATGACTTTTTTAGTTACTTGGTTTTGGACCTGACTGAAACTTAGTTAAGTTACTGAGTTTTTCTTCTTGTCTTAATACAGCAGGGTAAACTTTTAATTATTCAGCAACTTTGTTTTGCAACATAGCCTATTTTTGAGTTATATGTTATATTACTGTAGACATACAAGCATTTTTTAATCCAGATACTGATACTTTTCCATTCCCTGTGAAAGTGTGAGATGAGAACTGTGAGAACTGAGGGTGGGGTCACAAGACCTCATGGATAGAAACTCTGATTCTGTGACAGCTGCCCTTCAACAAAGACTTGTGCTTATCTAAACGAAACACCAGATCAAAAGATCACTCTTTAAGCTCTTTCTCCCCTGCCACCCCCAGCTGGACTAAACCTTATGGTTGAAAGAGACCCAGAAATTTGTCGTTTCTCTTTGTGGGGTGTACAGCACCTCTGATCCCAGTTGTGGTAACTGAAATGACTGTCATGTCACAGTGAGAAACTGTTGAAGTCTGTATGTCATTTTGGCAAAATCCAGAGTGACATTTCCATTTATCTTTGCCAAAAGCATTACTCGTGAGAGTATTTGTGACAGACTGCAAACAAAATTCTGAGTATTCAATTGATGCAAACTCATGAATGGAATAGTTGAAAAGTTTATTCAAGCTTTTATTTTTGGGAAATAAAATATTTTAACTGTAGTACAGAGGCACGGGAGGTTTTATTGTCATTGAATGAGTTGTCAGGTATTCATTTTTCATTACAAAAGGTTTAAAATTTTGATTACATCTTCTTCTGTATTCCATTATTTCAGTAGTCCCATATGGCGAAAACAAAACTGACAAAGGCAAATCTTGATTTTATGTTTCTTGGTTTTGGGGAGGTCAAAATGATAGATTTCAGTTGCAGAATGTAGTGAGCCTTCAACCGCTATGCTTTTATATTAAAATATGCTTTTATATTAAAAATGGAAATAAAATAGAAGGATAAAACACGAGTTCTGAAGTTACACGTGACTTTACTTATAAAGCTATAATTTTGTCAAACACTGTTCATTCACAGAGTAATAACATTACTATAATCATGGGAGTAAAGACACTGTATTCACTCTCATGATTTCCTTTTTACATCTCCTGCTGAGTAGGACATTTGCATAAGCTTATTTTATAATGTTGGTTAATTTTTCAGTCTTCTGAGGGCACCTTGCAGTTATACTTTCCAGTTGTGCTCAATTTTGTTAATAGGGAACTGAATTAAAGGAACTTAATCCTCATCCAGCTGCTTACAAAATAAGAATAGAGGCAATATTAGTGTGTGGTAGAGCTGATGGTTTTAAATATCATATTTGTTATGCCTTTTGGGTTCTGGCATTCAGCTCTTCATGTAACTTCATACTCTTGCTGGCTTGTTCGTACAGCAAACTTGCTCACGTGTTAAGCCTCATTGACCATCTTGAATTGAATCTCACCTTCACAATTTGGAAGATAAGCAGGTTCTTCAGACACCTGGTATTATTTCAGTTATCCTCTTAATTGAGGTGTAAACCACCGGCAAAATATTTAACCTTTTATTATTGCCATGTTGATTATTGAATTATTACAGATACAAATAAGAACTTTTAGGTATTGTAATGTTCTGAATGTTGAAATATTGGCACTCATTAGAGAGAGCGGTGCTTGTGTTTGGTGATGAGAGTTGTGCCACACGACAATTTCTGCTTTTTCTGTTTGAGTTCTAAATATATTTATTAATATCACCTTCAGACAGCATTAAGACACTGACTGCTTATTTGTCAGTGTAAATCTTTGAGATGGCTCTGGTTTATGGGGACTAAACTTCAATTGTTTAAGTGGTTAGGAAGTTAAAGAAATAAAATTTTACCATAAAGTGAAACTTTTGGGAACATGATACCTGTAGTAACTGTTGGTAGTATTGGCATATGCTGGAAAAGAGTTAATGGAACATCGATCAAATGGCGTAGAGATGCCAGTGTTGAACAAATATTTGACTGACCTGTCTGTCTGTGAGGGAAGATGGACATCACAGTGTGCTATACTTACTAATATGCTCCTAGGAGAAGTCAAATTTGCAGAGGTTTGAGGTGTCGCTGCCATATTTTTGTAGTTGTAAATCGATTTCTTGTATTTATTCAGCTGTTCCAGAACAACTTCTGTGCCCTGAATATAAGTATTCCAATAATTAGCAATATGTGGTTTTGCCTTTTATTTTAATGACTTCACATGAAGTTACTGAGTGGTAGGCAGAGAATTGACTTCGTGAAATGGTGTCTTGTGTCCCATGCTACTCTTTGTTTTCCCCTTATGATGATGGCCTGTTACCACCCTGAAAGCAAAGCAATATGCTCTCTTATTTAAACACTCTTAAATATAAGCTAAATATTATTCCTCTAGATGTTTTCTGCAAATCTCTTCTATTTTTCCACAAGAGTACAACTGAAAATTTTGTAAATCTTGACGGAAGCTGGGAAGTGAAAAATTCCCCTGGATGACAGATTATATCAAAGTGACTTTAGGAACATGTAAAAATAAGGATCATTAACTAAAACTTTTATTAAACAGTTTTGAGTAGTGGATTATTGATCCAGCAGATTGTAGTAATTCTGTTAGGTTCAGAAAATCTCTCCTACTGTAGGTTGCAAATTATTGATCCAATATTGCAAGCTGGTGGTCTGTGATAATTCCTCTGTTTCAATAATTTATTTCCAGTATATAATTGTAGAGGTAGTAACTGAATGAATTCAACCTACAGAAGTTTGTAATCTGTTTTATTGTCACGGAATGTGTATAGCAGTTGTCATGTGTTGTCTTTGGTTATTTAGACATCTTTAAAAAACACTGTGGTGATTTGACCTTAGCTAAAGGACTAGTTACCCACCCAGCCCCTCTTTCAATCACCATCCTCAATCTCCTCCAGGACAGGGGCCGACAAATAGGATGCAATACCTCATGGATTGAGACAAACACAGGGAGATCACTTACCATTTACCACCATGGGCAAACCAGACTCAGCTTGGGGAAAATTAATTAATTAAATTAACCTCGCTTTCCAGGTTCAACCTCGTTCCATTTCCAGCAGCTCTACCTTCCCCTCTCTGCACTGCTGCGGGATGGGAGGTTGTGGTCAGTCCCTAAGGGCTCTTCTCTGCTGCTTCTTTCTCCTCATGCCTTTCCTCCGTCCTAGTATGAATCCTTCCCGTGGGCAGTCCTTCAGGATAAACCTGCTCTTGCATGGGCTCTCCACCAGCTGCACTTCCTTCAGGGCCTTCTGCTTTAGCATGATACCCAACATGGGCTGCAGGCGATGGTCTCGTCCAGTGCCTGGAGTGCTTTCTCCTCCTCCTCCTCCCCCCCTCCATGCTCTCAGGGCTGATTCACACACTCTATTCCTCAGTGCTAAGTAGCATTTTCTGCTTTTTCTTATACACACGTCCCCCTCCTGCTTTGTTGCCATTCTCTGTCAGGCTTGTCTACAACTTGACCATATACAGCTGGTATGATTTTTCAGACTGGTGAAGATGTACTTTGTTATAAATATCATTATTTATAGTAATTTTGTCAGCAGTTACTTCTTTATCAAGAAATAAATGCTGATGCCCTCATTCTGAGTTCCATGTTTTAAAGGCTTGGTGGAGGTGGACATGGAGCATGTACCCCATGGGTCTCAGTAGAGTTCTTAGGAAGGTAGCTCTGTGATTCATGGAACTTGTAGCCCATTTTATTGAACCCATCTAGGCACTTGGACTGTGCCATGTGTCTTTTTTTTATTCCACAATCTGTTCTCCCTTCTTTTGCTGTAATTTTGTCACCATTCTATACTAGGAGGTTCCATGCTGCAGGGTGCTTTAAGGGTTGATGTTTTCCACTTCGTATGGAAAATTCTTCCAGACCTTTGAAGTATTTTCCAGAAGGATGATACACTAAGTGTATTATTCTCAAGTGTTTATAGATGAGCTGCCTCAAGGCTATGGTTTAGCATTTATTATTACTGGATCTGTATTCAGAGTCTAAGATGAGCTCTATACTGTTTGGGGGGAGGCAGATGGTATCAGTTTAATGAGTTGTTACTGGTTCAGCACTAATGTTGTGTAACTGTTATCTACGTCTTGCTGCATGATTCTGTGCCCTCATACCAAATGTACTCCTATTATGGAACCACTACTGGAATTTGCCTCAAAAATCTTAACATATTGATTAAGATTATAGGAACAAGTGAGATTGGTTCCCACAGGGAGGGTTTTTGGATGTTAGGAGGAAGGTGGAATTCAAAATCTCGTAGTTGCTGGGGTGAACCACACTGGGGCAATTGCACTAATTATGAAACTGCTAAGGGCATATAACACTTTATATCTTCCAAACTGTTTTGGTGCACAGAAATTTAAGTATTATTTTTCCCAAAGTCTATAAACCAGCAAAAGCAGCCAAAAGTGTCTCAACCTACCTCCTGATTTCCTGTCTGGTCTCCCCACACCTACAGTGATCCCATTTAATGTCAGGAAAATTTGTATAGTCAGAGAGATCCTCCAGCCCAGGGATCTCACATAAGTTAAAAAAGTCCTCTGTGGGTAAGTGCATGTGCGTGTTTAGCCAAGTTTAGAAGTTTGTCCAGATCCTTTTTAAACTGGACTACTTCCCCAGCTGGTTCTGAACAGGTCATGTAAGCGCTAGGAGTGGTTCAAGAGAGGGGAGGTTGTGGGGCTGAGAAATTGGAGAGTGCAGGCCAGAGAAACGCAGCTAGGAGAGAGGTGAGCAACATCTGAATTTGGCACTAAGTTCAGCATGGGTGTTGATAAACCCCTGTCCTTAGGCAGGATTGTGCAAAAAGGTGCTCAGAGAGGAGTTTCTTAGCATTTTTAAATTGCCCAGTTTGCCTGAGAAATAGAGGCACAAACAATGCTGTAATGCTAAATGTGACTTATGCATTCAATAGGTTATTAAAAGAAGATAAAGCAATAGTAAGTTTTTTATGCATGAATTGTTTTTTAGGGAGGAGGAAGAATTACATTCTGAAATATGTTACAAATTATTTTTTATATGTAATCAAAGATGTAGTGCTGGTTCATCACCGTTTTCCACCTGCTGCTTATTCACAGCTTACCTTTTGTTGAGTCCTATAAATGTCACGAATTCATCAACTTTCCTGGTAAGCCTTTCAAATGCCAGAGAATGGCAGCAGGTATTACCGTGGGGCCCTTTCTTCTCTCCTTCCCAGTTATCTTTGCATTTTCATTCCTCTCTTTGAATTTCCTTCTGCTTCCCAATGTTTTCGCTATTAATCATTACTTGGTGGTTGCTATAATGACTGTACTGTGGAAGTGCTGGTGAGCCCTGTTGTTACCCAGCCTACTGGCAACTGGGGCAGTATTCTAGGAATTAACAACACTGAAGTCTCAGCCTGCCCATTGGTGATGAAATCAAGACTTGGTTAGCAGAAACTAATAGGTGTAATTGCTTAGATACAAAGATAAGATGTCTCGATGTCATGTGAAATCCTACAGAAGAATTATGCCAGTTTGTGTCAGAGACTACTCTCAGTAGTGTTTGCAGGAATGTACTCTGCCATGAAGTTGTTGGTGTTGATATACAATAAATCTACCTTTTAATGCTATTCTTAAGCTTCTTTGTACATGTTGTGGTAATACCTACAAGTCTGCTATAGCTGTAAGAATCATTACCTCCTGTGTACTGCTCAAACACAGAGCACTAATGAAAAATGTCCTCTCCATTCCCTAATACTGTGTAATAATTATTCCCTTCAAATCCTCCACACTCATTTGTTGTATTATAGGTTCTGTTTAGATAGAATCATAAATATAAATAATGCTTACCAAAACATTAAAAAGCTTATACAATATTTTGCACAAAATATTGCATTCTACAGTATATAATACAATATATATGGTATTATTTCACGGCGTTTCTATAATTTAAAAAGCATGTTACAGAAAAGAGGGACTGTTTAGATATCACTGAGAGCTTAATGTGGAGCTAGTGAAAGCAGTTAATTTTAAGGGAGAATTTGAATAAGAAAAAGTATGTGGTTGACAGAAATGTAGTAGGGGATGTATCGAGCTCTTTTTCTCTTAAACTCTCAGGAGCAGCATTCTAAAGGATATATTGCAGGTAGTCATCTCTGAGAATGAAAGTTCCATTTGTGTGAGAAATTATTTAGAACCCATCTGTTTATATTTCACAGAAGCGGTGAGCACAAGTTGTATAAATGATTGAAGATTGTGTGACTTGTAAAGGGCAAGAGTGTGAATGAGACTGTCTGGTTTACTTCTCTTGGAAAGAGAGTTACATTTTACAACCCCATGTCTAAAACTCCTCCATTTGCTGCCAAAAAAATAATTAGAATTAACACACAGGCGATACTGTAGAGGCAGGATTTTTAGAGCAGCTTAGGGGAAGGAAATAGAAAGAATCTTCATTTCAGAATGGAAGTTGGGTGCTGGGCCCTTTGAGCTCTTACAATCATCTGGCTTAAATGCAGAGGGTTGAGGAGTATTGTTTTCCTAGTGTGCCTCATACGGAAAAGCAGGGGAATGTGACAAGGAAAGGTGCTCTGTAAGGCACTGTATGGGGGCTGTATAAGGCACAGCAAAGGAGCTGGGGGAAGGAACAGGAATGTAGCTGTGAAACTGGCACTTCATAATTGTTTGTCAGCAGAGAGAGACTGTATATGGCCCATTTCTTACCAGACTAGGCTGCATCCAGAATACTCTTGTAGGCACTAAATCCTTTCTGTTTCATTATAGCAAGTTGCTGCAGAAACGCAGCTACTTAAAGAAGCAAATAAATGCTAGGGTCCGATGGCTTTTGTAAATCTAGGCAGATGCATTGACTGGGTTCTGATTTATGCCAAGTCTATAATGTTCTGTGGGGCTGTGGACCTTGTGCTTACATACAGCACAACATGGTGTGCTGGCAAAAAAGAAAGAAATTGCTCTGACAAATCATGTGACATGTCCAGCAGGACCGAGAGGGTGACACACTCTAAACAAGTATCCCCATACCTATGGAAGGTTTTGCATGTACTGTAGCAACCCTTCCTTAATATGTTTAAAGGCGCTGCCTCATGTATCAAAAAAATCTACCTGAAGACTGAGGCACAGAAACCCATGCAGCAATTCTTTCCAGGCCTTTGTGTTTAGTCTTGCAGTGAGCTGTTTTTCATTTAGTGCCATCCAAAGAGGAATGGATGCTAACTAGTCTTTCCTGCTGTAGGAAGGAATGTTAGCAAGAGAGGGGTGCAGAGGGAGACTGGAGAATCTGGAGACTTCTAGAACCTTCTGGGATTGATTACCTGGGAGTTTTATTCTGGTGGTTTTATTCTGATTCTGTTGGGTGGTAAGCATCAATCCTGTGAAGGAAAGAGCCCTACCTGAATGACCTATTCTTTTTTCTTTTGACTCACATACTTATATATGGGTGCTTCTGAAAAAAACCCAAACCAAATGAAGTTACTTTTTATGAATCCAAAAAGTTATTTAAAATAGAAATTACAGATAATACTGAAATTTAGCCAAGTCCACTGCACCATCTTGTATTCTGATGGCTTTATAGACTAATTTTTATCTGTTTTAGGATGGACAGTAAGTTTTTAACATTCTCTTAAAAAAACTTTACCAAAAAAACCCCTAACAAAATGATCTCAGAGTTGCACATAGATAAAAAGGTTCCCCTGAATCTCCATAAAACTGTGTGCTGTATTATTTTTTAATAATTTATTAATTGTTGTTTGAATGTCATAGTGGAAACGTGCTTTACAAGAGAACCTTTTTCATAAGGAAGACATTGCTATAACCTGTCTATGAGTATAATGTTCCAATTCATGGCCTGCAATGGAAGGCAGATTCTGGCCATAATATCAGTGTTGTCTGCCTTTGTTAAGAACTAATTAAGGAATAGGAATGTTTCCTGTGTGAAAATTTAACTTTTGAAAAAGTTGTTCATGGTTTAAAGGTCGTGTGAACTTTAATGTCAAGGTTTTAGAAGAGTTTATAGACAAGCCAAGAGTATTGTTAAGAGAACAGATGTTGGAAACAGATGCCATAGACTTGTATGTTTAGCTACACCTCTTTCAGAGCCTTGGTTTTCTACAGCACTGTATCATAAATAATGGGCTGACTCGCTCTTAATCCTTTTGCAAACAGCAAACTGAAAGCCAGGCTCTATTAGGATCCAGTAAAATGCATTATTGCATCCAAGGGCTCACCCGGAGGGGAGACACTTGCATACCATCCCTGTGAATTTCTAAAAATTCCATTCTTTCATGGTGTAGCTCTGATTTTACTTCTGACAGGGCAGAGTTGAAGGAAGAAGGAGGTGGATTTTTGATTTTTGTTTCTGGGTTCAGTCTTACCTCAATTTACTCCAAGGGAGTGTTGCAGTGATTTGATATGCAAAGTAGCTTTCTTGATGGGTTTTTACTGCAGTTGATTGGGTGGACACCTGGGTGAAACTCCCAGGAAATCTCCAGGAGTTCTAAAAGTAATGCTGATTTTCAGCTTTTTATTTCAATTTAACAAAAAAAATATTAAAGGCAGATTTGCTTATAAACAATCTCAGTTAATTAAACTATAGAATGAGAATAAATCTTTTTAAGGATTAACTAATACTTGTAGAAAATTAAAGTGCCAAAGTAGTTGACTTTTTTAATGGTAATTATTTTTTGTTATGTCTTTCTTCTTGCCTCTTTTTTCCTGTTGGTTTAGGCCTCACATATAGAGCAGAGGTTTATTGATTTAACTTAGAACAGTTTTAAAAGTAGTCTAAGCTAAATAGATACTCCTGTTGGGACTTAAGAACATTTTATTTGTTTTATCTTGATGCCTGATAGACTGAAAACAATCACAGTAAGCCCCTTCAACTGAAATGACAAACATTCTTTCATGTATTTAGGTAATACAAATAGGGAACCCTATTAGTTCAGAAAAAAAAGAAGTATAAATCTTAACATTTATACTGTTGTACACTTTGTTAAAGAGGATTATGTATTAATACATAAACCCAGGTCTAAACTAGGGATTTTTTTAGCTCACATGCACATACATAGTCCAGTGGAAAGTGTCCCTGCCCCAAGGCACACAGGTTAGAACTACATGATTGTTAAGGTTCCTTCTAGCCCAAATCATTCCATAATTGTATGAAACAACAGTACCTGTTCTGATATTATGGATCTGTAATGCTAAATATCTAAAAACTCCATAGGAAAAATAATTGTTCTTTATAAATCTAAGTACTCTTAGTTTGGAACCCACTTTTTCAGTCACTCCTTTTTGAAGACTGCTTAGCATAAGGGACTTACAGGCAGTAGGAAATAATAAACATGTCTGCATGAGAAGATGATTGGAAATACTGAATAGTGGAGGAGGGAGGCTGAACAGTACAGTAAAAGTCCACATCTGTGAAACTGTCAGTAAAGTCGATCAGAGTAATCAACAGATTGTGTATGTGTTACCTCCCAAATGAAGGGAGAAAAGCCAATCAGCAGAAAGATAAAGATAGTTTCCAGAGCTTTCATCTTCCTGTCACCCTATTTGCATGGAAATCCTGTTAACAGCAGACATCACGTGGCCCTAATGAGAGCAGGTGTGTTCCCTCATGGATCCAAGCCACTTGTGGGTGGTAATGAAACCAATCTGTAAATGAGATTTTAAAGGGTGCAATACTTCATCACTGGCAATGTTGTCAACGTGCAGAAGGCCCTTCCCTCTGCTAGGAGTGGGATGCGATTAGTTGCAGATGAAGAGTGATGACAGAATAGAGTTCAAAGCACGCCCTCCGTAGTGTCAACAGGCCTTAATGATAACATAGTGCTGCTTCCCTTAAAGAGTTTCATGTCTTATTCAATGTAAATGGTAAAAATGTGGCATTTTAGAACCAATGATGTGTTTTTCTATTGCTGCTGTCATAGTACACAGCTGCTGAAAGAGCGGCCGTTTGTCAGACCTCATTTTCCTCAGTGATTCATCAAACAGTGGCAGTTCGTGCATGCAGTATCAGAATGGGAATAAATAACTTGCAATAACGCATTGGACAGTGTAGCATTTCATTCATCTCCCACCTACTTTGATGCCAAGGTGTCGGAGATTTTAGGTGGGTTCATCCAAGAATGTGTCCAGTAATTTGCAGGAGCAGGACTTAAGAAATAGGAATATTAATGACTTAATGGATGAGAAAAGCAGATCTATGCATTCTCATTCTTTCCACTATAGAAGTTTTGCACTCCTTGAAAGTGCCATTAATGCTGCCTTTTCTCTTACTCTTAAATACTGTATTTTTATCAAATTATAGTAATTCTAAGAGGGAAGAAAAAATGATTTAATAAAATTCAAAAGGAATTAAAATCTAATTTACTCACGCAGCACTTGCTCTCACCTATAGCACTCAAATGGATGATTTGGCATAGTGGTAATAAAGTAAATGTTTCCAGTTCAGAAGGGTATTGGCATTTAACAAAATCCACGAGTGCTGAAAAAGTTCTATGTGTTTCTAGTTGACACAAAGTGACCTGGATGGAAATCCAGATATTGGATGTCTTTCAGCTGCCATCATGGGAGAGAGTGGCACGTGGCTTTAATTTTAAAAATATCTGAGAAGATTAGTTTTAAGTATTGTGTGTTACATCTGATGTTAAATTATTAGAAAAAGGAGGAGATAGAAAAGACAGGCATAAGGAAAAAGCCTGACACATCATAGAATTCTCTTTTGAAAAGCAGATGTTTACCACTGTTATGGGAGTTGGGCAGATTTTATAATGGGAAATACCACAGAGGTTTCATGCACTCTGACTTTGAGTGCCCAAATTATTAGGCTGATTTCCAGAGACTGTATAATCAGTCTTAGTTCCTCTATAATATCTGCCTAAAGAAGGGAGGGTAATATTGTAGTTTACATGCAAATTCTACTCCCAGCTTTGCACGTGAGTTTTTGAATAAGAAAAGGTATCAATCTGTAGCTCACTACTTGGGATGCAGTTTAATTTTCTATTAAAATCCTCTTTCATTCTCTGAGTTTAAGAGATTCTGGCAAGTTCTTCAGTGTGAAATGTGTTCTCCAGGGTCTGCTGGAAGGAAAGGTAAAAATAAGTTTCTTTTCTTTTGAATCCTTGTCTGTCTGTAGTAGCTAAGAATCACAGAAGTTGTTCTAGGGAACAGCCTTTACATGGTCTTACTGGATAAAATTCTTCTGAAGTACCATTTAACAGTAATTTCTTTGGCATAATGATAATGGTTTGCAGTAGACATTTTTGTGATGTTTTGTTTTGTTGCTTCGTATTCCAATCTTTCAGCCCCCCTGACTGAAAGATCAGTTGGATGACACAGTGTTCCATAATGTCCTGCTACTTTCTTTAGCCAAATCACAGGAGAAACACCAAAAAAATCTGCTCAGGATAGTCTGGAGTGCACAGTGGTCGAACTCTTCCTGTGACAAGCATGATAGTATCCAGCAGGATACTCTCTCTAGAGCTGTATAAATTAGCATAATATTAGTATAACTAAAACAAGACCATTATTAATTCGTTTTAAAAACAATTAGACACACATATGTGCCTAATCATAATTTCCATGCATATTACATTTGTATGTAACAACATGTGTAGATCCCCACACACAGAGTATACATTACTCATATAGTGTCACAGCAGGGTAAGTTATTTCTCATTGGTTAAGTAATTTTTCACTGGTGTCTGGCTTAAATGTGGTGAGGCTTTTTTCCATTCCTTTCCACCTAAGAGCTCATTTACACATCAGTTACAGAAACATAGGAAACTGTGATATTCTTTCCACTTTCCAGTGTGGTGTTAGCAACTGCTTTCATTAAAAATTTGCTGACGGTTTTCTGTTATGTTTTGATCATAATCCCCAGCAGTGTTCTGCTCTGGAGCATCCTGCTAACATGAGTAGTGGGCTGGAAAATGTCACTAGATTTAAGATAATGATTTATCAGTTCATGAACAGAATTAATGGATGTGTCTGTGAGCATGAGAAACCAAAGTCCAGTGTACTTAAAGAGGGTTTACTCTCATGTTGTTGACCTCATTAGGCATCTTTATCATCACCTTTAGTAAAAAAATGGTCCAAGTAAATGCATCAGCAATTTATCCAATACTGAGAGAAATAGATAATACAGAGAAAGTTTAGGGCTGCTGGGTAACTGAGGGCAGGATGCAGAGAAAGTAGCTTTCTGTTTGCTGGCAGATGTATAAAAATGAAACACTGTCTTCCTAACTACAGCTCCTCTTTGTATGTGGTGTGTACTCTATCAACATAAATTCATGAGGATTTCAGTGTAAGAATCCTTCTCCTGGAGTAAATCTTCCGCTATTCCCATTCAAGGGGTATCAAGGGCAGAATTTCTAAGAAATGAATGTGTAGAGAAGAATAAATTTTCAGAAATGTGAAATGAATACTCTTGGCAGGTATTTATCATGTAGTCACAGAGCAGTAGCATGTTAGCAAAGGCTGAAAAAATGCAAGTCAGACATGACTCTCCTGTGGGACGAAATTGCTACAGTATGTGCTTTATTTTCTCAGCAAATGATGAAATGTATGGATTTCTCAGTCTCATAAAGAATTATGGCCATGTAAGATATTATTAAAGCATCTCATATGATTGAATGGTTAACTGATTACACAAGTGAAAGAAAGAGTAGTCTGGCCTGGTGAAGCCTGGCACTTACAAGGCTATTTCACATACCATTGTAACTTGTGAACTTAGAGGCTGGCTTCAGAAAGCCAGTGAAGAAGGACTGTCTAGGACATGAATGTCCCAGAGGCTTTCAGTTGCTTACTTAGGATTTGAGGGAAAAAAAAGAAAACAAAACAAAAACCCCACACAACAAAGGCTTTGAGCTGTTTATTTAGTATTTGAGGAAAAAACCCAAACACACCAGTTGATGGTAATAGTAATGATAACAATAATAATGTATTTTGAATAGGAATTTTTGTCTGTATCACACAGTTGTTTTGTGCATGAAAGTGCAAACCCAGCATAATTTTTTTAAGGCTTCATTTGCTAATGGACCAATGTAAACTAAGTTAAATACAGGCACACAGTCATCAGGGAAGGCTATTACAGCTCATGAATGCTAAATTTATGAATTCAGTCTTACATTGAAAATTCATAATTTACCTCCCCTTGATCTCAGTAGACACAGCACAAGTATCCAATGGTTTGTGGATGATTTAACAGTCAGTATTTTTCTCTTTTCTTCAGAGTAAGCTTGGTACAAGAAAGATGCCTGGGTTTTTGTCAGTTCTGGCCCTGAACTCTGTTTTAAAGGCTCAAGCGGGACAGAAAAAAATGCTGATGTGTTTTGCCATGTAACGCAGATAAATTGCTATTTTGCATCTCGGTATACTGGCAGTGAAAAGAGAATCACACACTGTGCTTTGTTGGACTCACTTGTTGAGTAGGTTACATGCTACTGTGAATATTTGCTTCATAATATTTCCAACTTAATAATTATTAGATTTATTACTCAAGGCTCTGACCTTTTCACTGCAATCTGGGAGCAATAGTGCAAAAAGTGTATACAAATGTAAAAAGAAGTCACAAGTAATTGAAAAGGAGTATTGTTTCTGGTGTGTGATAGGGTTCTTTTCTTTAAAAGAAAAAATTGCAATGCCTTCAGGATAGTGAAAAATTTCTGAATATAATCTTATATGTATCTTCATACTGTATTTTGCTCATGTTTTTGTTGTAGATTTTCTTTTTTAATTCATTCTAGATAGAAAAGAGAACAAACACCAATGATTAGCTGCTGTAGTTTTTTTCTCTTGAGATTTAAGTATTTTCTAAATCAGGTTGAAGAAAACATTTGATGCAAGTTATTTATCACGAAAGGTCAAACAAATCCTTCATATGGTGGTGTACCTGTATGTTTTCATGTAATTGTATTAATTTAGATGTTTTAGTGAAGGTGATAATTTTCACTGTGTGTTTAATGGAAAGAAAGAGGAGGATTTGTAAAGGCAGAGTGAAAATATTCCTTCTCTGTCATTCTAATTATAACTTTAATGTTATAATTAGAATGTACATTATAAATGTAAAGGCTATTTTGTATTGTTCCACTTGAAAAGTAAGCCACTTACCTAAGTGTACTTAAATGCATATTTATAGCGGTATCTGGATAGGAGAAAACTGGTAATGTTATAGGTAGGTAACTATTCAAACTTAGAGTGAATATCCTTGGCTTCCCCATTCCCTTTATTTGTGTTATACATGTTAGTTTCCTCTTGTTTTTAAAAGCATCCAGAGGTTTTCTCTGTATACAAACCAACTCTCTGGGAACAGAGAACCTGCACAAAAGCCTGTAAATGTAACTCCCCGTTAAAAATCAAACCCCCATGAATATTATATGAGTGAGAATTGACTGTTCCCACTAGCTGGAAAATATAATAATACCAGCTGAGGTCTCAAACAGAGGATTTTCATCTCTTATTCATCCTCCAACTTAGACAAAGTGTAACAAGGAAGGGACTTACATTGCAGTATAATGCCCTATGCTCTGTGTTTTATAATAATAGGTATTTAAAAAACCCCTGTAATACTGAAATTCTGATTTTGAACAGTATGCAGTCCCATGTACATTAATTTCCACTGACATTTGTCTCTCCCTCTCTGTCTCCCCCTTTGCCTCTATGCATCTGTGCTAAAGGAGCCAAAGTTTATTAGTCACAAGAGAAGATGATCTTAAATACCTCTTGCTTTGAATTTAAATGGGGCCAGTGTAGCTACTTTGAAATTAAAATTAAATTCAAAATTAGTACCCTTGATTATGAAAGAGAATGTGAGAGAGCAGTCAAGTGTGATTTTTCTGAGCAAATTACCCTTCCATGATACTGCTGTATGCAGTGTTTGGTAGTTACTCTGGACTAGGTTATGACAGAACTTTTATGCACGTGGACATATGTGAAAAAGGACCTATTTCCTTTCAACCCTCAACATAAGATTCCTGAAATTCACAGTGCTTAACCTCAGGAAAATGCACTAGCAGATTCTCCATTGATGTTTGGGGATTGGGTTTTACTTATGCTCTTTGGATGTATGAGGCTTCAAGAAGACAGAGCTATGAATTCTGTTGTCAGAGGATCCTTTTATTGCCTCACAAGTCCTGGTGCCATGTGACAGAACACGCAGGTTAGTTATAAATTTATGCTGCTGATTCCGATTTCTCTGAACATTTTTGATAGGTGAAATGACAGCAGCAGGCATTATGCCATGTTGTCAGTCTTCCCATATGGCCGGCACAGACTTCCTAAAGTGTGCTTTGGTGGAGTTACAGCAGTCTGTGTGTCTGTGCTGCTCTGGAGAAACTGTGTCCTGTGAGCAGGAACAGGCATCTGCTATTAATAATTATAGAATCGTAGCCTCAGTGGCAGTACTGAAAGAGTTATAGAATTATTGAGGTATTTGGGGAGATAACTGTTGCAGCTGCCATTAGTTGAATGTCATCTTTTTATGGCATGGTCACGAAGAGGAATGTGTATGCTTACTGCAATGAGAAATGAATGTTGGAATTCAACAGCACTTTGTATTTGCTCCTTCTGAAGGAGAACATAAAACGTAAGAGTTACCTCAAAGTTACTTGCCTGGGTGTCACTTCTGTCATTATTTCGGACAAACTTGTAGCAGGAATGTAATATCTATTCTTCTCTTAGTAATTCCTGAATTCACAAATGGTTCCGTGCATGGAGTTTGCCCAAGCTTATTGCTTGAATAAGTGAATTCAAAGTGAAAAACATCCAGGTCTGAATATTTTCATTCCTAACTGAAATATCTCAACACATTCTCTAAAGAGTGTGTTAAACTTTCTTGGAAGAAGTGTGCTGTGCCTTAGTGCATAACCCTGCCTATATTTTATCTGAACAGATGAAGTTAGAGGGAAGATTTGGTAAGATACAATTCTCTTCCTACTCTTTATTAACTCTCCTAAGTACAGTATCATAAAATTAGAGAACTGTTTCATTTAAACTTTAAACCTTTCTAAAAGGTTTTAATTAGCGATTTAATGATCAATGCAAAGGAGAATGGGGCTGTGTTTTTCCATTAAATTAAAGGAAATTAAATAACACATTTTGGTTTTGTAGGGCGCGCTCTTGTTGTGACAAGCATGAATATGTTTCTAAGAGGGTTGATTAGCCTTTTGGCCTCCCTGCTTAATATTTTTGTCATTCTTCTACAGAGGTTCCTGTGTGCCTCCCATCAGGATTATTGGAATTTGGAACCATATCTATAATTGTCTACCAATAGGGGTGACATGGTGTCTCTTCGCTGCATTAACTTTATCGTTCCCTGTAAAACATTAACACAGCAAAAATCTGATCTTGTAAATGAGACCCATGTCTTCATCTTGATCAGAGAAATGAAATTTGTAATTCAAATTAGAAAAGTTAATGAACTTAATGCACAGGCTGGAAAAAGTGTTGTAATGTGCCAATTTGGTCTGCCTATAGATGCTTCCAAACATTCCCATTAAGGTATTGATTGTGTCCATTTAGCAAAGTGAAGGGGACAGTGAACTCCCTAATGGTTTACACATTACACCAGTAGTGCCTAGACCCCCAAACAAAGGAAACCTATTGAGATATGCCTTAAATCTCCTTAAAAATTGAATTCAAGAATGTACCTATTATTGCCAATATGCTTGTTTTGAAGACCACAAGCTGTTGAAAGTAGACTAAGCAGCCTTCTGTGTTTATTGATATCTGTGCAGGATTCAATGTTCCCAAGCTGAAATAGTGGTGAACGGTCTTAGCACTACAGATAACAATTAAGGTCTCCCATAACATAAATGATTGCTGTAGTTTTATAGTAACATTTTATCTGGAGACATAATGTAGTGATCACGATTATAGTTTAGAAATGCAAATTCTGCTCTTTGTACTTTCAGAATATTTTATTTCTGCTTTTGCTACCAGTGGTTGTGATTTTATCTGTCAGTAGCTGTTGGTGATGATGCACAAAGAATCTTCAGGCACACTTATGTGCACGAAGTTTTAGTTCTGAAATCTGGAGCTGATGGCATATGCCAACTCTAAAGTTATCTTGGGGGGGGGAAAAAACAACCCCTCACAAAAAAACCAACCAACCAGCCAAAAAAACTTCCTAGTGTTGCCTGGGAAAAGTAGCAAAGTATGTCCTTGGACAAGAGTCCTCTGCAATGCACCAGGTGGTTTCCCCAAGCACTTTTCTCATGGGAAGGATATGGGCACCAGCTCAAACTCCTGACTAAGTGTTCCTGCCCGTGACGCTGGTGGGAACATATGAAAATGGGTGCAGGTCTTGCATGGTGGTTGCTGGCAAAGCTTTGTGGCTAAGCTTGCTGGGTGCAAAGATAACAGGAGCCTGCCCGCTGGATTTGTGACTCATCTCTGCCGCGCTATCTGCGGTGTGCTAAAGCGCTAAGCTAAAAGACATGAGGGCAACGGTCAAGATGCCTTTGCCTGGACTTGCAGGCTAAAAGCCAAGAGGCGAAAAGTGATTATCTGGGCCAGTCACAAGAAACCTGTGTGACAGTGGTCAGAACCTGCGAGCGCAAGACTGTGGGAAGAACACTTGGGGTGGTAGGAAAAGCATTGCCACAGTATCCTTGGGGTGTGTGCAGATGAAAAGTCACACGGTTACAAGAGACAGTCAAACTACAAAATTAGAAATGGAGGGCTTTATAATCTCAAGGCAGTGGGCAGCAGTCATGCCTCCTGTGGTCAGTGCAGGAGATTTGATACTGTAATAGCCCCAGCTGACTTCTAGATGACTTGTGTATAGAAGATACGCTTACGAAGATAGTAACAGCTGCTGACTTAGCACCTCATGGTGGGTAATGGAGTGAAGGAATAATCTACAACTGCAGTTGCAGATTTGCAATTTTTTTGCAAGTTGGGAAATGAGCTTTCCAATTACTCTTTTTCTTGCTCCCACGTTCAGGGCTTTTGCCTCTGAAGATTCATGTCCTGTGAGTTGTGAATAACCACTTTTCTTGACTTGAAAGACTGTGTGTGCCAGCTTGTGATCATTTTACTGTTTTACCAGGCTAATTGTCTGGTTTTCGGTTACTGGGTGATGTATAAATGTCTGTGGACTTCGTGTTTAACAAACTGTTCTGATTGCCAGGCAGCATTTTTAGTATGTAAACACCTTGTAGATAGTTTTAAATAAGGTCAGTTTTTAACACAATATGCATAAATTTCCTCTAAAGCATGCCTATATATAAGTGCAAGCCTATACGTGGGATAAGTAGTAAAAATATGTAGTGATTTTGCATACCATGACTTAATTTCACAGTTAAAGAAAAAAAAAAATTGAGACAATAAATCTGCTAAGCCTCCTGTGATCTGAAGTAAATAAGTCAAATTGATGGCAGGATATTTTACATTAAAATAGAAGACTTTACAAAGACCCCAAAAGCTACATTTAAGTTTGAAAGACCTGGAAAGTATTTGAAAGGTAGCCTGTGCTAAATGGAGACCTTGAGCAGCATCATGCTTGAACGCAGAGCAAGTCAGTGTTCTATTGATTGGAGTGCGGTGGGATAAATGTGTGGCTTCTGCCCTTAATGGAAGCTGATTGTTCAGGGACGTACCGGCAAGGCTGGTCGATTCTTTAGCTGTTGTTTACTGGGGAGGACGATATCAATTTTCCAGAGGGATGATTGGTGGGATGTCAAGGCTGTCACCCTTTTCTTCTCATCACTGACAGACAGTTGAGTGACAATTACAGTGATGGGACATTGTCTGCATTGGCATATACACCAGAGGATAACTGGCAAACAAAAAAAGGCAGCAGCACTTTAAAAAAGATATAATCAGCAGTTGTCAGGACTAGTTACATATATGATGTCTGAATAACAAGGCCAGAGTGTCCCACTGCAGACTCTGACATAAACTCTACTGTGTATTCCTCAGCCCACATAAAAATTAGCCTTGGGAAAGTTATTGACTGGTGCTACAAGTCCCTGGTAATCTATTTGGGAATTAAGTGTCAAGGGACTGTATACCCATGTAGTTTTCCCTGAAAATAAGTGAGCTGTTCTTCAGAACTTCAAAAGAGGGGATCCCAAGTGTATACCAAGTTTTTTCAGGAGTCCTGTGTTGTAATTTCTTCTGACTACCCCGACAGCTAATCAGACAGCAACTGTGAAGGTGTAGTTTGTGTTTTTGTTAGATTTTTAACCTGCCAGTCTAAAACACATGGAGGAAGCTAAACTTTACATCTTCAAAGCCTTATTTTACACTTCATAGATTTGTACTAGGTGTACATATATACTTCTTTGAATTAATATCTTATAATAGCTAACAGCGTATTATGCAAAATACTTTGTTCTGCTCATACAAAATTCCAGGTAAGACTTCAGTGGTGCATACTGAGGACTGATGAATCTAGTTGTGTGTTATATTAACAGCTGCCACTTCCTCTTCCTTCTGGAAGCTGAGGCGAGAATAAGGTTGTCAGGAAAAAAAAAAAAAAAGAGACCCAAGAAATTACTTAGATGTAGATGTAAGAAATTTGCAGCATAGAGCACATTTGGCTTATCTGCAATCAACAGTGCTCTCCTCTTTACTGCTTTTCTTCCCACTCCTCCCAGAAGCTCTAGATTGAGTGGACCTTTTCTGAGAGTGTTTTAGAGGTACTCTCTTCAAACCTCTATTATTGTTTTGACGGTGTGCTTACGTTTACCTCAAACTTTTACCTGGAATATATGTCGTGCTGAGACTTTTCTCTGGTCTGTTTCCCAAGATCTCCTGCAGCAAGCACGGGAGAGGGCAGAGCATTCAGTTGCCACTTAACTCTGAAACAAGGAAAGATAATGGAGGCAGTGGTTTTAGGAAAGATCATGTTCTTTCCCACAGGCCCATATCTCTGGTCTTGCTTATAATGGATTAAGAAAAAAAAAAATTGTAGTGGTCAGTAGTTCAACAAAGTTGTGTCTCTCCAAAGACAAATGTATGAATACACTCACAGAATATGAATGATGCCTCTCAGACCTACATATAATCAGTGGAAAAATGGTGCAGAGGGCCTTTGCAATGAGGAATAGTCTGAGTGCTTTTCAGGAAAAGGGGTACAGTGACTTGAAACCCATCGCTGTAGTGTTTGCACCTTCCACACCTACTGAAAGTCAAAGTGATGGTTATTTTCTCTACCTTGTACAGTATATATTTATGCATCATAGGTAGTATATGGTATGAAGGTCACATGTATGTTAATTTCCCTCAGTTTGGGTCCTTTTGTCTCCTGTTTTCACTTTTTAGTCACTTTTCATCTGATAACCAACTGGCTTTGATATATTAGTTCCTTTCTATTTTCTATTCCTTTTTTTTTCCTGTACACATTTTATATACGTCTACGTTCTTTGTAGTTTTTGTTTAGTAGTGAAAATTAGAGATTTGATGTATGTTTCTGATTCCATTATGCAATTAGATCTCTCAAACAACAGAGTCTGAACTTCAGCAAAATTACTTTGCTCATCCTTTCAAGCATGCTTCATCTCTTGAGTTCTAGGTCACTGATGGCAGCAGGCCAAGTAGGATTTAAGAGATGCTGGAATGAAGTATGAGTCTTTCTGAAGCCCTTCTGGACCCGCTCCTGTGTAACCTGCTCCAGGTGACACTGCCCTGGCAAAAGGGGTGTTGGAGTGGATCTCCAGAGGTCCCTTACAACCCTAACAATTCTATGATTCTCTTGTACGTTCTGGATCTCAGTGGAGCAATTCCTAACAGAGGAGTTTTTCTGCTGCTGACAGCTCACGATGGAGACTGTTGAGCCACTGGGACTGCTACAGTAAGATTTTAAAGCTGCTCTCTGCTGATAGCATGAGATAGTGGCAACGTTGTCTGTGAGGGCAAATAATCAATCCAGCAGAACTTCTCTCATGCATATTAAAAGAGATGTAGTTTTCATCTTTCTGAGTGAATGAGTCTGTACTGAACTTAAATTACTTTGCTTGCTAACTGAATTTTTCTTACCTACTGTCAATACTTTACCATTATCTAATGACACTGCTCTTTGTGGAAATTCAAGTTTCTTTTGTTTTCTTGATTCTCCAGTATCTAATGTTTCTCCCCACCAAGGCAAGTTTGTATTGGTGAGCTTAGAAAAATCTTTACAAGTGGAGGTCATGATTTGAGACCTATCACTTTCCAGGTACAAGGAAAATTTCCTAACAAATTGCACTTTGGGAAGAATTGCCTGCTGCACAAGAGATATAATATGACATATGGGGTTGGCTGTCACCCAACTGAATGGCATTAGAGAATTACATCAGACATTTATCTTCTCTTTTTCTGTTCTTTCTGAAATTGTATTTTCCTTGAGTGCCTTTTTTTTTGGCTATGCTATGGCATTTTTCAGGTTGGTGCTGTGAAAGACTATGAAATGGCAATATAGGGATGTTGTTGTATTTTTATTTTAAAGGAAATGGTTCATCAGCCTGCAGAAAAAATACCAATGCACGTGATTAATATAGAAGGTTATTTTTGTTGGGCCCAATGAAAACGCCAAATAAATGTGATTATTAATTTCTTTTTTCTAAGCCACCAGCTAATTGATTTTGCACTGTGCTCATTAAAAATAGATACTTTGCCTTTCAGAGGGCTGTCTGGGAAACCTAAGGCAGAGCACGACTCCTCTGGGACACCATCAACTGACCATTCCATCAGGCAGGGAGGAGAGAGTGGTCATGGTGCTTGTCAGAGCTGAAGTATATTTACCTCATCTCCCAGCAGATAAACATTTGCAAGGCAAATAATAAATTAGCCATTAATCAGAAGAGTGGCTCTGTTTGATGAACCCTGAATAGAGTGGAGATGTCAGGTAACGAGACAGAGTAAACTGACATTGTAGACTGAGCCATGTGGAAATGACTGTGAGCAGTTTTGAAAGCTTTTGTGCTTCGTTTTCAAGAGACTTTCAAGGTTAAAGTAGAAAAAGACTGAAGATATGAGGCAACCAGCAGCTACTAGTTTTCAAAATGGTAGCATTATGCAGTCTTTCACCTCAATTACATCTGCAGCACTATTGCAGTGCAGGGCTAGATGTGATACAGAAAAAAGACAATTTTACAGACATGGTACAGAGCACCCTGTTATTACCAAATTATTCAAGGCATACATTTGTTCAGACTTAATGATCTCAATACGTCTTCAGGTGAAAGTTCAGATTTCTGATTGACAGTGTTTCTTAAATATTAATTTCTATTACATTAAGTAGATTTTTTTTTTTAAACAGCATTTGCAGTGTAAATAAGTGTTTTTCTCAAAACAGTGGGGAAATTCTACTCTATTATTATCCAGGCAATTTTATTTAAGATTGAGCCTGCTTTAATGGCCATACTTGTAAACACAACTGAAAATAATGGCAGAGTTTCATAAGTGCTATTTGTGGCAGTTTAATTTCAGCATCATTCTATAATTACTAAATAGTCTAGAGAAACTTTAGATGGTCAAACTACTGAAAATTGGGCCATTGGTATCTCAAAAGGATTAGTCCAAATGAGTTTTTCTTCATATGGTGTAAGTGGAGCTTATAAATAATTTGAAAAGTAAAATACGTAGGGATTCTGTAAGATTTCCCAAGCTGAAAAAGGGCTTGTAGTATTTTTCTACTTAACTGACAGGCAAAATTGCTATCCTTACAAATTGTACATCAATTGTTTAGTCACTCAGTACGATCTCTACATTATACGTGCTCTTACCCTTCTGGTGTCACAAAACACAGCCTGTTTGAAACCCAGATCTGCATCTTTTTTCTTGAATGCATTTTTTTCTAAGATAGATTACATATCCAGTTGCGAGTTTTTAAAGTAATCAGAACATTCGAGACCTTTCATTTTCATCTTCACTCACTCAGCTCAGTATAGCTCCTAGAAATAAATTTCCAGGCTCTCAAAGGAACACCTTTAGTTTCTAAGATCATCTGTGGTATTTATTGTTCATCTCAGTGCTTCCCTTGGCTCTTGAAATCCTTAAATCATTAATTTTGAATTAACACTTGTTCAGTTCATTAGCAGGACTTGAGGCAACACTTTAAGAAAAAAGGTAAGCTATTGTGTGGGACTGGTTGCTTTCTCACAAAAGTAATAGATTTCAAAGGAAAAGATTACTAATTACTTGTTTATTGACTGTTCATTGCACATTCATATTACCTGAAGAGACTTTGGTTAAGAAATGTAACTCCCTGTCATTATTCCTGTTTGAGACAGGAGGGCTTTTATTCTTGGTAGTCATGTAGCTGACTTCAGAAACAGCTGCATGATTTTCTTTATCTGGTTTGAAAAGCAATGACACACTTTTCTGCAGGGTTGGTGTTTTTTTTTTTTCTTTAAAAAAAAAAGAAAAAAAAAGAAAAGGAATCTTCCTAGCTTATGTTAACAGGCAAAGATCATCTCTGTCTCTAAAAGGTTTATATTGTAACTCATCCTATATATTAGGAGGCATCATTTTACTACTGCTGGAAATTCTGCTGCAGATGAATATGTCAGCAGGAGAAAGCTTTTCTTCCTACAGTTCCCAATCTCTTGAAAATTGAAAATAGAGGCTTTATGAGAAAGAAATCTCTGAGCAAGAAAGGTTTCTAACCTATGCATATATAGTAAGAGTAAATTTGGGAGTTTTAGGTATGAGTAAAAAACAAGGGAACAGAAATTCAGTAGAAGTATTTTTCCATCCACATCATCTGGGATAGTTACTGAAAAGCTCTTCTTTTTTTTAAGTTAACTGTTGTTTAATAATATACTTGCCTTAAGTTCTCTCGTCAGTTTTTGTAGGTCACAGAAGAGTTTTCTCTTTTTTTAATCTGCCTGTATATAGAAAAGAAAACCCACAGAGAGGGAAAGCGACAGGAATTATTCTCAAATCTAGATACTTCCTCTTATCTCTTGTGATCACAGCAAATCTCAACAGTCATTTATAATATAATAGCATACTGTTCATTTCTAGTCAGCAGTATGATTCCAAAATTAACGGTGACCCTTCAGATTTAAATTTTCTTTTGGTTAGCCAGGTTCTTATCTGAGCCTCAGAATGTGAAGCCAGCCTTTAATACCTGTTTTTAAATACAGGATACTAGTGAGTAAAAGAAGAATGTATCTGTAATAACGGAAGCATGGCTTTAGAGTGCAATGTTGCCTCCAATGTTTTTCATAACTCTGTTTTGATATAAAGTATATTTCTCACAGGAAATAAATCTGAAATTTGGGCAGAAATAGCCGAGGCCCCAGAATGTGTACAAGAAGTTCCTCATCAGAAAACTGTCCTTGAAGAAATAAGTGTGCAGATGAGTGGCCAGAACACTCATGACTGAGGTGTTTTGGGCTCTGGCATTTTGTCTTTGGGAAGAATTTGAGTTTTGCCACATCCAGACAGGAAGATCAAAAATTATGTATTGTAACATGGATCTCAAAAGAAGAGAATCACAATTACTTTTTCCTTTTTTTAAAGCACCAGATTATTTTCATAAAAAAACCTTCAAGTAAAATAAGTACAAGATCTACTATTTATGAAGCTCTTTTATTAAGAAAGATGGTGTTTGGTGCTGTATATTGTGGTAGAAGCAGACCTCTGTAGACTGAAAAAAAAGGATTTCTTTTGCATATGTAGTTTTAAAAGTATTTGGAAATAACACTTTCCTGCCTGTTTATTTAATTAGTTACTTGGTAGTGGCGTAGACACTAAATGGAATGGATATTTCAGGCTTTTTTAGATAAATTTTGAAAACCTTCTTAAATTTTCTGCAGCAGCCTTGTGCATAGCCTTCTACAAACCCCCATATTCAACAGAGCAGCGAAGTGTATTCATATGTAGATAACATGCCAGTATTGGTGACTGACTTGGTTAGATTTCTGAAAATGGCCTTTGGGTTTTTCCTATTGTTCAGTTGATTAGCAAAGTTTAATAGAGGTTTATGTCAGAGAAGTCTGAATGCCCACAGTCTTGTCCTTTACAGAAAGATCTTTTAATTCTTTGCAGATTAGAAATCTGTCACTAAATGGAAAAGCAAGATTTTTGAAATTATAATAGCATGATGAAAACAGTATGTGCATTATGCAGCAAAACAGAATTCACCTTAGTGTATTTGCACAAAGTCTGGTGGATGAAATATTTTGCTTAGCTACCAGCTACATGTCTGTCTTGCTTTTAAGATACTTTGGACTAGTATTAGTGTCTCAGGATCACAAGCTTGTATGTATCAGGTAACAAGGTAGTTTGAATTTCAGTTTCCTTAATTTATTTCAGACCTTTTCATAATTCTCAGGCTTTGACTTTGTCACTCTCGTATTCTGATTCCATAATGGTAAAGTAGATAATATAATTTTTTACCATCTAATGAGTAGAGGACAGGGACTATATTAGCCTGCACGGTGCAGAAAGCATCTCTTTCTTTTCATCCTTTGTCAGCAATTTTGTGGATAAATAAGAGAGAATTATGATAATGAAGAATATCCCTTTTTAAATCGTGGTTATGCAAGTAACAGGGAGACTGGGCTGATGTGAAGTCTTAGCCATTAAAGTAGAAAACAATAGTATAAACGTAGACAGGTAAATTATGCAGTCACTTTGTTATCAGTATCACAAAATATTTAATACCACAGTATTAACTGGTGGTTTCCCACAGAGGCCTCAGTGTGAGACTGACTGAGCACATCATAAACTCTGTTCAGTCTAGTTCTGGCTGTGTCACAGTTCTGGAAGCTTGGGCTCGGTACCTGCTCTTGCTATCTATGATTTCCCTTTGCTTTTTCCTTGGCGCTGATCCTTTGTTTGTAAATAAATGTCCTGGTGAGTCGAACGTCTGCTAATTTTGTTGTCCTCCTTTTTTCTTATCCATGTTTTTACTATAGTAGAACAGAATGTACCTTAAGGGGACGTTACATTACCTGAAAAGCTAATCTGACAGCACACAAACATTGGGAAAAGACAGAAGTTGAAGCTATCCTGCTTTCTGAATTAGTAAATCAAAGTCTCTGTTCTTCTGCCTTTGTTTCTAGTCAGCCTTAGGAGAAGAGAGGCCACTATATCTTCAGCCTGAATATGTTGAAATCATAATTCAGCAAATGAACTCCACTTTCAAGGTTCACTGAATTTATTAGAAAATCTCCACAGCCAATACTGCTTTCTTTCTTTGTTAAAATATTGTCTCATAATAATTAGGCATTCATTTCTACTTAGCCTTTTCACTGACTAACCTCTTTAAGTTTCAGTAACATTTAAAAAGGCAGACAGAAATAGTATGGAACTGTCAAAAAAAATTCAGATATCTTTTTAAAATTTGGGTTTTTTTGTTGGTTTTTTTTTTCCTGATGAGCAGTAACATAGTCTAATTACATATATTGCAAACAGGGGCTCTGTACAACAAACTCAGTAGCTTTTGATTCTCTGATGATTCACCATGATTTTACCTTCCCAGCAGTGAGTTTTCATAAGCCCCAGTAGGATTAGTGGAAAATATTCATATTGATTGTTAGAGATTAATCATATTTTTTCTTCTCATGTTTTATCCCTGTTGTGTCTGTGTCTTCACTAGTGTGCTCTAATATGAGCACGTTCCTTTGTACCTGTCACCATTACATGTAAAAAAAGATCAGTAAAGGTTGTTAGTCACTGAATAACATTTTCATTCTCAAAGTCCTCTAATTACATGTTTCAGTTAAAACTTTCCAGGTACCTTTATCACTTTGGAAATTTTTAGCTATTTGACTCCCCTTGGCTTTCCTACAGAAGAGTTCTTAGATCCGTCACTAGTTTTTGGTTTTTTTTCCTGTACATTAAGGCCTCTTGAATTGTCCATGTGTTGAAGGGAAAAACAAGGAATTAGAACTGTATTGGGTTTGCGTGGCAAGGTGTTGGTGCCTGTGGGGCTGCAGCAGAAGTACAGAAAATTGGGATTGAAGTGAAGCCTGGGAAGAAGGAATGGGTTGGGGTGTTTCGTGACTTAGTTTTTATTTCTCATTGCACCACTCTGATTTGATTGGCTATAAGTTAAACTAGTTTCCCCATGTTGAGTCTGTTTTGTCTGTGACATTACCTGGTGAGTGATCTCTCCCTGCCTTTATCTCCCTCCATGAGCCTTTCGTTGTGTTTTCTCTCCCCCGTCCAGCTAAGGAGGGCAGCGACACAGCAGCTTTGGTGGGCACCTGGCATCCAGCCGGGGTCAACCCACCACAACCCTGTTCTGCTTGAGGCTCTGACCCAGCTGTGGGGACTGAGGCAAGTTCCTACATCCTCTCTGCAGCTCAGCTGCAGGTTTGAAGTATCTCCTCAGGGACTCGGGGAACAGAGGACTCCTGTCTCCCATGTGAAAACTCCAAACACTGCGCTCTCTTGGCTCAAGCTGGGTTAAGTTACTCATCTCGCTTTTGTAAACACGTTTGCTTCTCTTTCTGTTTTGAAAGGAATTTGCAGCTCCCGTTTATTTGTTGAAAGACAAGACCTAAGTGCCTGTCTTTGTGAGGGAGGTCTGTGGTGTGGTATCTGTTGTGTGGAGGGAAATGGATCTCAGTAGTGGTAAAACAAAAAGAAAAGTTAAAAAAGTCATACGGAGAGTGAACAAATGGTATTCCAGGGAAAGGTAAGCTCTTTGTTTGTAGAGGCTTTCTCCCATCCACTCTAACTCCTTTTTTCCTTCAGGGTTTCAGGGCAGACCTTCCCATCAAGTAGGGCAATAGCTTCTGCCTGTGGGGCTTCTCAAACATTAGTCAAAGAAATGCTGACTACTGTGATACGTTTTGTCACACCTGAACCTCAGCCTTATTGGAAATCAGATTTAGGCTGTGCAATTTGAGACATGCTTCCTTGGCTGGCAGGCAGCTCAAAGTGTGGCATTTTATACATGGCAATTCTGTGTGTTGGCTTTACCCATAACACAGGGCAGTTCTAAAGCAGACCAAAATGGGTACCTTGTTAGTTTGCCCTCTTTCAGCTTCTGTAAAGTGGATCAGCATCTGCTTTGCTTATAATTTGTATGAACTGCCCATATGTAAGATGTTTCCAGACGTTCTGAAACTGTTATTTTCCCTTACTGTTATTGAAGTGGTGGTTTTGAGTAACTCTCTATTTTGCACAAAAATAGAGATTGCAGAAAGAGTGGTGGAAGGGAATTTGAGAAGGAGCAAGCCCTGACAGCTGCAGAACAGCAGCATGTGTAGGTCAGTCTGTGCTGGAAGTTGCAGCTGAGGGGGACTGTGCTAAGGAGATAGAGTTGCTCTAACTGCAGTCCATTTGTAATGAGATAAGGAATACTGACAGGAACAGTGAGTTAGTGGCTCCCCTCCAACACGAGCTATTGACTGAACATTAGGTTTTGCATGAGATGGTGATGCAGTTCGATAAAAGCATCAGGCCTTGTTTGGAGTAACACCACCGATTACTCACTAATTTGCTGCCTGGAAGTGAGCCACGGACATTTCAGCCTTGTGTTTAGTGTTGATGAGATCTAGAGCGAACATTTAATCTTATGTTTACTAGCAAACCACTTGTAAAGAGGATGCAGCACCACAAAAGGGTAACTCTCTGATGGCTCTCCAGCAGTAAAGCTTTGTTTTAGCTGCAACCCAGTTCAAAGCTGCAACTTGATAAGGATTGTTAGTTTTTTAAGCTGTAGCTCGAGGCAATCTGTTAAAACTTTGATGGGTGATTTTTTTAATTTTTTTTTAAAGGTATGTATGATGTTTACCTGATGACTAAATCACAGTATTCCTCTTCTAAATGACAGAAAAGTCTCAGTTCCTCAGATGGAAAGGGACATCTATTCACTTGTGTAGACTCACAGCTGGAAGCTCATGTAGCCACAGCTGCCACGGGCAAGCAGTTTGCAGGGCCAGAGCTCTTCTGCCAGACTCCTCCTCTTTGCTGTGACAGATTTCCTATCGATAGCACTTTGTCGATGCTGTTAGCTTTCTAGATTCATTCATGCAGTGAATTAATTTGGAATTTTTTTATTTGTCTAGAAAGTTATTGAGCATGTTCACAGAGATGTATGATTTACCTTGCGTCAGGACTATAGGCTAAAAAGGTTTAGCTGAAATACACCTTCAAGTGCAAGCCAGCAAATGGGAAAGGAAAAAAAATATAGGAGAGGAGGGAGAACTGTAACTTAAGTAATTTTTAAAAGTCTTTCAGGACTTCAGTGTGATTCTGTTTCCAGAAAATTGGTCAGTTCAGGTGGCTATAAGGGAAATCTCATTCTATGGCCACTGGCACAATACACAGAGAGAAGATTTTGTACAAAATTTAAGATACTTTAGGAGTTTTGGGATATAAGGTTTCTCACTTCTTGACTTCCTTCACACCATGTGTTTTTCATATCCAGTGGTGCTTTGGATCAATGAAATATCCAAACTGTAAATAATTACAGGAGGAAAGAGTGGTGCCACAAAGCAAACAGTACTCCAACTCGTCATTAACTATAACTAGGATTTAAATCCTTCAGAAGAGGTCAAGTGACATTTGTTCAGGAACCTTACCACTTTCATTACAGTTGATCAGTCTCTCTAAAAATGTCCTCCCTTAGCATTAGGCACGTGAGGAGGTGCTTTTTTCCCCATATTGTATTTTCTGTTGCATGAGAATTAATTGATTTTCTGTTCCTGTTCCATGGGAAAGTTGAGGAATCTGTGTACAACCTATGAATTATGACTATTTGTACAGATTGGTTAGCACTATAGGATTTGTGTTTGATGCTACTTTAGCTAAAGGCAATCTGGATTTGGAAATATTTGTAACATGATATAGTCACTGGGAGTTCTGTTCAGGCTTGAACTACTCTATCCACTCAGTGAGCTCGTTCATGAGGAGGTCAGTTTTGTTAGCCCTCCTGTAAGCCTGCTGATAGCCTCTCCCTGCCTTTAGAAACGCTCAAGCCCTTTCAACATGGGAAAACAGTCACCCTCTGTCCAGTTCAGTGGCATAACTTCTCAATGACTTTTCCTGTATTTGTCTAAAACTTGAAAAAAGGAAAGAAGTTTGTGTAGCATGTGAGTCTTTGGTCTGTCATTTTTATATATGCTGAAACAATTCAAATACACTGACAATCATGTTTCATGGAGGATGATGCTTATTTTCATATCTTCTGTGGATTGTGACTAATACTTTGGGAGAGATGTAAAAACCAGGGGAGGCTTCCAGAAGCTCTCCATAAAGCAGAAAAGCAAAATTATCTAAGTTCAAAGTAGAAGGCTTGTTTAGGTGGTTTAACGCTCATTGGAGGTGGAAGCCCGGAAAGGACATTTAAAGTCCAGAAACTCGAGAACAAAAGTCCTGTACCATTCTGGAGATGCTGATGTATGAAAAGGAATGTTCAGTGGAAACAAGAAAGGAAACTAATTTAAGGAAATGGACACCACTCTTATTTTGTCTCTTCCTGGGAATGTTTCCTGATGTGAAGGCAAGAACAATAGTGTGTGTGGAGGAGATTTAATTACCTGTATCTTTGTGCCCGTTTGCATAAGTTAGCATAAACTACAACCTGGCCCCGACAAAGCCCATCCAGAGATGGGGCTCCTGGGAGAAAGCACATTTAATTTTCTCATTTACTGTAGATGTTTGTCTGAGCTTGGATATCACACTAATGTTCCCGGTAGCTGGGTGGGCAGGTTGTATGAGCTTATTTCTGTTGACGGGAAGGTCTAATTAAGAGAGGGCTTATGCACAGTGATACACCAGAGAAGCCATGGACTAAACTAGTACCACCATGCTGCTGGTGAGATTAAGTGATACAGTTCTTCATTTTGCTGGAGGGCAATGTTTTCCTCAAAACAGAATATCCCTGAGCTAGTGTAAGGGATATTAAACTCATGCAGATGTATTCAGGCTCTTATAGCTGCTCAGTGTAATGATTTAATTAAATTAATTAAGCCAGAACAGTACTTGAGCACTGAATAATTTATCAAAATAGATGTAAGGGAAGAATCAAAGCAGTATGTCTCCCCAGATTTTGTCTGGCATATGGGAAACTTTGTCATGCTGTGATCATCCTCCATAAAAATGTGGGCACTGGACAGCAGTCCTGAAAGCAGTTGAGGTGGACTTCATGGAAATCTGCTCAGCAAGAGCAGCACATAATATGGGACTGAATTTAAAGCTTCTAGGCCAAAGCTGCTGAAATGAATGTGTATTGAGGGCATATGTGAAGCGCTGTGACACCACGTAGAGGGGCAGAAAGCCTGCTCAGGCTGAGTTTTCTCATGAGTAGTGGATGGTACACAAAGTTGTGTGTAGAAGCCTCCTTAGTCTGGAGGAAAGTAAGAGAATGCTTGCTGTAGTACACTCTGAGAAGACTGGCAACATCAAAAGTGCCCCCCAGGGTGGGCAGGGATGACTCGTCTTAGTTAACCCCTTCAGGCCACTGCCAGCATGAGTGGCATGTGATGGACCATTATATTTTCTTCAGTCTCAGAAGTCACAGGCTGAAATATCAGTTTAGATGAAGAGATTTATTCCAGCTTGCTGGACTTTGCTGGTATAATATTTTTCATTTTACTGCATGGATCCTTTTGTGTACTTTATGACAGCTGATTCTTGTAATAAGACTTAATTGAGTGGCTGAGCATTAATTACATGCACAGTTGATGAACTGTGTCTTGGTAGGGCCTATAGGAAGGTGGAGGAGAGCTGACGTGCTGCAGGAAACCTTCATATTTTATGGTAATGGGTTGGAGCTCAGTTTTTGTCACATTTTAAACTTAGCGTCCTTATGCTGCTTTTCACATTTTCTGCTTTTGCTATTGTTGCTGTACTGTGCTCTGGTCAGCAGCCTGCGTTTTTCAGGAAGAAACTTCAGCTGTGTTTCACAGTGGACTTGTATGTCTGCTTGTGTTTCAACAAAGACATACTTATCAAGGGATATGCTAAACCACTAAATAAAATCTGCTGGTTCATCTGAAGGTCTGGTTGGTACCAGGCAAGAAATGTATAACTGGACAGCTTTATTATTAAAGAATATGGGGGTTCTTTTTCTTAGGGATTTTTTTTTTTTTTTTACATTTTCCACGAGATTTACTTTATGAAATACTCTTACCAGTCACTAAATTCACTTGCCAGTGACATACAGCTGAATTTGAAGTGATGTGTATAGGAAGTATATATGTGTACTTAATAAATTGAACCTATAGGAGATTCTTTCTTAGGTAGGTAGATAGTAAATTGGAATTTAGTCTGGATCCTGAGAATACACGCTATAAGGTGTTGAGTAACAGGAGGACTTTACCAAAACCCTCAGGGCTTATAGTAGTGCAGTGCTGCCTCACTCCAGCCCTGAGGTGTAGACTAAATGCCACATTGCCTCTGGTTCAGATTCTGTTGAAGTTCATGGGGAAGAGACATTCCCTGTTCTTAATGAAACGGTCCCTGAGAGGGAATTGTGTCAGCTTTGAACCATGAAACCACTTCCTGGTGCACCTGTGTTTTCCTTGGAGGACTCCCATGCAAACAGGGGTGACGTGGTCTTGTTCAAACCTGTGAGATCCGAGATCAAAGCCCGGGGCAGAACAGCTCTGGTGGCAGGAGCTGCCCAGAACCAGCCACAGTGCAGTGGCTGTGCAGTGGGGTTTCCTGTGGAAAAACTGTCCTTCAGAGGTGATGGCCATGAGGAAAACTGCAACTAGGGAAAGAGCTCCAGTGATACAGGGCTGGATGCAGCTGTGCTGTGGTTGGGGAAAGGATGCACATCTGTGCTCCTGCCCTTTGCCTTGCAAAATGAGAAGTCTGCAGACTGGACTGGGTTGACAGTGGTACCAGAAAGTACAGACTTGGCACTTCCATCCCTTTCCCCTCTCCCCTGTAAATCACCACCTCTGAAGCACCAAGAGTGTGGGTTTTTATTGTGGTGCCTCATGCAAATAAAGATTAGTTGGATTAGTTATCTTCTACAAGTAATTTCAGTGTAAGAAGCCTTGCTAAAATTTCAAATTCATGTAAACCACTGAAATCTAACAACCATGAAGACAGCTACTCAATCTCTAGCAAAGGTGCAGTCAATTTTCTTTTAATCCTTTATGACAGTGGCTTAAGTCATGATATAAAGAAAACTGCTGTTCTACAAGGCTACTTTTGCAAACTTGCAAGAGTGAACTGTATTAAATCTGTCTAAACAACACTGTGCCCAAATGCCTATTGGTAATTAGGATCCTGTTTGTTAAGATTGGTGTAAAGAATAATTACTCTGGAGGCATCCATATCAGTGGACAACACACCTGCATCTCAAGAGACAATGGCATTAATTGTAGAGTGTGTATTTTTTTCTCCCTGCACAGCTTACATCAGCCTGCTTTGCAAAATCTAAAATCAGCAAGTAATTTAGCTTTCTTTCAGTGCTTTGTAGACTGGAAACTGTGAGGATTTTAATTTCCTTAAAGGACTGGAAAAAAACCAACAAACCCTAACCAAAAAGCACTCATCAATGATACTCGAAATCTAGTTCAGTGTGGAAGCAGCATGTTCACTGAAGAGATTGGTTTCTTGTCCTATATCCTATGGTATTTTTTGATTATGAGTTTGTACCATTCATCCAGATGGCATATTTGTTTCACTGTCCATCAGATCTGATAGCATAGCAGCTTGAAATATTTTTGTCAGTAAATACTGAACTGTTGCATTTTATTCACCAACATAACTCTATCAGCTTTTTGATACGGGGGGGAAAATGACCTGTGTCATCATCATCTCCACTATGAATTTATTGTGGGAATTTTCATGTGAAAGAGTATAAAAATGCTATCAGAGGTGCTTATAATGTTGGTTACAGTACTAAATCATAAAACTGGAATGTGTGGTTGTACAGTGTTTCTAAGAGTTCTTAATCCCTCCAGGGCCCTGCTTCAATAAAGAGGTAGATGTAATGATTTGTTTACAGTGTGCAAAGGTAATATCTCATATTATTCCAATGAGTACAGACTTAGGAGCACATTAAATGTTTAAAATCTGTTAGAGAAAATGATCTACAAATGGAGAGTTTTCCTATTTTGTGCCATATGCTTTTATGACTGCAGACACTCATTGTTTTGAAGTGAGTCTGCAGATAGGAAGGAGTTTGTATTTATGATTTTAATAGTGTTTACTTCAATTAAAAATTAGGTGCATAGCTCAAATAGCAAAGCCTCTGGCATGGTAATTGTTTCTAGCTGTAATGAGTGCAAAAAGGACTAAAATGGAAACTGGATTATAACTGTATTCTTCTATTATAGTTTACTGGGAAAACCAAAAGCCAAGTGAAGATTGAAGTGACATAATTCTGACTACCCCCGATCAGTAATACGTGATATAAGTTTCTTTTATGTGCACAATGACACATTGGAATTACAGAATGTTCTCTGAATTGTGCCTCTGTGTGAATATGCCCTGAGCCCCCACCACCCTCCAATGCAAGGCAGTATAGTGATGAAGATGAAATTTCATCATTAACTTGGTTTGCATGAAAAAGAAAAAAGCTGGTGCGTGCCATTGAAGTACACTGTTGCAGAATTAATTCGTATAGGAGTCTTTGAGATTTCATTAAACAAGAGGTTTGTAGAATTTAAAGTAATAACAAAGGAGCTTTTAATGAAAATCAGTGAATAACAATTTTGTGGGTTGCCAATGACCTTAATGAGGCCATAATGAAGATAGTAGTGTATTTAGAATACAAGAGTTTGTCTAGTAGAATTGTGAGCTGAATCACTTGCTATAAGCTATATAAAACACTGCAGATACTTTAATTAGAGTTTTCAGTATTAAGAAAAAATCAGACTATATAAAGTTAAAATAATGTAAATGACTTTACTGTTTAAAATCATACTTAATGCCTTAAGACTTAAAGTAGTCTAACATAGACTTTGCTCACAGATTCTTGTGTGTCCAAGCAATTACTTTGTTTATCCATAAAATTTTTCAGTGGTTTTAATTTAAACTGGTGCATATCGCTGTGGATCCTCTGGAGGCACAGTTCTTGTGTAGATTTAGGTTAATTTCTGCATAATCACTTCTGCTAAGTCCAAATAAACTTTGTTCAAAGTGATTTAAGTGTGTCCACAGGAGCTCTTTAACTCTTTTAACTAAGCCTAATTATCATACCTTTGGATGTTTCTATTGAAAAGGGGAAGAAAAAAGAGATATATCTTCACTCTCTGGATATTCAAGAAGTCAGAAGATGTATCAAACATTTCTTGTTCTGCACTCTCTGAATATTGCTGATTGTTTTTATTATCTTTGACCATAAAGAGTGAAAAATGTTTATTTTTAACATTAGTAGTAGTAGTAGTATAACTTTTAATAATTTTTGTCTCTAGGCAAAATCCAGTGCCCCCTGAAGTATATAGGATTTGTTGCCAGTTTGGATTTCACATTTAGTTGTTGTGGGTCTGATGTGATTAAAAGTTTCCTCCTTTGGTGAAAAAGATCTTTCACATTTTCCTATTCAGGACACTTAGTCTTCTCAAAAGACAACTTAGCCACAAGTGCTCTTGCCTTTATTTTCCCCACCCTGAAGTTGTGCAGATGGAGGCAACTAACTGAAAATAATACAGCTGACAGCAGCTGCATCTACAGCACTGAGCTGCCAGGACACCTCTCTTGTCCACACTGCCACCCTCTTTGGGCTCTCAAGGATGTGGTCGGGACCTGCTGCTCTCAGTGTGACCTTGTACTCAAACCCCTCGTGCACTCCCTCCGTGGGGGCCCTTGGTTGAGGTGATCAATCCGATGGCACTTTGGCCGATGTCCACAGCCTTCTGAGCAAAGCTGTGACAGGGGTGATGAATGTGAATAGCTGATGGGCAAGTGGTGTGGCAGAAGGTTCCCCTGGTTGCTGTGCCCTTGCCTGTGCAGCAGCTTTGTAGATAAGGGGTTGTTGGTGCTTCCCAAAAACATGCTGCAGGAGGTCTGCTGAGGGGATGTGGAGCGCCTGATGGGCAGCAGAGAGGCTGGCAGCTGGCATAAGGCCAGATCTCAGGAGCCATGGACAGCCAAAGGCTGTCTGCAAAGTGCTTTCCACGCTGCTGGGTGTGGAGCTCATGGCAACATTAAGTGGTGGATGCAGGGCACACCTGAAGAAACACATTTGATAGGGGACACTCTGTGAAACTTTTTATGTCTGACCTGCTTACTTAGTCATCAAGGTTTTGCTGGTTTTTCAAAATTGCCTGTTCTGGGAGCAAATTCAATGCAACTTGTACTTTGGTACTCCTCTTGGTATTTCCATGGAGCTTTCTGTAAGAAAGAAAAATAACAAATGCAGGTAGTGCTTCTTCAAAGCCCTGGCAGACACAGAGTCCCACTGTAAGATGGCTTTTCATGTAATTGATCTTATCAACAGTATATTTAAAAAAAAAAAATTTAAAAACCCTGCCCACACAATTCATGTTATTAGTTTCTTGAGGCATGAAAAGGGAGGTGTCACTGTATTGCAAGCCTTGGGCCTTGCATTTTCTGCTTTTCATGTTTTTAGAAATCCACCTTAGCTATAGGCGTTGTCTCCATGTTTTTTGCTTTCTTTTTCATAACAAAATATATTTTAGATCCTGTAGACCAGCAGCAAAAAGAGGCACCAGTATTACTGTTGCTGCAAATAATTCCACAATCTTTGCTATTAGATCAGCAGGTGACCTTATACATGGAAAAAGGTTGCTCACCAGCTGTTTTCTTCTCTTACTACAAGGCTTCAGGGCTGCTTGTCAGTATTATTTCTTCATGGATGTGCAAATTGTTTCAGAAAACTAATAACTGTCATAGGAAAATGCAGAGTTCCTCTGTGCTGTGTGAATTTTTCAGGGTTTTACTTCTCCATTTCTTGATTAACTTGCTTACTTGGTATAAAATAATTAAAATTAATAGTTTAAGTATGTTCTTCTCAAGTGAGTATGGCATGTTTTCAAGGACTGGTGACTCCCTGTATTTTGAATATAAGGAGATGGGATTGAAGTTGTAATTGGTTTGACCATTTTGCCAACTGTTCCTCACAATCTTTTCAAAACAGTTTTGTAACTACATCAGACCATGTAGTACAAAACTTGCATAAAGGAGGTCCCAGCTGTTATCTTTCATTTATATTACAGAAAACACTTTACACATTTCTAGCGGTATAAATGCAAAAGTTTAGTAATTGAACACAAATGCACTTTTATGATAAATTTAAAATGAGTTAAGTATCCTAGAAATTGGAGGTGTGTGTCATTGTGCAGATTTGAAAGCTACTTTATGTTTCATTTGCAGCAAGGGAAGTTACACGTTAAGGAGTGTGACTACCCAGCCATACAATGCTTCACTTAGAGCTGAGATTTGTAGCTTATTCAACCAGAAATTTCTTAAGACAAGGATAATCATTTTGAAAGCAAAGTACACAAAACCTGACCTACTAGCCTCTTTTTTTTCTTTATGCTTTTATCTCATGATTCATCTGGGGAGTGGGAGGGGGAGAACTCTATCTGCTTCTCAGACAGACTGTCATAATTTCTACTCAGAGTGCAGCAGGTATACACTGCTATAGTTACAAGGCCATCCTCAAGGGGCACAAATCTGAGCAGAAAGAAAGAGCATTATTGCCAGACATGCCTTTGGTCTCTGACCTGCCTGAAACCTATCAGAAGGCATCACGGGAAAGGGGGACAGAGCAGACAATTGCTGAGTTTCCCCAGGAATCGTCATGTCCATTTCTGGCAGTTATGTGGATGATGTGCTGCAGGGATAAGTTCAGGAGAGGTAACAGAGCATTGGCAAAAAGCAGGTAATCCTAGTTTGCCACCTTTTCTGTAGGACCCATCCTCCTGTAAAGTATCTGGCAGCAGGAAGGTGGTCCTGCCCACCTCCTACCTGGAGTTGGATGGTTATTTATTGTAAAAATGGTAATGCTTCATTCCTCAGATATATTGATCTCCTGGAAAGATAGCTCATACTGTGAATGAGGACAGCTCTTCCTTGTCTGCTCTGGACTGAAGTTAATTATAGAAATGTTTCAGTCCCTTTGTGAAGGGCAGGAAAGAAAAATAAAATGAAACTCTGAATGAGGATTAAAGTTGGGAGCTAAGGAGGTATTCTTTTTAGAGCCATGTAAATACAGTGCTTATCCCTTACCTCCTTGGTAGGTGTGAGTGACATGAGGAATACATTTCATTTGTATGCTTGTAGCATGTATAGGTCAGGTGCAGAGTTACAAACCATAGTTAACCTTCAGCATTCCTTTATAGGAAGCACAGTGGGGTTTTTTTGTGCATGTCAACTTGACACTGTTCATAACACTGTAACCTTAATAATTATAATATGTATGAAGAAAAAAACGGGAACAGAAAGAATTGGAACAAAAGCAATAGAGTGGGACATATCTGGATTCACACTCCCATGTGCTAAACCAGATAAGATTTTTTTTTTTGCTTTTTTAGTATCAGAGAAAACATTATCTTTCATCCTTGAAAAAACATAGGCTTTCCCTTATTGCTCTGCTGTTCTCTCAGCATCTCCTGTCTAGTTCTGTGGCCACAACTCATTTTCTGGTGCCTTGACAGAACTGACTTGTGCACTCAGATTCTGCCCCTCCTGGCCATCACCAATTGTTTAGTTGGCTGACTCTGGTCATGTCCCACACTTGGCACTCTGAAGTCATGAGCTGGAGCATGAAGAGATCTTTTCTGTTTGTGAAGAGAAACTATGAACTGAGTTTATAATAAAACAATAACCCAAACCTGTTACCATTTGAACAGGGAATGACAGTGCTGGCAAAAACATTTTTTTGCTGGGAAGAAATGAGCAAATTTCCAGTGGAATAAAATTTAATTTGTGTAAATTATAGTAGCCAAAATAATAAAATAAAACCCCTAGCTTTTGATCAGATCCATTGGACTTTGCCATAAAGCTAAATTGTACTTTTCATCTGCAAATGCTATCTTCAGCCTTGAGCATGGTGCTTCACATTTTGCTATCTAAAATAATCCATTATTTTTCATCTACTGTAAAGCATACAGTGAATGAAGATGCTACTTTTATTCATTTCATGAATCAAGTGCCAGAATTTCAGCCAACAGTACTTGAAAAAATAAAGAAAGAGTTCAAGAAAATGAGAGCCTTTGCAATGCAAATTTCCTGGGTGGATTTCTGGGTAAGGGTTAGAATTGGAATATAGTTTCATACTTTTGGAAAAGGTGTTTTTTTTTGAGAAAGTGTGTTAGTTCCTTCTTTTCTTGCACACCTTTTTAGCAAACATAGGTAGTTTATATGATAGAAAAACATATAAACTACTGCAGAATGGCTCAGCTCATCGACCTTAACCCTGACTTGTAAACTACCACGTTTCATTCCTCGGTCTCAACTTCAGCGGAAATTGCTAATTGTATATTTGGTTCATGATGCAGCTAAATGTCCACTTGGGATTAAGGTGAGATCACAAATCTCTCAACTCATGACCTCAGACAGACATGAGCATTGGCCTCCAGAGAGGAAAGGCTGATACACAGCCCCACTACTGCCATCTCCCCATCGTGACCTTGTCCTCGGTGAAGTCAAGGATTATCGGGGCTTTGTGGGTTTTAATATTAGACAGGTGGGAATATGAAATAACTACGCAGCAAAGAAAAATTAGAAAATGTGGACGAAAAAAATTGCAGTATGGAAAAGGGAACATTTATAAAGCTCAGTTATGGAAACAGATGACACTTGCATGTTTCTGACAATTCCAGGTACTCAAATGAATCTCAGGAGATCCAGACAATGACCAGTTCATTTTACAGGAAGAAAACACCCTCGCAAACCCCAAAATGATGTCTTAAGGCTTTTTCACTAATTTTAAGAAAAAAAAAAAAACAAACAGATTTTTTTTTTAAGAATCCGTGTTCCTGTTAATAAGAATTAGAGTGCATCTTCAAATTTCTTCCAGAACGATATCAATACAGGTGACAGGTAAAATGGGCTAAACAAAGACAGTAAGAGTTATAAGTGACATTTCCCTTTTTGAAAGATGGTGACCCGATGATTCAAGTCACAGCTGTGGAAATTAGTTAAACAAAGATGATGCTAAAGTCCTTAGCAATGAGTTGCACAAAAGATTTGGGAATTTTCAGAGATGACAACATTTAGTCAAGTTAGTGAAGTGTAGTGGCTAAGACTTATCTAAGAAAAAATTTTATACTATGAAATGAATACTGAATTCAATTGGAAATGAATAGAGGTGAGAATATTTCAGATCATTGATTTAATTTTGCAGCAAAATTATTCCCTATTTTATGAAATAATAATTTCAAAATATCTCATGTTACATGCAGAGTTAGTGACTGCACTAAGATGATTATTCTTCATTTTATAATGTATAAACAAAAAGGACCCTTTATCAGGACTGTTGGATTGGAGATGATGTAGCACTTTGTAAGGAATGACATTCAACTATATTGAAGTGTTTTTAGGCCATATGTGTTTTTTTTGTCATGGGATGATACCATTCAAGACCCTCCTTGTTATTTGCACATCATTGTGTGGCTGCCTTGGAAGAACAGACCTACAGAGGGCCCAGTCTGATCCCAGGTCTGGTCCCATTGCAGTGGGGTTGGATGTTGCTCCTTGTTTGGCATGAGGTAAGGCTGCAATTTAACCCAAAACAATGGACATGCCTCCCTCATTTTTGCATTTAGAATGTCTATCATGAGAAAGACTGCTGTGAATAGCAGAGGAGGTTTAAGGTAGCTATTAAAGATTTCGATGCCGTTAGGTTGAGTGAGCTCTTTTGTAATTTAATAATGTAAGTAATCTTGCAAGTATTTTTTTCTTAATAAGCATGATTAGCAATTTGAACCTTAATTTATGATTTAGGAATTTGCTGTATCTCTCATAGTAGCAGAGAAAATAACTTCATTAAATATGAAGAGATCTTCTTGAAATGTTCAAAACATAATGACTGTTTTTCTAGGGTCTTTAGGACATTTGCCAAACCAAAGCACTTCATCAGATCTGATTGCTATGGAAAGCAAGATTAGAGACATTTCATATTTAATGTGCAGGCTTTTGTGTAATTTTTAAATGTACATTTTTTAAAACGAACAAGTCAATTGAGATAATAATTTGTTTTCTTGTCAAGCACTGAAAACTGTCTGAAAGGATGGTAAATTCTTTATAAGGAAACCTTGCTTTGTTTTTCCAAGATTGTCTGTTCCCTTAAAGTTAGGAATTTTCAAAAAATCCAGTATGATTGCACTTACAGTTTCTTAATGGAGGACAAAGCCACCATTTCCTTGTAAAAATGAGATGAGCCTTGAGCAAACTTGTTAGTTGTAGTAACCAAGTCCATTTTGCTAATTCTTTTTCTTGGCAGAACATTCTTTGATGATTGTGAAAATAAATTGATGCTGAACAGATAAGAGAGGTATCAGGCCTCAACAGAAAAGCATTTAACCACGTGATTAAGTCTTTTTTTTTACATCTCCCATCTACCCCATGCTTAATTTTACGTCTATAATTTAATTTTTTAAAATATTCAGCACATGGTCATTGTTCCCTTGTTTCTAGCAGAAACTCCTGCTGTATGTATTTTGGCAGTGCTTCATTTTCCCTGGGATGCTGTTCCTGAAAATGCACATTTTGCCAGCACCTATACAGTTTCTGCATACCGTGTTCCTAAATCTCACGGCCCTGTGTGTGGCAACTGAAAGGATAACTTTTGAGGCAGCATGCACATAGTGGCTGGTGTGTATCTGCTTTAATGTGAATTACTGTAGACAGTTTAGAGGAAGGTGTTTATAATGTACGATGCAGATTCCGTTACTTTAACGAGATACCACTCCTCTGGTATGTAAAATTGACATGAATATTTATGAGTCAGACACTAAATCTACTCGGCCACCTTTCATTATGTTGCTGAAATTCTAATGAGGTTTCACTCGCTTGTCAGAAGTTGCTTCCCTTGGATGAATTGGCGAAGAGAAATTTTGCGGCATAGATTTGCACACAGATTATTGTCTGGGTTTTCTATCCAAGTAACAAACTCTCCACTTTGCAGCTGCGACTTTACGTTGCATTTGGAAAGAGTTGCGGTAGGTGCTGTACACTCTCTGCAGGATGGGGGACAAGGGAGGGCATTTCGGACCGTGTTCAGCTGCAGGATGGAAATGCCCTAAGCCTGGTGCTCCGCCTCTTCTCTCACCCAGGGCTCATTAAGCCGGATAACAGCGCTGGCGCTCGTCCTCTAAGGCAGGGTGGGTGTCCCCCTGATGAGTCAGGGGGCAGCCCACTGCTTGGCAGACCCAGTGGGTGATAAATGTCTAAAGCCCTCCAGGCTGACTACACATTTTTCATCATTAATCCGGCCCATTGTGAGCTGGTCACTCACATTGATTCCAACTAGAGGGCATCATCTGCCGTTAAGAGGGTGATGACTCGCTAAAAATGAAGGCCTGAAACTAATCAAATATAGTTAGAGCCTTTGCTGGCAGCTTGCTTGGATTGCTCTAGGGCACTAATAGGGAAGCTGCAGACATGTGGGCAGATCCCTTCAGGCGCTTGCGTGGCTTTGTATAGGAATGTGATGGTTCCCTTTGACAGCATGTCGTGCTATCAGAGCTATTATTGAGTCAAACGCTGTTATGAGAAATTCTTCTGTGTCTTTTTGCATTTTTTTCCTGGTTGTTTTGCAAGAAAAAAAAAAGACCAAAAAAGGGGTGAATTTGGAACCGTAATGTAACACCCGTCCTGTCAAGTCAAGATCACACTAAATGATCTATAAAGAGAAAGGAATTCCCTCTGCAGCGATCTTTGTCTGCCTATCAAAATCATCTGCCTGTCTTTTCTTCTATTTAGCTACTTATTTATCTATTTATCTAAACGCTTTATTTCTTTTGTTTAGAGGTAACACATATGCCTGGCTTGATGCCTTATTCAGTGTTTGTCTTTGAATAATTTGTTTGTATGGAGTGAGTCCAGCTGAGAAGTAAAGGCTGAAGATCTGTGTAAATCACAGCCTCAAGTGAAATTACAGACTTTACAGCAATTGTGGAAATTACTGAGTTAATGTGTTTGTAAGCAAATTGTCCCCCGGGGTTTTCCCTCTTCACCTCACTGAGCGTGTCCCTCTCCTAAAAGTTCATGTCACTAGAGGATCCCCTAGGATTTTGCACTGTTGGAAGAGAGCCCTTTTCAAGAATGTATCCATTGTTGGCAGAAGGCTTTCTGAGAATACGAATTGCTGGGGGGGCAACCCCCCCCGGGATTTTTTTCTGGGGGTCTCCTACTGAGAGTGCATGTTGGAGAAAGAATGTTTAATTGGTAGCTCATAAAGCTCTCTCGTTGCTAAAATGCTTTGGCCACAGTAAAAGGTTCGTAAATATATCACACAGCCTTCTACTTTGTTTTTATTGCAAGATGTGCAAATGATGCCTAGTGGCAACTTTTCAGAATGTGAGGCTGTTGCTCTTTTTGAGCATTGATTTAGTCCTCATGTAAGCAAGTTCAACTTCCAGGTCATGTTTCCTTAGAAAGCTGTTTATACTGCAGGAGTAACCACTTTATGTTGTGAAGAATTGCTGAGAGTGCCAGTCTTGGCCATTCATTTAGGCATAATGCATTGATGAAGTGGTCTACTAAAAAAACCCAAACAACAAAAAGCACCGTCCCCCCCCCGCACACACTAAAAAAAACCCCCACAAAACAAAACCCAGGGCTAGTTTCCTCAAAAAACGGGACAGCTGTTGTTTGGAACTGAGGGGTGAGAGGAAATTCCCTGCTGCAGACTTTCTTAGCCTCAAACAATCTCATTGAAAGCAAGCTAATTGAGGAGCTCCAAACCGGCTTTGTGACTGGGATCGGTGCACGCAGGGGAGGAGCCGGCAGGGAATTTGCTTCACAAATGCCCTACTGCTTTAAAGGAAGACATGAATATAGATGCAGCCTAAGGGTCACAGTTTTGTCAGGATGGGATGGACTTAGATAGCCAGCTCCCACTGAACTCATCTAGGCTGCAAACTTTTTCTGCTAGCCTTTAAGTTTCCGTGCTTTTACCTGTGCTGCCCCTGTGGCAACTTGTCTTCAGTTAGGGTGAAAATGCCCTTTCTGAAGGTTTTACCACCATTATGGATTTTACCCAGGAAAATGCAACATAATTAAATTACTTATGGGACTAATCACTTCTTAAAAGTAAAAGCACATTCTTCTATGCTTCTTTGGATTGTTCAGTTTTGTATCATGGCCGTTCAAGGGACACCACATTTGTATGAAAAAGGTAACAATATTTGGCTGTTAGATATAAATTCCAGTGATACATTCTCTTTTGAAGTCCCAAACATACCTTTTTTGCAGATATTTGTTGTTGGCATAACAGGTACCCTGATAAGCTATATAAAGACTTTCCCAAATTTCCCGAGATTTTATTTCAGTTTCCTCAAATCCAGATCTTGTCAGTCCAGAACAAAGAATATTCATTTTCCACACTATTCGGTTTCTTAAACCACTCTCTTATGGTTTTGCTTCTTGTTTTTATTGTTCTAGCATTGTAGATGCCTGGGTATTTTTTAACATAATTTATGACATCTTGGTAATTTGATTCAGAGATTGTTACATGAATTTCTTGTCTATTCAGCATCTTCCATAAAGTGAGCTATTTTAATTTCTCCTATCCACAAGTAAATGAATGAATTATTACTTTGCTCCCACATTCAGAGGCCATGGAAAAATTTTACAAATAACATCAAAGAGGAGAGAAGTCAGCCAACTGTGAAATTACTGATCATCTGGATTTTACCTCCAGTTTTGACTGCATATAGTGAACTGGAATAAATGCATTTTCTGCAGTATACAGCACTTCTACTTTATAGTATTTTATACCAATTTGCTTCTGTTGATTACATGTCTATCTTACTAGAGCAGAAGTAGTGTACTGGGTAGTTTGTAGTGAATTTTCCAGTGAATCTTTAGGAGAGGTTATATGGGGCAGGAGAGGGAAAAGTCCTTTTAATGTGTATTTGCCCTTAATGCCCTTAAGAAAAATACTCTGAAGAGAGATTTCCCTTCTAAAAATGGAAATATCCTTTCTTCATAGTGTTTTAATACTAATAGACACTACAAAATAACTGATGCATAATAATCCTTTCTCACTTACAGTAGTGTGTAATGAAATGAAATTATCTTGTGTTGAGTGTTCAGGAGTACATTGCAAGTATTAAACCTTAACTCCAGTTGCTGGTTGGGGATCAGCCATCCATGTCTGCAGTCTTGCTCCTGGATCAGATAAGCAGAGCTAAGGCTTTCTTAAAGGAGTCAAGCTTTAGGAAGTTGTAAATAAGGGAGCCTCAAGACTAATCTGTCATCATGCTTGTGGTGGGTTTTGGCTGACGTGCATTACCTATGCAAAGGGTGATTGACTATGTATATAATGCAAGGGAAGTTTATCAAAATATCAATGACCCTGTGACAACAAATACTTCAAGACTAATTTTCCAGTGAGAGCGGCATGTTTATAATAAAGGGAGTGAGATATTGTGCTGTGATCTCAGTTAGCAGGGCCCTTAAGAAAAAAAATCCCAAACACTTCCCTTAAGAGGACATTGCCATTTTGTTGGTGGGACTCTGCTGTTCATTGTGTGTAGAGACTGTGCTGTGTCCTTAGTGGTAAAGCTGCTTCAACAATCCCCTGTTGCTGAGGGCAAAAAGAACATAATGTGGGGGTTGATTGGTTATTACTTTGCTTGCTGGACTATTTCAGCAGTTCAGAGCTCAGCTCCATCATGTTCCTAAACAATTCCACTGGCTAAACTGGGGAAGCCAGAAAACTGCAGCACAGGTGACAGGAGGGCATTGCTGGGAGAAAGTGTAATGGGAACTTTGGAAACTGGCACTGTGGGCAGAGAAAAATACAAGGTCAAGTTTCACTCTGGTACACTTCAAGATAAGTGTGCACTCAAATATTTTGCTATTCTGGAGCCTGTATTGAGTCACTTTGTATGTGTTGCTGCTTGAAACAGTAAGGAACTGATGCCTGCAGTGTCACAGCTCTTTAGTTCTCAATGCTGTTTTTGTTTTGGAGAATGTTTAGATTAAATTTTTAAGTTAAATTGGGTTAAATGTTGCTTGATTTAATGCATTATAACCTCCTTAAGCAAGCCTCCTCTTTCTGTGCCTCTTTTCCAATTCTGTGACACACAGCAGGTTCTCTTTAGGCCCTCTGCAGCTTTTTGTGCTTGTTATTTGTTTTGTATGGATAAAGCGAAGTTGTACAAACACCAAGGATACTCTAGTATGCTTACATACAGCAACTGTGTCTGCTCTGTGGTGCTGGTGGACTTTTATTTTGTTGAGGAGTGAGGTGTGATTTCACAGCTCCCCAGTGTCAGGGCTGTGGCAGGCTCTGGGGGCTTGGCACACACTTTCTTTCTTGATGCAGTGTCTACACAGATTCCTCAAAATGCTCCATGGTATCTCCTCATCAGGAAGTTTCATTAGTTCCCATTAGATCTCCTGGTGCTGCTGATTCTGTAACTTTGTCTAAGGTAAAATGAGCTGCATTAGCTTGAGGAGTTTAGGTCTGTAATAGGGTGACTCAATTTGAGTGAAATCTCTCAAAGAACTGTGACACAGTGCGTCTAGAGTGAGAAAATTTGAGCTGTACAGAAAGGTACAAGCTGGTCTCGATTCAATTTTTTGGCCCATGAAGCCCTTGGCAGGAAAGAATGCAAGAACAGCCGCTGAAGTCATCCTTGAATGCTGTTCAGTGTGGCAGAAGTGTTGGACATTAGAGAGAACTTCTGCATTCTTTTCTTGTAAAACATCAATGTTCTGTGGTGAAGAAAATAACTTTTTCCCTATAGGTTGAGTGTGGAGCCTTTGTCATGTGGGGTTTTTTTTGCCTTCAGGAACCACAGCTTTCATTCTTGGCATAAGCAGGACTTAAGCCACATTGCAAGTGTTGCAAAGTATTAAGGGCACATCAGCCACAGGGGCCAACTGAAAATATCTTTTCAGAAGAGAAAAATGTAACATCTATGTAGCCTAATTAGTCAAATCACTGGGCATGAAGGTGGGGATGTGCCAGGACCTCATGCCAGCAGTTATTGCCTCATGTGGTCTTAAACCAGGCTCATAATCTGGTTGCTTAGAGGAAGTATTTCTCCTGTCTGTGGGGTATAGAGAGAAAGTTGCTCTGGGACTGAATTAGAGACACTATCTCTAGAGGAAATGGAAGATTTCCTTCTGGCTGTGCATATATGTCATGTTCTATGATATTTGGAACGATATTTGGATAGATTTCCTACAGAAGTTGCTTTTCAGGGACCTAGATAAATTTAGCATCAAAGAAATAGGAAAAAAAAAAATTACCTTTTGTTCCTGGTATCATCAACAAGCTGATGCATGGATTTTGAGAAGGCCTGTTGGTGCATAACATGCTAATATGTCATGCAAATGTGTTGTGTTTTAATGTATTCTGGTGTGTTTCCAGTAGAACATCAAAATCTTGTAATGGACTGCAGTGATTCCAAGCACAGTGAGTGATAGACTATCATAATTTTCCATTGTGTCAGCAAACATTGTGTCACAACAGGTGTTTTAATTATGTTTTCAGATGTTCAGTAGGTAGAGATTGGTTGTATTAAAACTGTTATCTTTCAAGTTGTGTCTTTACGACCATAGCACTCAGTAGCTGGATGCAGGCCCAAGGCCATACATCTTCTAAAGCTTGTGTATGTCTTGATGTGGCTGTGAAGTAGGGAAGGTCAATACATACTTGCATCTCTTCAGTATGCATACAGTGTGGCTGCTGGAGCAGTGCTAAAGAGGAAAATTTAAGATAGTCACGATGAGAAAGGGATTGTGGATGGTAGGGTTGCATTCAGGCTGTGCTGTGCGTTTTGCAGGTATAAGTGTAGGATGCTGCCATCTTTGGCATACAAATCCCTGGGGTAGAAGAGTAGTGCAGCTTCCCACCACATTCTCAGAGCATTCCTCATACTGGCTGGCCTGTTTCCATACAGAACAGGAACACACCAAGAGTATGTAAAGCTGTGTGTCATACAAGTTGCCTTTTTTGAGTGTTTGTTCTTACATTGCAGCATTGCAGCAAAGTAAATGTGGTTGGTGACCACGTTTACTTTGAAGCTCTGGGGAAACAGAGAGCCTCAGCATCCTGCAAGATCTACACATTCATTCCTCGTATTCCTTACTGCTGTGCCCCGCTGCCATCGCCAATAGAGACTAGATCTTCAAAACTTTTGTGTCTTTTGCATTGTTCAGTTGACTCAAATATACCCTATTCCAGGCAGGAACTCAGATTGTGTACATGAGCCTGAGGACCAAAACCTGCACCTTCATATCCTTCCTGCTCTTGATCTGTGCCAAACACTGATAGGTAACTTGAAGGCGGGCAAGTCATGATGCAGGGTGAAAGGAACAGTTTAATCAGTTGTATGTAGATAATAATAAAATAAAATGTTTCCTTCAGAATTTTTGCTTGAAGTAAAACCAATGCAGGCAAAATTTTCAGGATAGTCTGATGATTTTTTTTTTTTTTTGTGGAACCTTGAATTTTTTGCATGTCTGAATTGAGGCATCTCTGAAGTATTTCTTTTACAAGGGCAGATCATCAGTACTTATGGAAAATTATGCCACTTGAGAAAAATGGGAGAATAGTGTGTGTGGGGGGGGAGGGGGATCCCAAGGTAAAGCCAATCAAAATCACAGGTAAATTAAAAATAATAAAGATTCCCATTATGAGCCATACTTTTACAGATGAAATCGTGTGACTCTTGCCAATGGTAAAATTGATCTCTCTGTGAAGAGCCAACCCTTGGCCTCTGCTGTACTTTCCTTCCACTTGAATGCTATTTTGAGATTTCAAGTGGAACTTAAGTGGTGAGGATGTGATGGGCAGTCCTTCTGCACAGTTTTGATTTTAATAGGAGCAACAGGAAGAGTTTGATAACACAGCACAAGGCTATAAATTTAGTCAATTGAAGGAGTCTTTGTCATCTTTTGTGATCCATACAAATAAGAAAAGGAATAGAAATGCAGAGTGCTTTTCTAAATACTGTTGTATTCAGGCACGTTCAAATTTCCTGTGATGAAAATGATTAAATGAGAAGTTTAAATTCCTTCCATTAATGAGAATAAAGTTTAAAAAAAAATAATGCACAACATTACTACATGCTTGTGTCAAAATATTTTTCACAAATAAAGTCCACCTACTCCTTGTATGACTGCTTGTTAAATTTCTAGTGAAAGGTATATGTTTTTATTGATCAGAATGTATTACCATCCAATTAGAAAAAACTTTGAACTTGATCTTTGTGCAATAAGTGATCTCCTTAATTGGATACATGTCCATGTGATGAGCTGTACTGCCCAGGGAACATCTAATGTGGTAACAAATGACAGGCCAAACAATGAATGAATCCATGTGGAGAGTGAGCTATGAGTGTCCTTTCTTCCTATGAGGGAGCACTTGGCAGGGGAAAGTGGAGAGTTCTGCCTGCGGGGATGTGAAAGGCCACGCCAATGGATGGTCCCCAGTTCCTCCTGCCACAAAACCCCAGCCTGGCATTCTCAGATACACTGAAACTGCACCCTCTCTGGAATTTGAAGCGTTTTTATTAAAACTAATTTATCTAAAATAGGATTTTGGTGTTTCACATGTTGTCTGAGGAGGCAAACACTCTGACCAGTTTTTAGCAAGCTGACTTTGTGTGAGATGCATAGTTACAGTGGTAGAGACACGTGCCATGTGCCTGCAAACTTCATTATGTGGTAAATTGTTTACCACCTTTTCATTGTCTCTGACCTGCTAAACAGTCCACTCATGAGAGCCTATTAGTCTTGACCTAATTAATATTAATGGACTGAAGCTACTTATAATTCAGGTTTAAATAGGCCATCAATCTTAGACTTGCTTGTGAGTGGCACAGTCCTCGCTGCTTTGTTCCTTGCCCTATGTCAGTATCTTCAGTCTTCTGGAATTACTGTAATATTTAAAAATAAACACCTGCCCTGCTTGCCAGTACATAATTTTAGCACTATAGAGAAGTTTGAAACAACATTGAAATACCAGGGTAAAAAAGCTGAATCAGTTTTTTCAATTCTGAGTGCTTTGAGCTAGCGATGTCATCTTGCAGCAGTTACCTTCACCTTTTGATTTGGGACTTAAGTCACTTAAGTCTTCCTGATCAGACTTGGAAGGTTTGTATCTGCCTGATACAGCAGGCAAATAATCAAATATTTAGTTTTGAATAAGAATTGAGAAGCTGTGCAGTAGCAAGTCAAGAAGAGAAATAAATTAGGCTACTTTGTCATTCTGGCCCATGTTGCACAACCAATGTGTGAGTAATATCTAATCTGCATGTTGTTGTCTTCTAATGATTATTTTTGCGTTTCATGTAAAGAGCAGAAGCTGGAATTTCTTCAGCTCCAAAATGCTAATAGAGTCTGACCCTGCACTGCCTGCATTTCCCATTATGACAGTCTCTTTGCATTCAGGCACTAGAAGACATTAATTGCTGTTCAGTCTCCTACAGCCTAAATAGAAGGAAAGAATGAGCATTATTTAATGGCCATAAAATCCTAAATTTTTGTTATTGTGGAGGAATTATTTTAGTCTATATTATTTTATTGCATACAAAAATAGAATTTGTTCAATTGGTTGTGCTTAGGGTGTTTGATAATAGGGTACTTTAAACTTTCTTTATTTTCTTAAACTTTTCAAAATTTTACAGTATTTTTTTCCAGGAGATGCTTATAGTTCTCATAAGGGATTAAAATGTTCATTCTGTTCCCTTCAGACATCACAGTGAAAACTGAATCAGTAGAAAAAAGGACTTGAATTAGTAAACAATAATAAAATGATAGTTTAGAGATTTTTAACATAATCATTACTTAAATGGGATAGTATTTAATGTACTGTAGAGAATATCCTGACCCTATGGGGTTTTTGTTTTTCTTTACCGATATTATGTTTTAAAAGCATCTCATTCCATCATCATGTTCTTTTAAATATAATTTAGTTCCTGTATAATGCATTGTATCATCAGATATTCTGCATGGTATTCTGGAGAGTATGCTATTTATATACCGCAACCATTTAGTCAAGTAAGAGATCCATTAGAATAATTTTCCTGAATACAATGCATGATTAAAGGACAATGTCAAAGTAATTTTTCAAATGATTTTCCCCTTTCCCTGTTGTTTATAATAGCTTTTTGAAAGAGCAATACTTCAGGCATATTCATCTGGAATCAACTAATGTCTCAGAACATTTTTTTAACTTGCCTTGGTTAATTTTGGTGAGATAATGAAGAGAGATTAATATCTGTTTCACTATTAAGACATTCATGAATTTTAAGTCCTGGGCACCCAACTTAGCCATTCATCTTTCCTAAGAGACAAATTATTGCATAACTTTCAATAGTGCTGCAGAGTTTTATTGCATCTATAATGAGAATGCTTGTTTAAACAGCAGAATTTTTATTTTAAATGGCTAAAGGGCATAATCTGGTTGAAGTATAAATAACTCTATAACTTAAGCGATGAGGAAGTTCTTAACATACTTTGATTAATAAATGTTTAAAGTCACATTCAGAACAGCATCCTACCCCTACTTCTGGCTTGCTAGAAGAGGAACAAGGTCAAACACTTTTTAAATTATGCTTTGAGGAGTTACATTCACATTCTGTGGGTTTTACCTGTTTTTATATTTGCTGCCACCCTGTTATAAAATGCCAAACTGCTGTACCCAAAATGAAAGGTGTGTTTGTCAAAGGTTTCTTCGCTTGGGACTCTTGATCCCTTTGCCATGCCTGGCTTCTGAACAGCGTGTCTTCTATCATATCAGCATTTTGCGACCAGGGGTAGTATTAAGGGGTTGCGCTCTTCAGAGATGTCATAGCTGAGTAAACGTGAAGAGATTGGAGTGAGAGTGAGCTTTATATTTTATGCATGTGTGTAGTCTCTTGCATGAGGGATTTTGACCCTTGATGGATGCCTCCAAGCTGTTGCCATAGTTGTGGTAAGTTGTTCCTGCAGATTCTCTAGAAACAGTCACTGCATTTTGCTGTGAGCTGGGGAAAACTATCAGAGCCCGACTGGGTCTGCTTCTCTCTTCTAACATTTTCTCTGACAAGGGAGGCAAGGAGGTTGCACAGAATGTTGGATTAGGTATGGAGGGATTCGTGTGGTTAGGAGTGTATAGGTAGTGTCTGTATTTTGCCCCTTATGCTGAGGTCCTTGGTCTCATGCTTTTCTCCTGCACGCCAATTGTATATGGCTCAGAGTTTGTTCAAGTAGTTTAGAGAAGTTTGTTTGGTTTTTTGTTTGTTTGTTTATTTTAAGAAAAAACTAATGGGGGTTGTTCATCTATTTCCATAATGTAGTTCATCAGCATTGTTTTGCTATTGTTTCTTCCCCTTGTTTAATTTTTTTTTTTCTTTTAATTCTTTATCTAGCTGGGCATTGCACAGCTGAAGGGTACTATGATCAAAGATTAATCTGTTGTAGAATTGACACTGATCTCAGTGATAAGACAGTTGAGTCCCAATTTATTTTCTTTTTCTGAATATGAAGGTCTATTGCACTGCAGACATCTGGTGTTTTGGGCACCTAAAGCTGCAGATCCCTGACAACTCTGTTATTTCTGTTTAAATATGCATGAATTGTTGTTTAGGTAATCCACCCTGTCAAAATAGCATTAAGTGTAATATATGGCTGACCTTCTCTTTTGCATATTGGAGAGGACTGGAGAAGTCTATTTGCTCTTGCCACTACATTGGCTGTGTTGCACTTTTTATATATTCAGATCTTTGGAAACGTGGAGATTATAGAGGATGTAGTATTTGTAATAGGTAGCTTCATTTATTCATACACTTTACCTATTTAGCCCTGAACAGGATATGAGATTCATCTTTTAAAACACTATCTTGGTCTTACGGATAAGAGAATGAATGAGGTAACTTGGCAAGCTACAGGCCTGACTTTGCAGCTTGTGCAAAAGACACTGTGAAAGCAGTACCCGTCCCCCTTCCTGACCTTCACTCTGGAGGGCTGAAATCTCTGTAGCTATAATTCAGCTTCTGGTGTTGGAGGAAGCAATCTTAGCACCACCGTGCCTTCAGAGGCCCCTGGAGGTCATTTTGGCAGTGACGGGCAGAGTAGCACTTCACTCAAGTACTTTCTGTCCAGCCAAGAGGGCAAGCAAGCATGTGGCAAGTGGCTGGCACTGCCAGCTGAGCCATGCTTAGGGATAATCCTCAGTCAGCCCGCTAAAGAGTTTAGTGATTGAATTGCTGATTGACTTGACCCATTTTTTGTGGATGAGATAAAGTGGAAAGTGATTTCCAAAGGGTTTCTGAAATCAGTCATTTGCTATCTCTGTGAGTATTTTGAGTTAGCAGATTTGGCCTTGTCTGGTCTTGATAAGTTTATAGATTTCTCTGCTGGTATTATGGAAGGGAGACCCCTTGCAGAATCTGTAAAAATCAGAATTTTGTATAAGCTTTGCGATTTTGTTTTCTAAGACTGAAATAAGATTGACTGTACTTATTCTGTTGGATTTTGTTTGTTCTTAACTTTACAACGTAAAGTATTGCTGTAATGATAGGTGTGATTTAAAAGGTACAGGCTTCTCTTGCTGCAGATGAATGTATTTTTTTAATAGGCACTTAATCCTTGTGAAAGGTGCTGGGTTGTGACAGCATTTGAAGATGAATTCCTGTATTTTCCTGCAGAAGTTGTACAGCAGGAGACAATGGCAAAGCATGCCTCTCTCACAAATATGTCTGAACCCTGACCTAGACAGATCACCTCTAGAGATAAGTCTCTGTGCCCATTCAATCCTTGACCTCCCTGCCAAGACACTATCAATGTTGCCAATTTATGATGTGGACCTTGGGCTGAGAGGACCAGCTCATTTCAAGTTGACTACCAAACCAGTTGTGAATGATGGCAACTCGATAATGACCTGGAGGTGGTTTCAAGCCAGTGGTCACTGGGGAAATGCTCCCATCCTATTACAGATCTTTTGAGCCATGTGGCTTGCGGGGCACGTGCTCTTCATTGTCAGAAGGTACTTTTTTTTATGTGTGTTCATTTTCATCAGATCTTCAATGCATTGTTTTTACATATTTCAAAAAAAAAAAAATTGTAGGGATTGCTTTTACACCGCGAGTTTGCAAATTTAGCATGTGCGTGGAAAAATCACCAGAAGAAAACCGTATTTAGCTATGGTACATGCACCAGCCTGTATTTTTTTCTTGCTGAACCCTGCATGTGAACGGTGAGCTTGCACAAGGATGGGAAAAGTGTGCAAATGGATGGGGCAGTGATGGCAGCAGTAGCTCCCCCAAGCAGTAGGAGGTTGTGCACAAACTGAATGATGCCCAAGTAGATGCTTCCCATCTCATCTGAGGAAAAGATTACAGGTCATCTTTATTTCTTAAAACTGAGCAAAGTAATCAATGTATATTAATATGCAACTATATGTGTGTGTGTGTTCTAAATATGCACATGTTTAGTCATCTTAAGTGCAAATAATTTATGAAATGCTCACTATAGATTGGTAGGCCCTGTTCTGAGTCTTTGTTAGGCTTTATCTTACACATACTGGGTAACAGGAAAACTCATTGTAGAATTAATTTAGTGCCTTGTCCTTGTATTTTCAGTAAGTTTCATAGGCACAGAAAAAGAGAGCTGTGGAGTGATAATTAGGCCTGTATTTCTTGGTTTATTATTATTTTGTCCTTTACATTAGGAGGAATACGAGCCAACTAATGCATTTTGTGAGATTTTTCTCTCCCTTATCTTGCTTTCAATAATTGACTCAAACCCAGCCTTTCTCTTCAAACCATAATGGTGTCAGAGCTCTTTTCCTCTTTCCTCTTCTGAAACATTTGAATAACATTGCTCATTTGGAACCTGTCTTAACCTCAGCAATATGCTTAGGCTATTTGTATTCTTGTTCTCTTTTTCCTCTTTGTTATTCACTGTACAATTTGTTTAATGCTGCTGTAGCCATGCATTACTAGTCAACCTTATATATAAATTCTGTAATAAATTAAATAAAGCTCTGTATGGGTCAGCTTAGACTAGCCCGATTAAAAAGTGATTTACTAAAGAGATAGAGGTAGCAGGATGGTAGAACGTGCTTCTAAATCAATTATGAGTCCATTCACTGTCGGCCTATTGTGCGTAATAGTGTATTAAAATGCATTCTATATTGTTAAAAAAAAATTGACTCTTTCATTGAAACTGAATTAACATTTGCAAGCGCTTAATAGTGTTTGGAAAGCTATAAACATTTAAATTCAATCCCTCATTGCAGGCTAAGTGTATACAGCTAGAATTGTAATATCCAGATAAGTCTTTATGTTGTGCTCATTTCATTGTTACAGCAAGATGTTCACCATACTAAAGGTAAGATTGGGTGAACGTTTGTATTTACAAGCATATAATTACAAGGAGAAATCAACACTACTGGGCCGTAAAAGTGAAGTTCATTTTGAACTGAAAAGTAATGTACATATATTTGTGCATGTTTACACACACATGTGTAAAAACATACAATACTCACTGTGAAGTTTGTACTGGGGTGCCTCTTAACTTTTGCACGCCCCCCTCGCCCAGCCACCTCCTCTGCCCCAAAACCTGTTATCTCCCTTTTCCTTGGGAGGGAGGAGAGGCAGGGAGAGGTCAAACAGACTGTCAGTTCCTGGTGAGCTGGAAATGAAAGCTGTACCCATGCCCACAGCTTGGCACAGACCCTGTCATTGGAGAGCTGCCTCCTTCCTTTCCCCCAGGTATTGCAGAAGGTCTCAGTTCTCACCAGGGACTGCCTGCAAAGATCTACCGTGGCATTGGGTGACCCAGATGAATCCATGCACTGAATTCACCTGCAGGAGACTTGCCTCTTGGTACTCCCATGGTAGCACTAAAACAAGGGATGCAGTGGAGTTCTCTGCCTCAGGAGCATTCCTCTGCTGGGACTAATACTGTCTTTAGTGGGATTTGCTTACTTCAAATTCAGCTAATTAATTTTTTATGGGATGAATTCAAAAGGAGCTTGAACTACAGCTCTCACTTCAGTTTTACTTACATTTGTACTTACCTCTGTGTTTCCAGTATACTGAAATTAAATGAGAAGTTCTACAGGAAACAGACCAAGCAATACAATCTGCCAAGTTTGAGAGTTTCAAAGAAGTTACTGTTCTGTTTTCTTTCATACAATAGAAACATCGGGGCTGGTGTTGAGTCCCTTTGTCATTTTTGTAAACTATATTTGCTTCCATTGTGTATTAACCAGGTTCTTTGAATGAACACCTCCCTGCACACATGTGCATGTCCATAACTCAAGTGTATAAATCCATAACAAGCTGTTCATATCCAAAACAGATCAGCCTAAAGAAGTGCTGCCTTTTCTGTCAGCATTGATCTGTGGTAGCTCCCAGTGCAAGCACTGAGCTTTTATGTTTATAAAGCATTAGGTGAAGAGGCACAAGCAATAGATGATAATATTTTGTGACTTGGAAAGCTGGTAGTGAGCATCTTCTATGAAGTTTTACAGTGTCTAGTGTTCATAACAGAGTTTTCAGAAGTGCACAAACAATCCCTTCAGAGTTTGACTAAATTTGTTGTTCTGAAAGTGTGCATGTAATCCAGGTTGACATGTAGGATGTTGGCAGAAAGCTCTGAGAATTACCTAAGCGTTTTTGTTACACCCCTGAGGGACACAGACCTGAGCTAGCATGAAGACTGATTTATTTCTCATTTCTGAAGAAATTTAGACTTTCAGTTCTCTGAAGCAAACAGTTGAAGCGTAAATTCACTGGTGTATTATTTTTAAACCAGAGAAACACATATGGCTGTAGATATTGTGCTTTTCCAGAAAAATACAGTTTTACAGGCACCATTATAGCTGGTCTTCTGTTTTAAATACAAATAAACATTGGCTGTGCATCTACATGTAAATGGTTTTTGATATATTTTCCTAGGATTGGGACAAATTTATGCAAAGAGGAATAGAACAGTCTGTCAAAGGCTTCGTACTGTGGAAAAGTATGTTAGGGTTTCAGGGTGATTTTCTGTCATTTTATCCTAAGTATCATATGGTTTAAAGGTTGGGGTTTTTTAAAATGTATACGATGTACATACTGTGTTACGTATTTATGCATTACTTTTTTCTTATAAGAAAAAATAAATTTATGACAGATTTTGTAGATTACTTGCTACCCAATACTCAAAGAAATATGTGAATGTTTAACCTCACTTCAGCCTCGAGGTTCATAGTGCAATGCAGGGACTATCCAAATGAAATAATTGCTTTGTCTGGCAAATAGATTGTCTTATAAGAGGACTGAACTGTATTAAGTGATTTTTCCCCTGGTGATTGGAAGTATCTCTCTCCACTGGTTCAGGTAATTCTAAGGTTGTGCCTTCACTTTTTCATGCTAGACTGCCTTTCCAATAAAATAAAAAAATGTAGAACCTGCTACACAAATGTAATGTTAACCTAGATTTCTCTGAGGACAAAGGTGAATGCTATAGGGCTTGCTGAAGGCAGAGAGGGAAATGATATTAAAAGGATATTAGGGATAGAATTGGATGCATGGGACTGTACAAAGCTGAAAGGTGCAGATTGGGGTGTATGAATTTTATATTAGCTTACATATCTCTGAGATTCCTTAAGGCAAATTCTAAGAGACTTTTTAAATACTTGAATACGACTTTCTTTTCCCTACCAGATATAAATTCCTATTAATGTGTTTCTCAAGTATAATAATATGCAGAAGAGGAAGAAGTACTGGGAAAACAAAAGCTTAAAGAACATCCTAGAACACGCTTACACTTCTCTTTTTATTATTTGAAATCAGTACTTGAGCAGGGCTGTGGCTGCCCAAAGTCTGCATGTCCAGTGAGCAAAATGAACAAGGGGTTTTGATGCAATGAAAAACTCCCTTTCTAGTGTAAATCTTAATGTGAACTGTCAGGACCTGCAGTTTTTGATGTGGAACAACTAGGAACACCCAAAGGCACAGTTGGGTTTTTCCACAGTACTGTACATATGTTGAAATTATGTATGTAATTGTTGAAATACACTTTATGCCTAGCAAACCATCGTATTCAGCAGAGAAGCTGCTTTCATTGCAGCTAAATGGGGTGCAATCTGGATGTATATTTGCTGCTGTAGTGGAATAAATGTACACATCTGGAGAGATGCTTGGATAAAGTACTGGTGGGAAGGAGGGAGTGCATCAGTATGTGTTTTATGAGCATCTTATTCATGTGCAATTATGCAACTTGTGCTCAGTTGCATTGCAGTTTGCACGTGATCTGGTACTGTGAATTCTTAAGGCTTCATTTTACTACAGGGGCTTTGAGTGCCATAGAAATGTGGGGTCCCTGATACACAAAAGTGCCCAGAAATCTATACCTCATTAAGTTGTGCATGAGTACTTAAAAAAAAAAAAAAAGAAAAAGTTTAATGCTGAATGGAAAATATGTTTAAAAGCATGTACTTTGAAACTAGCATGGAAAATGTTTTGAAAGAGAGAGAAGAACAATTACTGCTGCAGTATACCATAGAAAGTAGATTATCTCTCTAAATTTGGTACTTTACTTGAGCTCAAAGATAACAGCTAAAGAAGAATTTAACAATGAAGAATACTCAGTATTTCTGGCACCCCTGTTCATTTTCAATCCTTGGAAGGGAAAACTCATTTTGTATTGTTCTAAATAAGAAAAAAATCATACACTGATGTGACTGCATGGGAGCCAGTGAAACTTCTTTAGGCCTAATGATTGAAAGTCAGAGGTGAGCGATGACAAAAGGGCTGTTCAGATGATACTACTGCTTTACAGATGATAATCCCAGATCTAGCAATAGCAGTTGGAATTAGGCTTTTAGGAAGTAATTAGGCTTTGGGGAAATAATTTTTGCCTTGATGATTTCTCTTTGTCAGAAGAGCTGACCTGGTTCCTCCGCTGCTCAGCCAGTGACCCATAAGACAGGTTCAATTTGGAGAAAAGCTGTCTCTCTCTCCCACTCCTATATGTGCATCCACTCCCTGAGTGAAAGGGAGCCTGACTGCTCAGAGCTCCCCTCCAGGGTGCATTGATCGAGGCACATGGAAGAAGACATGACCACTCACATGACACCAAACATCTAAGTCCTGTTTTCCTGAGTCATTGTTGCTGTCAAGAAAATGTTGAAGTCTGTTGTGGGTAGTAGGTAAACTCGCTGAAATAGTAATTTCCAAAATCCCAGTATGGAGAGCATTTTAAATGTTTTTGCAAGGAAAGTATCAAGGGAATTCCAGAGCAATTTCCTGAATACAACACACTGCAGAGTTTTCAGTCAGTTGTTAGCTGGTGCCATGGCTCGTGTTGCATGCAGAGTAACTGATGTTTGGTGGGAGCAGCCTGCAGCACAAGGAATAAATGGTGAAATTTATTTTCCTTTATTGCTAAACTCCTTTTTATTTGGCAGAAAACCTTAATGACAGCTACTGTAGGTGGTGGAGAGCAAGCTGGTTGCATTGCATTTTGCCCATTATCCTGCAAGCCGGTTACTTTCAGAAACCATATAATTCTGTTAACTATGCAATCAGTTTCCACTCTACCAGGCAGCTGTTGCCCAAGGATGATTTAAAACAAATGCCTGTAAATTCCAGTGGTTTCCCATCATGCAGCACTTCCCCTCATTTCCAGTAGCTAGGCAAGTAGGATGAGCACACGGGTTACTGGCACATGGGTTTCCTGGAGGAGATGGGGGTGGGTCTCATCTTGCATGATGTTGTATCCTTAGGCCCACTAAGGAGAAAAACTAATGGGATTTGGAGAAATACCTGTCTGGCTTCTGGCAGTAAGGAGTGGGATCACAGGACAAAGCCTGCAAGGAAGAAATGAAGAGGGATTTAGAAAAGGCCTAAAAAAATCACAGATTCCCAGAATGTTCAGGGTTGGAAGGGACCCACAAGGATCATTGTGACCAACACTTTAAGTGAATGGTCTGTATGGGGATTGAATCTGCACCCTTGGCATTATTAGCAGCTGTGTGTCCTTTTTGTGTATGTGCCAAAGGGTACCCAGTCATCTTAATATTTATGGTTCAGTATTTCTTCTTATCATGCAAATAATGGCCTGGCAATGAAGCTGTGGGCCAGCTGCAACATTGTCTATGCTGTTATCATCTGTAGAAGTGCCGTTCTAGCTATGGTGTTGTAGAATAAAAGAAAGTTTTGTAAAGTAACAGTAGACTTTAGTAGAATGTCCAATATGACTGGGAAAAATTTATAAGCTGTCTAGCCATAAAATAAGCAAATACTACCAGCCTTCTGAACTGGGAACGTGAGTATTTTCATTCTCTCTAGAAAAGATTTGGTATTTCAGTGCACAGAATTGTAAGTTTCTATTGTTCCACCTGATGTAGGAAGGAAGACTTTATGGCTTTAGGCTGCAGTTGAGCATCACAGATGATTTGTTGCTCAGCAGCCATTAATATAGTTTTATCTATAATTAGAGAAGGTCTAACACCTTTCTGGCCATATGGAAAATGATAAGTTAGCTCCTGTCATAACAGGCAAATAATTACTGGATAAAGTATATATATCAAAACATGATAAATAATGGTTACCTCAGCAATCCTCAGCTGGATAAAAGTAGCATCTGCCTTCACTTCCTGAATATCACGTATGATTAATCTGGAGACAGCAAGGCACTTTCTCAGCTGTGCTGTCTCCACTGGGCAAATCAAAAGTTTTCATCCATATGTTTTTAAGGAAAAGTGGGAAATAGAAAAAAAGGAAAGTATTCAGTTTGGTCTTACAGTTTTGTTTGTGGGAAGTGTATCTAAACAAAGGTTTGTTTTATTCTTCCCAGAATTTCTACTGTACTTCTTATGGGAGAGTTTCTACCACCTCCCTTGTGTCACAGAACTTGCCTCTTATTCACTGTCAGGTCGCTCATACAGATACTCTGAACTTCCAGTTTCACTGAGGAATGTGACCTGTCAATACTGTTCAAATTTGAGTTGAAATTCTGAAGCTGAAGGTGGGTGTTGGGCACTGTGCAAAGCACGTCTTACATTTCTGTTGAACCGAAGCCCTGATGGATGATGGTGGTGTTGCTGTATCAGCAATGCCCCCAAACATTTGCCTATTTATTTGATAACAAAAAGGAGAAAATAAAGACATTTCTCTGTGTATGTGCACACATTAAACAGGAAGAAATAGGGGAATTGCCGCCAGTCCTGAAGAAAATTCACTGAACGAGAACTAAAGTTCTCCTTCCACTGTTTCCGTGGATGCTTTTGAATAAAACTGCTGACCGTCTCTGCCTTTGTTAAAATTGTCAAGTATATGTAAAACCTTTACTCCTATTTGAAATGAATAGCAATATCATAATGCTCTAGGGGGTGCTGAAATTGCTCCTGTAAGTTTAGTGCTAACTTAATCCACCCCAAGTTGAGAGACAGGAAGAGGACTGTGTCAGGAGAATTAGGACTGATTTTCATTTTTGTTAATTTTGAATAATCTCAAATATCTGTACATGAATATAATTTCCTATTAAAGTATCTTTCCCCCCTTCCCTAATAAAACTTTTGAGTTTGCTGTGGCTTCTGCATGGGTATTTACTACTAAAATCAGCTTATGTAGCTTGAGGTCCATTAGCTTCCTAGAGCTTTGGGACTTTGCCTTTTGCCTCTGGAAATTAAATATTTAATACTGCTCTGTCTGTGCTTACTTTTAAAAGCATTCAACCTTCATTTAGGTACCACGGCAGAATTCATTGGGAAACAACAGCTAATGTTTCCTGCTGAAATGAAACCTGTCCCTGTCCTTCCCTTTCTACCCTCGGGGCTGTGTTAGCGTTACCATCTCAGGAACCCCTGGGGTTGCTCATGATAGAATGAAGTGAAATTAGGACCCTGATAGAAATGTGTCTGATATCTCAAGTGGTAATGTAGAAAAGGAGTCCTTATATTAGTTTGTTGTCAGTGAGATCTTTCTTTCTCTAATAATACTGCAGGATAACATAATGTGTGTATGGCTAAAATCCATACAGTATATGAGTCAGTTGAACTAAATATCTAGGAAGGATTTTTCTTAAGAGTTTTGGTTGAAATGAACAATGCACATACACAGAGTTTATCTTGCCCAGTTAAAAGCATGTTTCTTCCAAGAAAAATATGTGACATGGAAACAGACAGAATGTGTGTGATTTTAATACAGTATTTTAAATTATTTTTTTTTTTTGCTATCTTTTCTATCTTTCAGTCCCTCTCTAGCTTTTATGGTATCCTACCTGAGTGCTCTAGCCATGAAGCATCCCTCCTCGAATTAAATGTAGTGAATTTATTTCAAAAAATGCATAGTCAGTGAACATAATATGGTAAATGTCAGTTCATGTGAACACTGACTTGTAAACTGTAGTGCTGTAAATTGGGAACACTTTCAACAGGCTATCCAAAGGTTTAGTTGTGATATCAGCATTGGACTAAACACAATCATTCCAGTTTTCAGGTGTGTCATCTTGTTCAAGTCTTGTTCAGAGATTTTAACAACATGGGTTATGTGTCTTTTTAGACAGATGTTTACATTTCATGAGGCTTTGTTCTAAGTTATTAAATAAAATACTGTTGGCTTTTTTTCTTGCTTTGGTAGTTGAAAAATGCCATTGTATCCATTCAATAAGTATGTGCAGGTTTGTATTAGAAACAAATTAAAAAAAAATAGCCAGGAAGTAGAGTATTTCTTACAATTTTGTTCTGTCAGGATTATGTTCTTGATTGATTAAATTTAATAGGTGAAACTAACATCAGTGAACACATGAACTTCAGTATCTCATAAAACAAATATGAAGGAACATTTTTTCCTGTAACACTGAATGAGTGGATACTGATACAGCACTATTATTTTCTCTCAGCTCATAATGAGGTTTTAACAGGTATTTTATATGACATAAGGCACTCCTGGAAAATGAGGGAGTGATACTGTGTGATTACAGGTGGGCACTGTGCACTTCTGTGATTTCAGATTAGTTCGGGTGCCCTCTAGTAGTAATGTTATTTAAGAGGGTGGGAATATTTTTAAGGTGTTGGGTTGTTTGCTTGTTTTCATTTTTAAGTTCATTTATTATACACATCTACATTGTTAAAACTGGGGTTTTCTTTAATGTATTCATTGACTGGTTCACTGGGATGTATGTTTCATGTAAAATTATGTCAATAACTGATAGCAAAAGAACAAGATTTCTTTTAAAGTGTTTGCCTTATTCTTTACAGAAATAAAAGAGGAAGGGCCATATCATGTCCTTACCCAGGGCTACAAGCAGTAGCTGAAAGGTGTAAGGAGATTTCTTCCCCTCATTGTTTTCAGTGCAGGAAGACTTTGAAGCCGTTTTAACTTTTGTGCTCACAAGCAAAATCTGGAGCATGGAAGAGTAGGTTACAACTTTTATTAGTCTCACAAGTTCTTCAGCTTGTGTCCCTACAGTATTTTCACCATTTCAGGAAAAAGCCCCTGTGAGCATTCACTTGTGCTTCATCCCCCTACTCATGTTCTACCTCTCGTGTTTCAGGTAAGGTGCAATGGCCTGATTGAAGATTTAAACTTAGACATTACATAATTTTTCCATGGTTGAAAATTTTATCTGTTTTGTATCATGCATCTTAAACAACAAAATAAAAAAGTGAATTCATTCAGAAACTCCCACAGCAGTTGCTCTTCAAGGTGAAAACTTCACTTTGTTCTCCAGTGAAAATATTTTGTGGTATGCTAAAACTTAGTATTGCTAGTGCAAACTACTTAGGTACCTAAATCCTGCTCTTGAAAGATAGTATTTCTAATAATTTTAGCATGGCTGTTGTTTTCATGGAACTTTGTATAATTATAATGTTTTCATTAACTGGTGATGAGCATCAGTCAGTTGATACGCAGCGATACATTCACATTCAGTGGAACAATGTCCAGGGGCCACAATGACTTGCCCTTCTGTAAGGGCACAAGCTTTCCTCAGGGACCCAGAAATCTGGGCAGGTGACAGTGGAGGGTTGGAAGGGATGCTCCCGGTGGTGCTTCGAATCCACTGCAGCAGTTTTTCAGATCAGGGTGCCTTTCACCTTTACTTCTAGAAACTCTGTGGGCACAGAACTTGGTCTTACCAGCTGTGTGACTTTTACTGAGCAGCTATCAAACATCAGGTTCTGTTCAAATGCGTGGTTTCCCATGTGGTGGCTCTCTAATATGCCCTTCTGCTTAATTTCTCATTACTTATTCATATTTGCTTTTGATGTGGAGTTGAAATATCAGTGTCCCCCATCTTAAGCAAGCTTGTAGTTAATTACATGTAACTCTTGTGAGTTATGAAACTGAACTGCAATATTAACCCATGTTGACATTTGAGATTACAAACTGGAATCAGAAATAGGTATGATAAGGTTGTCTTGGTGTTAGTGGGTTTGGTCTGCTGGATTAGTGAAGTAAATTCTACTCAAGTAAGAAAAAAGCAAATATCAAAATTAGTAACTAAACAAGACTACCCTATTTTCTTTTCAAAATGTCTTCAATAAAAATTTGGGGAAAATGAGATCATGACTTTAAGCAGCATAATGTTTCTGTTTTATTAATATGCCAAGTAACATGTCAAAACAAGAAATCAAATGCAATTTGCCAATTTCTTCCTACAAAAACCCAAATACAGTGCTCCACACAATGTAGTAGGAATTTTTAATTTGATCTTGTCCCTCTAGATTGAAGTCAGCCATCAACTTTCTAAATAAATTTAATACCTTATAAATGTGATTGATTGCTGATGTGGTAATCCAGTTAGCTGCTGGAAGGTTTAATAGCTGGAAAATCTGTTTAGAGAAGAATAAGGATCTTGAGGGTAGGATACTGGAGTATTTTCAAGAGGTCTAATTTGTGTTCTTATCTTTGACATGAATTTGGCATAAATCCCCTTCTCTGTGCCTGTCTTTATGAAATGGGCATTTCTGTCTCCTCTACCTGCTGGACATGAACATGAGTATAAACATCATGGTCTCATCAACATAGATACAGACATCAGGTTCTGCAATAGGTTTTTTCTTATATTTGGGAAAGATCAAATAGGCAAATGTTACATGCAGCTTGTGTGTTATTTTAAAATATTTTAAATCATTGGGAAGAAAAAGTAACAGAGAAACTCTTCCCAAGTTGATCTCTTATACATTTGTCTATTCAGGATAATGGTAATTGTAGTTTTGAGCCCAGTCAGAGCTTTAACAGCTTTTGGTGCTGCTAGTTTCACACTGAAGTTACAGCATCTCATTAGTGTGTCACTCCCTCAGTAACAACATATCTTTATATTTAAAATGTTCTGTTGCTCGTACTCACACATACAGGAGACTTCATAATTTTAGCTTTTGTCCTTTTCCTCTGAAAAGGGTGAATGTCAAAGGATTTTTTTGGTGACAATTTATGTCAGACTTCTGCCTTTCTTTTTTTTCCCCATTAGGCAAATCTATCCTACTTATCGTTACCCCTGTTTAAAAAAAAACAACAAACCACCCACCCATATGTAGTGTGATGTGGGTATAAAAGCATACAAAGACAATGCTGGTGTGACAGCTAATTAAAACCAGGTACTTTAATGCTGAGAAACAAGCAAAAATCTTTAATGTTACTGAAAACTAAAGTGTTGTGAAGGCAAAATAGAATTGCAGAAGGCTCGTTCAACAGACAGCTCAAAAGATTTATGGAGTACAAAGGAATATGAATTACTTCCTGGAGGAAAGCTGTATTATTATGGCTCCCAAATGACAAGCCATTGTTGCCTTGGTGCTGGGAGACTTGCTATGGTTGCCAAGCAAATATAGGTGAATATAGCTTACAGTATTAGATACCAGCAAGAAAAGTATTTTAGATTAGTTAGATTTCCCCCAAATTCCTTTACAGATGATCCTTCAACCTGTTCCATTGGCTACGTCCTTCAAATTCCTTTTTAGCCTTATCAGGCAACTGTGGTATCATTCATGTTTGCACGTGGAAAAAATGAAATGTCTAATTTTTATATAGGGGTTATTTTGGCCCTAATACAAACGTTAACAGTTATGCAAAAGTAGCATTGGGAAGAGACTGTGCATTCAGATTGCTTATTTGCTCTGATCTGAATGCAGGTTATAACTGTGTTTTTAAGTACAGATGAATTAATCTAAAGCCTTCACATACCACTAGGCTGCCTTCCTTTATTATCAGGAGATTTTGTGATAAACACAGATATTTTACTAAGCCCTGTCATATAATGGTGAGTACTTTATAGCCTTGTTTTACTTAACATTTAGAACACAAGGCAGTCCCACTCTTCTCTGAAATGTGCAGCAAAAGGGCTGGGGGCAATGGCCACAAGTTGAAGCAAGGAATGTTTCAGATGGATAAGGAAAAAAAATCCTCCGTGGTGAAAGGTTTGATTTGTGGCATGGGCACTGATGCCCAGAGGGGTGGTGGAATTCACCATTCCTGGGTTAGTCAAAACCCATCTGGAAAAGATTGTGAGCAAAATGACTCCTCCTTCAAAGTCATCCCCGCTTTGGGAAAAGGATCTCACCAGCTCACCTCTAGAAGGCATTGCAACAGAAATTTTTCTGTGTTTCTATGACATACGTGTGTGTATATATATATATGTGTATATGTAAAAGTGATGGAGAATATATTACCTTATGGTTTGCTATTGACAGAGCCTCTCCAGGTGTTAAACACAGGTTAAGTTGAATTTGGAAGAAGTGGCATTTGCTTCAGGAAAAAATAAAAATAACATCATACTAGGAACTGAAGAAATGCTTTGAAGTGGCAGCGAAGATGTCATGTGTTTGGCAGTTAGAGATGATAACATTCAGGCCTTGTGGGAATAGATTCCCTTTCCCCCTCCTCCTGCTCTGTTTTGCTTCTAGAGCATGCTTTTGGCAATAGAAAATGTCATTCTATGCATCATGTAACACTTTGGTTATGTTTCCTAAAATAGAATTCAGTTGAGGGTGCAGTCAGCATTTGAAACCAACCACTGTACAAGGAGAGCAGACATAAAAGACTTGCGCTGAAAAAGATGAACCCATTGCTGTTTCATTTTCAGAGCATGTTGGCAAGAGTTGCAATCACTGACATTTTGGGGGCAGTTCCTGGGAAGTGCAGCACTCAGTTGTCTTGCTCTGTTATTGCCACATCAACATTGACACAGTTTGTTTGTGCAAATGTGTTGTCAAAATGAAAGCATTTGTTTTAAATCAGTCCCGTTTTATTTCAAAAGTGAAAGAAGACTTTTGGCATGAATTTTGCAGAGCCATAGGAGTTAATGTCTAGGAGGCAAAGCAGCAGAAAAAGGAGGGTATAGTGTGTCACAGACATGAAGAAGCTGTTTGTTCAATACATAGAAAAGCCTGGGAATGAATAGAGAATCTCTTGTCAGTAAGTTCATGACCATCTAAACCTCACTTGACTTTAAAAATGAAGTGTGGCACAAAGTAGAAGAGAGACCGTGTTCATTACAGGCATCCATTTGTCCAGAGTTTTGAGGAAGGAAGCAAGATGTGACTTTGGCATGAATGTCGTGTCTTTTTATGTGTGTGTTTGAAGGACGTGGAATATTGAGATACAGAAAATAACAGTGCTGGAGATTTAGTCTTTTGTTATTTAAGAAATATATGTATAAGATTATCAGTAAAATGCTAATTTTGTTGATCTTGGAGGCCAAACCTGATTGACTTCACAGCACTCAGGATTCCACCTTGTGTTAGGGAATTTCAAAGCAACCTATGTGATTTACAGGTCTGAAATTTAGTGCAGATCAGTGGAAACTGCCCAAATGTGCCTTGTTAATAATAACCCATATCCTAGTTTTTATTTATTATGGTGTGCAGTTAAACTTGAAAGGAAAATATTAAATGCTGAGTTTACTTGTGAATGTTTTAACTATGCTTGTTGTCTTTCCATTCAGCTTAGAAGATTTTTAAGTTAGATTAGCCTTGCTTTGCTGTTTTATGTGGTTGGGGAACATGATGTGTATAAGCCAGTGTTGTATAGACATGTTTGTACAAAAGTTTTCCTGACTTAGTGATGCTCCTGTACAACAGCACAGTTAGCTTCCATGCCTTCTCTACAGATTAGGATCAATAATGATGCAACACAAGCACTGAACATAGAACAGTGAATAGAAATCCCAGCTTTTATTTTCATAAAAATAACCAAAATATCTCTGCAATGCCTATAGAGCCTTTTAATGACTTTGAAGTATAAAGCATGACGTGTTGTTTTAATTTATATACAACAAACACCACATTTCTAAAGTTGCTATTTGGGTTTTTTAAGAGATTAAGCTGATGATAGCTGAAATGAAATGAAGTAAGTTTTATGCATGTTGCATTTTAACAAGTCTGCTGTCTCATTGGAATGCACTGCCTTCTTGTGCTACATTTTATTTTTGGAATTTAATAAGGCGCCTGTCATATCTGCCTCAAGGCTAAAGAATATCATGAGGGAGAAATCCAAAGTACTGTCATGTTTGACTGACAGGGGGCCAATTTTAATTTTTTTATGGGAGGTGGCTGATATTAACAGGCTGTAGTGCTGAAGATGCACTGCTCTACCATCTGCTTTAAACACCCTGTGTTGATGAGCCAGTAATGACGTTGCTCAGTGACATTTATCAGGTGAATTTGGCTCTGACACTCAGTAGAGGATTTTCATTAAAAAATTAATTCTGTGCATTTTACAGTGAAGCCCATTGTGATGATAGATTCTGGTACAGTGCCATGTATCTCCAGAAGCTGTTCTAATTACCTGAGAAACTTGGGAAAGCAATAAACTACTACTTTCCATTTCTTGTGTGTACTCCCTTAGCATATAATTAACACACTGACTCACTTAGCTTAAATCTCTGAAGATCTCTGTCTATGTGATGATTACTAGCTCTTCAAAGTAATAAGCAAATGCACCTCAGAGGCTCAGTGGTTGGATGGCAGCAGGCTCAGAGCCTTTGTGAAGTGCAGTCTGACACTGGCATTCCCTAAATGTTCACCAGAATAGTGATAAGACACAGTAGTAGTGGAAATGCTACAACTTAGGCAAACATTTAAAATAAATACAACTCCCAGAGGGAGATGTAATCAATGTCTTCAATCCAATGGGAGAAGAAAGGTTTCCATTCACCAAGTCAGGATTTTGAGACCTGGCCATTGCCTGAACTGGAAACTGTGGATGTCTGATATTAATATAAATTCTTTTTCAATACTTTTGTAATATTCTTTTATCTTAATAACTTTTTCTTTAATTAGCTAACCATTAGGAAAAAAAATAATTTTGTCTAAGAAATTAACTCAAATGCCTTAAAACGCAGAATCCTTTAATTATGTTTGGCATTTAAGCTAGCATCTTTTTCTGTTCTTTGATGTGTCAGATCTGAATGTGTCCATCTCTGCTTCAGAGTGGCTTTCAGGTGACTTGGCAGGAACAAGAAGTCTTACCGTAGATTTTCAAGCCCCTACAAGTGCACCCTGGCACTTTGACTTGACAATCTTTGTAGGAAGAAGAAAGACTTAGTAAAACATAGTAGGAAGGGTTGTGGCTCAGTCTTCATTAATACTCACCTCTGTTAAGCCAGATTATTTTGCAGTGCCTATTTGCTTTGAATCAAGGCTGAGTATAAATTCTTTGGAGTTTATTGCATGTAGAGAGTGTGTGCCAAGTTTATGCAACTAACTAGGAGAGATGATGCTTCCTCCAGCCAATAGTTAAAGTGCCATATACAGAGCATTGCAGAGCAGCATGAAGCTGATTTACTATATCATGGAATATGATGATATCACATCAAATGATTGGGGATATGATACCCAAGCAGAGCAGCTGACGGCACAACTGCACTGAGAAAACAAATCAGACAGATTGCATAGCATTATGCTGCTGATCATCAAAATGCTTAAGAACAGCTTAATGCAAACCAGGTGAGTTACCCATTAATGTCTCTGGAGATGATTTGATTAGCCATTTCTTCTAGTCAGATAATTTTAGATTACAAACATTCTGTATAAGGTATTATGGCTTCTTTTCTAAGTAATCTCATGGGCTTTGTTGTTATTGGAGAGATTTATTCTTTAAAAACAGACTGTAAAAGTTCTTATCAGCATTTGTGATCAGAAAATTTAAAAGGAGTTTTCAGATTTGTTGACCTTTTGGAGGAAGTGGATTCATTCTCTGACATTCGGGAGTGTTTCTCCTTCTTTCTGATACAGAGGAATATTTTTTTCATTAGTAACTTAGTAACATAAGTACTTACAAGTGTATCATTTGTGTAGAACTGTTGGTAACCTACACCTGGCTTGGAAATCATATCCTAATGAGAGATGGTAAAACCCCCTATATTCACTTAATAGGAGTCACAAAAGAAATAAATTTGTGACCTTTTGAGAAGGGACTGTTTTGGGAGCATTTTCACAGCAGGCAAGTGCCCTGTGCATTTACCACCTTGCTGTGTACCTGCCTGCTGGCCAACCCTACAGAGGTCATCTGGGGCAGGCCTTCAAGTGCCCTTTCTAATGGGGAGCCCTGGTGAGCATCCACTTGATCTGCCCCTGGCTATTGTATCATCTCCCTTTCCCTTCTGTGGCATGGCTCTGTCACTCCCTGAAGCAAATGCCAGCCAAAGATAAAACACTGGATAGCTGGGAGATGGGGTAAGGCAGGAGGGCTTTGCTTCAATGCAGTCTGCTTCTTCAGGGATATTCAGTTTCTGAACCTTCCTTTCCCTGCCCTTCTCAAGTAGCAATGTTTCCAGCTGACTGCCCTGTCCAGGTGTTAGTGCTTCTGTCACCTTTGAACCTCTGTGGTGTGCTGGACCTCCTGCTGGTGGTCAAGGCAGAGTTAAATGACCGTATGGCTCCTGCTGCTGGGCTCAGTCAGCATCACTCACTGCCTGAGCAGATGGTTGCGCTGCTCAGCCTTGAGAGACAGTCTCTTTCTCTTCTAAGAGCAAATTAGCCCATGGCTGGAGACTCCTGGAGGTGCTTTTTGTGGCTTGCTTTTTTGTTTCTTGTTTTCCCACATAGAGGGCTATGGGGCCTAACAGGAGTCTGTCAGCAAGAAAACAAGCAAAATAGTAGGTGACTCTCACAACAGGAGCAGTAACATAAATATTAGTATAAGCCCTAAGGAAACCTCAGATATTTTGGTTTTGTTGCTAATTTTCAGCTATTTCATGTTAATTTAGTTTCCCACCTCTCAAAACTCTGATTGTTTCACGTTTGCAGCATATTGGGGCAAATATTTACTGGGAGGAATCTTTAAAGCCATAAGGTATTTTTAATCCCTACCTGCTGTTCATGAGTGACAAACCAGGACACAGAACATGCCTTGTTTGCCTGGGTTTTTGATTTAAACAGACAAACACAGACAAAAAAAAAAAATCCCATTCCTGATGATGGAATGATTTCTATGTATTTTCCCCTCCTACCTTCTGGAAAAAAAATAGTTGGTTGTGGACATCCTAAGCCTTTTTGACAAAATCAAAATTTATCACTGTTCATTTCAGCCACACTTCTGTAATCATTTCATACTTTTAGAAACAGAAAGGCAGATTAGGTGCATCCCTAGAGTTCTGCAATTGGAATTAGGAGCAAGAGGAAAATTACTCTGCTGAAGGAAAAAAAAATACAAAGTGGGTGCCTTTCTTCCTCTTCCCCCTCTCCCTCTTTTTCCTCTCGCTGCTTATTTCCTCCCTGAGTATATAGCACCAGCAGCTGGTTGAGACCAGATCTTCAAAAGAACAAGGATTCTGAGGAGAAGAAAGGGTCAGAGAAACAGAATTGGGAATACCTTTTCCTTTGATCAGAAGAAAGAATGTCTGAGTTAGCAGAATTCCTTCCATGGATAGTGGCAGGTTAATACAAGAACTAAGGATTTTATGATATTAATTGTTGAATCAGTGGTGTTGCAATCATATAAAATATATGAACGGTTTTTAAATTATTTTCATCAGGTGAGCACTATGTGTTTGTCTGTGTCTATTTTTCCAGCAGTTTAAGCTGTTGAAGTGAAGGATGCATCCTTCCCTTTCGAGCCATGTTTCTTTTATGATCTTGAATTTTGAAAGAAATCTTGCAAGTAGCTTAAAACACAGTGTTTGTGCAACACAAAATCAAGAAACTATTAGCTCTACTGCTTAAGTTTTGTATCTCTCACTTGGTAGGCCATTATAGTGGTATCACAGTGTACACATACATATCAAGAGAGGCAGAAAAAAGTCCAGCTTTACTCCAAAGGTAAGTATGCCATTGTAAAGGGAATACAGGAGAGGGAGAAGAATGCCCTTAAATGCTTGTGGAGCAGCAGGTTCCAGAATTCCCTATGCAGCTGTCAGCTGCATAGTGGAAACAACTTGCATGATGTAGAGGAATTGCACAGGAAAAAAAGATTTTAGAAGCGTGGCAAGGAAATTATGTAGGTTTTAAATCTTGATATGATTGCTCCTACAATTTGTGGGATGAAAAATCCAGACTATTTGGAGCTGGAAGCATCTAGTTGAATGTTGGTTTGTGTTTGGGTGCAGCAGAAAGGAGTGTCTTGAGCGTACCGACCGATTCAAAAAGCAGCAGAGTTTGGCTTCAGTGAGTAAGTACTTTCTGATTCCCTCCTTTTTCCCCTTAGGATGTAAAAGGACAGATGTTTATTAGCAGATATTGCTAAGCTATGTGGTAGTGTTGGAAAGAGTGCACTGAATAAATAGAGACCGGTTTAGATGCTAAGAAGGCTGTGTAAGAAAATTGTGGTGTTCTCGTTGAAATGAGCTGTCTCAGTGAAGCAGGCAGACTAACCAGATGCACTTATCAGGCACTGCTGCCCAACAATTTGCTTGTTTTCTTTTCTCCAAGTGCTGAAAGCTGTAATTCTTCAGTGATACCAATTCTAGTGACATGTATCCTTTTCTCCTTTTCTCTTTTTTCTCTCCCCCCCTCCCCTGGTTCCATTTGTTTCTTAATTCCAGTTGTGTAACTTTATTGATCTAGAAATCAAACCACAACCATTCTCTTTCAGTAAATGGATGGGAAATAAATAGAAAGGTTCTGAACAGGCAAATATTTGACAAGATAAACCAATTGGCATTTACACCAGAGAAGCTGAAGTTGCACTGGTGCCTCAGTGTTCACTTCTCTGCACAAGAAATCTTTGCAGATTGCACTCTGTGGACTAAAAGATCTGATTGATATAAGGGACAGCACCTCTAATGTGTTCATGGCCTTTCTTGCCATGAATAAGTGTTGCTCTAGTAACTTTTGGGAGTGTTTTCTACATTAGAACTAAAGTTAGGGGATAAAAATATTACACAAGAGGTTTTCATAGCACCTCAAACATTAATGTCTTTCCCATGAAATTCCTAATGCTGTCAGGAAGAAGAGTAGTGCTGCTACCTTAGTCATGCAAGTCTGGCATTATACCCCTATAAATGCATCAGGGTGAACACCTCATAGATATGAGGTTTATGTATAACATTTAGTAAAAGTCTTGTCTCTTTTATGCTATATACCATATGAAATCACTCTCCTGTGAAGAAGTTCTGCTGCATAATTATTGATTCTTATGTTCCCGAGTAGAATTCAGAAACTAGTCTGCCCTTTTTGAAGTACCACTTTCTGCAACACCTAATGAAGAACTGTTTCTTACCTTAAGCCAGTTTTCAGCTGTTTTTCTGGCATGACAGTGATTATTTATGTGTTAGAAAAAAAAGCCTCAGAAAGTTTAATATATTTAAAGTGGGGGCATTTATTTAATAGTATGCTGATGTTACATAGTTTTGTAAGTTACTAGTTAATAAACCAATTAACTAGGGAAAATAGGAAATAAGCTGTACTGAGTTTTTATAAGGCTGAGATTTTCAGAGACCAAAAAAGAAAAACAATTACCTGAAATAGAAAGTAAGTGGTCTTCTCATCTGTATAAGAAAGATTACTTCCCTCTCTCATTTGTCCAGTTTCAGAACCCAAACCTGTGCTGAGCTTCTGATTCGTCTCCTCCTTAAAGGTCACACGGGATTTTCAACAGGTTATATTTATGCCATAGTAGTCTAGATCTGGATAGTACGGCATATATTGCAAGAAGGAATAAATGTAGTCAACTGAGAAGATAGGATCCACTAAAGTATGCATCCAATTTCCTGAGCATTGTATCAGTGATTGTACAGGAATGAGAGGATCTGCTGGAAGCTGCAGATATTTCAGTCTGCACAACAGGACACCAGCCTTTTGAAGTCTATCAGCTGACTTCAGTTGACATGGTCTTCAAACTACTTTTTCAGTTTGATTTATTTTTTTTTTAAATGGGATGTAGTTTCAGTAGACATAGCTTCAATCACCAAAAAAAAAACCAAAAAACTAGGTAATATCATAGTGAGAGAAGACTGAAATCTCCAGGAACCTGAACTTTCCCAGTAACAGCTGTGGCCACTGCTGAATTTTTAATTTCTATTGTTTATTTTTTTTTTTTTTTGTAAAATGCCTCTGGAACAGCATTATAATAATAAAAATTGAAGCTAAATTCAATTTACAATAATTTACTCTCACACTGCTAGTATAATTTCAGATATGAAACGTGATCTAATAACTGATTCAGCATTTTTCTAACAGTTATTTGTAATTACACACATCTGTGTATTTTTATTCCGTTTCCTATTGACTTGTTTGGTCCACTTTTCATATCTTAGGAAAGATGACTGTAGGTTCTGGGATATATCTGAGAGGAAAATGGAAGGTGGTGAAAAAACCTGAAAATATTCTGAACTTGGTCAGTGTTGAGGGTATCCCAGGATTTCACATCTTTAAAAAGAATGAGCCCGATTTACTTTTAAGGTCTGCAGCTCTTTTGTCTGATAAATTTGCTGTTACCTCTTACACATAGCAGGTAAAAGTGTACACCCAGACATACGGCTTGTGCATGTGTCCTTACCTATAAAAACCCATGATGTTTGATCATGCCAGAAAGATCTTTGGTTTACCCCCCCTTTGGCTTTGTGTGCCGGAGTTCTGCTGTTAAGCAGCGCTCTGGTTTGGCTGTCACTTGTTCAGTTATGTCATGTGTGATCTTTTCGCTCTTCCATACATTTTCCTTTGTGGCTTAGATGAAAGTCACAAGACTTGGGATGAAGTGTGTTTTTCAAATTTAGAAGGGAACACTAGTCTACTAGCTCCCACATGCCAATGCCTGGACATTGGCAGGCAAAACCAGGACAATATTGTCATTTATTTAAGAAGCTAGAGGATGTAACTTCCTGATTTAAAAGCACAGGCCAAACCATAAGTATAATTCTTTTTCCCCCAATGATACTTGTCCTTAGGAATGAATGGTCTTACTCTGCAAAAACAGGATCTTGGGTGTGAAAACAAGTAGGTGAATGTACGTATCTAATGTTACTAGGTTGGACAGTTCTCTTTATGTGGAAATCTGCTGCTCCATGCTTAACTTTGGCATCACTCCTGAGTGCCAAAGAGACTTTTGTTTGACCTCTGTTAGTGACCATTCCAGAGCTAGCGCTTTCAGCCACATGTGGAATAACAGCTGGTGGCTGAAAAATCCAGGTGCAGGTGTCAGGAATTTATTTTTAGAGCTGTGCCATCTGGGACTTTGGGTGTTTTGTTGTGTCTTAGCTGTCTTCACTTCTGGCTTTGGTGGACAATTGAAATGCCCATGGAATGTTTGCTGGGTCAAACCATTTATGGCAGTGCCATGTCATCCTTGATGCTCTTTGCATTGAATCACTCTTAAGTGAGAGTGATTTAACTCCATTTATGCATCATTTGAAAGAAAAAGAACAGTTAGTCTTGAAATTTGGGAAGGCCACTTGGTATGTTGAACATTACATAAACATGGTCAGCTATAGATTTTTTTGGTCTGAAAATCATTTATCAGTCAGAAATAAAATCACCATTCTTTTGCCTTGAAGCAAATCACATAATTGTATTATTTTTTCTCTTTGTGATTGGATAGTATCTTTGAAGCTTTTCCCAGAGCAGGTGGCAGTGTTTCTTTGGCACCAAGTGTTTGATCAGACTAAAGTTATACTGGATTGTTAATGAAAAGTAGTGTATAAAAACATTCTTTTAGTATAATAAAAAGAAATACTCATCAGTTTGTTCATCGATAAGGTTCTAAAAAAACCTGAAGAACAACACCCCCACAAACAAAACCAAAAACCAAACCACAGTGGTAAAGTAGGATTTTCTCTAGTTTTAATCACTTTTTGTTTTCCTCTACTAGGTTGAGGAATGTAGTTGTAATGTAAATAAGTTATTTCCAAGTTAAAAGACTTCTATGACATGGAACTGTAAGATGTCCAAAAATTCAGTGTTACAGTGCAAATGGTCTCTGTCAAGAAAATACATTATTGGGAGAGTTGGACCAATTTGACAATTAAAAGTGATTGAGAACTCTTCTCAGAGGAGAGATCTCTTTTAAAGCACTGGAAAACTGCCTGTGTAATGTGAGTTAATACAAAGTTATGCATTGGTGAGCTATCCAGATCAAGGCCCTCTTGTAAACTTTATGCTGCACTATAAAAAAAAATGCCAGAGCTGGCAGTGAGTAGCAGCCTGGGTCATCCTTGGACCCTGCCCTGAACCCCGGTGACAGGAAAGCAAGCAAAAGCCACCTCTCGCAGAGATGAGGACGGAGGCAACTGTGCTTTGTAATGACAGAGAGCAGCTGAGCAAGCGTCTCCACACCCTGCTCCCACCCTGACCTGCAGGACACTTCCTCGGGGTCAGGAGGAGGTCAGTTCATTTTGCAAACTCACCAAGGCGTTCCGTCCCCAAGTTGTGTGCTGCGAGTGCCGGCGGTGCCAATTAGCGGCAGCTGCAGTGGTGGGGTGTGGGATGTGGACAGCTGGCGGCTGGGAGCTCAACCCGGACAGCCCTCCTTCCGCATGCAAACCAAACTGAAAAGGAGTACCAGCAACATGCTGTGTTCTTTCTGCGTGATTCGTTTATTTCTGTTTTCTCTATCACCTTTAGTTTTGTTTGTGTTGGGGTTTTTTTGTCTGTTTGGGTTTTTTTAACATGTCTCTGTTTCTTTGCATTGTATATTTCTGTTATATATGTGTATTTCTATATTGTATTCCTTCCCACGCAGCAATGTTTGTTGTGATACATACTTCAGCATAGCCTTCAAGATCATCTTGTCTAGCCAGGGCTTGCTCTTTATCTTAAGATGATGTGAAAATAGGCTAGACTAAGGAAGAAACTGGAAACCTTGTAGGAGCCACAGTAAAACATGAGGAAATACTTGAGTTTAAAACTTTGAACATATTTTTTGAAGTGTGAGCAGAGCCAGTAATTCAGTTCAAATCCAATTGACAGACCAAAAGTACAATTAAAACATCTGAAACTCTCTTCATGCTCAGAAGAGAGGGCAAAAGCCGTAAGTAGAACTGCTCTCCTGTCCTTAGACAAAGTCTGTCTTGGTCATGTTTTAGGTGGCTACTTGGAGAGGCTTCTTTTACTGTCCCCCTTCTCTATATTGGAATTATTTTATCATTTCCTGGGCTAGGAACTGGAAAGTCTGATGTATAAAAAATCACTTGAGTCCTAGGGACAAAGATTTTTCCTGAAATCTTTGCATTTCAGATTTCAAAAGATTTTAAAAAAAAATCTTTGAAACACTCTGAGGATGTTCTTTTTTCAAAAGGATCCTTGACAGAAGAAAGAAGAGCAGCATCACAAAGCTGTCTGTTTTCTTAAATAATGAGTAAAGGGAACTGGATCATCAGACTTCTTTTAGTCTCTACAGCAACATAGTTTAAGCAGAAACCTTGAAAATAATTCTTTTTGGAACTTGGCAACCGCACACACTCACAAAAAAAGAAGTAATAAGGAAAAGTACATATTACCTCATCTATAGGAAACCCTATAAAGTGCAGCAGCTCCTTTATGTTGTTCTGATGCCAAAGAACACATTTCAAACTTCATCTTGTGTATGAGTAAGATTTGCAGAGAGTTTACTGGTATTCAGTCAAATACCATTTGTCTGACTGGATTCATCTCAGCCCTACTGAAATACAATGCCTTGAGGCTGCCTATATGGTAATTTTCACTGCTTCAATTTTGTACAGTCTGTCTTTATGTGGAGAGGTTGAAAACCAGTTACAGTTGCATTCACTAACTTTAGCAATACTTACAGCAGCTCTATCATGGAAACAAATGTTGCATCAATAAGAGTGACAGCAAACAGATGACCTTTATATGGGTGCTTCAGCCTTCCATAGTACATGTGTTTGGGACTAAGAGGGAAGTCTCTGTATATGATGTAGTGTCATCCAGAAAGCATTTTTTTTGTGTATGTGCATGTATATATCTCCATCTATAGACAGGGGCACTAAGAAATTAGAATTTACATCCATAATCCTAACAAAAACAGACTTACAAACCTGGGTGCTTCAGATGCTCACTCATCACCTCACTTCTCTGTTATATTCTCTCAGTTCTTCATACTGGTGGCAATTTGAAGTCATTGGCCCGACTTCTGTATGGGTTTATGGTTGGACCTTGCAAGACATTGGCAACTCTTTCATCATGGGAAGTGTCCCACTAGGAAAAGTGAGCCTGTTATCTGGGGACTTGAAGGTGACAATAGCCAAAAAAGTTATGCATAGCAGCAGAACTGGTGTTCACATGACTGTTTTAAGGAGCCTAAGAAAGTTCAGTCTGTTGTAAGTTGGTGTATATTTGCTAAGGGGAAGTCTGCAGGTCCGTTCCAAAGGGACAAGTTAGATGTCAATAAATTAAGAATGTTGAAAACCAGTGCAAGAGGATAGTGCTCCTACTTTTCCATTTACTTCTTCATCCAAGACAGGAACTTCAGCAAAGAAAGGACATAAAAAATGCTTGCAGTTGCAGCAAGAGAACTTTTGAAAGTATGACCTTTGAGTAGGCATATTTTAAAGTCTTTATTTAGTTAATGGTTGAAGTAGTTTCATTTTCTTTTTAATTAAGGAGTTACTGTAGGAAAAAAGTATGTTGCTTATTTTTGGTGTTGGTTTAGTATAGTGCCAAACTGCCCCAGGAGTTATTTTCTGAGTTCATTCAGTTTTTACCATTCTTCTTGATGTAGTGTGGGGATTAATACCAGGTATCATGGAGATTGTTTTGTCCTGTAGAAAACTGCTTATGAGAATCTGACTTGAAAATATAAACTCCAAATAGTTGAACAAACAGGGGTTTGTTTATCTAATGTGGCTGCATAAAAGATGTAAGAGTTAATAACTCTCTGTTCAGTGATGCAATCCATCTCTCTTTGTACTAATAGGAAATAAAATTGCCTGGAAAATATAAAAATGCAAATGCATGCTAAATTTTTCTCCAGTAAGAATCATGAAAGCTGGAACAAATTAGTAAATCTGAAGAGGTATAACATTTAAGTCTGGCTTAAGAGTAACAGGTACACAATGCCTGTTAGATAGTTACTCTTAGTCATCTTTGACCTGTAGATGGTTGAGAAAGGGGAATACCAGCAGCAGGAATAATTTTAATGATTCAAAATAAGAATCTTTTGTACAGCTTATGGCACATGAAAGTCTATCAATGTAGGTGTTGTCATCCAACATATACAAAGTTGGGCTGTGAAAGTTAGAATTGTCAAGGTCTGCTTTTCAGCAAGAGGTACCTTCTGCAGGCAGCAGTTTCAACATCATTAGCTGACAGTATGGGATTGTGGACTGGGCGTCTGTAAGAATGTACATGTGGAAAAATAAGACTGTTGAATCCCACTCCTGAAAAATTCAAATATTTTCAATTTAGGACTGAATACATCTTATCTATGGTACCTGGAAGGAGTGTGTATTTACTTGGGAAGGAAATAAGGCAGGCAGAACAAGCTGAGGTGTGTGTGTTAGTGCATCTGTCTGCAACGAAATCCCATTGTGGAAAGGACTGGGTCAGTGTGCATGGAAGAAGTGAACAATAATAATAGTAATAATAATAATAATGATAATAAAGAAGCATTTTCTTTGTAAGTGGGGTGGTTCCTTCAGCTCATGCATTAGTGCTTGTGCTGAAGAAGACTAGTAATTTATTGATGCAGATGGCTATGTAAAGTGCATGCAATTTGTGAGGGGGCTTGACCCTTGACTGATGGGCCATATGTTGCAAAGCCCCAGGGGCATCATTTCACTGAGTTCTCTTCCTCTCTCTGTCTTTGCACCTATGGTCCTTGTTCAATCACCACATATTGAACTATAGACTTACTAACTCCCCCAATAAATCTCCAACTAACAGCTCACAAAGGCTATAACTTAACCCCTTACATACAAAGAAGCACATAATTCTGCACTGAATTTTTCACACTCATTGAAATAAGTATTACATGACCTAGCTAGTTATCAAGGACCAAGATGTCATAAATAGGACCACCTGCAGGCTTGTCATTGTCTGCATAAACCAAATTCACTTGGAGCAGTCTCAAACTTTAATGCGAATATGGTGTTATTGAGAGCTGTGCCCTAAATGCACACTTGGGTTGTACATTACTGTTGACTTGCATTTCTCAAATACCACGAGTGAAACACAGTAGAGCACCTAATGTTTCTAATTTACTGTCTTATCTTGTCTGCTACTCTTTTTATATTCTAATAGGGTTAACAGCAAGTTCTTCATGACCCAGGCATAAGTCTTCCATTGCACAGAGATTTGACAGAGTTATCCCAGTAGACAATCTTTCCATAATCCAATAAAATGGATCAACATTTTTCTCTCATAGAAACCCCTGTATATATTCATTAATATATTCATTTGCAGTAAAATCACAGCTGCACTTTATTTCATACACTATCCTTAAAGTGTATGATGCTGCAAGCCCTTCCTCAGCTGGGCTGGCCAGGGGGGTTGTGTGCTGTTGGCTGCTGTTTAGCAAAGCAGCCCTGTAAGACAGATGTTTATTGCCATTAAACTGTTTTTATATAAGAAGCTGAACAAGCTACACAAAGCAAGAAGCAGTGGTAAAGTCTGTGTAAGATTAGTGCTGATATAGCCCTTTTAAGTATTAAGAAGTAAGCCCATACACCTAGCTAATGTAGGGATTTATCTTTAAAATGCTGACTTGAAATTGGACAGGCTGGAATTTTTCAGTAAATTCATAAAAGCAGAGAAAGAAAACTGTTCTAGGTAGATAATGAATATTCATTCCTCTTTCTCCAAAAAGTAGTGCAAGGTGATGTTTAGCTGGGAGGAAGTTTTAGCATTGGCTGCAAGGTCATGACTTTACTAGAAAGAGATGAGGCATTTGACACTTTTTTTTTTACAGTGGTATAGCCTTGTATAGTAGTTTCATGTAAGAAGCTTTTTGTGATCCTCCCAAGTTCATTTTGGCAAAACTTCCTGATAATGGGGCTTTGTGTGAATATGAACTGTACTTAGTCAAGTTATTATGTACACTTTTATACTTAAGAAAGGTATGAAAACTGTAATTAACTTGGGTAGTCATTTTTCTGTAGTGTAAAGTCTGTGTACAGGTGATGCTTTTGTTCATGATTCTTTGGAGGTAGAATGTGAAAAAAGTCAGAGCAATTTGGAGTTCATCAGTGAATCTGAACTAATGATTATGATGTGAAAAAAAATGAGCTTGTTGTAAATGAACAAATTTGTAACTTCCTCTCCTAGAACTGCTTCCTTAGCAGTTTGTGATGCGGTCAGAAAGCAAGCACAAATCATGTGCATTAATCATGCACATTGTTGTTTTCAATCATGTGTGTTCAGGCCCATAGGCTTGCTAGTTTTATTCATATGGATCCTATTTCTGTGCTGTAGGCTCTGCACCATTATTTTATTACAAGTCTTCAGGCTTGAAGTATTCCATGTAACCAGAAGCCACTGATAAGCATTCCCCCCTGAGGTTATTATTTCACAATTAAAGTGATGATATTGAAAACATTGATGGCAGTGAGATTTACAAGGGCAGAGGTCTTTACCATTACCTAGAATACCAGAAGCAGTTGAAAACATCAGTTTTGAAATTTCCTACATGCTTTCGTCCCCATGGAAGAGTGGATATGTATTTCAGTGTATGTTCTGAATGAGCTGGGCTAGCTTATAATTTAATGTGCATTTTATACAGCTTGGGTCAGAATTTCTCTAGTGACCATTTGTGTGCAGTTTGAGTGGGCTTTATTTCCTTGGCATGCCCACTCACATCACTCAGAGCCCCATTCAAAAGACAGAAGCAGGACAGAACAATATAAAGAACTTATTTACTGTTTTCCAACTAAAAAACACCCAGACAAAAGTGTAGGAAAGTGTTCAGGTATCATGCAGATAGATTGTCTATCACATTGCAGTAGTATTTCTGAAAAATGTGAGTGTCAACAAGAGTCTGGAACTGGCTGATGTGAAATATTAGAAGGTAGAGAAAGACATTTGTTTGCACTGATCATAAAAGAAGCTGTAGAGAGCTGCCTGGAAGAAATTGTGTTAGTGAGCCAGCACACTGCTGAAAGTCATTACCCTCGTGAGTTCCAGGTGTCAGTTTGTATATTATCACTGCCATGCTACATGTAGTGAAATGCACTGTCCTTGATGAGTTTGGGGTTTTGAGAGGCAATAACAGACTATCTTTCCTGTCAACCACAGTTCTATCAACTGCTTCTTTTTCTGAGCCTCGGGATGGGCATTAGAGATACTGGTTGAAAATTAGTGATTAAAATTTTTACTTTTAGTGGTTTTATTTAGAATAGGTATGTTTATTTGTATGCTCTTTTTTCCAGGTGAATGGAAATTAAGAGAGCAAGAAAGATTAAGTGAATTCCGGTTCACAGTGGTGCAGTTTTCAGTAGCTACTGCCCAGCTTTTTCAGCTTGGGTGTCACATGCAGCATTGGATTTGATACACAGCAGTGGTTCGGACCACAGTCTGGGATTGTGCCACTTGCACTGATCTGAGAAGGATAAAAAGAAAATATTGAAGGTTGCACCAAAGTGGGTGCTGGAAATTCTGAATTAATTTCCTACTTATGCCACTGTATAATCCTGAACAATTTACTACTCTTGGGAATGCCTCAGTTTTTAATGTGAAATAGTTTTACTATCTTGATTGGTGAAGCCTGCTCCCTACCTCCCATCTCCTAAGCAGACATATAATTGAACAAAAAATCTCCATGTAATTTCAACATAGTAAAGTGCAGGTCTAGAAATTAAGCTTATTTCTAGGAATATCCTGAAACACAGTCTGATAGAAGTAAAAGTTTGCTATGACCTTTAAAGAATAAAGCTTCACTTGCAAGTGTTATGTTTTGTTGGGGTTTTTGTTTGTGTTTTTTTTTTTTGTTTGTTTTGTTTTGTTGGTTTTGGTGGGTTTTTTTTGTCTTTGGAAAATGTAAAGGAGAATAGGTCAAACTTCTCTGTCCTGCAGCGTGAATCACTTTTACAATCAGATCAGCTGAGTAATTGGGGAAAAAATATCCTGTAGTCAAATAAGGGAATTGTCAGTTATGCCATTTAACATTTAGAGTAATTTCATTGATGCCATCATCAGTGTCTAAATCATACTGTCCAAAGCCCAATGTAGCTATCATCAAATTTAATGAGTTTTAAGGGAAGGGACTATGTGAACAGATTTTTGAGCTTTAGAAGACAGATCATAAAATCAAAACCAGGTCCTTTTGTTTTAAGGAACTTTTTCAGTCAGAATAGAAATGTATTGTATGAAACAGGTTTCTAGTAAAAGTGGTAAACCAAGAACAGTAGAAAGATCTCAGTCTTCCAGAACAATGATTTATTGTTGTTATTGTTGTTGTTGATCTCCCATTGTAGTTTATTTGTGGTAAGCTTTTATCCTGAAGAAACAGTAATTGAATTGGTACTGAAGAGAAAGTTGACATACATAAATAAAAAAAAGGACATCTTATGTCTCTATATATTTCAGATGCATTTTCATTGTCACCAAAAGCTCTAAAGACACTTATAGTAAATTTCAGCTACTTCCTTCAAGATTAATTTATTATCCCATAATCTTTGTTTATGATACAGGCGGAATAGCTAAGTAATACCAAATAAATCAGAGTATTTTACAATGTGAAACACTTTATCGTATTGTATTTTCTCCCCCTCCATGAAATTTTAGACACACTTCAGTACACTTGAGATACACATAATGAAAATAAGACTTTTGTATTGGTAATGAAAGCTAAGAAAACCAAGTATTTATTTCCTTTACTGGGAGATGGTAAGGATTGTTTGGGCTTTTTTTCTGACTGCAGCACTGAGACCCCATGATTTCTTCTTGAAAAAGGCATCTTTACATGTATAGACAAATTACCAGTGCCATCACCTGTGTTATGTTTGCTGACTCACGAGCTCTTAAGTGCACTTAATGGGCTGGATGTCAGGGAGACAGTAATATGACCACTGTTAGGGCACTAACTGTGGGGTTGGTTTTGTTAATCCTTTTGTGTATAAGCCTTATTTTAATTCAGCACACACAGCCTGATCCTCCTTGCTGTTTATTTCCAGAGTAATATGACTGAGACCCATCATCATCTCTTTCTCCGATTTCAGAGTTCCCTTTTTGCTGATTAGTGCAGAGATTTTAATCTGCAATTTTATTTACAACAGTCAGAGCAGTCTCAGGGGAATAAAGGAAGCTCAGGGGGACTGAGCAGGTTCTGCAAAGTTGTTATTTGTTGCTGCATAGACTTTACTCTGAGCTCTCTTTGGTTAAAGTACTAAAAGCACATAACCCACCTACTGCTGTTCTCATCAATGCTGTGATACTTCTGACAGTATAAATATGGAGAAGTTTGTTTTCCTTCATTATTAAGTCACCTTCCAGTGTATTTTTCTTGGGTGAAATATAAAAGAAGAGTCCTCTGTGTATTTGTTTGTGTGCCGGTTTCAGAATAGAGCCTTATCCCTGGATAGAAATTAATGTGTCAGGCATTACCCAGAAGAGTATTTATAAGAAGCAGCTGAAGAATTAAGGGAACAGCAGAGTTGTGTAAAGCAAACAAAGGAACACTCTGTGATTAAATTACTGCTTGATGGGCTATTCTTAGCCAGTTTGTTCTCCCCAGAAATCCACCCATTATCTTCCTATTTTTTGTTGGCCTGGTTTTAGTGTTCCTGTGAAAAGCTGATGACTTTAATAAATAGTGGAAACAACCACAATAGGAAGGCAGAATAGAGAATTCATTATCTGTATGTCAAAAGCTATTTCATGGATGTGGGTGGTTTCTATATCAAGCATGGAAGCTCTGGAATATAGGATAATGCCATAGCAAAAATGTGGTTTTCCCCATTACTTTCCCAGTACAGTTTCTCATTGTTTTTCATAGAATGAATATATTCATGCAATCTTCTACCCAGTTTTGGGAGGGGGACCTGTTTTGCCTCCTGAATGCCTTTATTAGCTAATGTAAGGCAATGCCACAGTATTATTTTCTATGCCCTTTATTAGTCTGTAGTTCTGGGCTTTAGTTCTTTATTTTTTTCCCCCTTGTTTAATGAACTCATACATTTCCCTGCAGATAGCTTAAGGGAGCATTTAATTTTGAGCATTTATTTGGTTAATAATAGCACTGATATAGGAGGAGTAGGTGAGTATGATTTCACTCTGAGTGAAAATGGTCCATTTTTTCAAACTCTTCTGCATTATCAAGTTATTCTATCATCTCAATACTTTTAGATATCTCCTGGACATGGGGGGGAGGAAAGGAAGGACAACTGTTGATAAGAACTTGGGTTTTGTCCCTGCTCTGGAATATTATTAATTTTTCTAAACGGAATTAAAGTGTTATGATAACAAAGAACAAGATGCATTGTTTTTCCTAATGGGTAGATGATGAAAGGATAAGTAGGAAAACTGCTTAATGTTTCTGTTGGGTTGTAATCCACATGATTTGTGCTTTGGGAGAAGCCATGAAGGTTTCAGTTGTGCAATTATTCTGCAATTATTTTTATTTTGCTGTCTTTTCAAGACCTCAAAAGAATGACCTGTAAAGTGATTTGAAAGTCATAACTAGAGGCAACATACAACCTCACAATAAAGTGGAACAGAACATTCCCTTGCTGGTGGTGTTGTGTGCCTTATGACTTAGCTGATAGAAGATGGGGCCACTCTGGATATTGTGCTTTTGAGTGACCTTGAGGAAGTTACCAAAGTTATGCTCTGAGGTGCCAAAATAATATTGAGTCTGTGTGTGTTCTCTCTCTTGGAATGAACAGAGGAGTGCATTTCCAGGTTTGTTGTGAATTCCCTTTCTACATATGGGTAAAGAGAAGCACAAAGAAATTCACCTGCCAGTTTTTCAAGTGGGGAAAAAAAGCCTCATGAAAGATTTAGGACTAGAGAATCTTGCCCCTCTGCCTTTTCGTATTGATACTAATGCAGTACAAGTGGATTTACAAACCAACAGGATTACTAGTGAAAGCCAAAAATTGGCCATCCTCAACAAAAAACAAACAAACAAAAAAAGCCCAAGCCAAAGCAAACGAAAAAAGTTACCTTGCAAAGAGTACTCAGCAGGCAGCAATCCCTGCCAAACTGCACCTCAAAATTTAGCAGCTCAGTCTCATGTCTCATTTGTGGTTCAGGAGGTGCTCCCTCAATGTTGTACTCAAATTTCTGTGTGCTATTGATGCTGTAAGCACCTGACTGGCACTTGACATTTAAAACTTTATACTTCATGATTAATCAAAAGTGTAAATTATATAAATGGTTCATTCCTGGAAGTCTGTTATTTTTGTAACTCAGCCATCTAATTAATCTTCAGTGAACAAAGAAAGCAATGGCACAATGTCTGAAATCGTACTGAGCTGGGGAAATGAGATACACTTTAGCATCTCAGAGAAAGTTAAAACAGCTTGTCAGAGGAAAAGGATGGTGGAAAGCAGCCACTTTAGATGGTGGTTCAGCTGAGAAAGCAGAATCAGAAAACGGCAATTGATTCACTAACTATCACAGCATCAGTCCATTCAAGAAGCTTGTGGAGCTCCCATTGCAGGTCTGTATCAAAGGAGCTAAATTAAAGCAGGCTTCCTGGAAAGGAGTGAAAGAGAAAAGTAGCATTAGGGAAAGCAGGAGGGCAGCTGAGTCTAAGAGGAGCATTGATTTTGAATTTTTCATCAGTCACGTGAATTTAAAATCAAATAACGTACCTATTGTGGCATTGTAATTCTGCATATTCCTTTATGACTCGCTTTCCAAATTACAACATTCTCTTGCTTAATGTGCTCTTTAATAACAGGTTCCCAATTCTGTGCACCCAATTTATCATTTTGTCTCTGAAAATTACAAGTAGCTCGTATTCTGAGTAAAGCAGTTTATAGTGGTTGCTCCTGAGTAGCAATACTGCCCAATTACATCAAATTATCATCTGCTATCCTAAGAAAAGAGAAATATCATAGTATCATGAATATCAATTATGTCATAACACTTGGGAAATGGCAAATTTTTAATGGGAGTCACATTATGCCTTAATGTGAGCCAATTTTACAGTGCATATAATTGTAAAATCTTTTCCCTCTTTCCAAATAAATTGTCTCCTCTGTTTCATGAGTACCAGTGTGATAATAACTCTTGCAGTGATGATGGAAAAAGTGCACTTTCATATGGAATAAATTTATGTTTTCAGATTTTTAGAGAAGTTGCATTTTACTTTTTGCCCCCTGAAATTATTTTATATTTTTTGCCAGTAAAATATTTTATTTTGGAGACAGTAATTGCTTTCAGAGCTTTCTGTATTCTCACAGACTTTAGCGTATGCATATTAGAAAGCCTTTATAATGAAGAGAGAAAAACATTTTGATGCTAAGCTGGGCAAACTGTGGCCACTCTTGAACTTCAGCTATACAGTTATTCTGTGAATAATGTAAACTTAGTAAGACTATGTAATTCTCTTGCTCACCTTGTTAACTGATGGAATTTTGTGTTTGAAAAGATTTTGTCAAGCCCATAAGATTAAAATATATTTTTAACTTCATTAAAAGGTAGTAAGGAATAATTGGCGAGTCATCTTACCTGGTTAAATTGCAAGATTTTTTTACTGTTTTCTGAACTTGACAAACCTAGTGGCAGGTGGGACAGCTCCTGATAGCAAGACACAGCCACAGAGGGATCGTGGGTATGCTGAGGCTGAATCAGGCAATGTGTCTCATGGTCTCTGAGAAGCTGAATTTCTAGGGTGAAGGCCCTAATGCAAGTCTGGAAGTAAATACAAGTATTTGGGAAAGGAGATCAAATCGAGTGCAGTACCTACTTTCTGTTGTTCCTGAAAAGGTTCCTGTGCATTTGTGATGGAGCATGTTCCTTTCGGACCTCTGGGAAGAAGTGCACCTCTTTTGGGGTCTGTTGGGTTTTTCAGGGAGGGATGTAAGTTGTCTAATGCAAAGCTGTCATGATTTTGGTGCCCTTTATGGTTGCAACAAGTGTTGACTTGTAGTCTGTGAAGGTCTGACAATTCCTGCTGCAGATGTTTAATCAATTCCTAATCCTGAATATGCCAGTGTGCAAAGAGGGGTAGTCAGTGTCCATGACAAATGGATAAAATATAGAGCTGCATTTTGCTGCATCTTTTTTTTAATTCAAACAAAATTCGATACATCCCATATGACCTCCTAGCAGCCCTTAATTGCCCTGCTGGATCTTCTGACTTCCAGTACAGTTTTTTGTTACTCAAGAAACATGTACAAATGAACCAAAGAAGAGAGAAGCATCACATCTTTCTTTAGAAACATTTGGAGTCATTGATGGTAGAAATTCTGGTCGTCTTTTCTTTAAGAAGTTGATCAGTGTTAACAGTAGGTACAAAAACTAAGGAACTAGAGTTGATGTGTTCAGTTTGAGAGGGATTGTCACTGCCTTAGGAAGTCTTCTATAGTTTGATGCATAAAAACTTGACATGCTTCTCCATTTCTAATATGATTGATCAGGTGCAACCTGCTATTAAATTCAGAGCTGAGGCCTTGTGTAGTGCACAAAACTTAGATTATACCAAAATATAATTAAAACTAAATGGGGAGGGGGGAGGAAGTTTGGATTTCATCCACATTTGGCATTTTGCCAAGTATTTTGTTCTCTAAGAGAAAAGACTCCTTTTTTTGTTTCACTCCAACTTCTAGGTGATACCAAACAAAGTTGCCAGTTCTGCCCAGATCTGGTAAATTCTGTGCTTATGCTGGATTGTGTAAAACTCAAAGATCAAACCATATATCTTACTTGTATTTAGATGAACTTCTGAGGTATCTTATTTCAACAACAATTTTTTCAATTTTTCGCAGTAGGAGCGATCAGCACTCCATGTAATATGTACTGATCCTGATCTGCAAACTTACGCTATCATTCGGATCCTGCCTGAAATCAGAGGGCTTAGGATAGCTGAAGAGAAAGGGAAATGAAACGGAAAAACACAGTTTCAGTAGAGTGCGACTTTA
>JAWWMP010000001.1:10121809-10223305 GCA_035047865.1 Dendrocincla tyrannina | reverse complement strand
CTTAAAGGAGCCTGGATTTTGTGAGCAAACTGCAGATATTAATTTGTCTGTGTTCTGGTTTAAGCCATTGTGTGGAGCCACTGAAGCAACAGACAGGCTCAAAAGATAAATATCTTTTGAGATATTAGCTTCTAATACACGTGGGCAAGTGTAAGGACAGTAACAGGTTCTGCTGAGGGATTCTTGCACACAAAGTAGATAGATGTGGGTGTTGGGACACAATTGCCAGTCATCCTGTCTAGGTTTAGGGAAGGTCTGTCTGGAGCAGAAGAAGCATGGCCACTTCCAAGTGAGCTTGTAGAGTTACTTCATAGAACTTAACAAAATGAGTGGCTGATTCAGTTTTTCATCCATGGATGGATGAAATGTGTAATGGGATGACAGAATATTCAAAGTCCTCTCAGAAAAAATAATACCAAGTTTGAAAATACCTTTTCTTATTTCAGTGCCCTGTATTTGTCATTTGTATTATGCCACTTTGGATTGAGGATATGTTTAGACATATGTATGTAGACATATAGGATATGTTTAGACTTTTGTGCATGGAAGTTCTCTTCTGTATCCAATCATAGTTGAAAAAACAGTTGAGGTTAAGGAAAGCACAAGAACCAAAAGATTAAAGCAGTGAAAGAAAATTATAGAATTTAAAAGGTATTGACATATGAGGCAGCCATGAACAGCATATCTGTTCATTGTAATTTAGAGACTTCCAGTCCATCTGTCTAGATTTTGGTTTGCACAATTGTCACACTGAAGAGCGTGTTCTCATATTTGCTCCAGACCACCCAGGGATTTCCAGTTGTTTTTAAAGAGGAGTTGCTGTGGAATTGGCAGTGGGAAGAATGCAGGGATGCAATTCTTTTCATCTCCTTCACCCTTCCCCTCCCCATCACCAAATCAAAGACAATAGTTTCACTGTGGACTACTCATTGAATTGTCTTCACTCTGCAGAGGGCACAGATGCAGGCATTTAGAAGCTTCTAAAACCTTGCAGTTATTCTCAGCCTCTCATTTGAGTTATAAAATTCACTTATGATAGTGGTAAGATGCTCCAGGTATATATTTAAAAACCCATGGTCAAACAGTGTCAGGATGAATGTATGGAATTACTTATGTAACATATGCACAGCCATGAATGTTTCACAATTTTTGGGATGCCATCTTCTTGGAATATCACTGTGTCAGAGCTCTAAACTTGCCTTTGAAGATATATCTGTCATTTGAGCTCTAGAAGAATCTTTATTAGTAGCATAAAGAAGAAAGAGTTAGGCAGGTCTAATTCCAGCTAGAAGAGGAGTCAACCACATATCCAGTAGCTTATATTAGAACAGTGTGAAACATAAGGCTTCTTTCAGGAACTTACCAAGTTTTATAATTTATCTGTTACAGAGTTAGGGTCATAGGGTTTTGTGTGGTGGTTTGGTGGTGGGTTTTTCCCCCCACCTTGTTTATTCATTTTTTATTTCTGGAGCAAAACAGCATCTATAATTTAATTTTTTTTAGTTTTTGGAACTATCATCCTGATCCTTCTAAGATACAGTTGGATTGCCTTCGGTAGCTCCGCATTAAAACATTTCATGCACATATTTATTGAAAGAAATACAAAAACCCCTGGAAATATCTAACTGTGAAAACTGTTTCGATGGAAAATGAAAGATGACAACCCCACTTTAACCATTCAAAAGGGCGTGAAAGAGCAAGAGAGATTCAAAAATTTCATTAATTGCTGTAGCATGACGTTACAAGCCACCTGCACTTCAAAGAATTTACAGTGAAGCAGATGGATTGATGAATATGCCATCAAAGATTTTGAGAATGTTTGTTTTAAAAATAAACTGCTTTCTAAGTCATTGACAATCAAAGCATACAATTTACAAAAATGTCACTGCTCTTTTTTGCTTGTACCCCGCATGGTTTTGAAAACATATCCTTATCTTTAGGAGTGGGATTCAGAGACAAGATGTGTTTCATAAGCAGTAGATTTGAAACAATCTTTGTGCTGTAAGATTTATTACCCCTTTACATTTCTTGTGTGTCTAATAACTGAGTACAGGAATGACATGTTAGTGGTTTTTTAATTTGGCTGTGTGGGTCTGGGACTCATGGAGGTGCAGAATTAGTCTCTTGGGTAGACTGACTAGACTGAGACAATAGGATAGGGTATGAGAACAGCTAACATAATAATCACAATGTCAATCTTACCAAAAAAACCCCAAAAGCCTTAGTTTTTTATTCACTTTTCAACAGAAAAGATGGAACTTTGTCCTAGAATAAGTGGATTTTTGACAAGTAGAATCTTACTCATCAAAGGGTCCAGGAAACAAGTCTTGAACCAAAGTAAATGTACTGCAGATTGTGGTTGACATCCTAAATCCAGTCATTCCAATAACAAAAATGCTACTATTTGTGCAAGGTGGGGGGATGTTATTGTTCAGAACTGAATTGGATACTGGGGACATAGCAAAGGAAAACAGTAAAATGTTTATCCTATTTTGTGTGTTTCTTCTACAATAGACTGACTCATCAAAACTTCTTTCCATGGTTCAACATGGATTAGATTAAAAACTTGCTGTTAAGTTCCTTTTGGACTGACTTTTAGAGTAAATGTCACTTTCGTCATCTTCATTTCCTGTAACTATTATAAACAGCAAAATCTGCTAATTTTTAAATCTATTTTAGTATCATCTTATACTGCGTGCTAGATGAGCTCTTCTAAGAGAAGAACTGAAATGCATATTCTTACTTTCAAAAAAAATAATTTCTAATTCTGCAGCTTGATTAGATGTTGATTGCTTCACAAAGTCCTTGTAGAGGGAGGGTGGAAGAACATCTCAACGTCGGCTGAAAGAAGGGAGAACCAAGTTTATTTCTTCACTGAGAAAAATGTCTGAATGTGAAAAATAGTAGAAATCATCTGAATTTTCTAGAAAGAATAAAAATTGGAAAGGAAATTAGAGAAAACCTAATAATATGTAATATAAGTGAAATATATAATATATAAAAGATTTTCTGTGCAGATGCTTGGAACGTTTGAACATGGATATCAAGGGAAGAGAAAACAGTGGAGAAGGGACATAAAAACCCCAGCCCTTAAATTTAAATCTTTATTAATATTTAGTGTGAGGTGCTTTAAGAACATCAATCAGTCTTTTTTTTTTTTCTTTTTTTATGTTTTTTGCAATCGGGTAGTAGGATGCTCATCTAGATCTCCCCTTTGGTAAAGAACATTCAGATGTGAAAGGATTGATGTGTCTGTGGATAACAGAGCAATTTAGTCTACAGATTGAGTCACTCTCTTTAGAAAGAAAAAGAAAAATGAAAGACAAAGATTCAAAGATGAGCAAAATGGAAATACAGCCGTGTTGTGTCAGAGTTGAGTTCTCCAAAGTTTAAAATTTCCCTGTGTCCTTCCAAGTGGTTTCATCTGACCTTCGTACATGGAACACTAAGCATAATAGACTAAATATTTACTGAAGTCTTCAACGATGAGTATTTGAACAATGCTGCTTTTTTTTCTTGCAATATCAATGACTAAGAATACTCAAGAAGAAATATTGTACTAAATACTGACAGTGTATATAAAATACTTAACAGTGTAGGAAGTGTCAGAGAAAATGTCCTTTTTTCAGTTTGTTTGAGGTTTATTCATTGTTGTACATTTTATCACTCTGGCTGGAATGTGAGGGAAAAATTAAATAAAGAAGAAAAACTTAGTGACCTTTAAATGCAGAAAAAAAGCTTATTAGTTTCATTAAGTTAATATTTACTATTCAAGGATTTGTGCCTTCACTGGAGAAGAAAATGAAGACATTCTACAAATAAAAAAAAATATTGAAAATCATTCTTGTCCTTAAATACAAAACTGTTTGTAGGACATCCCTGTTCAGAGCCATCCCTGTCCTCGAGAGACTGGTGAGACTGTCAGAGCAGAGATTTACACCCAAGTGCTTGTACCTGGTGTTCAGCCATACCCTGGCCACGCCAGCCTGTGACATAACGGTGCCCTCGGACATGATTCCTTTTTTAGCATGAACCAGTCATCCTTCAAGGACACTAGGTGGAATGCTCACTGTAGGAAAATATTGTGTTTCTACTTTAATGGGAATTTAATACTTTAATCTGCCAACTCTCCTCTAGAAGCTACAATCTCACCATTTTTTCCTCCTTCTCAAAGGTAAAATAAGCTTTGGTGAGGTACTACCGCCTTTCCATGTTCCTTTATGTGATTGTCATTTGCATTTGGCTAGGTTTCATTAGTATTATTCAATGTAGGTTAAAGTAAATGTTAAGATTATTTTTGCCTTTTAAATAGCTGAGCTACGCAGAATATGGTGAAATAACCATCTCTATATAGCACTTTTGTTTTCCCCTTATTCTTAGTATCTGAAATAATAATACAAATTAAAGCATGGCTCTTTGCTGTTGGAGGAAATGTCAGATTCTAAACACCAACAAAACCCCTTTGTGATGCAGATGGAATTGGAGAGGTTGGAAGGCACTAACTACGGGGTGTGGAGGTGGGGAAGTATGTTATTTTCTTACAGAGAAAGAGGGATTTGCAGTCTTTCAGACAGCAACTTTCCCAGATTTCACCATCCTGTCAGTACTTTGGAGTGTCATTCTGAAAGATGACTGCAGTTCAGAAGTGGGAACTAAGTGCTTTGATGTCTCTGTTCATCCTTGGCACATCATAATCCATTTTCCTCCTCAGATCACCTCAGACTCTGATGTTATACAGCAGAATTTATATTCACTGTTTAGAAGAATCTGGGTGATATCATAAATGTAATGGAATCTGCTTAAGCAATGTCTGATCTTTTTATTTGGCATGTATTTCAAAGGCTTGCTTGCAAGAATGTTAAATTTTTTGGGAAAGTATTGTCGTTTCAAGAGTTTATCAGAATGAGATTAAAAGTACTGTTACTATTTTGGTGTTTGGCTACAATTTTGTGTCACTAACCATTAGCATCTGTTGAATTCAGTTGTGTTTCAGTGCCTAAAAACCCCTTTAGTTTGTTTTTCCTACTTATTTTTTGTGCTTATAATACTAAGATCAAATATGTGGCTAAAAAACCTGATCAAGCATGAAATTGTTTCTCAGAATTGTGGGCGATGGTTCAAAAGGCCACAAAATCAGGAGAGTTGTGAAGATTATTTTTTTTTTAAGTGACCCTCAGAAACATAAGAGCATTAAATAGTAAGGATAACACATACAAATTGCTTGATAAACTGTTAATACACATTGTCTAACTGGGACCCAGGTTTAGCTTTGGCAATACCTGTAGTAGCAGCCACAGGTGCAAGAACTGGTGTAGCTCTTGTGCCTTATGTCAACTGCCACTGACAAGCAATTAGAGTTCATTATGACGGTGCTTATGCTATGCTAATTAACATTCTGTTGTGCTGTTTTCCTTGTTTGACCGTGTGACAGCCACAGGCCCGATGGTCTCTGTGGATAATCAGCCAAGGAATTGCTAGCTGAGGTAGAATTTGTGCAAAACACATTCAGACATGGATGTGCTCATACCTTCCTGCACACAGTATAAGCAAAATGAGGTTTTCCCAGGAGCTCCTGTGGAAGAACAGTAATACATACAAAGGAGGGCTAAAGAATAGTCTTGGGCTTGTTCATGCCTATAATAATTTGCTGTGTTTGTACAAAGACAGGTTACAGTGATCAGACTGTGAGTGGCTACTACTATACACTATGGGTATATGATAAGGGTTGTTTAAGGCTTGGTGAGCTAAGCAAGCTTTCCAAGTCACAGACTCCCCCATCTCCTCTTCAGACTGCAAGAAAAATGCTGTTAAACTAAATGCTTTGTCTCAAATAAGCCAAAAAGAAACTGACTTCACTGTTTGGGGAGGACTTGTTGCTTCTAGTTTGGAATGGGGACCTTGGGAGTTGTAAAACTGTCCCCATGAGCTATGGTCAGACTGTGCCCAAGTTGTTCTCTAATGAATCCTTGTCGGCTTGTAAAGGCCTGGAAGAAGACAGTGTGCAACGATTGGGAGATGAAAATGAGATGAGAACAGAGCAGGTAAATAGACAAAGTTTGAATAATTTATCCTCAAGTATTATGTTTTTATGCATTTAATGAAATAGAACTGGATTTTGGTAAACATTTTAGAGTTGGGGGTTTTTTTGCCTGCTGAAAGTTTGGTGGAATGACTTTGCTGTGGCCAGAGCCCAGGGAAGGGACAGGTGGTGTGACTCAGTCATGATACAGTCAGATGGTGGACAATTACCTCATTGTGCCGACATCCAGGGGCAGGAGCTCTCAGATGTGTGAAGCATTTCCCGAGCAGGGTAATGTGCTGCCTGTTGGGCATGACAGATAGTTTGGCAGTTTTATGGCCGGTATCAAATTGAATACATTAGGTCTTGAAAACACATTTTCATTCGAGTTCCTGCAAAGGCAAAAGATAATGGATGATTCTGACAGAGAACAAAAGACCATTATATTAGGATCTTATTTGCCTCATATATTGCCTTTCTTCATTATTCATGTTTGCATTAGAGACAAATATGTCAAGGTGGAAGTTACCTGTCTTTATTTTAGTTTTTGTTCAGTTGCTAAGTGCCAGGTCTCTGGCGAAGGATGGTATTACGAATAATGTATGAGAACCAATATGAGTATGAGGATGTTATCCTTAGAAACACCTGTAGTAGAAAGGACCGTGGATCACTCAGGGCAGAGTATCTTTGACACGTGAAACCCCAAGTAGTTTATTGTGTTTTATTGTAATTAAGGAGGGAATGTAATTTTTTAATGCATCTGCTGTCCTGGAAAAGTAATGGAGAAAACAAGGAACTATGTAAACTGCAAGTGATGACAACTTTCTTTCCTCTTCTACCTTCTCTCTGACTTCTCTCCTTAAATTGGAAGAAGAGTTAGTTGGGAATTCTCTGGCACAACAGTTTTTCTTCAGGAGACAGAAACACTGTGATTTCAGGAAACTTTCTGTGCAACAGAAGTTAGATTCTGGCCAAGGTTTCTGCCATTTTCCCTGGGGCAACTACGAAACCTGAATCCTTCTAGCCATGGCCCTGAGGTATCTGCCGCTTCCTTGCATATCTGAAGTTAGCAGCTTCTGTGGATAAAAAAACGTAGAGCCAGGAAGCCTGAAGGGTCTTGTGACAAACACTACCCAGGCTCAGAGTTTGCAGCAGAGAGCTCCTACATGTTTCAAAATCCAGGCTCAGGCTGGGGTAGTTTGTGTTTCTGGAGCCTTGACATCGTGTTTGGAGGCAGAGGTCAATGGCAGTGCTTCCTCTGAGTCTCTGTAAGCAGAAACATCAGCAACTTCTTCTTGGGAAAATGAAATCTTTTGATTTAATGCCAGTAGTAGCTTAAAATATTAAAACTTCTCAAAAAAGATGAGCTTGCCTTGCATCACAGGTTGTACTCTGTTAGCTGTGTTATCAGATCTTGTGGTCCTCTCATGAGCCTTGAAGTGCTTTGAGAAATATCCTTTATGTTTTTGGATGATCTTTCCACATTCTCCATAATTTCTGGGGGGAATGAATCTGAGCAATGACAGTTATCTATTAGTTCTTTCCCTGTCCTGAAAGTGGCGTTAACATCACCACCCAGCTCCTTTTTTTCCTAAGAAACTGATATTAGATTCTTTTTGTGAAAAATGATCAGCATCATATAACTTTGGAATTACAGAAACTATCTGCAGAGGAAACAAAATTTAAGGAATGAAAGAACAGTGGGTGTTTGAGGGACAACAACACAGTGACAACAGAGAGATTTAAAGTCATGGAATACATGGGAAGTCAAAATGGTGCGGAGAATTCAACAGCCTGTTCAGAGGAGACAGCAGAGGAATGAGGGAGTAAGCATAGAAATAAAGGAGACTGCAAGGTAGAAGATAGAAATCAAGGTAAGGGCAAATAGAGGAAAATGAGAGAGGAAGGGAAAAAGACCAGCAGAGAACTAAATGTAGGGTAGGAGGGCATATAAAGGGGGAGGAAATAAAACAAAAAGGCAAGGGGGAAGTATGAAGAAGGGAGATGAGAAGCATAGCAGCAAGAAGTCTATTCCTTCTGTCTTCAGTGAGTAGTTAAAACCCCTTTTTTCTTTTGTTCTGTGACTGCAGAGAGGGAAGGTTTCCACACCCTTTGGTGACTCAGGGTGCAGAGAGCAGAAGTGTGTGAGCTCTGGGAGGAGGGGGCTCACCAGAGGCCTTGGGAGGCTACTGGGGACTTTTCTGCTGTGAGAACTGTAGGAACTGATCTACAGTATGAATGTTTCATTTTTAGAGAGTAATCCATTGCAGTTCACCTAGTGATTGCATAGGGCTTGGGATCCTGCTGAAGTTTCCACAAGAGTAGGTGCAGTGGACATTGCTGCTTAATAGTGGAGAAAACACTTAATACTGTCTTGGCAATTGGGAATATTAATTTTATGATATTCATTGTCTAAAAGTGGCAATGAGTGTAACAGACATGATGAGAGGGGATGTTGGGGAGGTTTCATAGAAGGACAAGTCATGCAATGAGTGTTACAGCAGTGAGAAATATTCTTGAATTTAAAGCTTCATCAGTTTCTTGGAACTGAAGTCTCCTCAGGTTTGTTGGAGAAGTGGTGTGTCCACCCGGTCATTCCCACATCCACCTCACACAGCAGAACTGGAGCAGGATCACAGTGTTGAGCAGCTGCAGTTTTTAAGACTGAAACTCCTTTCTGTGTTAGGAGGGAAACAATAATTTAAACTTGCTGGAGATTAGGGTGCATGGTGTTTTCAGAGAATAAGGGTGTTTTGATATGGTGTTTTATACCAATATAAAAGGAGCAGCTTCAGAAGTGTCATTTTAGCTCTTAAAATACATTAAATATTTTGGAAATAAGTGTGGATGGTCAAAAGCATTCAGGTGTGCTTTTCATTCAAACATCTGTCAAGTGTAGGACTGGCATAGAGGAAATGCTCAACCAGTTGTAAAAACAATTGTATATAGAAAATTGTCTTTCATAAAATCATAGGGTATCCTGATATTAGCACATACCAAAAAGAAGTGATGCTGGTCTGAAAGAAATTCCCTTCAGATATCAGAAGACCAAATCTGAATCACATGGTATCTGGAGAGTACATGAGTCAAGCAGTAACATATGTGTTTAACTCTTGGCCCAAATGAAGAAAATCTTACTTGAATTGAATTGAAATGCTGTCTAGGTAGGTAGTAATATAACCATCTAACTTAGAGTACATCACAGATTTTACAGCAGCATATCTTACAATCTTCTCGTCGTGCCATTCAATATGGGACCTCAAGCTTAATATAAAAAGAAAAAAAAGCCTCCATAGTTCACAGCACAGAGCAATTTATAAATGTATGAAATGGTCAACTATGCAAGGTAGTTGGGTCACTGCCAAGAAAACATTTAGGTAAATCTGCTCTAATCTCCTTAGATAATTCGAGTATATATGTATGAATTAAGTGAAGTTTTATAATACAGTTTGGTCTTGGTTATAATACAATATTTGTCCAGGTGAGTGATTGCTAAACAAGGGGCAAAAATATGCCCTCACACTCCTTCTTTATCCAAGTTTAAATAATATTCCTCCAGTTAGACCCATAAATTGTGTACCTCATTAAGCACAGGAACCAACAATGCACATATGCCACCAGTGTCCACTTTCCTTCAGAGATTTAGAGTGATGAAAAGATGAAAGGTCTGCCTACCAGATGGAGCTTGTCAGATTAGCAATTGGAGCAGTGTAAAGAGCACTGTCATACTGGGGTTTTTTCTTTTCCTTTCCTTTTTTTTTCTCGAGACACAAAGCAACCCCTTTGTAACACATGTGCATATTTTATGGGGGGTTTTTTGTTTTATTTTTTTTTTTTTTTTAGGAAGGGGAGGAAAAGGGCCTCAGCAGAAGGTTGCTGGTGGTTGTACCACTAGCAGAGTAGCCCTTGCCTTCGGGCACTTTCCTGCTTTCTTCGTAATAAGGAACATTAGCAACCAGTGGCTCAGGAAAGGCAGAGTCAAATAAGTCTCCTGGGGACAAGTAGGCCACATGAAGTGAGAACCATTAGACAAAGCAATGAGATTATTTCTCCAGAAAGGGTTTACTACATGTGTTACCACATAGGTTTTACAGGGCTGCCAGCTCACTCAGCTTACAAATGTCAAACATGATTTAAAAGGTTATTATACTATTGGAGAGAAACAGGATGATTTCTATCACTGAAATTTCTATTTCATTCTGTTTCACCTACTGCATTTCACAGAGTCCAATATAGCCAAATAACCTGGTTTTATCTTTAATAAGTGTTTTATGGCTCTCTGATTGGGAAAAAGCATTTTCGCTTTATTTGTATTAGAAAATTTATCTCCTTTCATCACATAAAATTGTGATTAATATTACCTGTAAATCAGATATTGGGAATTTGAAGACTTGTCTTTTGGACTGAGCATATTTGTATGGTATATGTTGAAATGAGCACATTTCCTTAATTACCATGAAATTGTAGTGGTATGATTCAAAAGCAGTATGTGCTTTCCAAATACACTCTAAAGCAGTAGAGCTCTTTAAATACAGAAACTTAGATACACCTGTCTCTAGTTCAGTAAATTATATTAAGGTTTATTGTAACTGATTTTTAAAACAAAACTGCTGGAGAAAAAATGTTTTTTCATTTTGTACCCCTGGGTGTTTTTTTCTAGCTTAACAGGGACTTCTGTGGAGGTGTGCATTTAATTGTGTTTTACAGCCAGACATAATTTTAAGCAGTTGTTTCAGTATTAGTTACCCTGGTATCATATTTTGCTCCCCAATTAGAATTAAAAATTGAAATTTATTAAGTACTGGCTGTTTTGTACCTAGTTACTTTATGGCTTCCAGCAGAGTTCCTAAATTACACAGTATAGTGCATTCTTGCTTCAGTTTTTTACCCACCTAGAATCCATTGCAATATGGATCAAAAGCTGTTTTGTGTGATGTCGATATTTTAAAGGCAGTCTTTTCTTTTTCTCCTTTTCCATTTGGAAGTATCTTATTTTAGCTTCTCTAAGATAGTAATTATTTCTCCAGGCTTGCTTTCCACATGTACAAATTACCCCCACTCCCACAGTCAATGGAAATTTGCATTTATTTATATAAATCTGTACAATCTAGTATTGCTATCTTCTCATCTTTGGCTGATTGTGCACTGGAGCTTGCAGGGAATGACGGCATTCGCTGGAGTTTGGGGGAGTAGGTTTTTGTCTTTGATGTTCAGATAATGCAGATCTTTTTTTTTCTTTCTTTTTTTTCTTTTGTCTTAGTTCTAAACATTAAATTAAATACTCTGAACTCATACAGGTACTATGTGTGTATGTTTCAAGATTAAATTAAAACATTGGGGAAGAGCTTATTGCTGAATCTCTGCCTGAAAAGCAGAGCTGAATTGTTCCAAAATCACTATGTTATCTTCATCTGTCACTGGAATTTTGAGAATCTTCATGTTCCAGTGGGCAAAGTGCCTAAGTTAGAAAGGAAACGATCTTGGAAGAAATAAGAAAAATCACCAAATTGTCCGCAGAAGTCACTTAAGAGTCATAATTGATATTTCTCATCACCATTTTTCTACAAAAGTTATTAAAAATATGTTTCAGATTTTTAAAATATTGCTTTAGACCTCTGGGGAGAAATATGTTTTCTTTCAGAACAAAATGTTTTACATTATACAATGTCAGTCAGATGGATAAATCCATGCACTTCATTCTTGTTAAAACTTGATATGAAAACAAAACAGCAAGATGAAAATAAGTTAAGACTGGAGGAATGATCCAAATGCTCTATTTTACCCTGCTCCATTGATGTCTAATTCTAGTCACATAAACATGGAAACCTATTTAAAAGGTTTCTCACAAGGTAAAAGTCACCTGCTTCATTTTGCTTGGGTGCAGAGGACATAACCATTGAATAATAATGAAACTTTTGCACTCTGTTTTTGTCTCAGTATTTCAAAGCACATTGTAAACACCACCACATGAACCTTTTCAGTTTGTAAATAAGACCTCAGCTCTACAAACTGTGATAGCCAGACAAAGGAGAAAAGTGCCAGGTGTGTTTTGTGGCAGAGCTTGAGAAGGAGCCCAGGAATTCTGATTTCCCAGCATCCTGCTGAACCACTAGAAATCATGCAAGTTATAACTCTCTTTAACCACATAGGGCTCCCATGTGACTCCAAGAGAGAGATCCTTTTTGAAGCATAAAGGGAAACACTTTGCAGAAAGATGGAGTTTTAGTATCATTTGGATTTGCCAACTTATAAGTGGATGTATTTTTCAAGCTACATCGTTAACCATCTTCTTGTTTCAAGGTAAAACACTGAATAAATGATTTAAATATTCTCAGATGGTGAAAAGATATCTTATGAATTTTTCTCTGGGAAAAGAACACAGCAAAATCCCCAAACCATCTTATAAAGCTAGTTCATAATGATTTTAAGTGAGGAATTGCTGTTTGTTTGTTTGTGGTTGTGGTTTTTGTTTTGGTTTGTTTTTTTTTTTTAACAGGGAAACTGTATTTAATTAAAGCTTGCTTATTGATAGAAAAAAGTCATTTATGCAAACAGTATTTGGGGAAAAAAAACCCAAAACAACTGAAACAACCTTGTTAATTTATTATGCTTTCTATTCCCAAATAAACCTGAGAGAAACACCAAACCATTCTCCCAGACCAAGGGAGAGAGTAGCAGGGTTGCCTCAGCATTGGTGACGCAGACTGTGCAGAGACTTTCTGAGCCCTCTTGGGATAACCTTTGTGTGCAAATCCACTGGAAGGAGAAATAATAGGAACCAAGAGCATGCCATAAAAGATCTTGCTGCATTTTAGGTAATTTAATTGCATTGGAAACTATCTGATATTTTTCTGCTATGTATTTGGGTTTGAGTGGGGGAAGAGGGAACCTGTTGAGTTTTTCTATGAGGTGATAATTCAGAGAAAGGGAAGTAGAGCAGTAGTGAGATATCTGTGGGACAGCAGTTAAGTTTAAGTGCTTGGATATGGGCGAAAATGCAACAGAGTCTATTTATTACATATATATATATTTATATATATATTTGTTTTCTGTAGTTTGTCCTTTTCTGTGAACACCTATTCTGGCTTGTAGCTGGTTGTATGATGCTGGAGTCAGACCCCAGTTGAAACCCTTGGGTACTGCTGCAACAGAAACAATCATGAGGAATTTGTTTGTCAGGTTTTCCTTTGTTTTTAATTGGATCTGTCAACCCCTTTTAGCTGGACCAGACTTCAGAAATACTGTAGTTAGGGAACTCCTGGTCAATTCGTTCAAGGGTTAGATTCTCCTATGAAGACTGCTAACATTCATTACTTGGCATTTTTCCTTAGCACACACTTCAGCAAATAAAACTAAACTGTTTGGCATGTTCTGGTCGTAGCAATTTATTTGCATGAAGTCAAACTGCATCATTATTGTGGTATCTGTATATTTTGAATACTGCTTTCCAAACATTTCCAATTCTGTTTGTCCACATTTGTGTGCCGTCAGGAATTGCCTCATGTTAGGGGGAAGTTGACTGGGAGGTCAGTGGAAGAAATTGGGGAGATGGTGAGTTATAGCTGAGGAATGTTACTTATTAGATGGGAGTTACTGTGTTCAGTTTCTATGCTTTTTGAAATCCACTTTCATTCATGTTTATTCATCTGTGCTGACTCAATCGGATAGTTAATTATCTTTTTTTTTTTAATAACGTGTTTAGTTCATTTCAAAAATATACGGTCAAACTCTGATTCCACTGAAAGAAAGCAGAAAACTTCCACCAGCTCCAGCTGAGCTTGGCATTTTAATCATCATCATGAATCCCCACCAAGCCAGCATCTGTGGTGAGAAGGGTTACTAAGACTTCTTGCCCCATCTTTTCAGGTCCGTGGTTTCTGAAGCACCACAACATTTGTTTAGTGGTCTGTGTAGTAAACCAGTTCTGTAAAATGATTTAATTTATAAGTTGCCTTTAAAAAAACAAAGGGGTTAAAAAAAAAAACCCAAACAATTGCTGTGTCTCAAGAATCCCTATAAACAGTAAGACAGATGAGAATAGGTTGGTCCTGAGATTTTTTTAGATGTCTGACATCTCTGTGGTTTGGCATCTGGGAAGAAGATGAATGTGTAATGAGTTCTGTGACTACATCTATACCTTCCTGCTGTAGTGCTACCTCACAGTGCATTTCTCTATCTCTCAAAAGGCAGGTAGGGTGGCATTCAGTTACCTAAATGTAGGCATCTACTGGTGTTTGCAATGTTCCAGGGTGGTGTTCTCCAGTTGCTGCTCTAGTGGCACAAGTGTTTGTTACAGATCCTCTTTTTTCAGCCATCCCTGGCTTCTAGAAATGCCTCGGGTAGTCAAGGAACTGAGTCCCATTATTTTTTTAGGATGGACCTACACTCCAATATCTAACTGTAGGTGGCAATGATTGAGCTGGGTTGTCTCTGGGTCCATTTTAAACAAGGTAGACCTGGTCAACACAGTTAAAGGGCTCAGAAAACTCACAGGTCTATCTTGTTGTTCTCCTGATGACAGAGATTTTATTGACCACATCTTCACTGCCTTATAATTAGAGTTTAGACACCTACCTCATGTGCTACGACTTGTATTTGGACCCCTATGTTTGGGTAGCCACAATGGGAAGCTTAGCACCATCAATTAGTTTATTGTAGTTCCCTTGGGCTGAATGGAAATCACAAAGCTATACCAGGGAATCTCAACTGTTTTAGGAAAGCTATTGTCATGAGTTGTGAGATGAGATAAGAGAAAGAAAAATGCAAGAGCAATCTTCAGATCCCAAGTGGAATTTGAAGAAATATTGATCAGGAGTCAATATATTGTCTTCTGCACTGACACGATCAGGTAGAGATGTACATATAAATATGGAACTTTTGTTGGCATTTTTGTATGCAGCTTTTAGTTCTGCTTAGGTGTTGTTTTGGTATTGTAAACATGAGAAAGGACAAACAAAGTATTCATATTAATGTTAGGGTGGAAGCCTGATGGCTTTTTCGGTTACAGATGTACAGGAAACATTTCACAATAATCCACAGAAAATCTTTTGGCTTCAGAGAGACTATTGATGGAAAACTTTAATTCCATAAAGTTACTGACATTGGACAGAGTTCACCTAAGAATGTCATAAATTAAAGGGCTAAATTTGTGTTAAATTTTCAAAGTTTGATGAAGTGATGAACTAAGAGGGAACGGATAACTGTCTTAAACTATTAATAGTGTATTGTGCCAAAAAATGAGAGAGTAATTGGCCTGGGGGAACTGAATGTAAAATATACCTACTAGAATACAGACAATAAATGCACAAGTTAAGTCGTATACTTCTCATGTCCAAATTGCTTATGTTCTCCTCACAGACCTAAAGCTCATATTTTCTCTCCCAGGCTCTCAGAGAAGATGACTGTCATTTTACCATGTTAACCTTCTTTTCCAGTACATTCACTGACTTTCTATTACTCCTAGTATGAAACACTTCAAGCTTCCTACTTTTGCTTTCAGTGCCTATGTTGAGCATCTCTAGCCTACATCCTGACCTTGAACATCTGACCATTGGGACTTATGTCTGTATAAAGCCCTTTTAATAGGGACAAGCAGGTGCCAAAGTACCTTAGAAAACAGTACCTTTATCTTTCATACCCCTTCTTACTTGTCTTTTCTTCGACTTCTATAAATGTCAATGCTTCATTTGTTGTTTTTTTCCTACTCCTGCATGTGTACCTCTTTCTGTACTGCTTTGTACGTACCTGTATAAAATTAGAGCTTGCAAAAAGGGCTTGAAAAGTTGTAAGAGGCAAGAGAATAGCATGTTTTCTGTTGTGTACATGGCAGAATGACAGGGGACGCTGTTAAAAAGTGTCAGCAGGTCAGCAGTAATTTGTTAAGTTGCTGTGATTCAACTGGTACCTGCACTCAGCATCTCTCCCAAGTTACTGCAAATAAATGTGGTGGTGATAGTGCTAATAAAGGCAGAGGGTGTGAAATACACCAAAATATGAAAAATCATCCAAATCAGATTCAATGTAGTCCATTTGAAGCATGTAGTAATTTTTATTTTACCACTCAAAGTGTAAGATTCCAAGAACAGTCAACTTTTTCTGCATAGTAGTAAACTCCTCTCTGGAGCCAAGGAAATAAAAACAGTAGAATGTGACTTTCATGGCTGCTAAGCCCATCAGATTTCACTTACCTTAGATAGCTCCCCATGTGGTCTCTGTCTCTGCCCTAAATTTGCTGAGCACATGAAGAGGGCTTCAAATCTTTTGGAAATCTTGGCTGAGTTACTTTTGGAAAGTTCCAGTTAACTCTCATAATTACCTCATTCGCTGTTTGTAGTCACTGCATTGATGTTATCACTTCATGTTTTCTAGCTAAAGAAATTAGGTCCCATGATGCAACCTAATGGAATTCATACATATGTTAAATATATTTTAATACAACAGGACCTAAATCAGTAAATATAAAATATGCTCTAATTATATATTATTCATGAGTGCATTTGAAAAATGTCAAACTGCTATGAAATAGTTTCTTTGAAGCCTTTTCTCTTGTCAAGAATAGGGCAAGATAGCAAAATATCAAATTGGTCTAATGGGCCCAAGGAAACGCTTTTATGATGTACAGTGTGTGCTTGAATTGATAAAGAAAATGGAAATAAAAATCCAACTTTTGGCACAGCCAAGTGACGGGTTCTGTTACAGGGTTCTGTTCCTTCTGTTATATGCAACCAGGGGATTTTAAATAGGCCTTACTGGCAAAGAGAAACAGCAGGGTGAAGGAAAGCTATAAAAAAACTCTGGCAACCCTTAGCTGAGAGAAGATAAAGTTCATAGAAAGCTCGGCTGTAATATTTGACCACCTAAACTATATCTGGAAAATGGCATGTTTTCTCACTGTATGCACAGGTGCTGTGTATTATAAGGGCAGGATTAGGCAGTATTATTGCATAAACTCTTTTAGATAAAAATTCAGCTTTCGACAAAAATAAAACAGGTGCCTTTTTAGATTTTAAAAGCTTCTTTTGCATGGTGAACTTTCAAAATACGCCTTTAAACTATATGCAGTGAGAGATAATGTCAACGGAGCTTTAGCTCATGAAACTTCATTAACCGGTTATGGCTTGTGTCAGCCGAGGGTAAAGAGAGGGCTTAGGCAGCAGGATGGTGGGGCTGCACTGCACTGCAGGCTGCTCTCTGCCTTCCTCCTAGCTTTTCTGTCTGCTGGATAGGAAAGCAGTAGTGAAATACTTCACTGTTTATAATGATGAAGTGCTTGCCCATGTCTCAGCAGGTTGCCAGGAAAAAAGAGCAGCAACAGCAGCAGAGGCCAGTTTGATAGGAGGGCTCATCCAAGCATTCTCAGCCAGAAATTCAGAAGTTATGATGTATGTGACATCTCTGAGGTGGTGCTGACAGATAAGTTGTAAAGGAAGAAGTACAATTGGTCATTAAGGTGCTAGGTAGTGGATTTAATGCAGCTTGAACAGGAATAGAAGAGCTGCTTTTGCAAATAAATCACCATGTTTTGTTTAGACACCATATTTTCAACTATGAAGAATTGCTTACTCCTTGAGTAAGCAATTACTGCTAGGCAATCGTAGTGGAAAGACCTGCAGGTTTTAATTTTATACTAGGAAACAAAGACTAATACCCAGAACTCAGTTGTATATGAAATAATGATTTCCCTTGATAGAAAAACTGCACACAGATACAAGTCTATGTTGAAACAGACTTCTTATATCAGCCAGTATGGAAACTGTTTTTCATGAACAGAAGGTATTGTAAAATTGTGACTGATGGTTTGACCCTATTTCAAACTCGCTGTAATACTTCTTCACAAGAAGTATGTCCCATCCTTTGCGCATCAAGCAAACAGAAAAGAAAGAACTTTTTTCTGTTTGGATGATAATCCTATTTAAAGAGTTGGAAAATTTGTAAGGTTGAAAAAGTGACTAATGTAGGATCATAATACCTGAACTCCACAACTACTTATTACTGGACAAGAGTAGGTCTTCATTTCAGTCCACTGGGAAGTGCTTTTCCATTTAAATAACAGTCTACAATTTCTATGTATAGAGATCAGTGGAAGAATAGGAGGTTTCTTTAAATGGCACTGTGAATTTTATGTGTGCTAGCTGGCCAAAATGCTTGCTGAGGTTCAAAAGAGCACAATGTAGTGTTAAGGAAGCAACCATCATGTGTGTTAAGCTGCTTCTAAAGATAACAACAAAGTAATCTTTTCTAAGTTAGGGGAGGAGAGCACGTTTGCCACGTGTATTGTCTCTTTTGTGGACAAAGAATTTGACTTTTAAGCACTATCAGTGTTCATATTCTTGTGATTATTACTATGCTTAAAAAGATATTTATTACTAAGGTAGCGGTATCATGGTATTATTATGGTTATTCATTAAATTATAAGAAGGACCATGTTTCACAAGTAATTTTAAATTTTCAGACGTATGCAAGTGTAGGATAAGTGTTGCTTCTGCTGAGATGCTTTTGGCACTTTGCATTATGATAGCAGTCTGAGGTGGCCAGTTTTATTTGGGTACTATAACGTACTGACATACCAATTGCTGTCTGGCCAAGTAAATTGCAGAGGCCAGGCATCATGTACTGAGTCATCACAGAACTGCAAACACAAGTGTACAGGTAAAGGAACTGCACAAGCTTTTACAGTAAAATGGCCACATGATAGGTCAGACTGCTCACTGAGTTTATTCCCTGGGGTGCATTCACTTAGTTGCCAAGGAGTTTTTTGAGTGAATTTATTGAACTTTTATTGGACAACATACAGATCGGGATCTACTTGCATGCTTATTTTATATATTTTATTTTGGAACCCAATGTTGAAGATATATTAGTAAGGATAGAGACATTTTTTATTTAGGCCTTTTTTTAAGGAGTTGTGGCATGAGTTTGTCTCCTACTGCCTTTATGCTTTGTAACTATGTTAGAACTTAATTCTGATTTTAAGTCTACATGTTTATCTGCGGTCTCTCCAGACATGTGAATCTGTCACAGGATATGGAGCATTTCATCTCACAATAATCTTCAGGGTTATGACATTTAAGCAGTAAGCTTTTGGGGATAGAAAACTGGGACACAGAAAAAGGAGAAGCTGCTCTGTGTCTCTGTAAGTCATACCCTGTGTTAAGATAAAGTCATAGTTTCTTATTCAGGCATTAAAATTCACTTGAAAATGTAAAGAGTAGAAGTGGAATGGTTCTTTAAAATTGATGTGTTTTACAAAATACATCTCTTTATCTAAGCAAAGGAGATATTAGAGATTACTTACAGTAAAAGGTAAAGAAAATCAGTAAGAAATTCTTAAAGGCCAATGTATTGTATGTGGGATCATTTTCTAGAGGGCAGAATTTTCCAGGTCCTTAAAATTCATTCAATGTCTGTTATTATTATAAAAATAATAATAAAATATTATGATAATAACAATATATATTATTTGGACAACATTGGTGTGGTTCTTGGGGTGTCCTGTATAGGGCCAGGAGTTGGACTCAGTGATCCTGATGGGTCCTTTCCAACTCAGCATATTCTGTGGTTCCATAATACCATTAAACATCATCATTATCATCATCATAATAACAATGATGATAATAATAAATTTTAAAATATTCTATTTAATAAACATATTAATAGTTTAACAATGAAAATAACAGTAATATTTTCTGTGTTAAAAATACTTGTAAGTGTGCATATACATGTAAACATGTACATATGCTTACACATATACATGGCATATATGTTAAGTCTAGTTGTTTGCTATGTGTGAAATTTACTGATCTGCTGGTTTGCAACTAAAATGTTTTGTGGGAAGCACTACAGTACTGTAGTTACAACTTCAGTTTGCCAAGGCAGCCTTTCATAGGTGGATTCTTTTGGAGTTTCCCAGACCTTGGGAAGAGGTGGCAGTTCCCATACAGCCAGCCTTTATCTCCTCCTGCGCCTATTCCTGTGGCTCATACACGCTGTTCCTTTTGAGTTTCTCACAGTTCAGCTGCCAGAAGGTGGCCAGATGAGTTCTGGCCATACACCATGAAACACAGTTCTGTTTTGACCCTGAGCTTATACCAGTGCCAATCATAATGACATTGCCGTGTGGAGTAAGATGGGAGCCATTGAGGGGAATGAGGATTCAGCGACAAGTGCTTTATAAGAGGGAAACTGCCATATTCTTTCATTAGATATTATACAGCCATATGGAACTACAAGCAGAGAAAGGTACCTCTATGAAATTAAATTGGCTTGAGCCTTCTGTTGGTATATAAAATGCAAGATCTCCTTTCTCTTTTCTGTTTCTTTTGAAGCATTAATTTTCTGCTGACTGTCTCTTGGCTTCAAGCCATGGTCCACCACACCAGTATCTTAGTGACTTTCATGTGCATTTGATTCCAGTGTAGAAGTCCCAGAGGTATCTGCTTGTATCAAAATTCTTACTCTGTCTGGAATTCAGGACTTTTCTGGTGTGATGATGTTTTGTTTTCAGACAGTTGCAGTGGCCTTCTTGGAACCTTGCTGGCTCTGAGCTGTGGCAGCTTTTGAAAGCTTCTCAGTGGCAGGAAGGTCTGAATGAAGTTAATAAATTTTCTTAGGAGTGTGTTGCAATAATTTAATCTCAAAGTTTTAGACAAGCATACCAGGAAAACAAGCCTGAGTTCTGGGTTTTGAGATAAAAAAATGTCATTCACTTGAAGTTCTTTCTAATCTAGGCACCTGTTATAACAATACCATCATCCCTGGCTGAGACAAAGTCAGTTCAGGTCTTTCTGTCACACTTAGTGGACTTTAGATCAAATTTTCATAGTTAGAGATGTCCATCATCTCAGAAAGTAATGCAGTTCCTGAAGGAAAAGAGAGAGGTCTCAGGCAAGATTTCTTTTCCATATTTACAGCTGAACCAAGTATGCCTGTGTTAAGATTGAAGCATCATGTTCTGTTTTGATTATGATGCTAATTTCCATAACCTTTTGACAGTGGTACCAAAATAGTATTTCATTTTTTCTTTATCAAACCTCAAAAAGAGAAAACACCAGCTACCTGATACTTGTCACTTTTTTTCTTACAAGCAGGTAAAGAAAAGAAATCTGTAATTTTATGGCCTGAAGTCAGAAATGCTGAAATTTCTATTTAAAAAAAGTCATCTTGAAATACTGACTAGGTAAATTATTGTTGCATGCAATAGAAATGTATGATTTCTCTTGCTGGAGGCTGTGGGGTTTTTTGTTTGTTTGGGGGTTTTTTTATGTGATGCAAGGTATAGCATACTTCAATCAGCAGAAAACCAAAATAAAGTGTAAAATAAAAAATTAAAGCTAATCAAACCCCAGTATTAAGAACTTTCTCCTTAACTATGTGTGCATCTCTTAAGGATTCAGTATGAGCTCCAACAAGCTACCGCTGGGACCAATAGTGTTGGACCTTTGTCATGCTGTATTGAGGGTTTATTAAGAGCTTTGCCTGGTTTATTTGGCTTTTTGATGTTTATATGTAGCTTGATTCAGGATTCCACCTTTCTCCAGTGCTCATTAGTTGTGGTGGCCTTTCTAAACCAGGTCTTTTGGGACTGGCAGTGATTGTGACAGATGGTAGAGGAACAGAATTGCTCTGGGACGCTGCTTCTCGCTCTGTCTCTGTCTTTCTCTTGCCTTCTTTCCTCTTATTTCAGTGCTGATGTTGGATTCCCATGCATTTGCCCCTAGAGAGACACAAATTGCAGTAGTTACTTACGCAGCACTTCAGACTACTTGTAAAAATAAACTCTCATGCTTCTCTTTCTCAAATAGAAAGCAATTAGGTTTTTATTTTTTATAATTGGATTTCTCTTTTTCCTTCTTGTAAAAGGTAATGCATTGAGAGTATTGGAGCCTAAAGACACAACTTTGTAGAAAAGCATGTTACAGTTGAGCCAAAGTATTCTTCAGCTGCTTTTGTGGAGTTATTTGTAATTAGACATGCTCTGATGGAGAAAAGTGGTATTTTAATTCTGGCCTCTAAAGAGCCAAGATTACTTACAGCAATATTCTCCTAATTTGCACGATCAATACATCCTCCATATTTGTCCAGTACAAACAGGAAAGGCATGTCACTGCCATTTAAGCTGTGAAAAAATAGTGTTTTGCTTGAGGAGTCAAAGCAAAACTCAGAGACATTTTTCATCTGGGGAGAAATGGAGAAAATGAGGGGAATAAAATCAAGACAGTGGGAACCAAGGAAGAAATGCAAGAAACATTAAACCTTATAATGTCACATTCGCCCCCCCCCCTTTTCTGATTAGTAAGGTCCTATTTCAACTTCTTTAGTAATTCATGATGTGTGAGATTTTTCTCAAGACATTGTAAAGAGCACAAAATCTTAAGGCTGAGGATGAGAATGGCACCCACTAATATTTCTGTAAATTCTGATACACGATGGAAAAACCGTGCACGTATAAAGAATATATTGTAGAAACACAGTACAAAGTCACAAATGTTTGTGCCATTTATAGTTTTAAACCTCCTCCCACTTCTTTCTCTCTCTAACTTGCCTAGTACTAAAGGCCAGATTTCTTTTCCTTTATTTAAAATACAAATGTAATACAGAGAGTACTGTGTTGTCTCCAGTCTTGCCGAGGTGACAGGCATCTTCCTCCTCTTCTCTGTGTCTCTGCAAAGATTAATTGCCTCTTCAAACCCCTGTGCATTTTGCCTTCAAAGCATTCTCCCTTTGATCCGTCTCCTCCTTAGCTGCCCATCATCACTGGACTCATACATGGGGAAGCCTAAACTGGATTTGCCTGTGTATTTGTGAAACTCACTGTTGAAGGCTGAGGGTCGCAGATTCTCTATTGCCCATGGAGATTATTGGATTAACTCTGATAGTGCACTACAGTGTATCCTGGAGGGAACCTTGGAAAAACAGGAATGGTTCTGTCATTTCAGGGTCAGCACTCTGCCTGTCTTGGTGTTCTCTTTTTCTGGTCGGGAAATAAAGCCTGCTTTTGTGGTCTCTTTCATTTTTAGGAGGTGATGTCCTAAACCCAAACTGTTTTGATTGGTGTAAAGTACTATGGTGGATAGCCATAAATTTGTTATAGTGACTATTGCACGTAAACAAGCTAAGTAAAAGCAGGTAAATAAATTACAAATACCAAATTGTACATATCTGTTAGAAAATACAGCGCTCTCTCTTTGTTGTCTTCATGCCTTGTATAACCTTGGGTCTTAATCTTGAAGTGTCACTGCTTGTGTTTAAAATGAGGTTGCAATACATATTTTCATTCGCTTAACTGTAGAGAAAATGCTGCCTTCTGCTGCAGATATAACCCTTTTTTCAAACTAGATAAAAATAAACAGGTATTTCTTAGAGTCTTACGGTCTTGCTTCATGTAGTAAAATATTGAAAAACAAAATTCCTCTTAGTATGACTGAACTCAAATCTGCCTCCTTTTTTCTTTGTTAGATTTTCTGATTTGTTTTGTGTTGTGAGATGTTTCAAAAGTTATTCAAGTGGAAGCAGGCATGTGCTGTGTACGCCACAGCATACAATTTTAATTTCATGGAGGGCAATGGGTTTTTTGTTCTTTGCCAGGCCTTTTATGAACATGCTGCTAGATCCCCTGTAAAATAGCACCTGCTGTGCTAGTGATGGGGATATGTATAATGGTATGTCTACCTTGGGAGATTATGGGAATGGTGAGGGCAGGGGACCAACAGGGAGGCCAATGTGTGTGTATACTTTCCAAATTCTGAGCTACGCCCCTGGCTAGATTGCACCGTTAAAAGTGGCATGCTGTTAACACTGGAATATAGAAAGTGAGGATTAAACCACAGCGTTTCTCTGCATGTTAATGGCTGTGTGTTCTCTGTGCTTCCTAGGAAAAACAGCAGCAGAATAATAGCCTCTCTAAGGCAGAGCTCCAGAGCCCAGTTTCAGAGACTGGCAACCATTCCTTGAACTTGGAAAGCTGTGTAATCTGTTATAGCCTCCGTCACCTTAGGTTTTAGGCAGTATGGTGGTAGCTTTATGAATTTCACCTTACAGGGGACTAGTTATTAGGGCCGATGCAACCAGGGAGTTGACAACCTCCTACACACATCGACTGGACTGACATTTGCTTAGCGGTAACAAGCTGCCATAGTATGGTGCCATGGGGGCCCTTGGGCTTGATTTAAGAGTGCTGACACCAACTGCTTGTTATTTCGTGTCTTAGAGCTGTCAGGGAGGCAACTGATGTCAGCATAAAATTATTTGATAGCTCTAAATCATGAGTAAAGTATGAATCTATTGACAGCAATAAGCAAGCAATCAAATTGTTGAACCCCTCAACTGGGAGAAAATTGACAACTCAATGGTGTGCATACACTTAGGTAGCATGGGCAGAATATGTGACTGGAGCCCATCTGTGCCTTCACTCTGCAATCCATGTGTGCAATTCAGTCTTTTAATATCCTGGTAGAACTGTTGCTGGCATTACCCAGTAGGTTTTCTAGGAAAATACTGCACTGCAATTTCCATTGTGTTCCCACTAAACCTTTTCTATATAGTAAATTTGATAATGGTAACATTTCCTTGTTGTACATACAGTCACAATTACATCTATGTTCACTAACGGCCTTCTTGACAGTTTTGTGTTGAGATGAGGTTCTTGAAGCAGGGAGATGTTATTAGGCTGTTATGCTCACAGTGAATATTTATGAAGCATCCTGCATTCCAGCCCCCAAAGCTGTATCAGTTGCTTTACCTATGTCCCACTTAATTTTCTTAGATTTATTCTGGTGTAACTCCATTACCATACAGTGAATCAAAACTTGTAAGCTTCAATTGTGGAGTAACAAAAAAGATCTTATTTTTTTCTTTACCTCTACAGTGTTTCTTTTTTTTCTTTTCTATCCCACTGCCCTAAACCCATCACATGGATTTTGGGAGCTTCTGATTCTCTAATTCTGTCCCAGTATATACCAATTGAAAGCATTTAGTTGTGATTAAAGCAGATTGAATGAGATAATCCCTCTGAGTGAGCAGCTTCAAAAAGCTCAAACACAACTCTTTGGGGACATGAACTAACTCAACACAAGCTAATTCCTGTGGCATCTCCCATGTGATTCGTTAGGCACACCACTTACTGGTTTTGTTTACCAGATCCCATTAGAATATTTTTTTTTGGTTTAGAACTGATTTTTTTAAGTAAATTTTAGCAGTCCTACAGCATGGAGCCATACAGAAATTAGAATACTTTAAACTGTGCAATACAACTTAATATTTCCACGTTAGCAAGGAGAGCAAAGATGTTTCTGATGGACAGAGTGGTGACCTGCAGAGGAAGGGTAATAATATGCAAAGCATGGGAAATAGGATTGCTTCACTTTCAGCAGTATAATGCCTTGGTTAGCCCCACTGCCTGGCCTCGTGTTTAACATGTTGCACTTTTTCCAAGTAATAGCGGAATGGTGGCCAAGATTTTGAATCTGAGGCCCTGTCAGTGCAGCTGGAGTTGAGACTGTTCTGATGTTCACAGCTTTTTCCAGTGAAGTATTTTCACTTGAGATTATAACAGTTGTTATTTGTTTATATTTAAATTCCTTTCCTCAAATGTATTATAACCATTATTCAAGGGGACCTAAATGTTAAACTCTACAACCTCTGTAGATCTGAAACTATCTGATTTTTTTTTCATTTCACTTTTGAATTATTTGAAGTGCTTTATTTGCCAGCATCCATCTGATTGTGTTCATGTGCTAGCCATGAGGCTACAGTAGAAAGTGATATGGTTGCTGTCCTTGTGGAAGACAGGCTTGGAATTAAAATGTTTGGGAATACAATATGCTTTACTAAAGGTATGTGAAACAAATTCAATCTTGGCTGAATGCTGTGGTCAATGGAGTTCAGTCCTAAAAAGCAATGAAGTAGTTTCTTCCCTCTGATCTTCTCAAAACTTCTTACAAAATCATTATTGCTCTTTATTTTTAATGAGTTCATTTCCCACTTTTTTTTTTCCCCTTTTGTTTGAATGCAGTCTTGCCATGTAAATGCTGGTAGAAATAAGAAAGCTGGTCTTCAGAAAATTTACCTGTTAAGTTTTATTCTGAGACAGGTGCAGAAAGTCTGTCACCTGAGGCAAAAGCTTAAGAGGAATGAAAGGATGTCTCTGTTTCAGCATTTTGGTGTAGATCAGAGTGTGCTGTTCTTCAAAAGTGAATATTGTTACTATCCTGTTACTGTCCTTTGGCTCCTGTTACAGAGGAAAGTTGGGGCATGGGAGTTATGCTCCTTTCAGAAGGAACTAAATCAAAATGTGTGTTTCAGGAGAAACTCCCATGTGTTCCCACAACCTGTGGGCATTCAAAGTAAGGTAGCAGACTAGTTCTAGTTTAAAATGACTCTACCAAAATCATATCCTGTGTGGATATTGCATTCTTGGAACCAAGCATTTTATTTTCCAGTTATACCCTAATTCTTACAAGTGGGGACGTAACATGGACTAAGGTGGCATGTAACTGTGAAAGGAGAAACAAGGTGGCAGTACAAGCTTTCTTCAACACATCTAGGTTTTTGACTTCTGAATAAACACATAGCCAATGTGGTAATTGTATATATATTTTTAAAATGACTCTGTTCTGGCAAAAATATTTGTTATTGAAATCTGCATCGTGGTCTCTTCATAGTCTCTGACAGGAACTACTTTGTTGTGCTAAATTTGGACTGGGGAAAAATTACAAGCTAAAATTCTAAGCAATTGGAGAGATCCTTGGCACATGCCCAGTTGGACAGTGTTCATATGTTGTGTTAGCCCAGCTCAGTCCCCAGCCTTAGAGCAGAGAGGTGGTTGCTGAGTCTGGAACAACTTGCACATGTAGGAGATCATAAATATCTTGGCCAAGTGCCATGCACCTGTCTCTTTTTACAGAAGGAAAACTAACGCATTACTGGAGAGGGAAATTCTGCTACATTTTTCTATTGTTCAGCAACAGAGGAAAAACAAGGGATTGACTTTAAAAGTTGTAACTGAAAGTGAACAGACTTTGATGTGCCTGGGTACGTTGCTTTTAGCAATCTTGTATACTAGTTGAATGGTTCCAGTCATGTGTTAATTGCACATTAGTCCAAATTTTAACTTGCCAATTATTGCCTTCTGCAGTTGTGACTAAATATTAGTGACCCTTGATTCTGAGTCTAGGTCTGATCTACTGGACCTGTTTTCCTTCAGATAATACCCTAGAGCAGAGATGCTTCCAATCTGTCACATATGGAAAATGAGAAGAAAATTTTGCCAAGCAGGGAGGGAGATGTTGAGACTGAACTGATATTAAGCTCCCTTTCCAATAGGAAAGGGAAGAATCAGAACCAGGGAAGTCTTTCTTCCAATGTTGAGGGAAGCTAGAAGTAGCAGAGCAGTTGTAGCCACTTGAACAAACATGGCTTTTCAAGATTTAGTCATAGGAAATGTTTGTTATGCCTAACAATTTTGTCTGACCTTGAAGTCAGCTCTGACTCAGTACAAATCTCTGTGCTTCATGGTTTGAAAAAAATGTGGGAGGCAGAAGGAGCAAATAAGAGAAGGAAAAATATTCTTTGAAAGGGAGAAGTACATTTGCTGTAGCACTTGTGCAAACTTGATAATAATTGCCATTACATGGCTGAACTAGTTGTGAGAAAGTAATGAGGGAAGGGCTGTTTTAAACCATTCCCCTCCTTTTTACTTAAAAAGCAGTACCAATTCTCTCTGTCCTTATCGTTGTAGAGCCATTACAGAATGGGATTGCTTGTCACTTGGAATTATGCAGGACTATCCAAGTTTGACTGACAATGGTCAGCATTTCAAAGGCATGAAGTTAAAACACATTGAAATTTATCAGTGAGATTATCACAGGTCAGACAAACAGTTCATGGAGCAAGGGATGAAATATTGGGGGGACTGAGGGGAATGGGCAGAGAAAAGACAAGGACAGCACTTTCTGGCCATGAAACAGTCATCTATGTAACTCCATATATGAGACTTTCACATTTATCCTTGGGCTTTGAAAAGAGTCGTACTTGTTTTAGTATCAAAATAGTAATGTACTTTTTTATTTGTAATCAGTTACCAGACTTCCTAAGAACTGTCTGTTCTTGGCCTGGGCATGCTGATTTTGGTGCATGTTTGGGCAAGGAATTAATCCTATACAAATGGACCATTCATCTCTAAGAAGCAAGACCATCTCCAAAGTCTTAGGGAAATAAGGTTGTCTTACAAACTGTTCATTTTCTTTTCAATATTTTATCTCTTCAGGTAGTATATATACTCTAGAAAGGAAGAAAACCAGGAATACTGATTGTGTTTTTTTCCTGAGAGACAGAATCATTCTCATTTGTCTCAGCTTGAGGTTTGAACTCTTAAATCTAAATGTTGTCATTTTAAGACTACAGAAAGATAAAGCAGAGATCAGAAGTCACTGGTTTTCATACAATGCATCTAGCAAAATTACACTGCTGTGTCCAGGCTGAGAGCCCTTCACTTTGTAGGAGGAATCTAGTACTGCTCTAAGTCCCATGGGATACATGAACAAAATCGGTTTGATTGGGGGGGGGGGGGCAAGTGGTTTGGTTTTTTTTGTTTTTAAGAGTTTTATGTTGCCCTCTGATGAAGGACCATATGTTGAAATAGTCCAGCTTTAGGTCTTCAACCATCTCCTCCCAGCACTGCTCTTTTCCACTGGTTATAACTAGGCTTCTGGAAGATAAATGCTTTGTTTAGCTGTCCCTAGTGAGGAGTGGTTATATCACTTCCTTAAGTTTCTTAGTTGGCATTTTGTTCTGACAGTATGAAATAGAAAGGAAAGGACCTCTCTCTTCCATCGCCACCATTTTTTAATGTAATGTATGAAAAGAGAATTACAGTTGTGTGACTTTAATTAGTTGAATCTATTGAATGCCACTAGGTAACTGCTCATTGAATTGTTGTCAATAAGTGGACTGTAATACTACATGCATTTACCTGTAATATCTATCCTTGTAAAACCGAACTTCTTTATTATAATTTTTATTGTGTCAAGTTTTTTGTCTGACAGATCTTGATAAAAACTCTACATGCATTGTTTGGGGAAAGGTTCTGTTTGGGGCTCCATTAATAATGGATATCATCCATCTGTCTCTCAAAAATGAATTTTCATGATCTCATTGTTTTGAATGTTATGGCTAAAGCTCACAGTTGTCATTCGTAGGAAGAAGAATTTGCCTTAGTAGATTAGACCATTGGTCCATGAAATCAGGAATCCTGCCTTCACTGGCAGCCAGTTCATTGCTCTACATATTAAGGACACTATTCTGATCACTCAGGATACAGAATTTTCTCTAATTTAAATGAAAAAGCAGCATGATAGGACTCTTTCATTTCCCTCCAGGATATTAGGGCACATTCATGGAAACGCATCAGGGACAATACCACATGCAGTGCATATCCTAAAAGGGGAAGGAGAATCTGTAGAAGAGGAGTAGTGAGCAGTACAGACTGTCGTGTTGTACTGATGTTTTTCTCCATATTTCTTTGAAATCTTTTAGTAATTGCATAAGTAGCAGAAGCCCTCGGGCAGCTTTAACTTTTGTGGCAGCAGTTCAGCAGTAGAACAGCCTGCGCGTTAGTGACCTTGGCAGGATTACATAAACTGTATTTTCACCTGAGAAAAATGTTCTTCAGCTGTTTTTTCTTTTGCTTTCGGCATAAGTGGTGTTTTCTCCAATGTCACATTGGCATGCTCGATTTCAATTTCTGCAATGCTGATCATGAGGAAATTTCTCTGTTCTGTATCAATTCTAGGCGTGCCATACTCTGCTTTTTGTATTTTTGGAGGGCTGACATAGGGTGCCTTGTGCTGCTATCTCTCTTCTCTCATTTTGGATGACATCACTTGGAAAGTTTTGCAGAAGTCACTTCATGTTCTCAAACTTTGACTCTGCTGAAGTCAACAAAACCTTTATCATTTGCTTTTGCAGGGTTAAGTGAGGAAACTGGGAATTTTATCCCCTAAAGCAGTTTATTTCTGATGGTTTTACTGAAGAATCATCATCTAGCAAAACAGGACCTGACAGACACCTCCAAAATTTTTAAACCTAGTCTTTACCTGGAAGCTGCTGCTATCTTGCTCTTTCTGGCTGGTAGCTGGTGCAATAGATAGATCTGTGGGAAAGATTTGTGAGGTGAAAGTTTGATAGACACTTTCCTCTTATTCTCTTAACTTGCGTGTCATGATGAAAAAAGAATATCACAAAATACCAGTGGAAAGAAAAAGTATGTTACAAACCTGGCCTGTTCCCCAAAGGGAAACTTTTTGGATTTGAAAACTCTTCAAGTAGAGACCCTAAAGGAAACTGTGTGAGTTGTATAAATAAGTACATGCCACCAGCAGAGGATTACAAAGGTCAAAAAAAGCTGCCAGAGAAACAGTCAAATTGAAAAGTACGTGTAACTTACACATTTTCATGTATGTGTGATCTAAATATTAATTTCAAATAAAGGAATGTTGCAGGAAGAAGGATGTTCCATGTTTGAATTGTGAGCATGGGTGGGTTTTTTTTGTTTCTTGCTATCCTAGTAAAATGATAATAATAATATTTTTTAGATTAGAGAAATATTTTGTAAGTAAGGATTATGACTGTGTCCAGCACTAGGGTCTCAGTGCCTGTGTATGTACTTTGTTTAATAGATAGGTTACACAAATTAAATGGCACTGAATTTATCAGAAATGCTCTTGTTTCTGAATGGTTTGTTTTGTGCTGTTGTTGGCTGTTCTTTTCCATTTATCTGTTTCATTTGAAGAACATTTGTAAACACAGCCAGAATTCTGTGATTATTTCTCCTTTTTCATAGTTTTAGTACATAGGTAACATTATCCCACACCTCTACTTGGGAACTTAGGAAAAGATGTTAGAAAAGAGAAAGATAATGTTCCTGTAAAGAAAGACTTAAATACAGTCTTCCTTTTCCTCCCTTCATTGGACTCAAAAAGTAGGTTTCTTGGATTAGGACATCAACTGATGTATATCATCATGTGTTTTACTTCCACTGATGGCAGAAAAGAGAATTTACAGCGGCAAATGATCTTGCTACTGAAATCTCTACAGAGATAACCTTCCACATGTCATCCCTGTGTCTCGCGATCTATACTTTGTCTGTCTTTTTGGATTTTTGGCTAAGTTGTAGTGGGTTGGTTAAAGTGGACTAATTAAAAAAACCCCAAAACAACAGTGAAAGAAACAATGAAAAAAAGGCATTATATACAAAGGCTAGTTGTCTTTGGAAGAATAGAAATAATTTTCAACATTGACATTCACAGCGTGATGATTTGGTCATTAGTGCCCAAAGGCTTCAGAAAGATTACACAGCAGTGTAATATAAATTCAAATAGAAAACACCAGTGCTTTATCAAATAGCATCAGATCTCTGACTGATGGAGTTTTCAATTGCAAGTACATCCCCCTGTGGAACATTTGTGTATGCATCTGAATTATCAAAATGAGAGATTTATTTGCTTTGAATCAGAGGCGACATTGGGCCCTGAGACAACATAGGCTTTTTGGTGTGGGACTGTGCTAGGAAATAAAAGTGCAATGTGATATTCCCGTACCTGGAACTCCAGCTTGTTGCCTTGGTGCAGCAAACTGGCTTAATATTGAGAACTACATCTACTCCATGATCACTAGTCAGTTGACTAGGTAACCTGAAGCTCTTTTTTACGATTGGTTTTGAGATATGAACATGGTCTAAAAAAAAAAAAAATAAAAATAATGGAACTTATTTTAAAATGAGAATTTGAAAAAAAAAAAGAGGACTAGTAGTGCTATTGTTTCCTTTCAAGTATTATATTCTTTCGTCCTCAACTTACTTTTGGCAGCCCTCTGTAGCGCTGTTGTTTCTGATGGATCTTATTCTAGTTTCCTCCAGAGAAAGCAAGAGCAGGTTTTTATGTCATTGGGTAGAAGCTGTCCTCTGTTTGCCTAGTGTTGCTTAGCCGGGCAGTTGACTGGGTTTCCTCCACCGCTTTGTGCAGCACAGAGTTTGCAGTGGGCAGCACGCGATGCTTTGCCTGGGGAGGAGGAGCGGCCAGGGCAGGTACGCTCTGAGGATGGGTCACTGTTGCTCAGCGTCAAAGGCGCCGTCACATGGGGCCTGCTGGCAGAAGTGACAGGTGGATGGCCCCGGGGGCTCCGTCAGGAGCAGCCCGCCAATCACTGTTCAGGGGTGATCACTCAGTGCTGCAAAAACCAACCAAATGATTAAATAAACATCGTTTTCCCCCATTGTCCTTGGCTGGCCGGTAATTAAATACACTCGTAATGTATGGAAATATATATTTAATAAAGAGGCTGGGAAGTTACCATACCTAGGTGGGCCAAATGTGTAAATGAGGTAGTAGACAATTTCAGTTTGTGGTGACTTGCCTGAGGGAGTGTCTTTTAATGACTTGATGTGATGCCTTTTACAGTTTATCGTTGATGACATTTTGAGGACACACACAGTTCGTAGAACAAAGAACAATAAAACTAGGGTATGCTCCTGAATGTGGTTTATATGCCCTCCAAGTTCTAGCAAACAGAAGCAAAGGGCTACTGTATTTTATTTTCCCTGAAGGAAAGAAAAAAAGTGGCTTTATTAAGGAGAAGAATGTTAGCTATGTGACAATAAACGGGTAGTAACCTAACACAAGTTCATTTTAATGACTAAAATTTTGTTACTGGTATTATTTATTTTCCTTTTTAGAATTTTATTGCTATGTATAGGCTATGTTTTATATTTTTGGTCTTTAAGGTATCTTAGTGTTTCCAAATTACCTGTCTCATATATGTATATATATAAATATATATAAAAATATGTTTACTTATGTATCAGAAAACTGCAGTGTCACTTATGCAGTGATCCTAACTTGGAGCTCCAGTTAGTCCTAGATTCACTCAACCCTTAGGTTAGTGAACGCCTGGAGAGTGCAGATAAAGATCTCGAACTTGGCATATTTGCGTGTTCAAGGAATGAGAATCCCATGCGCTTTGGAGGGGTGCTGTGTAATTCTCACTAGTCTGCATTTCCTCAGGCCTTGGTACTCAGTGCTGTTTTTATGGCTCCGTCTTTGAAAAGGAAAGCTCTTTTATTGTCTCTGTAACGAAGAAATGGGAATACAGCTGAAATACATGTGCATGTGTATATACAAGTACATATGATTTTCTAGACATGAATCTTCACAGGATAATATATTTATTTTAAATTATATGTAGATACACTTTTAAGATAAGTACAGCAAACATTGACAGATATTAAGTAAATGAACTGTAATCAAATTCGAGTCATATCATGCCTGCTACATTGTGTGGTATGTTCAGAGGTTATTTGGATAGTCCTGATCTTTTCAAAGTCTTTTGTATTGTGTTACTTTACATACAACTTCAGAGTTGCCTCCCACTGGTGTTTCAGTTATAGTACACTTGCCAGTATCTTTCCCAAAGAATTTTCTCATTCTTTGTGGCGCGTAGAAAAGGAGAACAAAACCTAAATTGTCCTTCTGGTCTTGATGTGATCAGGAACTGATGGTGGCAGTAGGCAATTATTGGAGGAGTATTTTCCAGCTTTGTCTGACTCTGTCACAGCAGTGACGCTTAATCAGCAGAACTGAGATTAATGTAGAATCCGTTCAATGCAGTCATTGACTGCTTGGCCAAAATCTATTTGTGTTAATAAAGATTACAAATAGATATCGAAATGTACCTCTGGTAACCTTCACAGTTGCTAGGTATGTGTTGTTTTTAATTAGACAGGTGTAAATATTCTGCTGTCCTAAACATGAATATCTGGTCTGAAATGAAAATATATTTAAAAAAAAAAATAAAAATCCTCCCTTAAGTCATTAAGTAATTTAAAGACAATGTGTGCTCATCCTAGTAATACTATTTTCTTTCAGATTTTCTAATCTACTTTAGCCAAAGCCAATGGCTTACTGAATCAGTCACAGTAGGCTTTCTCCTTGGAATTATGTTCTCCATAATGGTTTCACAATTCCTGGTACTCTACTACATTTGTTTTCCCGACTAAATAGATGATGACTTACTTAGGACTGACATGGCAAACCGAGTATTGCATCGCAAATTTTGTTTAATTATCCTTACAGTAATTGTTAGTAGTTAATACTTTGTCTTGTGTAGTCTGTACATTTGGCTGCAGCCCCTGGTAATGTTCAGTGTCACGACAGGGTTTCAGTAGCTGACAGCTGCCACGGGGTTTATGCTCTTCTGTAGGAGCTGCTCTTGGCTCAACTGTGCCCTGGCAACTCTCGAAGAAAAATGGAGCAGCCACTGCAGAGGAGGCATTACTTTCTTCTTGAGCCTTAGTACAGTTGTTAAATCAGAAAACTTTGCCAAGGCAGTGGAGCCTATCAGTGGATATACTGACCACATTTCTGTGACAAGAGTTTCTGTCTTTCCTTAAGTCTGATCTTTTGGAAACAGCTTTGTTGCAGCGTAACAGCCTATGGCAGTGACGAAGGGAGCTGGGATTTCAGTTAGATACAGAATGTAAAAACACATAATAAATGTGCGGTATCTCAAATGCATTAATGAGGAGCTGGTTGTGAAGGGTGTTGGCATAGTCTCCGTATCATAACTGAATGTAGAGTAAAAGGTTTGAAAGAAACAGACACATAGTTTAATTTGCTTCTGAAACCCATAAATGTATGACAAAGGACTGTGTTGTGTCAGCTGCATTTCCAGATCTCCAAGCTTTGTAAGAGGGTATGAATTTTCTCTGTGGAAGATAGGGTCCTGCATCAGACACTTTTTCAGTGTCAGGCAAAAGTGGTATTGTGGTGTGGTTTACTAGTTTATTGCTCCACTTTTGATTAAGATACTAGGATGACAGGACCTCAAAATATTAATTGAACCAAGTTTTACTGGTTCCCTCCACAAGCACATTTGCTGATCCTTGTGGTCTCAGCTCTATGTTCTAGAAGATCCAGTGACTTCTGCATTTCCTCTCTTTTCTCCATTTTTTCCCTGCATGACAATTTTCATTTTAGCTTTATTTTTATTTTTTTCATCCATGTCTCAGTTTGTTCTCTTAGTGTAATTTCTCTTGTTCCTGATAATATTTTTAGTCATGGAAAATGCATAGATAGGCACATTACCATGGACTGACCTAGGAATTTCAGTTGAGTGAAATAGAAAAGCTGGCAAGTCACAGGCTAGCAAAAGGACTGTTCAAAAAATTAAAGGCTTGAGTGTATAAGGTACAGCAAGTGAGATGAATATAATGAATTAGAAACCTCAGTTGAGCCTTTTTTGGTTGTATCCCTGTACCTGGCATAGCACTTTGGGGTACCACAGTTATCAATTATTGTATCACTGGCATGCCTGATAATTTTGCCCCCACCAACAGCTCAGTTCCTGTGCATAATCCAGTATCAGCCAGGCAGTGTGATGTGGTGATGGACAAGCTATTGTCCTCTCTGAAGGCTTTAAATCTACTTAACAAATAATATTCCTTCCACAGCAAAGTTAAGGGTGCAAAAGGGTAAGAGGAATAATGTCTAGCTGCATATGCCCGAGACAAGGATTTTTCCTCTTTCACAGATCAAGTTTAGTCTAGTGGCTGTTTTCTAACCAGCAAAGGCTGGCTGAGCTGTAGCCTTGGAATGTACATGCCAACAAATCAAATGGTTTGCATTATGTAATAAATCTATAGGTATTTGCTGAAATCTAATTCCACTGTCCTTGAAATGCTCCACTGAACTTTTAAGATTTTAATAACCTCTCATTATTAGGAATATTAATGTCTCAGTTTAGAAGGTGGAATGTGGAGGGTTAACTTCTGTCCAGGTCAAAGATCAAGGGTTCAGTCAACTGTCATGAGAATATGAAAGAGAACAGTAGAGACCTCCAAATGACCTCCCTTTAAAGCAGATAAACTTACAAAAATGTTTAAGACAGTAATTTTCTGTAAAAAAAATAAAAACTATAGTGTAATTTCTGCATGGGAAAAATAATGACAACACCACTAGTTTCTCTGTGCATCTCTCTCTGCTACTTAATCCTCACTGAGTTATGATACAGCTTATCAGAGAAATGGATGTACAAATGCAGTGTTCTTTGGCAATGAATGCCCTTTATTGTACTTTAAATGTGCACACAATGGCCAGCAAGCTGGTGGTTTCATATATCTTCTAGTGCTCAGGAAAGCAGCCACAGTTTTCTGAATATCTTGGCTGTGATAGGCAGAATAATTTCCATAACAAACAGTTCCAGTGTCAGCTACATGACTCGAGGGAAGCTAAAGCTTCACCACTGGCTTCAGTTGAGCTATGTCATTTCATACAAGCCAAGGAACTGGCCTGTGGCCGCCAAAAAAATCAAAAGTCCACAAAATGTGGTGCTTTTTTATGTATTTTTGACCATTGTGGAAAGAGAGAGGGAAAGGTACTGCTGAAGGATTGTAGGGAATTCTTTTTAGTGTGTCACAGGACTTCATAGAAAGAATAATTAGAATTATTACTCAAAGCATGGAAGACGCAGAACAGTAAATGTTAAGACTTTTTGAGGGAAATAAGTGTTTTCTTATTAAAGTGTTAGGGTTTTTTGTTATTATGTAACAACAGTGTTTTCCATTTTACATCATTGTTGTCTCTTTGTTCTTCTGTTTCTCAGAAAAGTGGGAGGTTATGAAAGCATATTTTGCGCTTTTTTCCTTATTTTTTTAAAAAAGAAGGTTTATTAGAACAGGTTTTTTTAGCACCAACACGTTATCATGGTGATTCTTCGCTTTTTGTAAAACACTTGAAGATATGTATTGATGAATCGTGGCATGCATGCATTAGAATAGGACAGAAAAGTCCACAATCAATAAAACAAATAGAGTATAATATTTCTCCATGTCTACTTCTGTACTATCCCTGAATTGTGAGATCACTGAAGGAAATTCTCTTTTCCTGACAATTCCAGAGGAGGCTGACCTGTCAGCTTCAAGGTTATAGGCTCATATTTGACTCGTTATTAGGCATGAAAGAGCAAAGTGCATTTCACTTAATAATGCCTTTTAGTTCTATTGTCCATGTTAGTAAAGACTGAACTGAACACAAACACAACAATATGAATACAAGGACTCTGCCTTGATTTTCCCAATTAAATTGGCCACTATATCTGTGTGACACATCTAAAGAGGTTACTGCACATCTCAGCTTGGAGGCCTCTGGGTAGGCTGAGTGTTTGAATACGGAGGCTGGAAAGGACCTAAAACGCTGTCATGTAAGAGGAATTTCCGGGAATTGAAGTATCCCTTTATCATGGGGGCTGTTTTAAGGTCCATCTTTAATGCAGAATAAACTCAGATTGTCTGTTCATCTCACTTTCCAGTATTGAAATATTTGTTCCTCCAGTCTTGTGAATAATTTTTCACTTGTGTGAATCAATAATAAAGGTTTGTTTAATGCTGATTTTGATATCTTTTAAAAAGCACTTACTGTAGGCAGAATGACAATGAAGCAGGTCCTTTCTTTTTCACAGACTAGGCGTGACTCTGGCAAAGTCAGCTTTTTGATAAATGCCAAAGCTCATTCAAAATTCAGGGTTTCTGTGCCAGTTCTATCATATAAAATGGCTTTTTTAACATGTTGATATAAAAGAGGAAATCTAATTGGAAAAATAGATTTGTCCAAGAGCAGGCCCTATCTTGGAAGAGATCACAGTCCAAGTATGGGAATGGGTGTAGTCACTGTAGCCTTCTAGCAACCCACCAAATCAGTGTCCTTTGTGTCCTTTCCAGGTTTGATATGGAACTAAAATATTTATGGATGCCTAGAAAAGGGTGACTTAGAGATGATATTTGTTGCTTGGGCTCATTATACCATATCTAAGAGGTGTGTGCCAGTATAGATTCTTCGTTTGATTGCAGCTGAGTATACATGACCTAGTGGTCATGTATAGTTGTGTGATGCCGATGATCTAGTGGTCATTGCTGTATCTTTATGGCAATGGCACCCTTTGTTTTCTCTACTGAGGAGCCAGTTCTTCTAGATTGTACCACTGTGGCTATACTTTATAGCAGAGAACAGCTTTCCTTTTTGTGGCTGTACATCATGAATAACAGCTTTATTTGGTGCCAAATGAGATGCCCTGATTTGTGAGCTTTCCATAAACATATCTGAATTGTTCAATTTCCTTCTCATTGCATAATTTCCATCTTGGCCTTCTGCCTGCTGATACTCAGATAAAGAGTCAATTCAAGTCATTTACAAAAATGCTGTGAAACTGTTTCAATGTAGCCTGCTATCAAGCATAACAGGATTGTTTGATTTTTGTTTCTGTGTAATGTAAGTACCATTCAACATTTTCTTTGAACAGCTACTTTAACAACCAACTTGCTGTAATAAATGGTAGCAGGGAAAAAACAGAGCATTAGCAGGTACCTGCTTAAAGGAATATATTCCATGTTCATGGCAGAGTGTAACAGTGATTGTTATTTATAGGTTTGTTTTAATGCATTTTTTTGTTTGAGAAAAGGAGCAAAATAGCTTACTGTTTTCTTTTTTCTTTCTTTTCTATCATGTCCTTTCAACATGGTGATGGATTCCTAACATGGATATCTGAACTGCTGTGCAAATGGCTTGGCTTTGATATAACTTCAATAGGTAAGTGAACAATCCCAAATTGCTTCAGTACTTTTGCTGAAAATATTTATTTAAAAATATAGAATGTAAAAGAATTGAAATTAATTTCCAAAGCAGATATGAAAACATGTGTTGAGTCCAGCAAACAGCAAGCTGGGTTGATAAAGGCAGAATGAGCCTGATCCTTCCTTTTTCCAAGGGAAAATGCATCTTGCCATATTTTGGCCTTAGTATTTGGATAAATTTAGCATTTTTGCAACTAGTTGCATTATAGAATTTATTTAGTCTTCATGGTTAAACCTGAAGAAAGAGCTACAATGGAAAAGGAAGCTTTTGACTGAGAGTATATTCCATACTCAGGGAATTTGATGAAAATGTTAAGAGAAGAAACTGTCATCAGCCTCTAAATTACTGAAGTTTTTCAATATCAATAGTGTTTTATATATATTAAGGTGGGAAGTTCTTGATGATGAAGATGATTGGGAAAAGGCAACAAAGCAAGATACAGAGATATGAAAAACTCTTTTCTGAAATCACTCTATCCAGTGGGGAAGTATCCATTGGATACCACAGTTACAGTGTCTACTGACTATTCCTTTATAGTAGTAAATATGACAATACAGGTAACAGCAAATGGTCTTCCTGAGGATGTAGACCATGGAAAATTAGTCCATGTCAAGACAATTCTTGAGATTGTCTTTTCAACATCTATAGTGGACTGATGAGAATATATATATTAAAAATAACAATGCTGAACTTCATGCCACAACCAACCAACGGAGGGCTTTAAACTATGGCAATTAGTGTTGTATCACCTACCACTCTGGCAAAGCTTTTTTTCTTAAATAGGGACTTTCTGTGTATTTGTGTAATTTTATTTTGGCTCTTGTAGAGGCAGGAAAAGAGTGCTGGGGCTATGTATCCATTTCAGTTGGCATTTGAACTTGCACGGGCATCATTGCCTTCAAGTCCAGGCTCTATCCTGGCCTTGCCATCTCAGGGCATCTGACTGTGCCCTGGCAAGAAGGATCAGGAGAGGACCCTGGCAGGCACTGGAAGGGTGACCTGCCAGAAGCACATGTGCATGCTTAGTAACAACTGAGTTCACCTGACTGTTAAAACTCTGTTTCTTTGATGTTTCTGTGCTGTTGCTGCCACTTCATTGCCGAGATCAAGGATTGAAATTCAAATACAAAAACAACAGGTCAGGTGGTTCCCTCGTCTGTGTATTCCCCAAACATGGATGTGTCCCCACGGTGGCAGTTACAGCAACGTGACTCCGGCCAGCACCTCTGCAGCTGCACGCAAACAGCTGCAATACACATATTGTAACAATCAATAGAATTTTTTAGCCTAACTGAGTGATCCTCCTACTGAAATTACAGTCTCAAAAACATCAGTATTTGTTGTTGCTGCCAAGAGCAAAATTTGGCTTGTGATGTTGCAGCATCTCTCAGTTAGCATACTTATTGCGTAATATTTGCTTTGGCTGTTTCACTAGGTAGCCAGCATTTGGCAGAACAGATACGTCAGTTTGCATTATTGCTATAGACATTTATGAGAGATGTTAGGAAGGAAAGGATATACTGTATGATACTGTGACAGGAAGAGCCAAGAAACTATGTAAAACCTGCTAGCTGTTAAACAGGTGATTATTTTGCTTGTTTATACCAGTGTGCTGTACAACTTCTTTCTGTGTAGTTGATATATGTAGACGGGAAGAAGAGTCGAGTGTACTGTGCTTGCACAGGTACAGTGCAATTACTCCACAATTTTTTCCTCAAAACCCCTGTACTTCACACTGGAGTTAAAGGGTTCACCAGGGAAAGAACAGCTGGCTTCTTTATTAGATTTTATGTCGTACATAAGGAGACCATGTTTTCCATTGTCAGAGTGTGAAAGAAAATGAAAGCTCTGGGCATCATTAAAATCTTGGAAGTGTAGTATGTGTCAGTTCCATTCCCACAACACCTGGATCAAAAGCTTAGTGTGAAACCATTAGCAAACAAAATCAGACTGTTTTCCACACTTCAGATTTTTTACATTAAGTTTCCAGTAACTTTCTATTTAAACAATGCTCAGCAATATTGTCTGGGGTGTTGTACTTCTGGAGGGTACTGAGAAAGGAAAGTAGGCAACTGCAGAAAACATCTTTTATATGCATTTTGAATATCTTTTCTTCTACATGCTGTGTATTAATGCTTGCAAAAAATTGAATTAGAAAAATCCCAGAAGCTTATAGAGAGATGTCTCTGGGTTTGCTGTTTAGCATTTTCCTATTTTTACATTTTCTCTAAAGCAGTGTGTGTTACAGGCCTTGAGTTGCACAGTTCCACCCTTACAACAAGGTTTGCTGAACCATGTGGGTCAATAAAAAAGAAAGAGAATGAATGTGGTCTTCTTTTGAGTCTAGTAGTTCTTAAAGACTACACTTAGCAGGTTTTGAGCAAGATGATGATATAAGTTGTTATGACAACATGTGGTATTATGAATATTTCAGGAGAAATCAGTGACTTCCATCAGTGTTCAAAATGCTCAGTGAGCATATTTTAAATAATGTAGTTTCCATAATGGTCCACAATGCCTATCAACACAACAAATTAGCCCAGGGACTAGACTAACTGTTGGGAAGAATAAGAAAGTGTTATTATCTTTCTAGATCTTGGAATCATATTTAAGAGCTGGGGTGTTTTTGCATGAAAATGTAGGACTGCAAAGGATGGTTAGGCGAGAAAAAATGAGGTTGCACTTTAGAAGCGTGCATAACGGAGGACTGAAATATGCAATTGGTTCAATAGGGAAGTTGTGCTGCAAGAGACACCATAAGAAAAGCTATTATTTGTTCATTGTGGAGATTGGAGGCATCATTCTGAGAAGATAATAAATAAAAGGAGCAAGAAAATTGGGAAAAAAAAATAGAATTCATATATTAAGCAGGGTACAAATAGATTATTCTTCCAAAGTCACAAGAGAACTGTTTCTCTTAGTCATGGAAAATTGGTTAAACAGTCAGGGACAGCAAGTCAAACAGGACTAGTCATGTTTGGAGAGGATTTGTGGAGCCAGTTGAAGCCTACTGAAGTAAGCTTGGGAAGCGTTAAAGTGTTTGATGTTTATTGACGTGAATCTTTTCAAGCAAACATTTTTAACTTCTGTGTTCCTCATGCTTCCTTCCATTCAGTATACAACACAGATGAAAGGATTTCTTATTACTCCAACTACTACCTCAAGTCAGAACAGTCTGACAGTTTCCATCTTTCTCTTCATAGTACATTGTAGCTCTTGTCATGACCCAGCAGTTCAATCCCATAACAACTTTGTAGCTGGAGCAGAGCTTATAAGCTGATAGTATTCATGTGCTGCTTTTTGATTTCTGTGTCATTAAACTGCAGATGAGCTGCTGTTTCTTTCTGATTATTTCCTTTCTTTCCAGTGGCTTTAAGTTCTACTGGATGTGATCTTATACGCTGGCGTTTCTGTAATTCACTGCTTTTATTATAGATGTGTGTATAGATGTATGTGTGCTCATATGTATGCTTGCTTTAGTTGCAAACTGTATTATACTTTACGTCAGGAATGTGTTGCAGAGAGACACTGAAACATTAAGAATTTTAAAGCATTGAATACCAAGAGATCACCTGTTGTTTTTACCTTACATCTGAGTCCTCTCTCTCTCTTCCTTTCTGCACACATCATTTTATTTTGTCTTCCAAATAGCATTTTAGATAGGTTACTCCCAAACAGTCTGGCTGCTTGCTGCTTGATACCTGCAGTCTTAATAAATAGTTTATGAGATGCCAAAGTAGTTATGAGTAAATGCATTGAAACCCATTTGGCTTCCTGCAGCAGTCTTAAATGGTGCGTCTTTCCAGAGGCACATATGATTAATACCATGAAAATTTAGTGAGGAACATGTAATTGTACCCTTGAATGATAAGCATCAGATTTTTAAAAGTTTGAGCAATGTGAAGAACATTTCCTGTCCTCAGGTGAGAAGTCATGTTATTGAGACTGAGTGCTTAAAATGAGGGATTTCACCGGGATCGGTACTTAAAAGAGCAATAGTAAAAGCAGTAATGGATGAATTTCCAGGTTTTGATACATGTGTGCATCTGCATAAAGATTGTCTCCAACCATTTCCCTCCAATCTTTTCTATATGCACATCTGTGTTCATCATAGGAAAGAGCTACCACAAGTGCTGTATAGACTTCAATTTCTAATTAAGGAAATACTGGTTTGCTAAGCTGGCATTTATAGCATTCCAACTAATCCACATATAATAACTGCCACTGACCCTCATGCCATTTCAAACGCATGACATGAGGAAACGTACTCGGTTTCACCAGCCAGAGTGTAGCATGTGCAGTCATGGAGTCAGTGGGGAGTCACCAGCATGTTGTAAATTCACAGCCAAGTCTTCTAGCCTACAATGCCTTCATTTAGAAAAGCCCTTTATCAGAAACAGGGTGACTTTAAGAATTATTTTGATCAATCTCTCCTATCAGAGTTTTCTCTGGTCCGTTCCTCATTAATGGGCTATTACAACTTATATCAGTGTAGCAAATCTCTGCGAGCCCCCACTATCTGCCATTATTTGTTGTGTATTTTATTGACATCCATGTTTAAACACTTAATGCTCTTCATTATGCTCTCAGGATCAGTAACAGCAGGCCATCAACGTAAAGCAGCTCAGTGCCATTAAAACTAAGCTACTAACTTCTGTCGATGTGAAATAGACTTGAAGATGCAGATGTTGCTGGTGGTGTTTTTTTACACTTTGTGTTGCTTTTCACTCTGTTACTTTTGAACAGTGCATGTTTTTAAAAGCAAATTAATTAAGTCTTACTAAACATAAGCTGTTAGAGTGGGATAAAGTGTCTGGTTAAAATTGTCACGTGGAATGGAAGCTGACTTTTCTGAAATATTTGCTTTAAAAAGAAATTGAATTATATTCTTTACATTAGGTAAGATGAAATTTAGGACAATATTGAAGCATCTACGTAGTAAAGCAATACTATATGATGAGGGACATTAGGGTGTTTCAAAATATGCAAACAGAATCTGAATTTCAGTCTATTCTATGTCTGCAGCTTTCATTTTGTTTAAAGAGAAACAAGGAGTGAAAAAAGATCTGGAAAGTTTTGACTAACTCAGGATGTGAATTTGAAAGAGAAATACCTTTGCATGTCACTTTTTGAGAACAATTATATTGTGATAGGGTGCATGTATATATATATATATATGCATGTGTATGTATATATGCGTGTAGAATATATATGTGTGTGTGTATATTTATTTATTTATGAGTACTGAGAGACTTGAAGGACAAAGCCTGTTTCAAGAAGCCAGAAAACAGAAATATCAGGAAATGAGTTTGTGCCTGCTTCCTAATAAAAGATGTATGTTTTCCATACAAACCATGGGAAGTGCTGTTGACCATTGCAGCATGCACTGCATGCATACCATATTTTTTTCTGTGTATAAAATAGGTATGTAATTAACAAATTACTCTGGCTACTTTCCTTAAAAAAAGAGCAGTAATCTGTCTATGCTGTTTTTATAGACACTGTAGCCAGCTGAAGAAGTCATTTCATTCCATGGGTGAAAGTGAGTTTGGTATGGAGTGGAACCACTGGATAGTTAAAACGTGCATAAGAATACCAAGACAATAGATTTAGACATAGAAACCTAAAAAAACACCCCCCAAAAACCCAATCACCATTGCAACAGCTTTGGGATGTCCTTCTGTTTTAAGTATTAGGGAAAGAGGTGCTAATATGTGGGGGTATGTTCTTTTTTACATTTCAAGGCATAATATAGCATGCAGAACAAAACAGTTTTGCCTTGTTTGTGTCAGCTGTGTGCCCTCTTGTAGCCAAATTAGTTTGTTTTGTTTTTTTTTCATTATGTTTTATTGGCAGCTTTTCCTGCCCCGCACTGTTTAAAATGTGGGGAAATCTGGAGGTTTGAACTACCTACCTCATGTGGATCTGATAGCCCTAGCTACTACCCTAGCACTGCAGGGGACTTCTGTGGAATATGTTATTCCATGAAAGTATATTTTTTATAGTTATTATTTTCTGTATCTCTGTATTTTTCTGTAAATAAAATCATTAGCTTTTAGATTTTTTCCATTCAATGAGAACTGAACACTTCCATTAACATCATGCTTCCATTTACAGCTCAGTATTTTTCCCATTAAAAATTTCTTATCTTTCACCATCTATAGATGTTACTGAGAATGTAATCAGTGATTTAAATGCATGATTTCCTTTCACTGTTTTTTCAGAAGGGGAGCTTGACATTTGCATTCAATTTGATCAGACCCAACTGGGTGTATATATGTGCTCTTGCACTGATGTGATCCTGTGGCACAAATCTCTTTCAGGTCCTTCTCTGAACCTTGAAAAAAAAAAAAGAGTTATAGGGCTGATATATATAACAGTGTGTAAAGCAAATAGTTGGAGAAAGAAAGAACCATATTTTAAAAGAAGTAATAAACTGCTATGGACTAATAAGTAATAACTGAGACTTTGCCACCTTTCTTAGATGAGCAATAAAAAGAACATTCAACATGAAAAATTAAAGGTGTTATGGAGATGTTGAACGTGATTTTCTGTTTCTTACTGAGGGATTATGAGAGAGATGAAGGATTCCAGTCTTTCAGAGCCAGAGATAGTAATTTCTCTAGCTCTATGGGACATACTATGCTTAGGAATGAAACTGAGTCTAATAAAGTCTGAGGCTGAAATATTACCTCTGGCTTCCAGAACTTTATTCCTTGTATCTTCTGAAAGGAATGCTGCATTCTGCTTAACCCTTGGACTACCAGAGTTCCTTAGTGCTTGGCAATGATTTGTGATATCTCATCTGTGAATTTCTGTGTATGTGTGTACCTCTGCAGGATTTTTCTGAGAGCAGTGATGGAGGGGTAGAATTGTTTGTCTGTAGAGTTGAACAATAATCTAATGAAAGAGCTGCACCACAGAAAAGCCTTGATAAAAGTGTTAACCATTGTGTTTTCTCACTAACATTTTGCTAATGAGACTATTAAATCATTGAAGAGTAGTAGAATGCTACTTGCATTTACACATGTTAAAGGGTCATATGAATGTCGTGGAATGGTTTGGTTTGACATTAAAAATCATCTGGTCTCAACTCCGCAGCCATGGACAGCGACATGTTGCTCTAGACCAGGTTTCTCAAAGCCCCATCTAACCTGGTGTTGAGTACTTCCAGAGATAGGACATCCACAACATTGCTGAGCAACATATTCCACGGTCTCACCACCCTTGCACTGAAGGATTCCTTCCTAATATACAATTGAAATCTACCATCCTTCAGTTTAAAGCCATCCCTGCTTGTCCTGTTGTAACGTGTCCTTGGAAAAAAGTCCCTCTCTAGCTTTTTTGCAGGCTCCATTCAGGGACTGGGAGGCTCTTAGAAGATCTCTCCAGAGCCTTCTCTTCTTCAGGCTGAAGAACTCTCTCAGTCTGTCTTCATAGGGGAGAATCTCCAGCCCTCCGAGCATCTTTGGGGCCTCCTCTGAATGCACTCCAACCAGCCCACATCTTTCTTGTGCTGAGGACCCCAGAGCTGGATGCAGCACTCCAGTTTGGGTCTCACAAGAATAGAGCAGAGGGGCAGCATCCCCTCCCTCAACCTGCTGCCCATGGTGCTTTGGATGCAGCCCAGGACACAACTGGTTTCTGGGCTGCAAACACATATTCCTGGGTCATGTTGAGCTTCTCATCAACTGTTCCCCAAGTCCTTCTCCCCAGGGCTAGTCTCGATCCATTCTCCACCCAGCCTGCACTTGAGATTAGGATTGCCCTGACCCAGGTGCATGACCTTGCACTTGGCCCTGTTAAACTTCATGAGTTTTGAACAGACCCACCTCTGAAGCCTGTCCAGGTCCCTCTGGATGTCATCCCTTCTCTTCCGCACATTGTCTGCACTACTGAGTTTGTTGTTTTTGTCAAACTTGCTGAGGGTGCATTCCATCCCACTGTTCATGTCAGACAACACTACACCAGTTGTGATTTTTCTTTGTTACCCAAACTGTTTCCAGTAGGTACACACAAATTTCAGCCTCCCATATTGGTAGAAAAGCAGGAATCCTGCACAGGTGACATCAAGAATCTAGAACATTAAGGCTGCATTCTTATTTTCTAGGCATATGTTCTTCCTGGCTTTGCCTGTTTTGTGTAAAATGTTTCAAAAAGGACATAAGCCAGTACTGAGCTATGTAAAATGTGAAAATAATAGTTTAATTTTGAGAAAAATTTAACACCTTTACCCTCAATTCATGCTATTTTTGTGTTCTGCAGTCTTTTCCCTATACGTTCAATAATATCTTGGCTAGTTTTCTTTCTTTATTGAAATGTGCTTAGAAATAATTTGCATGAGGTTTTAGTGTTGTGCGAGGTTTTTTAAGGCGAGGTTACTAGCACAGTATTTACAATTAGAGGACCATCATTTATAAACATTTTAAGAGGTGTATTGGCTGTGGAATTACAGAAATGCGTTACCGAAGTCTCTCAAGGATTAGAGATTACACTCCTTACTTTTGGAGCATCATCCAAATCTCATTAAACTCAACTAAAGTGTGTGCTTGTAGGTCAGTTTCCCTGAGGCCAGTTGCTTAAGGCGGTCTTAGCTAAGGATGCACTTGTGAGAATTGCAAAATCTCCTCAGTTAAGTGCTTCTGATTCTTCATTGCTTCAGTGAAAGGTTTTTAGTTAAATTGCTTGTGAGTAAGTTAAGAATATAACCTGAAGCAGGCAGAAATAAAAGTAGGGCTAGAGTCTTTAAATCAAATACAGAGACTTTAACCAGTTCCCGGTCTGGTTTTTTAATCATTATTGTAAGGACAGCAGCCAGCCTTAATTTGCTTTCCTTTAGGGTACTCGGTTCCACTGCTGGAGATGCTGCTGTAAAACAGTGGTATTCTTTGCTTGGTGTGGACACTCGGTTTTGCTTCAGAGGTATTTGTCTCTGAAATGCACAAGACAATGGCACCCTATAACCATTTTGTAGTCACTTATCACGTTGAAAATGCTCGTTAACATCACAATGGCGGGAAAGGAAAGAATCAAGCTCTCCTTAACTCTTTATTTTTCAGCCCTGGATAGTGTATGTGAACAGCCTTTGTTTCTGAGCCTGCCAGTCTTAGGGTTTAGAGATGAGCAAGGCAAGGTACAACATCGAGTCATTAATCCTAAATGTGGAATCCTATTTTCCAGAAATTAATTTAAAATTTCCCAATGACACAGAGAAGCTTATTATTTCACTACTTCCTTCTCTCCCGGACCTGTAAACTTGGCTTTAAGGACTCTTTAGCTGTATTTTTCTTTTCCTGTAGCCAGCTAAGTGGATATTTTTTCTATGTCGTGAAGGAAAGATCCTTTCTAAAAAGAAATAAATTTGTAGGAGTTCCTAATTTGCGGTAGTGTTCTGAGAAAAGAAGGGACAGAAATGGTGGGGAAGGTCTGGCCTTACTTTTCTTCAAAGATCAGAAGTATGGCACGATGTCTCACTAGATTTCTCATAGTTCACCAAAGAAATTTATTTTAAAAGATATCAAAGCTTTCCAAATTTTCAGCGGTGTTCTAGATAATAAATACCACATATATTTAGAAACTGACTGAATTAAGAAAGATTGTTACACCTCCTTGATGTTTAAATGCAATGGAGATTTTTCTGCAGTAATTCTGTATATTTATTTTACAGTATGTAAACCATGAGTCAGATATGGCATTTCATTGGAGTAAGTGCATAATTAAAGTGCAACGTGAATAAACCTAGAACCTTTTCAGTGGGAAAAAAAATAATAATCCACAGATTTGTCTTAGTTTTAAGAAGAAAAAAATGAACATGGCAAATTCTCCTAATTAGTCCAATGCTCTTTTACCTTTCAAAAAAAAAAAAAAGAGATAAACATGTACAAACTGCTGATTTATTTCTCTTCATTTTACACTTTTGTGTTACAGAAATTGCTTCTGTTGCAAATAATAGTCGTGTGGGACATCACCATTATGGAACTTCTTAACTTTATAACTCTGTTATGAGATTCTTAATTAGACCTACAGTTTAATAGTATTAAGCTGCAACAGTTACTTTCTTTATTGACAGTTTTAAGAGCGAAATTGCAAGGAATTATAAAAGGTCTTTTGCAAATGAATGATATCCCTACTGCTCAGCTACACCTGGAGAAAGGGAATATCTGAGAGAGACGTGCTTTGAGGGAGTAAACTGCAGAAATTATAGCTTCGAGCAGAGCCACTGCAGGGACAAATTGTCCGGCAGGGCGGAGCGGCGGTGACCCGATCCAGCCCTGGCCAGCTGGACGCCCCCAGGACTGAGCGAGCCCCCGTCTCCAGAAGGGGTCAGTGCGGACCAGGCTGAGCCTCGGCTCTCAGGGCCAGGAGCAGGGAGAGGATGCTCCGGAACAGCCGTGCACTGCCAGCCGCAGTACCTTCTGCAGCTGCAGTGATAACGCCCTTATCAAGTGCACAGGGAGGAGGGAAAGGATATCTTTAATCAAGGCAAAGGCTTAGCTGTGGCTTCCTGAAGCACATGCGTGGTCTCTGTGCAGAGGGAGTTGGGGGGAGGCTCAGATTAAGATGAACTCTGTATCCAAATTCCCTTTACAGTCAATAAGGCCAATGGAGTCAAGAAAATATCTTGAAGCAGGCAGCTCCTGGCTGGCCTACTGAATCTTCCTGGATCTGTTTGATTCTATTGACTAGATCTCGGTTGACTGGGACACTGGTTTCACAAGCTGCCCTCAACTTTTAGCTGTCTACATTTTGTGCTGAATCCCATCAGCTGACTTTAACAACTGGGTTCAGTCACCTCAGCATAGGCTGTTATTTATTGGTAGTATTCTGTTTCGAAGCCACTGCATATTTACCTGTTCCACAACATCCACCTACCCAGGAGTGGGTTTCCCTTAAATCATATATGCCAGCCCTATGCAGGTGTCTCCCAGGTGCATAAAATGGTTCAAGATACCCATATTTTAGGGAATTGTATGCCAGCCCTAAGTTACAAATGCAGAGTCCCTCACTGTTCTTTTACTGAAATTATTAGGTCTTTATGGAAGACAGATAATTGTAGGTATATGAATTTTAAGGAAGACAAATGTGGCGCTACTAAAATAGTCACTATCAATACTAGAATAGTCACTATCAATAAAGAAACAATGTCATAGGAAATATTAATTCTTCTAAGTAGAGGTGCTCCAAGACACAACTGTTCTTAATCTACCCAGCTGGGAACAATAAACGAGAGTAGCATTACCTACGTAGCTTGTCCTCCAGCATCCTTAATCTGCAATGAAAAATCATATAATCATAATTTCTCCTAAAGAAAGAATAATGGCATCCTAGGTTAAACCATAAAATGTTATAATCAGGACAACAGGCAAAATTATAGTATGCTTCCCTCTCCAACTGGCAGCTGCCTCAAATGGTATGTTAATCCTGCCTTTGTCTTCATGTGGCTAATTCCATAACACAAAGTGAAGGCAGTGCTGGTTCTGCCTCAAAATGGGCAACAGGCAGTCCCTCACTGTTAGGTGCAGCCCTGCTCAGTGCCTGCATGCACTTCTGAGCAGCTCATAGCTATAAAGTGCAAATCAGTAAAATGTCCATAGAAGTACAGAAATAGGGAACTGCCTTATATATGCAGGGACTTTGCTGATGGATGAGGCTCTAAGCTCAGGGTGTGTTTGAATGGGGAGAGGCTACAGATGTATTTATTCACAGTGAATAGATATGTAAAAAGGGATCTAAAAGTCATTTCTGTCAGTTCTGTTGGAGCTAAACAAGAGCAAAGAAGTATATGTATGTATATGTATGTATACTTCTGTATATGTGTATAAGTGAGTATATGTAACTCAATCAGTTACAAGGAGGCCTGTTTTCCTCCTTCTCAAAAGGCAATATGAATTTGGAAGTCAGATTCTGTAGCACTCAGGAAGAAACTGCTGCCAACTGTTTGGACTCTAACAACTTGACAGAGATAGGGTTAGATGTCTAGACATCCTTCATTAATTTTACTTATATTGAGATAGGTTGATTAAAAGGTACAAGACAACTGTTTTGTTTATTTTTATTCCTAAGGCATCCTTGTAGCACCTCTGATTTTTCACCTTTTCCTGGAGCAGAACACAAGGTTTGATTTTGTTGATGCCACTGGTAGTCAAACTTTCTGAACGTGCTCAACTTCTGGCATTTCTGTATACTTTTATGGTGTTTTTTAATGCGGTACAACGCATAAAGAACCTTCTGTTCTCCTGAAGATCTTTTCAAAACCCTTCTTTTCAGCTTTAGTATAACTGTTTCAGAGATGGAGAGAGATTTAAATAGTCATTCTGATGCTGAATACTCATTTAACATGTTGCAGCTGATCCTGGTGGAGTGCTGTGTACAACTTAAGTATCAACAGTGGGGTTTCAACAGAGCTCAGAGTTGCTGCAAATTTCAGTTCTTGGCAAGAATGTCAATTTTGTATGTGCCAAGTGTCTGTTATTTAACCAAGCAGAGGATATTGAGTTACTGTAGCAGAAGCAAGATGTATGATTCATGTTTGCATATCCTTCTTCAAAACAGAAACAAAGAGATTTCACTTTTAACACATCATGCTTCTCTCACTAGCCTTTTACCATTCACATTGCCACCGTTTGGCAATAAAAATACAAGTATTATGTATTTATTCAGTTGTTTAGTGAGGGGGTAGCAGAGCATGCTGTCCGGTAGTAAACCAAAGTAGGTAGGACCAAAAACTGCAGCAGCATTGTATGATTTTAAATGTTGTGATCCTCTGTCATTAAAATTTTGTTATTATCAAATACGGTTTGTTTTGAACAAGAGTTTTAAAACAAAATCACATTTACAAAGCAGTAACAACCTAAATAAAACCTTTTATGTTAGGCATTTATGCTGGTTTTGGTGGTGATAAGTTTTGATATGCTTAGGATTGAATTTTGGGTTTTTTTATACTTCTCATTTTCAGAAGATATATTTGGGGGCAATTTGTATTTGATGCTGTTCCTTTAACACTTGATCTTAAGACTGTGGTCGCTGTCAGAACAGATCAGATCAGCGCCCTGTTTAACCCAGTTTTGTCAGTGTGCCACTGACCACCACTGACTGCAGCCGTGCCCAGGGCAGCGTGTGCTCCCATCTGTGTCAGCCCCCTCTGAGACATCCAGCACTTCACCTGGCTGCTGCTGCCTGCCAGCTCTGCTTGCTTCCAACTGTTGGTCCAATGATGTTAAGGAGCTTCTTTGGTCTTGGTGAAGTTTCCTAGAGAATGCTAACCAGATTTGCCTAATTCAACTTCCCTAGCTGAGGATGGTTGTGAAGGCCATTCTGCCTTCATATAATGAAGAAGGTATACGGATAATTAACTTAAGGATAGAGATTAGTTTTTCCATAAGAAAACTCAGCGAAAAAGAGACTTTGGAGTAGGGTTCATTTTCGGTTCCAGATTACTTTTCAGTAGTGGCAGCTGGCATGAATTTGACATACATGTCTCTGGCTAAAAGAATGGACTGTAATACCATGACCTTGTCCTGTCTGCTCTGTAGCCTTTCTCCATTCATGGGATGTGCATGCAGGGACGTAATAGCTGGGACTCCTGCTTTGAGTCCCTGGTAGCTTGGTGTGGTCAGAGAATTGTGCACTGCCTTGCCTGGTGCTGGTACGTGTCACACATGAATGGATCCTGGACAGATCACCTGTGGATATGTGACCCTGACACAGACCACAGAGTTGTATTAAAAAGTAATGTGTACAGTTTCCTTTCTTAATTTGTAGCCATATTACATTCATTTTTACTACTTTGTATTAAGGTCAAGATTATTAGTGGTTCAACAAGGTGGAAAGTGTGGTCATCCTAGGACAGTGTGATAGCATTTCCAACACTTTGTCTAGAACGCTTTTTTTTTTTCTTTTAAAGAAAAAATTCTAAATAATTTAAAACTCCTGGATAATTGTAAATGAAAATGTACACGACTTAAAACAGATATAACAGTTGTGACCAAATAACAAGACTTATTTTGCATTTTGTCAAAACTTTGCAATTTTTAATGTAGGACTTTTTAGTTCACCTTGGCTTCCTGCTTAGGAGGAGTGCTTTGGTTCCAGAAATGTTTGTTGATAATCTTTGGGTCTAGACAATAGGACAGGAAACATAGTGAAAACCAGTTTGGCACAGTTTTCATATTCTATTTCAGGTGAGATGGCATGGTGACAAAGTAGGGGAGGGGAATTGAAGTGGCCAGATTTTACCTACTGTGGTGCGTGACTCCTGGGAGTCAGGTGTCTAGTTTGAGTAAAATAGTATTTTGCTTTCTGTGTTCCATTTCCAAACAAGGGTGTCATTGGTTTGCACAAAAGCTTTTTATTAATTCTTCAATACCCAAAGCTTTAGGCTAAAATAGTCTATTAATTGCTGCTACCCTTATAGAGTGAAACAATCTTAAGGGTTAAATACTTTCTGAAGCAATTGAGGGGCAGTATTATGTATTTCAAAATGGGAAAAGGTATATCCATAAGTAGAATGACTGCAGACATACACTGAGCGTCCCAGTGATTTTTTTTTTCCAGTTTAAAATTTTGTTGATATTTCTAGTTGACAGTATATGCAAAAAGAAAAAATAATCAACCCTTATTTTTAACTTCATAATATAGTTTGAAACAAAAACGAGATCTGTGCTTATGTTCTGGAATTGTGGACAACAATTACAAGTTGATAAAGCAAAAAAAAAAGTCCAGTTTTTTATGTACCTGGATGTAAATTGAGTGGGTCACAGTAAGGCAGAAGTGGTTGGGAAAGTTTGCATTTTGGCAATGCCAAAGGAAATTATAGTTGGGTTTGTTGTCTAACTAAAATGAAATACATATGTTTGCTTTTTTCATTCCCCCTGTCAGAAGTTTTTTTACCAAACTTGGCCTTTCCCCCCTCCCCTCATTTTAGGCATCTTCTTCAGGTTTTGTACAATTTTATCGTAATATTCAGTGTAGTAAAATAATTTCTGAAATTAGATTTTCAGTGTGCATGAAGTAAAGACCTCATTTGAATTTATGCCCTTGAATCTGTCATGAAACTCCAGCTGTAAAACATAATAGTGTTTTTCTTTAATCTATCACTTTAGGAGAAAACAGCTATAGCTATAGGAAAATATGTGTCAGCACTGAGATGTTTGGGTTCCTTTAGAGGAGGAAGAGGTATCATTTTGGTGATCAGAGCTGCAGAAGTAAAGAGAGAAGTAGGGGGAAGCAGTTTCAGTAATGTATAATGTTGAGGAACTGAAAAATAAAGGGACACAAAGGAGACAAGAGTTGAAAGAAAAAAAACATAATAAAGAAAAACAGCAGATGGGGATTTGGGGAAAACCAAAGAAGTAACAGAAATAACCGTGCTTTGTTTTCATGTACTGCTTGGCCTTAAAGCTTTGTTAGGCTAAAGTGTCCTTTTTATCAGAGCAGTGGGTGTTGCAGAGATTATTTCAGTGGCGAGTCTGTGCAAAGATGAATGTGCTTCTGTTTCCCTCTGCTGATTAGCACAGTCCCAAATGGCAAGTGTGATAAACCCTGATCTTTTGATGCCCCTTTTTTCCCTTTTACTCAAAGACTTTGAGATCACAGGGTAATTTTTTCTCCCTAACTAGACACCGGTGCTTTCTTCTGAATTCTTCATAAATCAGACTTTTAAAATGCTTAAGACGGTGTCCTTACATTTCCTGTTTCCATGGAATCTATAGGACGTTTAAAGTATTCCAGGATGCCCTGCCAGCCCTTAAAGCCATTATCAGATTTTCAGTCTCTTGTGTCTCACTTAGATCTTGCATAGCTGTTTTCAGTTGAGCAACTCTGCATGAGGAGCTCTTAAATGATGCCTTCTAAACTTCCTGTATTCCTTTTGATTTCACACTGGGTCTGTTTTTTGCATCTTCCTGACATTTGTCGTTCCCTTGAGGCAAGTACTACAGCATCTACAACACCCACAGCTAGATAATCACAAGCTTGGACCTGTGACTGCTTCAAGTGAAATCTTTTTAAAGAAAAAAATGAAGAAAGTGTTCTTGTAGTGAGCGTGCTGAGATAGCATCTGTGGAAAGGCAGCTGTGCAGCCACTTTACATAAGGAACATCTTTCCAAAAGTTCTGTTTCCCCATTTTTGTTTTTTAGCTTTTCTAAAACCCACCTGTCCTAACCTTTTCCTCAGCTCTTCTGGGGTGGTTCCAGTGCAGCATATGGGCTACCGGGACCAGTGGGTAGTGGTCTGACACCTCTACTCTCTTGCCCTGCATGAAGACAAAATATGGTCATATTAAGGCAGGACTTGTGCCACCTTTTTTGGTGGAACCAGCCTTTGGACCTGGGGACAGACAAGTTGGAAGTCATGGATGACTGCTTGGGCATAACAAAGCAGCACAGCTCAATGGGATAAACCTCCTGGACAAGAATATAGTGAACTTCAAATGTGCACTGTAATGCTGTTGCATGTTTTTTTTTTTTTTAATTTTTTTTGCATGCCACCTTTGAATATAATTACTTTTGTTTTTAAAAACCCTTTTCTGCAGCATGTATTGCAAGTGTTCCCTTGTGAGTTTTAAGTTGAGCTCGCATTAAGTCGCTTGATTGTTATGCAGTGCTAGAGCTTGACATAGTTTCTGTTCATGAACGTAATAGTTCTGTTTATTTAATTTCAAGTGTTCATTTAAAATTTAAAAGGAGGATAAAACATAGCAAATAAAAGAATGCAGGAGACCACAGTGTAAGAAAGAGTTGGTTAAAGTCTCTAGGTGTAGAGTCAGAGAGTAGAGATTTGACTTCTAGAAGAGCAGGCAAATTGCAGTTTGGGGTGGTGCTACTAGAGGAAGAGCTGTGACAACAGCAATTTTTCATGAAGTATGGAAAGGCTATGGTAGGCAGCCTGTAATTATGAGCCAGTTTTCCATATTTGGCAGCAATACCCTCTGAAAAGATTGCTGTATCCATCGTTTCTTGCCAGGCTATGGCACACCAGCTCTCTCAGGTGTGCTGGCAGACGTTTTCGTGGCCCCATGCTGTGAACCACAGTTCAGTTCCACTGAGCAGTCACTCAGCATATTTTTTGGGAAGGAGACAAGAGCAGATTTGTTAGCTTAGGTTTCCTGAGCTGCATCACAGTGTGGTCGCACAAACTACTGCACTGGCACGACTGTCGTAGCAATGAGAGCACGTGCTGGGGGGAAGCAGCACTTACAGCACAGGCTCTGTAGCTGTTGAATTGAAGTGTAGATATTTGGTGCTTTAGAGTCAGGATGGCCTGAAGTGGCCAAAAGTTTGCATAATAGAGTATTTTCAAAATCCTTCTAAGCTCCAGTCACAGCAGTTTTCCAGGCTTACTGTTGGGCACCTTTTGGCATGAGGTCTGGTTGCGTGAGCAAGCACCGATTTACAAAGAGAAAAATTAAGGTTTCCACCTCTTCTGTCTTTGCTTCCACCTGCTCATCCTATTCCTTCTGCCATGGCAGGGCCTGCATTCAGGACTGGGCTGCGTGGGCAGCAGGGTCGGGGCTGCCATGGCATCGCAGGGACTGGCACCCGCATCCCCTGGCCCGGCTGGGGGACAGCAGGGGGGCTCAGCCTGGCCACCAGGCTCTGACAGCTTCCTCCTGATGTGTTTTGGATGCTTCTCTTGCTGCCTTTGTAGCATGCTGCGGCCATATGGTATATAGGGGATCTGAAACCTGATTGTGTCTATAGATGAGGTTGGTTTAGCTTTTTCCTGTTCAGCTCCCTTTCTGAACGCATTTTTGGGATAATGTAGTTAAGTTGTTCCAATATTCCCTGAATTGAGTCCCACCATTTCTGAGAAGGGTTAGTTTCTTGTTTGTGTGAGCCTTGTTGCTGATGCTTCACCAGGGTAACACTGTACTTGCTGTTAAAAACAAGGCATAAATGCATTGACTATGACCCAGCATTCAGCAGGAAACCTCTGAAGAGCGTGCAACAGAGGGCTGGTGTGCTTCTGGAAATCTGCAGAGTAGCAGTCACAGATTTTGTCAAATGAATGGTTTTGTTGCTAAGTTATGCTCTTGGGAAAAGGACAAATATTTCAATGTAAGGTCCTTATGCACTAAATACTGTCCAAGCAGTAACTTGCTTACCAAATGTGAATAGAAGTTCTCCTGTTCTTCACCAGAATCAATTCTGATTTGCACTGAAGCAAATGAAAGCAAAGCTGAAGCAAAATCAGAGCCTGTTTGGGTAAATCCATACTCTTAAAGAACAATAAGAAAGACACCAGAATAGAAAAAGGATAACTACAATTAAATAGTGTTTGGACACTGTTCAAAAATTTATGTTCTCTTTGTCTTCCTCTGTGATGGGCTTTACAGGTTGGTAGAGCCTTTTTAAATACAGACACTTATTGGAATGTTCACTAACAGTAGGTGAAATCCAATCCTGTTGGAGTCAGTGGAAGCTCAGTTATTTAATTCAGTAGGGTCAGGTTTCTGCTGTTTATAATGACTTCCTGTATGTTTGGACACCCTCTCAGTACAGGAATTAGCCTCTACTACTTAAATGTTTTTCATACTTGTGAAGATCAAGTGTAATCATTCTGCTGCTCTTGGTATGTGCTGAATGTTCATTCTGTTTCCTAAATTATATTATTTTTGGTAACCAGCTACTGAAGACAGCAGTAAGATAAATCAGTTTAAAGCAACAATGTCACTGTCTCCAGCACAGGTTTTCCTTACATTTTATAAGGAAGAAGTAGGACTGTTTTGCAAAACTGCAGGAGGAAAGCTAGGTTTCTTTCTGTTTTGTGGGAGATACTTTTCTATGGATAATCTTTATTACTATGTTAAGCATAAATGCCAAATTCCAGTTTGAGCTGGGACATTATCACATCTCTTCAGTTTATGTCCTTTTACAGACAGCTTTTTACAGTAAATTGCCTGTAAATTAGGAAGAAAACCCCTCTCTCAGTACACCAAATGGAAACTGTAAAAATCTCCATGAAGGAGTAAAATTCCTGAGAAGTAACTCTTAAATGGAAAGGGGATTTAGCAGGTTTAGGTCGGCATGAAAACCATGGAATTGCATGTGGGTTGGTACTACCACGTTTAGAAAGCTGTCAGAGTTACCTTTTGGCAGAATTATGGCTTGCAGGGTTTAAAGTCTACTACCTGATGGTCTCGCCTGCATTTGTCATTAACTTGGGCTTTCTTGCTGTGAAATCCCTCAGTGATGTGCTTCATTTCCTTCATACTAATTTTCCAATTTCCTTTTTTTTTTTTTTTTTTGGTCAAGTGAGCTGTTTTACTGCATCTCAGATGCAATTTCTACACGTATTCTGCACGAATTGCCAACTTTCATTTCACTTGACTGTCTCTTTGATAGAATTTTCTCTACACCACAATTGTTTTTATAATTCCAGATGGGTAATTATGGGCTAGATGGTAATAATTTGGGGGAGGCAAGAGAATTAAGTAGTGTGCATAGTGAGAAGGGATTTGGAAAATGCTATTGGGATTGGCAGGGAAATGTAGGAAAGCAGAATCTTGTGACAAGAACTTTCTATGCCTTTAGTTTAGCTTTAATTCAAATATGTGAATCTCTCTATATTGTTTTCCTAATTTGATATAGTACAATTGAAAATAGAGCAGTGATGTATACAAGAGAAAGAAAAAAGACTTAGCTTTTCCTGAGGGATATAAACACTCTTAAGTCTCCCCATTTTCCTAGGTTCTTGTCATCTGTGCACTCCAAATTAAATTGGAATAATAAATAAAAAATCCACTCTATAGCAGGGCAAAGGTTTCTTCTGTAGATCTGTCTTGTTAGCAAGTGTTATACTTCTCTGTGGAGATGCTTACTGGTTCCTGCTGATTCATTATGGCAGGAGTGGCTCGTTAACTCTTGCCAGAAAGACAAGTGACAAGTGTGGCTTTCTGGTGAAAAAGAGCAGAAGGGCTAAGCCTGACCTCGGTGCAGCGAGGATAGACTTTGTTCAGAGCAACGTGGGATGCTGACACGGGAAGTAGATTTGGATTTTGTGAAGCCAAAATTGTGTTTCTAAAACCTCTCCAAGCAGCTGCTCAAACGCCCTGATCTAATGAGATAGGGGCAGACGAGCTGCCGGCTCAGCTGGCACAGGGACAGGGCTCGGGCACAAAACTTGGAGCGACGCTCCGTGTGCCATGAAATGTTTGTCCTCCCTCTGGCAGCTCACTCGATGGGATCGCTTGGCTTCGTGTGTCCTGGGGATTCATATGGGCTAGGTCTGTGGCACAAAGCTTGACTGCACGGAAACTTTGTGAGATCGTAATGTGATCTCGCAGAGCAGGAGTACAATTTGTAGGGTAGATTGCGATAACAGCCCCAGCTTTTGTAGTTCATTGACTTACATAAATGTGTGTGTGTATATATATATAAACCCTATATATATATCTGTAGTGTCTATTATAGTGTACACGTATATATATATATGAATCCCACAGTTCTCAATTTTAGTCTGCTGTTCCTTCTGCATGTTTTATTACAGCTGTGTGTGTGATGCCCAGTGAAAATGCATTCTGAAAAGGTATAAATAAACCTCTCAGTGGTGAGTTTGTCTTGTTCTCGTGCTTGGAGTTTGAAAGAAAGTTTTCCTACAACAAAAGGGAAGTTCTTGGTTCTCTTGACAGTGAACATTGGCTTGCTTTCATAGGCTCATCAGGGTACTTTTCAAGTAATAAGTTTACTGGCTTTTCAAGTACCTACGTATACTCAAGTCTTCTGCTGTCGTCTCTAACACACACACACTTTTAATGGCTGAGGTATTTTAAGTGACATTTATAAGTCTAGGCAGTATAGGAGGTTTTTTTTTATTATCCTTTGTTATAAAGAAAGCCAAATGAAACAGTGTAGCCTCTTTCACAGATAGTCACTGGCAAAGTGTAAATTAAGTAAAAACCGAAACAGAGTATTGGAACTTTCAAAATGATCATTCCATACCTTGTTTTTTGAGACAGCAAGTAGGGCAGCTATTTATTTCAAAATTGAGTGACTTCCTTAAAGTTTCAGCACAGCTGTCTGATGACATGGCATGTTCTGCTGTGTTCTAAATATTGTCTGAATAGGGAAGACTCTTACAGTGCAAAAACATAGGCTATTGCTACTCCTGTGCATAGGGGGAGAAGGGGTAAAGTAGTTACTTTGACACATATCTGATGGTGACTACTATTAAAAAAATTCCATTAGCCCAGGATATTGTAATGTTCCCTCATGTGCTTTTCTTGGCCTGTTTAATGATAGAATAGGCTATCAGCAAATAGGCTGTTGAGAGAATGTGATTCAGCTTTCAATTACCCTGCGTGTTGTAACAGCACCTAGGAATTAGTTAAGGTTTCAATTAAAGTTCATGTAAGGTATTTGTTTAGCTACATGTAAATACCTAATTAGCACTATACTAAGTGGTTTATTTCTCTTCTAAATACTACAGTATACCCTGAAATTACTCTTTTCCTTTACAGTGTTGCTCCTTTCAGAGCACCTCCTGCACATGTGCATTTCCAGTTACAATAATTCATACATTTTGTACACAGTTTTAATCACTTGAAAGTCTTTTAATTATTAATAAGGTGAAATCCATTGATTTTCTCCAGTTGTTCAAACATGAGTCTGGCCTAATCCTGCCTCAGGCTTGTGGGGCACTGAGATGAACAGCAAATCCTTGAGCTAAACATTCATTTCATGGGATTTGAAGTGTGTGTGTGAGGGGGGGAGAAGGCATCTCTTTTTCTTTCTATGACCTTTCCTTTTAGCTTTTTCCATTTTCTCATATGCAAACATATATTTGAAAGCTATAATTCTGTGATGACAAAAATAAGTGAAAACAGTAGTTTAAAAAAAAAATTCAAGAGAAGGTTATTGCTTACTTAAGTTTATGCAAGACTGCAGCACTGATGAAAGTAGACCTGTGGTGCAGAAAGCTTTACTACTGAGATGAAGACATGGAATAGCTAATAATCAAACCTGTGAGTGTTGTAGCACATAGCATAAGATAATGTAGGACTTGTGTGCTGCGTTAACGCACATGTGTGTATGTGAGGTTTAGCCTATGCTTAGTGTCAGATTTTCCCTTTTGTGTGAAGAACTCTGTTCACTAAAGCCTCTGGCTCAGCTGCGGATTGGTGGTTTGATTCAATTTTGTCTCAGTTTATTTCTTTAATTGATTTGATCCTCCTCGTTCTTTACATATGACCCTAATTACTAAAACCTGGCTTCCATCCATCCTACAGAAGCCAAATAATTTGTTTTACTTCTTTATCTGTTTAGGGTTTTTTCACCTCAGACTCCCTCATGTGGTATTACCATAAGAAGTCTCTTCTACGAGCTCCAAATCCAAGCTAAGTTATCTTTAAAAGAAGAGGGGACAGGGTGGTGGTGTGTGTATAAAATTGAGCAAACAGAGAATGTGGTTAAAAACTCTCATGATTTATTAATTTAAAAATAGGTAATTTGAGGCTGTCCTCAATGCTTTTCTGGGAATCAGTGCCAACCTTCTGAGTTTACTCTGTTGTTTCCAGAATTTTTAGCCCCTGAACAGATCCTTTTCAACTGCTCAGAGTCCCTGATCTTGGGGCCTTAATTCCTAAAATGATATAAGCATTTCAGAAAGCATCCGTGAATATAACATGTTCAAAGTGGCAAGTATCAGTACCTCAGTTGTGCTCAGGAAGACGGTATCCATCTTCTCTGAAGAGAAATGGTGTTTTTCACTGCTGCCACTAAAGGGAAGCCTCCTTTGGGACCTTGTTAGATGCTTTCATGTGAGGACCATTTGACCCACTTCTGACTAGTGAGCAGGCTTAGAAGGCAGTAGTTGTTGGGGGTATGCCTTTGGCTGATCTCCTCCCCCTCTTTGCAGTGAGAGGAAACTCTCAGTGGAATATATTAGGGATAATAACGGGGTAAAAATGTCAGTTAAAGAAGGGTGACGGATGGAGGTCCTAGCAAAAAATAATAATAATAATAAAAAACAAAGGTCTTCAAAAGGTGTCTCTATTTACCACAAAGGCAGCATCAAAATAACATCAGATGTCCTTTTTAAAACAAATTAAAAAAAAAACAACTTGTATAACTAATATTTGTTCCTGGTAACAAATACTATTAGTTACAGAGTATCGCTTAACATGAACTTTTAAATTAAGCCCAGATTTTCCTTTAACATGATGAAATTGATACATATTATAACTGGAAGAAAATTGATTGGTTTTTGGCTGCCTGTTACCAACAAAGAAAGGAGGAGGAGTGCTTATGAAGGGTGTATCTTTTAGCTATCTGCGAACAATGTTATATGAAAAGCAGTTTTATGGTGGGGAAACCATCAGCAAAATAATTCACCATATGTAGCCGTAACAGATCCTTTTTATCTGATATCTAAGACTAAAGAAAAAAAAAAGGAAAGAAAAACAAAAAACCAAAACTTTCAGCCACAATGCTCGTTCTTAGCCAAAACAAAATACCCATTATCTTTCCATCTTTCCTTTGCAATACGCAGTAATTTTGGAGGTTTTTCAATAGCATAGCTCCATGTAAGGCAGCCAGTTTGAAACAGGTAAAATCTGTTTTAAGATATTGATAATCTACAAAGCCTTTTCAGTTTTTTTGCATGCTGCAGCAGGCCTTCAGGCAGGTAGCAATGTGCTCTGGATTATGAGATTATTATATTCAGGTCCCTAGGAGTGCTGCTTTTGATGTATGATTTCCTCCCCAATCACCTCTAAATATGCAAGACTGGATCTACAGCAATGCATGTGGAAGAGATCAGAAATAGGTAACTTTTGAAAAAATGATTCATGTTAAGCTGTGTATAACTACATGAAATATGAAATATTCTCCTTTACTGCCACTGGGCTTCCTCATAAGTAACCTGTCTGACTCTGTACAGAAAAAAGTAATAACTGCATCAGGAGAGAAGCCAGAGAAACCACTTAAAATTGTTGTGACAAGTAGAAAACAAACAAGAGGGAGCATTCTTTACAAAAGAGAAAAATTCTGCTATTGCTTTGTATTTGGAAGTCCACTTAAACATTGGATCTTTGGGTCGTTTTTCAAGGTTTCATTTGCATCTTTGGAAAGAAACTGGAAGCCAACAGATGTATGTCTGTAAGAAAAATTCTTCCCCAGCATCTTTTGAACACTTGTCAGTACCTTTCAAATAAGGTAATGTCTCAGAAACCAACCCAAAGGGGTAAAACCAGAATACAGAGGCCTGAGGAATCCAACAGGATGTAAGATGAAGACATCTGTAGCTGAATAAAGACGCCGCCTTTAGGAGATTATCCTGAAAATGATTGCAGCTGCCACCAGAGAGCAGAAGTGCCAGATGCTGCCGTACCCCTGGGGGAACTGGCTCTGTGTGATGAGTTGTCGGAGACAGGAGGGTTGGAGGAACAGGCATCCTTCTCCAGATCTTACAATAAAAAATCAGATTGTGACAGCTCTACCCTCAGCCTTTGTCACCAATGAGGCAAAATTCGCTACCAGCCTCTTGCCATCAATTATCTCTTTTCTAACATTTAGAGTTATGAGTTGTGGGAAATGACTATGATGTTATTTTGTGTGGATGGTGAAAGCTCTCTGAATAGACTTTGAAGTGAATGGGTGTGTTGGTCCATAAAGTGTTAGGATTTTTAATTTGTTAATTATATATTTCATGCTTTTGAAAGCAAAGTAGCAGCAGGTTTTTTTTTTATAATAGAGGTGATGTATTATGGCAGGAAAAATGAGTATTTTTGTTTCATTAATTAAGTATAGTGCCGTTCACTTTAAATACAAGAAAGAAGTATGAAACTGTGTGTGTTCTGTGAAACATTAGAAGTAAGATCACAAAAAGCTGAAGAAGCTCCACAGCAATTATAGAAATGGAGAAGCCAAAGATAGCTTCTACATGCAGGAATGGTCTGCTGAGAGCAAGACCAGGGCAATTCCAGGTTTGTTCCAGAAGAGTTTGGTCCAAGCTTTCAAATGAGCTTTTTTTGCCTCTGCAGATCTCTAACGTTCACCCTTTCATTTTGAATGCAACAAATAGCATGGTAGCAAGTTAGACAAATCAATTCATTAACATTCCAGAAATACTCTGAAAATTATTGCTACTATGAAGAAACATGATTTTTCTGGTTACTTTCTCAAATCTATGAAGAACAGGTATTTATGATAGTCTTTCCCTTTATACAAATGTCTTTTTTCATCTCTTAAATAGCTAGCACTAAGAAACTGTAGTTTAAGGTCTGTCTATTAGGACGAGTACTAGAGTATTGAATTTACTGCCTTTGACACAGTTTGACTTCTCTTTATTGTTTTATGCTAAGTCTTTAAAAACAAATAAACAAACACCCATAACTGTGAAGAAAGTCTTGAAAATCTGCACTCAGAGACACAGAAAAGACAATGTTTTATAAATTCTCATCTGTGTCATGTATGGAGCTTGAACATATAATGTCCAATTTCACAATTTTCAATTCTGTGATTTTGGCAGTTTTATGATTTTTGGCATGCTCGCATTGACAGTGAAGTGCTGGTTAGTAAAGAGGGCTTTCTTACCTAACTCATATAGTCGGTGTGTTCAATATTATTTTGGTAGTACTTCCTAAATCCAAATTTCCACAGCAGTAACTGTCAATCATTCTTGGTCATGAGAATGGCAGTGGTGAAAACCTCAGCATCTTATTTTTAACTTAATTACTTGATTAATATAAAGAATCCTTCTAATAAACTGACAAAGCATGTTTTGTTCCTGTATGTATTTGGTTTTTCATCTCTGTGCATTTGTAGGTAGGTACATATATTTCCTCATTGTTGGGTTGTTATGTTCCCATGGGAATGGCATCTAAAATGATTCAACCTACCTTAAACATTTTTGGCACCACAGCACTTCTTGTCAGCTTTACATAACTAGGGAGCTTAGAACCAGTAAGTGTGAATTAGTGCTTTCAGATTTATACCAGCATTTTTCATTATAGAGTAACTGGAAGGAGTTTTATAAAAATGTCATCTAGAAATTCCAAAGGACACCAAAATTATTCAGGTCTGTCTGTAGTCTGATTTTAATGCACTTTATATTAAAGGCAAAGTTTATATACACATGAATAGTTTCATTAATTCTTAATTTTTTCTGGTTTTTGTTGTTTGGTTTTGTTGGTTTTTTTTCCCTTGGTTCTACACCCTCTGTGTTGGTCTCAAACCTTGATTCTGGTGTTACTAATTGCCTTTCTATTACTGTGTTCACATCAATTATTTTACCACACAGGCACTTAATTATGCTATAAGTAACTCTTTGCTTGCTTGTTCAACTCACTCAGCATGTTGAGTTCCTGATTTTGATATCTATCTCAGAGTTCACCACATGTCATGTGTCTTACAGACAGAGTGTATAGAAGATAACCCATATGTCAGATAATAACATCACCATCCTCTCCTGTTGACCTCTCCCTTTGACCCCACGATGGATAGATTGCTGTCTTACACAGTCACAGTTGCTAAAGTGTTCTGTCCACTACCTATTAGGATGGATGTCCTGAATTTTCCAACATATACAAAATACTTTAGCCAATCAGCAGTAGGCTATTGTGCCATTTGTCTTCATCTTGCCAACTTCATTTTATGTTTTGAGGCAACCAAGGAAAATGGAAGTGCCTTTCGGGTCAAAGCCATGTTATAATGCTGTGGGAGCTAAAGGATGAGGATTTTTTCCTCTGTTCTGTGAGTGGTAATTACTTCAACTTAATGATGGTAGATCTTGACCAGGTTTTAAAGGGAGAAAAACAAGAAACAGATTTGTGTGTCATATTCTCCTAAATGTATTCTGGAAATTGCAAACAGGAAAATGTGTGTTATTTGCATAGGGTTTGAGAAAGGCTTCATGTTTTATGTGTTACTTTCTTTTTCTTTTTCCATAATATTGATGCTAATTGCATAGATTGTATTCTGCTCAGTAATACATGGATCATATTCTGTTCAGTGATACACAAATTTGAACTCAGTCATTTCTGAGTTGATACACGTAGTCATAGATAGCTAAGAAGAAACTCTGTAAATTTTCTGCAAGCTGATTTTATTAGACATTTTTGAAGAATAAATACAGCATTTAACAATTCAGACAAAAGAGTTGTCCAGCTCCCAAGTGAAAACATTCACGGAAATATTCTATAAATGATGCTGGCCTTAAATTATTTTATAATTATCCTGGCATCCATCCCAGAAGCAAACCAAGATGCTAATGCAGTTCACCTGTAGATGCATTAAGTCCTCACTAGTTTTTAGCAGTTTTTGTCCACAGCTTGTTCATAATAAGAAACTTCTGAGTGAACTTTAAGAGCAATTTTGACAAGACCATACTGCAGCAGAGAGTATTTGAGCTGACAAAAGTCTGAATTTGCTTTGATTAGACTGTCACCAAAGAAAACTTTTAGTTTTCTTTACAAAGAGCAGATGAAGGCATCATTTTAAGCTACAGCAAGCCCAAGTTTCCTGCTGCCCCTTTTGAACAACATCTGTTCTCTGTTTTCTGGGCTTCAGATTTGTTCCATTCACGTGTGCTTCTCAGCTAATTACTGGCAAAGTCTGCCAACACTCTCTTGAGGCAATTCTGTACTCTGGAGTTACATTTCTATATAGCATGAAGTCTTTGTCTTGCCACCTACTATGGCTTTATAGGACTGTCTGTACTAGAGCTGCCAAAAAAACGATGTGGACTTGTTATCTGTCAGTTTAATGTGTTGTTAATCTAAACTCTTCTCAGCCTTTGCCGTCTCCTTTAAGCCTTGGTAGGTCTGCTGGGATGCTGTATCAGGAGGCACTGTGAGTCTGAGTGACTCTTTAGCAGCCGAGACTACACGTTCTCTCTCATGTGAGTCAGCAGTGGCTCATGAGTATTTGCATCAGAAACTGATAGCTCCCATAAACACCTGGGCATCTGACCTGTATTGATCTTTAGAAAGACATTATTGACCAGAGATAAAAATGTTGTCTCTGTGGAGAGATGTGCAAGTAAAATCTTGCCATGGATGCAAAAGCCAGATAATCCCTGTGTAGATAAGCACTTCTACACAACTGTAATCTTTTTGATATCTCTCCCCACCCCCTCTCCATCATTCCTAACTAAGCAGTGATTTAGAACAGTTTCTGGGGCCAGCACTAAGTGGTATTGAATCAATGGTAGGAAGTAAGGGCAGAACTAGAAAACCTCTGTTGGTTTGCTCCCCATCTCATTACCTGTGAAAGATTGTTCCCTATTGTATATTTTCTAGTGATTTGTCCATTCTGCTCTTAAAAGTTTCAGGGCCTGGGTTTCTACTACATCCCTTGAGACACTGGTCTAATGTATCTTCCTGTCAGGAATTTTGATCGGTCTTCTTTTTTTCTTCTTAAGAATTTTTTTTCCTTTCCTGTTTTTTATTCTCCATTACCCTTAGTTATAAAATATATAAAAGTAATTACTACTGAAATATGGTTTATAATGAACAGGTGAGTTTTTAATTTATAGCATGTATTTTGAGCTTTATTAGTATTTGCACCTTCTAAATCAGGATTTTAAAGATCATTTCATAATTATGTTTCAGGTCCCAAATAATATTGGAGATCTTATTTATCAAGTTTGTCAGGTTTGACAGTATGGTTTTTTTCCTAAAAAATTGTAAAGAAAATAACATAGGTTTGTTAGTGGTGCCCCAGCACAGCAGTACAAAGAGGATTTATAACCATTTGACTTTGCCTCTTGACACATCTTAGTGTAACAAAAACTGTGTTAGACTTTCTGTTGACATTTCTTCAAATGTGTGTCTAACTTTTTGTGTATTAATGTGGTTTAGATGTTTTTTCATCCCCTTATGACTACTTATTTTAGATTATTTCCCCTGCAGTAAGTTATTTACTGTTAAAACTGATTTTTTTTTTCCTTGCATGTATAGGAATCATTCATTGTTTGTATTATTTCTACTATCTTAAGTGACCAAACCAATTTCAAAGAATTTGTGATTTCTGTGGCTTCCCTTTGAATCTAATATTAAAGAAATTAGAAAAAATATAAGGACCTTACTGTTGAATAAGTAAAGTTTTTAATGGGGAGATGTTTAAAACTGCTTGTATAATAATGCAAGCGCTAGAAAGAGTAGGTTTTACAAAGTATTTCTAGCAACGGAAGTAGCAGCAAAGTGGTTGTATTCTTAATCTAGTTAATGGAAGTAATCAGTAAACAAGCTTCTTTGTTTATCAACAGCAATGAATTTGTTTTAGTCTCTAGAATGTGTGGGTTTAGTTTTTACTAGAGTTTTGCAGTTTAAAATTGATCAAGAGAGCTTAGTTTTCCATGACTTCTCTTGCTTCATCCATTTGAATATATATATAATGATGGTAGCATTGCCCTGTCAGTAATGTTAGGGGATTTTTACTCCAGAAACCAATTTGAATTTATACATCTCCATAATATTGGCTGGATATTGCATACTGCAAATCCTGCCCATTTTCCAAAAATCCATTACCACATACACATTCAAATTGTTTATAATCTCAGCACTGCGGGTTTTGCATCAGTTAACAGCCAGGAAAACATAATTTCGATAAACATGAAGTTGTTTGTGGAAATGAGACATACTTATATATTACCTCTCTTATCCACAGAGGGGGAAATGCGAGATCTGGCTTTCTTAAATCTGATTTAATGTAAAGAAGGAAGAACTGGCTGAAATAATTGAGTCTGGTTATATGCCTCTTTAGTTAGTATTTTCCTACCATCTAAATATTTCCTTGGCCCTACTTGCACTTGAGCTCTAGCTGTTGCTGTAGGAGAGAAGGGCCCTGTGGGCATGCCTATGGCCAACGAGGTGATGAAAAATCCATGCTTGGATGCCTTGGACCACTCATTGGCACAGAGAAAATGTATTTTCAATGGTGTGTCATGTAAACGTAATCTGATGGAGAAGTGAGCCTAATCGTGCATAGAGGAGTGTTTTGAACAGAGATACAAATTCTGCTTTTCTCGTGAGCCAAGATATCGGCAAAGGAAGAACATTTGTAAAGACTGAAGACAGAATAAGAAAATGCACAGTATTTGTCCCATCTTGCCAGTGTTATTTTCATCTAGGTCCTCCAGATCATGTTATTGGTACAAAAATAATCCCTTTTAGCAAAAAAATCCAATAGAACATCTGGAGGGAAACTTGTGTCTTAGTGCTGTTTGGAATCTCCTTTGTTTATTTTCCCCTAATTTTCTATCATTAAATAGCAAAGTGTCATCACTCAGAGTGAGACCAGAATACCAAAAGCTGAAAGGCACAATAAAGGCTCCTTGTAGAGTTCTGTCATTGACTTCAGCAGGAGTAAAAGAGACCATAAAACTTTAATTTGAATTCACTAGAGGTTTATAAAAGCCATTCAAATTTTAAATGGCATTATTCAATTTGCTAGTGCAATTTGGTGTTTTGGTTCTGACCATTTCTTCCTGTGTATTATGGTAAAAATCAGGTGTTAATTGTTCAGGGTCTATTAATGTACATATACATGTCACAAACTGTACAGTGTAAAGAATCCAATTCATTGTGCCAAACACATTCCAAGTTTTATACTTAAAGGTGAATTTCTATCCTTTGGTTAATGAAAATCCCTTCTTTTCCTTTGTGAATTTCCTTATTTTGTTTTTTTTAACTCTGAGATGATCCTTTCCAAATGTCATTGTGCTATGTGAAGATCGTGGATTCATTAAAAATGAGTTCCGTTGAGAACTGGCAGATATTTTGCAAATGTTCCACTTGTTTCCAGGTGACCAAGAAACCTAGGCAGGCAGCTTTTATCAGGCAGCTTTTTATAAAACAGTCAGCCAGGCAGTTTTTAGTAAAACAGCAATTTAAATAGTTGAGGGTTTGGGGTTTTTGTTCTTCCCCTTTGTTAAAGTATTTGCACTTACAAAGGAAAGCAGTGTGTGGGGCTAAAGAAGGAAAGTAATGCTAGACAAACCTTCTGGTCTATCAGAAGATACAATTGAGTTTGTAAGATGTGCTCTGTGCATCAGTTTATGTATATGCTGAATTATCAAGTGTTTTAATTTCTTACAAATATCCCATTTTGCAAATAGTAGCTGACCTGCAAAATACACAGCTCTGCTTGTCTTAGAAAAGATTAGAACTCCAAAGAGATTTCTGCCAAAGCAGTTACCTCAAATCTCTTCAAGAACATAAAAAAAAAAAGATGGGATGTTCAATTTAGGAAATATTAAGTTTCCCCAAATCCATATGGTAAGATCATTAGTTTGTCTTTCATTTGTACAAATGACCCTCCAGTGGCGCATGGGCATCATTGCGGGGCACTGGATCAGTATCAGAGCCAAAGGAAATATTCAGCAGCTAGAACACTGCCTTCCATAGCTGTGGTGCCCTCAGGGTGCTTGGAGAGATTTCACATTGAAGTATTTTCTTAGCCCCTCCCTGCTGAGTGTGTGAGAGCTGATGAGATCACAGCTTGATATCAGATAACTGCAGGCCAAATATTCTCTAAGAAGATAAATAACCCAGCTATATAGGTCGCTGGAAGAAAGCCTGACTCCTCTAAATCCAATGAAGGCAAGGTTTCACCTTATAGGTATGTAAGTAATCAATTCACTGTCAAGATCTGTTACGAAAAAAAAGCGGTTGTTTTATTTGAAAATGTGCTTGCTTTTCTCTGCTTGCTGGTGAAACTTTGCGTTGGCATTTTCAAACGAGTTTTTAAAGTGTTCAAAGTAGGTTATAATTAAGCTCGATAATTAGTTGAGTAATAAATATTCAAAGAGCAGGCCATCATAAAGGCCTGATTAGACTGTGCATAAATATATATGCATAAACTGCAGCCCTTCTGCCCTTTTATACAAAATAGGATACCTGTATTCAGATAATCAGAATGTTTTACATTTTTCAACATATGAACAAACCGAATCACAGAGGAAAAACGCAGTATTTTATGGTACTTTTAACATAGATTAAAAACACCTTGAGGTTGTCATTTAGGGAAAGCAGAATCTTCCACTGTGTTCATTTATAATAAAAATGTAAGACTTTATTTTAATTCACTGCCTGTCTCACAATATTAATTTTTTTAAGACTCAGACTTTGTTATGCTTTGAAAATCAATTACAGTAGGAGAGTCTATATTAATAAATTCAGCTTTTTTTTCCCTTCCACTATTGTCTGTGACCAGCAAACACAAATGTGTCTGAAGTCCTGAAAAAGTCCCTCAGAGCAATTACGGCTTAAATATATTTTTTAAACCAACATGTAAAAGCAATGCTCTCAGCCTTTATCTCAATATTAGCCCTCTGTGCAGTGAAGGGGTTTGTCAAACAACCTCTGACAAACTTCCATTGTGTATTCATTTTTTTTTATTATTTAAAAGTTTTCCAAAACCGTATTGGTCAAAGGAGCAGTTACAGATTTTTGCTCCAAGCACAAGATGACACCTCAAGTGAAATGAAGCAGTGATCTGGAATAGGCACCAGTCACCAGTGAAATTACAATGTCCTGCCCTCAATGACACCTTTCCATCCGTGCAGAGGAAGTGAGATCCCAGGGAAAGTTCTGTTCTTCAGCCACCTCCTGGGAGTTGCAAGTGGTCTGTAACATTTTCCAACCGGCAGCGTGCATTTCCTTGCCACTGTAAGCCTTAAGCGAAGCAGCAAGTAAGAAAGTACATTAAGGAATTAGGAAAGCTCTCTGGGATGTCTCTTAGGAAGCTAGGGCAACCTTGGATGTTAGTTAAGGATGCAAATATTGTAAAATGCTGTGTAGAAAAAAGGCCAGGACACAGGAAGTTCCACAGAAACTTGTTTTTTTATTATATATCCTTCTGCCCTTGAGATTACAGTAAAACTCTTGCATTAGCGACTTTATTTCATAAATTTAATTGACACTTGCAGCACAGATAAAATCTCAGGTCTTGAACTTTAAAGCTGAGTTAAGACCTTGGTGGATGCATTTGATTTAAGATTTCAGGGTTTTGAAATAAATATTTCCTAATTCTTTATGGTGCACTATAATTTGTTGCCAAGTTTTGTTTTGATCAGTTTGTGTTACATTAAATCAAGGTTACCTTCCTAAAGAAATACATTCCTAATTTTTCAAATGTATTTCAGGTCAGAGGGGCTTTGAAAAGTCATATTTTGCTTTGCTTTTACTAATAAAGCACAGAACAACTGAAAAGTCATATTTTTAGTTGGTTTCTCTGCCAGCAGACAGGGGTAATAGCACATGGTAGAGAACTTTATTCCTTGGTTTGACAGTTATATTTTATGCAGATTCTGTAATCAGTGCTTAGATTTGTACAAAATCTGACTGTCCAGTAATCTTCAAGGCCTGCCAAGAGCAGATGAGAACTAATAAAACAGAAAAAGAAAGCGGAGTTTGAGTAATGAAGAGTGTATGGGGCAAGCAACAAGGCAGCCTTGTGATCTATTTTTAAAATATATATTATATTCTCTCTGCTTTACTGCTGCTCCCCCTCTGCTCCCAATTTGCTCGTGCTCTGAGCAGGGATGCACGCGGGAGGGGATTACCTCTCACAATGGAGGAGCACAATGGCATCTCTAGAACAGAGCAAAGATCCTTTTTTTTTTGGTATTTTTCTCCCTCCATTCACGTTACTAAAGGCTAGGGCTTTTTTTCTTCTTCTTTGTGATTGATGTTGTCATAACCAAAGTTAAATGTTGATCCTTTGACAACCAGCTGATAAAAAATGTGCCTCTAAAACTGGTCTTCTGCGTTTGTGGAGCACCCGTGAAAATTATATAGTATCTAGTTAGCATTGCTAATCAATACATAATGCATATCCTTCAAGTAATCTTTTTGAGCAATTAAAGCAAATTCAAAAGAGAGATTATCCTGTGTAAACAATGCCAGCTTAGATATCTTGCCTACTGGCCTAAGGTCTCGCCACAGATCCTGCAGAGTTTACCTTCTGTATCAGTAGTTAATTAAGGTGAAACATGAGGTAATTAGGGCTAATCCCAGTGCTATCCTGCTGGCCTATTGCCTCTCAGGCCATGCCCTAAACCAAAGCATTTTCACAGCCTGTGAAATGTTGCCATTTTCAGAGCAGATTTTAAAAATTGATGCCCATGTTTATTGCAGACAGTGTTCCTAATCCTTTAAGGGAGCTCCACTGAATACAATCCAAGTGGAAAGAGGGAAAGGATGGCTTCATTTATTTTCAATGGGTTTGAAAACTGCACTGTTGATACAACTTTACACTAGACATTCCTTGTAATTGACAAGGGATTAAGAGGGATTAAATTGTACTCTGCCCTTGTTTCCAACTGCTTGTGTGAAGCTTCTTTTTTTTCTGTTAATGTGTTACATTCGTCAACACGCAAGAGGGATGCACATTCTTAGAAGATGAGTTCGTACACAGACATGCCAGTGTGATATAAATTAAAAGATACATGGTGGTACCTGGAAGAGCTGCATCAGAACAACACGGCTTTGTTTGCTTCAGTTCAGAAAACATGCTTTTCCTCAGAAACAGTTTGGCCCTCATGAAGCAGTAGAGCCATCCTGCTGAGTTATGTCTGGTCCCTGTCCTTCAGGATACGTACTTTGTTTGCATGAGGAGTATTTCAGATGCTTGAGACTGCTTTGTTATTGAAAGACTGGGTTTAACTGCTCATTAAATATATCCAACTACACAGAAGGACTCACCTTTTTAATACAGCATACAACAGATTTATTTTAACCAATAATAAAATAAGTATTCATCCCAGAAGGCATTTTATTAGGCTTTTAAATTTTTAGCCTAGCTGTATGATCTTGAGTCAGGTGTCAGATAAAATGACTTAGTTTTTCTAATTAGCTGCAGGTTAGTATGAATACATTGTCAACCAATGACCCTTTTTTCTTTTGTATTTCCCAAGTGTAGTGACCTGATCTGGTGCTTCTGACTGGTATCTTATACTAGGGAAGATTTTAGGTTCGTGTACTCCTCTACTGGAATGATGTTTAATAGGCTTGGTTTCCTGCAACTACCAAAGAAAAAAATAAATTAAAAAAGAATGGGAAGAGGTAGTCAAAATATAACATTCAGAATTTATGGAAGGGTATTTTTGCTCTCTGTTGAAATGTATTTGTCTAATTGTAAAACTGACTTAGGTGTTGATGATTACACTTTAGACATTCATCCCTGCTTTTCCAAGAGCAGTATTCTGCTCAACTCTGCCACAAAGTTTCAAGTGTCTGATAGAGGTTTGAACACATCAGAGAGCTGCCCCTCTTAGACTCTCTATTAACAACTTGCTTGGTTGGTTCTTAATACTGCCTTCCTCGGTTTTCAGAAGCCAGGGAAATTGAGACTGTCCAATGTGGTGTCACTTCCCTGCCTACTGATTTTTTTAAAGTGGCAGACAGTGGATGGATGCATTTCTTTGATTCCTTGTCTTCCATTTCGGTTTTTGTTTTTGGAATCTTTTTCTTTCCCAGTGTCATAATCCTTACAGTTTAGAAGAATAGGTGTTAAAGTCACGGATCTAAGAATAAAAGGTTCTCTCTAGATTTATTGGGTTTTTAGGCATTTCATATGCTCTTTACTTGATTTCAGCTTCTAAAACTGGAGGAGTGTCCTTTCCTTCTGCATAAATGCAAAGAGGATTTGCAGCATGACATTTAGAAGTATATTGTATGAGGTTTGCTATTGATCCCTCTGGTGGGGATGAGTGCTCAGAGGGAATAAATGGGCTCCTTTTATGAGGCTCCCTGTCATCATGGATTTAGCTGTTTCATTTGCAGATTCCTGTAAATGTTTGCCTGATTTATAGCCAGTAATTTTCGTTGGAGTAGGAATCGACGTATCGTAAGCGAATGACTGCGTGTCGTTAATACTTTCAAGTGGCATCTGAAAATGTTCATGCACTTGCATTGATCCAGACTGCTTCCCACTTTTACAGCTCCAAATGTTTTAGTGTTTTGTTAATATTGCATTCATGAGGATGGGGATGTGTTTCATTAGTGGGGTGTGAGAAAGTGTTAGAAGAATGAATCATAATTCAGATTCATTGTGTTGGGCGAAGTTCAAGCAAAAAAAAAAAAAAAGAGAAAAAAAAAGGAACAGACTCAACTTCAGTGTATAGCAGTTCCACCTGGTAGCCAGAATTTAATTTTGTAGTATTTCACTGACACAGAGTTGCTGGAGGTGCTGTCCTGTGCCTGTGATATCCAAGTGTGAAAATACCAGCTGTGAGTCTTCACACTCAGAGTGAGATTTGTTCTTCAGGGAGGCATTCACATAAACATGATGGCATTAATTTATTTTGTTTAATGGTTGATAGCCTTATTTTCATTTGCTGGTAATGCCATAGTAGTTGTTGGGCAGGTGGTTTTGTTGTTTATTTATTCTGTATTTTCGATGCTAGTAAACTAGTGGTCGGGCTAGTAATATGGTCACTAGCTACCCAAAGAATACTGTGCATGATTTATTGTGGTACAGCCTATGTTACATCTGCTTGGTTTAGCTATTCAGTCCCAAAAAAATCCGAAGGACAGGGCAAATGTGTGTTTATAGGTTCCAACTGCTTATTTTGCTAGCACAGAGCTGTAATACTGGGTCCTGTTTTGTATAATCCCTGGGGGTCTCTGATACTAGTGCAGAGCTGTGGAGTACTTTAATATTAAACACTGAGATATATAGTACAAAAAGGTTTTATGGAAGGCTGTGTAAATTGATTGGATACTAAAAAAACACAAAACCAAAAACAAAAACCTTAACAAAAAAAAGGCATTTGTTTTTGTGGGAAGTCCTGTATTGGCCCCATTGTGTGCATACATATCTAAACAGGAAGTTTTTGCAGTGCTTCCAGAGAGCACTAAATTCACATTCCTTTTTGTCATTATCACTGAATATGCATGGAGTAAGACAGAATAGCCATGAGAGCAACTGTCAGAGAGAGGGATACATCAGGTGAATCACGTTTTCTTTAAGTAGAGTTGCTCTTAAGCTTCACTGTACTATTTGTGGTAAAACTATTTTTAATATCAAAATAAGGTAAGGAGAAAGCAGGTTGCTCAAGTAGTCTTCCATGTTTTCTATGCTTAAATCCAGCTCTTAATTCCAGTTCTTTACAAAATAAAGCCTTCAGCAAGTCTCCTTGTTGGAACACAAGTGTGCACAAACTTTTGCTGAACAATGATCTAGTCCCCACTTTCGTGGTGATGCCAGGACGTGCCATAGTAAGGATGAGACAGGCGGTAGGCTGTCATTTCTAGAGCTGGTCATCCAAGTCAGAGCTTATTTGTGATTCTTGGAGGAATCACATTATCTGGGTGATTTGTCGCTGTTACTATTATTACTGTGAATGGTTTTTATGAGCAGATAGTGTGCTTCCTTATTGCAGCCAAACCAGCTTTTCTTTCTGCTTTTTATGGCCATTTTAGGTTGCCCTTTATTTACTCTCAGAAATAACAGTTTCATGGGCAAAAGAAATTGTCTGGCAACTAAGTGGTAGTAAAGAGGTATTTTTATTGTGAATTTGAAGGAAAATATATCTTGTCTGTTCTTCTGTTCAAGTAGTCCTCTTGTATAGCTAATGCTCCTGTGGAGATATCACTTAATTAGTCAGAAATTTGCTGTGTGTTGCCTTTATTATTCCACGCCGTGACTGCTCCACCTCTTTCTCACCACCAGCCTTCAGCAAAACAAACCCCCTAGAAAGAGGAGCTGCGGGAAGCAAAGGAGGGGATTATTCATTATTAGCAATTGTTGTACAGAAAAAATGTGGTCTGTTTCAAGCCAGCCAGCTGCCCTGTATATTAGGAACTCTGTTTAAGGGTATTGTAAAATGTCTTTTTAAAAGTAAGCAAGAATGTTAAATTTTCAAAATAAAACTACGTCTGATTGCTGTGCAGATAAAATTGTGATCAAAGTCTTTGTATTTCTTTAGTAAGGTATTCATTCCATTTGTATTATGAAAGTGCTGTATGAGAATATATTTGTTTCCAATGACTCTCCAAATACTTTTCAAGAAGTTAGTGTCTTTTTTCTGTTTTAGTAGTAGGAATCCTGATACATTGGTAAATAAATCCAGTGCTCAATCAGTAGGTAAGCTGGCAGAAGCAAACTAAGATCAACAGCTCCTCATTCCTAGGCTATCCACTTGCTGTGTAAAAAAGATAAAATATTTTAGTAATATTATATACTTACCAGATATTGGAGGTTCTCAAAGTTCTTTGACATTGTCAAGACAAAAAATGCCTCATGGTGCTCCTGAAAAAGTGCCCATACCAGTTTATGAATCTGGATGAGAAGCGAAATTGTTTTTCCAGATCACTGAATCACAGAATCCTTTAGGTTGGAAAAGACCTTTAAGATCATTGAGTCCAACTGTTAACCCAGCACTGCCAAGTTCACTAAACCGTGTCCCTGAGTGCCACATCTACATGCTTTTAAATATCTACAGGCATGGAGACTCCACCACTTCGCTGGACATCCTGTTTCAGTGTTTGTCAATCCTTCTGGTGAAGAAATGTTTCCTAATATGCAATCTAAACCTCTGGTGCCGGTTTAGGCCATTTCCTCTTATCCTGTCATTTGTTCTGGGAAAAGAGGCTGACTCCCACCTGGCTACAACCTCCTGTCAGGTGGTTGTAAAGAGCAGTAAGATCTCCCCCAAGCCTCCTTTTCTCCAGGATAAACACCCCCAGCTCTCTCAGCTGCTCCTCACAGGACTTGTGCTTTCAGCAGCTTTGTTGCCCTTCTCTGGACATGCTCCAGCTGCTCCATGTGAACACAGGATTCAAGGTGCAGCCTCACCAGTGTCAAGTACAGGGGGACAGTCACTGCCTTGGTCCTGCTGGTCACCTTATTGCTGGTACAAGCCAGGATGCCACTGGCTTTCTTGGCCACCTGGGCACACTCTGGATCACTTTCAGGTGCTCTCAGCCAGCACCCCTAGATCCTTTTCCAACAGGCATCTCTCCAGTCACTCTACCCCAGCCTGTAGTGCTGCAGGGGGTTGTTGTGACCCAAGGGCAGGACCCAGCACTTGGCCTTGTTGAACCTCGTACCACTGACCTCAGCCCATCAATCCAGACTCTGTAGAGCTTTCCTACTCTCACACACCCAGCATTTCCTTCATGTCTACTAGTAAACTAAACAAAGGAAAGATAGTAGCTGAAGCAGCTTACCTTCTTGTTTCTTTTCCAATATCTTTTACGATCTTGATTATTTGAAGATAAATCTTTGATTTTCAGGGCCATATATGTATTTGTACTATGACAGAGATTTTATTAATGCCTGATGAAAATATAAAAAAGGAGCATAATTAAGCTGTTCTGAGTTATGGCTGATATCAGAATCTTATGTTTATATTCTCTCTAATTAAGGTTCTGGCTTTGCTCTCACTCATAATTTCTGCTAATGTATGAAATAAATCTTGTGGTACTTAACCTTAAAAATGGAAGACAAAAGAAAATGTAGTTTTATTAAATGTATTTATGCTTTTTAATTGTTCAGTGAAGATGCGAATGTTCACTTGGTGGACTTGATATATCTGTGGTGCTTCAAAAAATAATTGGTGTGAATAACTTTGAATACATCAGAATCACAAATTTGAGAGGAAAACTGAATGAATGTATGAATGAAAGGTTTTTTAATGTGAGGTTTCTGAGAAAACTTTAAATTTGACCAAGCCTGTTCCATTTTATTCAAATAAAAAAAGTATGTCCTAAAGAATCAGAAGTCCAAGTTGTGGTGGGGGTGAAGTGATTAGATGTACTGCTAACACATGCAGGTGAAGGGAACACAGCCTGTTCAAGTCCTGCCTGTCCTGGGCAATGAGTGTCATCATGGACAAGCGCTAAAACAGATCAATGTTTCAACCACTATGTCTCAACCATAGCACAGAAAACTTACATTTCTGCAATACCAGCAGTTAATGTCCTTTATAGGAACTATGTAGCTAATCTTTTTGACAGCAACTTGTGCTGATTTATTTTTTTAATAATACTTTTGGAGTGTCTCTTTGCGTTTGCGTCTATTCCTGAATAGTCTCTTTCAAACACCATTTTAAGGGAGAAGGCATTTTTGGAATCATGGCATGGTCCTGAGCAGAGTTGTTAAAGACTTCACTTGAAATCTAACCCTGGAAATAACACTGTGGTATTTGAACTTTAACTGGTGTATTAAACTAAAACCACTGAGATTACTCTCTGGAGAGAAGACCTTGGATTACTCTAAATCTTCAGGCTTCTGCTGCACTGTCGTTTTGTGCCTGTCCATGCCTCTTTCAGCACCTCCTAAAGGCTGATTAATGAACGCCATTGCTGGCAGTCATGAAATATGTTGCATGTAGCATCCTCCCAGCAGCAGGAAATGTTGCTTGTTGACGGTTGGCTGCACGAGAGGCAAAGCAGCTTCCCAAGGCTGAGTCCGTGGACGTTTCCTGCAGATAAAAGCTGGATGGTGGGTACTGGCAAAAAGAAGAATAGACAAAAAAGCACAGCAGGTTTTTGGATTGCAAAACATTTGCTCCCCAACCGTCACACTTGCAGTGTCCGCATCTGGTGTTCTGTTGACTTGTTTCACCCGAACCAACCAGCCAGTTTATTGCTGTTTAGGTTTTCAGTTTGAACATATAACATGAAATTCTTTTATCCAGTATGTTTGTACTGCACCAAATGAATCATTTTAATAGGCAAAAAGAAATTATTTTGCTTTCTCTATTTAACAAACCTGAACATATTAATTTTGAATTTTATCTCTTTGTCAGTGATCAGTGTTTACACCTGGGCAGAAACCAGAACTTTTTAGGACCTTTAACTCCTTTAGATAGTTCTTAGAATTGTAAAAAAAATATGAATTGCCTAAACTGTTTTTGCTGTTTGTGCCTTGTATTTCTCAAGAATGATTATTATGCAGGGTTACATGGACTAGTCTCATAACACTGGAAGATCTGTACAGTCTTTTATAACTGAGACTAAAATATAAAGGAGGATGATTTAATCTGTAAGGTTTAAAAAGGAAGCATGTATTGGCTTTTTCTTTTGATTTCTTAAAATTTCTTTTACGTTTGCTTTTGGTGGGCAGAGGCTTGAATTTTTTCAGGTCAGTCCAGTAGGAATAAACGTAGAAGAAGGACTGCTGATGAAGAACTGCATGCATACATTTGTAAACCAAGCACAACTGTATACTCATCCCTGCTGAGGACAGAGAAGAGGCAAAATCCCCCCTCAAATACTCCATGGAGCAGATTAGATTATTGTGCTGTGCCCTTTTATTGCCTGTGGTTGGCCAAAACTACCTTGTAATTTTTTTTAAAAAGCTCTGTATACCACAGCTGTACTTAAGTATTCTGGACTAAATGACATTAAATACAGAGGAGGAGATACAGAGGAAATGCAGGGACAGGAGGGAGTGGAAAAAGCCTGTTAGTTGTACTCCAGCCAGAAAACACTACCATGAGAGAAAAGACTGAGTAGAGCTGCCCCTGTCTCAGACCACATTGCTCCTGGAGCTTCTTGCTCCATGCAGAGCCACCCCAGGGACGTGGCATGGTCCCTGCCAAGGGAGTGGGGTGACAGATAAAGGTGGAGAAGGATGCAAAAGGTATCAGAGAACAGCAGGCAGGGATGGGATTTTGGCTTTGTGTTTTGCGAAAAAGTATGATGCATTTGACTGGATTAGATGTCATGCTTCACTGGAGAACTGTGCTGGGGAAGTGCATATATGTAGTGCATGAAGCAGCATATGCAGTTCACATTTTCTTTCTCTGTGGCTAGAAGCTTTGGAGCTTATGTTTATAGTCCTGGATGTTGACAAGTGAGGCTGAATGTTGATTAGACAGAGAGAGAGGATGAGAAAAGATGAGATTTTACAGGAAATAAACATTCTTACCTTCACAGAGTCATACCTTTTGGATTTAGAATGAAATGGAAGAGTATTGTACTGTGCTGCCTGCTTTTCTTTAAATCTAGGACTTCACCCCTGTGTGTGGGTATGTGCTCCTATATTCGTTGTCATTTTCACAGCAGGGAATTAAAAATGAACCACTTCCAAAGGCATCTAGTCCAGTGTCTTTCAAGTTTCCTGGCAGTGTGAAAAGTAGTTCCCATGCAGGATTAAATGAAACCAAGAGTATTTCACGTGTTGGCATGTTTTAAGGATCTTATCTACTGTCTGTTATTTTCAAAGTTCAGTTGAAGTAAACATCAAACCATAAAATCATCTTTTGCAATTTCTGACAGAAAGGAATTAGAAGTAAAGGAAAATGAGTCCCAGAATATTGTGCAAAGAGATGAGTGCACATCTAGATAGAGATACAAAATAAAAAAAATCCAGCTTATCTCTTGAGGGCCAGGTAATTTTTTTAGGCACAGATGCATAAGGTTGTAGTTCTCATCTCCTTTTGAGTTTTGTTTTGGTTTGGGTTTTTTTGTCCTTCCCCAGTGAAAAGATTAGAGAGAAAATCAATAGAATCTTTTCCACTGATGCACGGAACTTTCAAAGCATAACACTGAATGAAGAAAGCAGGTTGTCTATATTTGATCTATTGCAGTGATGGACTGTCTGTAAACAAAAGAAGAGGAAGAGTAACTGAGAAATGTGTCTTTTTTTTTTTTTTCTTGCTAATGCTGTGAAAAATAAGAACTTGTGAAGCCCATGTATTTTAATAACACTGTAGAGATTTTTTTAAAATTAATTTTTAGACATAAAAATACACTGAAGCACATAAAGGTAGCCTCGAATTTATAAGATTCCAGAGGGCAAAAGTCTTGGTAGGATACTTACAGTATTCATATTCTTTGTTAAACTAGTGTACTCAATGAAAAGTACTTTCTCTGGTTCTGCTGATCTTTTTCTTCCTCTCTCTAAGTATCATCTTTCACAATCTCCCCCTGGAGCTTGCACAGACCAAGATCATTTGAAATTACAGTGGGTCTGCATGTCCTTGTGCCCCACAAAATCTGCCAGAAATGAGCAGCCCCAAACCAAAGTCCTCCAGCTCCTTACACAGTGATGGAACTCGGGCACTCTTCCACCCCCGGGGGCTTCGAGAGCACTGGGAGCAAGGACCATCCCTGAGAAAAACAACTCACTCTTCCCTTCAATTTGTTGTCTTTTGCTTAAAGGAAAATAATAATAATAAAAAGAAGTGGAGTCACTTTTCTACCTATGATTTTTTTTTTCTCCAGGACTTCTGTCCTCTTTATTCAGGTGGTCTTCAGAATCAAGCAGGCACTTCTTTTTATAATAACATGAAGCTTATGATTTTCTTCCTTCCTCAACAGTTATTAAAAAGTTATGCTTTTCAATGTGAGTGGAGAATCTGTTGTAATTACGGGACTGACAGATTAGCATTTTACTGTATTCTCTGTGCCTCTTATGCAGCCTTTCCTAGACTGGAGTAAACATTGTGGGCTTGGGACCTGAATTAATGTGATACTGGGAGATGAGTTCATAATGATGGGTGGTAGGAAAGGACAAGGACAATCCATCTAAGGCATCTCTTGTGGCAGCTGTGCACTCCCACTAAAGTAGAATATATGTTTCCTAGTGAATTTCAACAGTGAGCAGTGGTGGGGTGCATTTCTTCTTCTTGGGGCTGAACATGTGGTGTCTGAGTGGGTCTGTTGCTGTGGAGCTGCTGAGCTTGGCCTCTTTCCATGAAGTATCTCAAACTGGGCTCCTCAAACCAATAGTTTCTGGAGAGAAAGTCCACAGTCTTATTGAAGGAACCTAGGAAAGAACAGTGTGGAGGAACAACACAATTACTGGTAAGGAAATCAGAAGTCTCAGGGGATGTTTAAAGGATGCGCCTGGGTAAGCATAGGAGCAGGACACCAGAGAAGCAGTGAGCAGAACAGCTTTGACCAAGGGAGAGAAGAAAATACAACAAAGGCGACAAGCCAGGGCAGGAGAGAAGAAGCAGAGAATAATACCAGTACCCAAACAGAAGTCTGTCTCATTGAACTCAGAGCAGGTTTTGCCTGAATAAAAGTTCTGTGACAATGACCTCCATTAAACCAGGACAAGCCTAAAGGGTTTGGACACAGTGAGAGCTGAGAGCTGTTGCATCTGATGGGTGGCAAAGGGTTTGTGGTTGTGCTAATTCTCTCCATTTTCAATGAGGAACTTGATCTGTATTATTCCAGATAGAAAAATTAGGTTTTGTTGCTTTTCTGTTGTTCTTTTTCAAAAGCACCCAACTACTACTTCTCAGCTGCTTCTCTTTCCCTGATGTAGTGATGCTTATAGAGTTTAGCAAGTCTGCTTTCCTATAAATGTCTGTAGTGGTAGATCATCTTAATTTTATTTTAGTTAGAATCAGTGTATTGCACTATGTTCTAGGTGGTGATGTCTTCAGAAACAACAGCATTGTATGGTCTTACCACATATGAAATATTAGTATAAAATTGTTACTCAAAATTAACCTAAATAGAAGGAAGGAAGAGTTTTAGCTGTATTCATTGGTGACATCCAAGTTTGCTGATTTAATTTTGTTCAGTGTTTCACTTTAATAATTGTGTTGCTTCATTATCAATACAAAGTCAAAACTTTCTATGTAACCATGGGGGCATCATTTTTCTGAAGTCTGTTGTGCTCTACGTTTCTTTAAAATAGCAACCACAGTTGAAGGGAGTTGGAAATGCTTAGTTTAACTAAAAAAGTCTGCACAATATTTTAGCAGCTTGTTTACAGGCCTGCAGACAGGTACTAATTACACCCCAATTTACAATACATCAGTTTAGCACAATTGATCTGTTAAAAAAAAAGAAAAAAAAAAAAGGAAAGTAAACTGAGCAAAAGCCAGTCTTGTTGCTGAAGGAATGATGTATTGATTCCATCTGACAGTGCTTTGTCTACAGATCAATGTAGATGTGCGGTATAGACCAGAAGAGAGAGACAGGGTCATCAAAGGTCAGTAAAAGAACAGCGTGTCCCAGATTATTGGAGACAATGAAATGAACTTATCATACAGTAGACCTGATTGATATTTGTAAAGGAATCCACCAGTAACAGGTTTTATCATGTCAGGTAGGAATAACACATTCTATTTTACAATTAGCTTTAGCTCCTCTCTGTTAGGAGATTTAAGGGGGATTCAGTGTCTACTCAATAACTTGCTGATTGCAAATTCTTACAAGACTGAAATAATAAACTGCTTACAGCTCTGTGCATTTGTAAAAAGTGAAAGCTACACTTCTAAGAGGTGTTAGTCTTTGTCCAACATAATAGAACATTTTAAAATTCAAATATTCAGGAATACTTAATCCCTTAAAGACTTCAGCCCTCTATTTTGGTGGTTATAATTGCTGGGTTTGCAGTGCATAGAGATTCTAGTTCTATTACAGTTTTGCTTTCCACATTGAAGAAGTAAGTAGGTATGTTCTGGTTTAATTCAACAACAGCCCTGAAGTGTACTTGTACCACAGTGTGTTATTCATTCCCATATTTCTTATGTCCTTGATGTCCTCTGAGATGAAGGGGTTTATATTTTAAATAAGGAGAAACACTACTATAATATAATTAATCCTTTACAGCTTTCATGCCTTCTAAATCCTTCCTCATTCTGCTTTAGAAATTTAACTTTTACGATGAGGGGGATGTCTGTTCCACACAAGTATTACAATTTAGGGCCTAATCCCCCAAATTAATGTTCAATCTGCACTGCTGCCTTGTTTTAAGCGCTGCTGAATAGATGTCATTCAAAAAAATTGCTTTCAGAGCTCTAATCCACAGTTTTGCATCAACGGTATGATTTCCTTAGGTTTTACCATATTTTGTAGCTGTGTCTAACACTGGGTGATGAAGGGTTGAGGGGACATGTTCTTCAAACATAATCACAGAGGAACAATTCACTACACTGCCACTTTAGCCTCCCCTCTAAGGAATCAGATTTTGCACAGTTTAGAGTTATAGATGCACAGTCACTGTATCTCTTCAAAGCATGTAAGCTGGTTTGGTACCAAGTGGCTTTGCAGCAAGGGAAACAATATCTGCATCTTTTATCTCAATCCCCCTTTTTTGCCTTCTGGGACAAGGTACTTTTTATGGAATATGTGCTACACCAGCATTCAAACCAACTGCTTTTAAGAATAAAATTGGTCATAATATGAATTATTCACAATAGAATACCTTAGGGACCTCAGGTCTTTAAGATGGTCAGATGTGATCTGTCAAGACAATGTAAAGGGAATGTTTAAGTTTTAATGGGGAATATTTTTCTGGGACAGTGCTAGATACCAACAGTGAATTAAAAATTGCTTAGTATAGTGCATATAGTTCCTGGAAAATATCCTGTTTCTGGAATGTGTCTTATCTCTGCCTTAAAGAAACAGGGAACCAATAAGTGAGTTCTTCAAAGTGACATTACTTTTGTTTTGCAGTTTTCAGCCTATTCATATTTGGAAAATCAGTTCTGAGTCTTCCAAAAGCCTGCAAAGTTTTCAGAAAAGGAGGCAAGGACACTGAAATCACTGCTTTGATTGTCAGTCCATTTTGAAGATCACCACCTATGAAAAGTCAGGCATAGTGCCTATTCTTTGTTTTACTGATGTACTCTATTTGCCTTTGGAATAAACAGTGAATTTCAATTTTTTTTTTTTTTTGTATGATTAATCCTTTGTCACTTGTATGCATGGTGTTCATCACAATTTGTCCAAGAATATAAGGTAGGCTAGAAATATCCATTCATTTGTCTCTTTTATGAACATTACCTTATTAACCATGTTGGAAGTATCCCAAATAATGCATTCATTAGAGACACACACTGTCTGAAATGATCATTTCAAAATTTGTCTCCCCAGGGGTTTGGATTTATACATACTGAGTTAAATGATTAATGAAACTATGGCACATTAAGTGTTCAGTATTACAACTTAACTGGGAAGTTTTCATCAACATTAAGAAGATTTCGATTTAAAACTTCACAGTCAAAATTTCTGTGTATTCATTTGTAATTTCCTTTTTCATTTTGTTGCAGTCATGAATGACAATATTAACTAAATTCCATTTTGCAAGGTGCTGACCTCCTAAAAATCACTGTCTTAGGAGTTCATGGTCTTACTCATTTCCCAGGAAGACTTCATTACTTTCGGGTTTTAATCCACTGAGATAAAAAGGACGTTGACTAAATAGCACAAAAATAGGAGTGCTACTTTTTTGATACTGTTTCTGATGGAGAAGTCAAGAAATCTCATCTGTCCTGCATAAAATAACAGACCTTTGTTTAAAATAATACTTGTATCTCTTCTTGTGAAGTGAAAGCAATTATTTTGGAGTTTTTGCCTTAAAGATTCATAACATATTTCTAAGACTGTAAGGGAAAGAAAGAACAGGGGCTTGAATTCACTGTGCCCTGGAGGTGCTACCTGATAAATGTTGGATGAACCTGGTGTAGTGGGGTAGGAGGTCCGACACCGCTTTGAGCCTCATTGCTGCACTGTTGTTTCTGTAGGTCTTGAGCTGCTGTGCACCAGAAGGTTTCTGAGAGTTTTTGAGAACTCGAAAGCAAAATGCCAAATTTCCCTAAGCTGTTAACTACATATGTGAAGTGTGAGTGGATTAAAGCTAACTCAGGTTGGCTTCAGGAAACAGAACACCTTTCCCAATAATTTGACGGTTCTTGCTGGGAGGGTTTTCTTATTGGTAAATATTAACATTACAGATACATTCAGCTTGATGCTCTTCAGAATTACTAAATGTGTCTCTTTGTACCTAAAATGTGGTAAAGTTCTTACTGAAGTCTGTGTCTTCTGTGTGTTCAGTATCTTTTCATGGCAGACCAGTGTATTGAAAAAAAAGGTATTAGGTAAGTGTTTTGATCCTGGTTTCCTATGGAAATGAGGCTTGTGTATTCAGTGTTAGTCATTGTGTGTGTCTGCCCACTGACCTTTTTGCTCTCTGATGCTCATAATTTCAGCTAAATTTAACAGAGGGAGAAAAAATTTCATAGTGTTTAGCTTACTCTTTGAGAGTAAATGCCAGAGTGAGAAGGTGTACTCTACACTGAAGAGGAAGAGGAGGAGTTCAGTCACTGCACAGAAATCTGCAGAATTAATTGTTCTTTTTCAAGGATGGAAATTAGACAGTGTGGAAGCAGTTAATCACAAACAATGTCCTACTGAGACTGGGGGGAAGATGCTGGTAAGCAAATTCCCAAGCCCTCATATTATTCTGATGAAATTTATCAGCTAATATGATACATGGTACAAAAAGAAGACCAAGATTCTTGTGGCTTTATTCTGGCTATTGCTGTTAGTCCCTCAGGGAATATTGTCAAGAGGTTTGTGTAGAAAAAGACATTTAGGAACAGTACATCCATTAAGTGTAGATGAAGAAGAATATCTTACACTGTCTACAGCTGGTTGAGAACCATTTACTTTAATAATGACAAATTAGTCAAACCTTGTAAATCATTAACAAGCAATTAACTTTCTTTCTAGAGTTTCAGCAGACGGAGCTGTTCTTATCACTGTAACTGCCTAGGAACTTTATCTGCCTCCCACAGCAGCTGACTCTGTTAGATGGCAGTAGGTGATAAAGGGCTTTGGTATGTCACAGGTGTCTTGGGAAAGGAGACTGATACACAAATTGGCCTTTTCACCCTCTGCTGAGACCCTCCAGAACTGTTGTTGCCATCTCTCTCAAATACAGGTCTGTTGGTACAAATTAATTTGTGCAACTTGAGTGGGAGCTGTACAATCAATGTATTTGTCCAGTACAGTGTATTCCCAGACAGGGAGGACAGCTAGACTTTGTACTTCATTTAGTACCAGTCTAAAAGGCATCTGCAGCAGACAGGCTACTCATATAGCATGACATTTTTACATGGAGTTGGACTGTATTTTATCTTGCATTGTTGATAAAAGATTTTTCACAGCTTCTTACCTGAAAGTAAGCTCCTACATGTCCTTTAGTTGCGGTGTGTTTAAAAAGTGCTAGTCAACAGTGCAAATGATTTAAGCATTTATTTAGGGGTGTCACGAGTATGGATTTAGTAAATTGCTTTTAGACTCCTCTGAACTCCTGATTTATATATTTTTATGTATCTGAAAACTCAGTGCTTTTGCAAACAGTTAACTTTAAAAAAGGTACTAGCATAAGATAGTTACTTAGTTGTAAGTAGAATGAATGCGTGTGATGCAAAATGAGTTTGTTGAAAGAGTTATGTGTGTCTCTTTATTTAGTAATTTAAAGAAGAAAATCTTTAAAAGTAAGAGTAGATATAGGTGAGTATTTTCCAAATTATGCTTTCCAAGATGAAGTTGAAATAGGTCTCTTTTCTGGAACCTAAGGGACAGCTAAGCTTATTTCTGCATGAAGATTTATTATATGCTATATCTTGTAATAAAATGTTTGTTTTGTTACAACTTTTTTAATTAGGTTCCCCTTCCTATGACAGACTCCCACTACAGTATTAAGAAAACGTTACCAATCTTGGCATAATTTCCAACTTCTGCAACAGTCTTGGGATTCAAAATCCCTACAATGGAAATTAAATTAGGAATGCCTTTCCCGGAGAAGATACATAACCTTTCTGAGATGTGAGTGAGACAAACACACAATGCTCTTTTCTGGTTTATCTTATTGGGGCGGTCCAATCCAGGTCTAGGGAGTCAAGCCTCTACTGTGCCTAACAACCTCCTTGGAACAATTTTTCTGAAGAAAATAAATGGGTTTCTTGTCAAGGCCATTGTAACAGAGGAGCTGGGGGTATTGTTACTGAAGGGGTCATTTTTTTCCTGTTGTGCACTCATTCGAGGGTGACATGTTGTAAATGTTGCAGTTTCATAAGTTGCATGAGCCATCGCTTTGTCTTTTCCCTTCCAGATATTTTCTAAATGTGTCATCATCAGTCATGTATAAAGCATATAATCTTTTATCATCACTATGCACATTCTGCCACTCTGGTGATTTAGTCTTAATACCATCCCTGTTACTCTGTAAGTGAAAAGCCCTTATTGTATTAGACACACAGAATGTTTTCCTGCCTAATCATTTTCACTATTTCTCTTCTCTATCATCTAGTGTTGCTTTTTTCTGTGTACTAAGGCCCGTTGGTCAGCTGTTTCAAGAACTAATTCAGGATGTTAATTTAACTGAAACAAAACAATACATCAGTGAAAGAATTATGGTTAAAACCAAGAGGTAGGCCAGAGGTTTTCCCACGGAAGAGAGTTGTGACTGGTAACTATTCTCTAGAGAAGTCACTGAGTTAAACAATTGGACAGCCTTTATGGAGCCAGATCCTCAGGGTATTACTCCAGCAAAGTAACTATTGAAATATCAGCCCCTGAGGCTGATGTCTCATGTGTGTATGTAGTTTTATGCACTGTGAGTATTCCTATTGACTTCAGTGGGATTACTGACAGTAAGTATAGTTAAACGTGCATAAATCTTTGGAGCATACAGGTCTGTAGAGCTTTCCCTGTTTATGATTGTGTGCTTCAAGGTTTATTTTGCAGAAGCTCAGGAGAAGGTAAGTTATGCTCTTTATTTGAGGTTTCTGGACAAAGCAAGGGCACAGTCACTTGTGTTTGCAATTTCAACAATTTTTTAAAAGTAGTTAAGGGAATATTTATTTTGCAACTGTAGCTGTATCAATTAACATGTGATTTCAGCCTTCATTTGGAAAATAGGCAGCTCCTGTTGGTTTAACTGGCATTTTGAGAGAGAAAAAATTAATGCTGTGTGATGACTGACTTTGGGTTTAAAAATGTACTAGTACACCCAGGTGTGCATTCACACACAGACACACATGCCCACATGTACAATATTTATATAATTTCCTTGGGGAGATGGAAGAATTTTTTTAGTGTATTGATTTTTACATTTTCCCACATTTACTAAATGGCTTAAGTAAATACAAGCAAAATGTCACTTAATAATTCTTCTGTTTTCTTTTCAAAGTTTGGGTAGAACAAGGTCACTGCATAGCCATTTTAGGCAGAAGAGTTTTTTGAGAATGCGAGTGCAAATTACCATAAAAGTGGTTTTGCCTAAATACTAAAGGTGACTTTTAACTGAAAAACTATAAAGTACTTTGCTTCAATACTAAAGATAGCTTTTAATTGAAAAGTGTAAGTGAACCTACAAAGCAAGGTTAACACTTAGTGGTATAATTTTATACATGCACTTTGGCAGTCACAATGGCTTTGATTCAACCTTGACTTCCTACAAGATCATAAAAAGGCACAGAATAATTTGTTATAAAAGAAATGAGTACTGGAGTACAAATATGAGTCGCATAACAAATTCTGAAGATGAAATGGCATCATTCAAAGGAAATGTAGCATTTTATGCCAGTGCCATAATTCTCAGACAACATTACAAAGAAAAAAGTACTGCCTGCAATTCGACCTTCCTCCTCCTCCTCCTCTTCCCTGCTGTAGCTCCATAATGATGTTGAGAACTTCATAGCTCAGTTTAAAAAGGTTTTAAGAAAACATAGTACCCTGTACCCTTCTGCAGGATACTGAATTCCTAATCACCTTAAACTCTCTCAGTAGCTGGGCTGGCTTCTTGCCAAGGACACTGATAAGCAATTGGTATTTTCATCCTCATATTCAGAGGAACTGCTTTTTGAGTAATCCTACATGGCAAGCAGCTAAAGATGATTGCCCACACCCAGTCTTGCCCCTTTTTATTTCTTCATGCAGTCACTGAAACACTGGAAAAATTGCAAATAAGACCCAGTGCTCCAGTGACCTGCAGGATTCGGCTTATGAATAGCAAAAGAAGAGAGGATGTCATCTGAAGAGTATAACCTATCAACATATGTTACAGGACTACTGAGTGTGACTTAGCATAACCAGGTCGGTAATGCAGTTACCCCAAGGTACTGTCTTTTTTGGAGGTGTGTCTTGATTTGTTGAGTTGGTGAGATAAGCCTTTTATTAAACTAAATCTAAAAGATCTTTGCCTGAACTGAAAGCTATAACAGCCTTTCTTTCTGAAGACCAAAAAAAGATAGCTGAATTATTTGCTAATTGTGAGAAAAATCTATATTGATTTTGTGTGCGTGGGTATGTGTCTGACAGTAGGCCACTGGCTATTTCTCAGCAGCATTTTGTGCTGAGGAATCTCTTGGGAAGACAAAAAAAAAAGAAAAAAAGAAAAGTAAGAATAAAAGCCAAAAAGGGAAAAAAAAAAATCATGTGCCAGACTGAAGGGCTGTCAGGGAGGAAGTAATATATACTAGCTCACAGTAATAGCATAAACTGGAGGCAAATTCATCTCTTACATGCACTCTATGGACTTATAAAATTTATTGTGATTTTTTTATTCTTACACCTAAGGAAAATTTTATCCTCTGACCTAGAAATTTAAGCAATTTTCACATTTCTTTGGGGAAAAAAATGCAGGTAACAGCCTCTTAAGAATATGTGATGCACACAAAACGTTTGTTTCTGTAACAGTGGGCTATATTGCTTACTAATGTATTTAAGAATTTGTCCCTAAAATGCCACACAAGTTTCAACTTTTGAAAAGTTTTAACTTTTTTGTTATTATAGTAATAGCTTTCATTTGTGGCTGAGCTTTTCTTAACATTTGAGTTGGAAACTCGTATATATGCATATATGTCAATATGTGTTTGTTTTGGCTTTAATCTGTTGTACTTCAGAAGCAGAAGTGGTTGCTGTTGATAACTGGCTTTGTCTGTCCAGAATTATGGTGGTTATAAAGTTGTGGCAGTTCCACTCTTGTAATCTGACTGGTATTGCTACAATGGAGTGCTTTCAGAAAATAATACATGAGCAGCAGTGCTTTAGTAAACAACAGTGACTCAATAATTCTGCAAAAATTTAAAAGGATATAAATATGGGCATGAATGGAAACACATCTTGCTGGATAACTGCTGTGGACTTTTTATATGGGGAAAAAAACTATTCCCGTATGTCCCCAAATAGGTATTAAAACCAATGTACCTCTTCTTTGACATCTGTTAGAACAGAATGAGTCCATTTGAAATCCCCCAAACACTCGCATAGTGACAAAGTCTAGTAAATGAAGCAAAATGGTTTGGGGAAATGAGGCTGTGTAAACAAGCCAGTCACATGTCATTTACTTTCTTGGACCACACTAGTATTTTCAGGTCTGGCTGTATTAAGTCTCTGTGCACAAAGATGTATTTACTGCATTGAACAGAGATTTTCCACCTTAAAGGACAAGGCTCTTTGAATCATGCCTGTTTCGGTGCTGGTTCTCTCAGTTTTGTTTGATTTGTAATAAGGAGTGCATCTGTTTAACAAAAACAAGCATGTGTGGTTCTTTACTGTTGTCACTAGTGACCAGTCTATTAATGGGGGACTTTTTCTGTATGCTCTAAAAATTATTGTTGCTCTCTGCCAGCACACACCAACTTGCTGCACGTAAGTCAGAAGCTCATCACATATTTTTTTGCTTTGGATGCTCAGTTTTGATGTTTGGATTGCTTTTTTTTTTCATACACCATTTGTCTGCTGCACAGCTGAAGGTGCCAGAAAAATTACAAGTAAAAACACACATAATGTTGTTTACTAGTCTAGCTGTTGGCAATAACTGAGGACCTTCCTTTAGAGTATTGATTTCTTATGCAATAGCATTCCTCTTTGTTTTGAAGGAAATGGTGGGGAAAGCTTCAGTCAATGATAGATCTATTTTTATCTCTTTATGGTACATTCTTGCCTATACTGTAGTTTATATTTGGGGGGACACTGGTGAGGAAATGGGTCAAATATTGGGGCCTTTACAAGCTACTTTGTCTTCAAAAAAGAATTAAACTGTCTCTCAGCAGACCCTGTGACTAGGCTGTCATTGACTACCCGTAGTTCACAGTGGAGCTGGAGGGTCCATCAGTATAATGTGATTTATCTCTGACTTAAGTGAAGAAAGAGTGTCACCAAATGTTGTGAATGTCTTTTTTCTAATCCCTTCTCTCTCAGGGACTAGCACAACATAAATTAGAGTGCATTAGAGGAGGAAACAGGCAGTATTTATAAACATAGCTCTTCCCCAAAGTTTTATCTAATTCTTTGTGGTTTTAAGGGAAGTGTTTTCTTATTGGTGATTTCACGTATCTTTACAGTTGTCATCAATGTTTTCAGCAACTTTTCTGAGGCCACACCATTTTTTTAAATGCATAGACACTTCTGGGAAGCTCTAGATGTGCTTTCTCATTTCTTCTGGAGAGGCAGTGCTTTTTTGACAGCAGAGGATGTAGGAAGCAGCATCCGAATCCAGTTCTGTCTGATACCATTTTCCTCTGCACTGTCTGCTCGAAGCAACTGCTATTTTGTTTCTTGTAGAGCCATTACTGATGAACTGTATGTGCACATCCAAACTTAAAATATTAAAAAAAAAACAAAAAACAAAAAACCCCTCAAACTGCAAAACCCCAAGCACAGAATCATTTTTACATATAAAATACTTTTTATTTCTGCTCACCTAAATTTTCACTCTCGTTTACATTTTATTGTTTTTAAAATCTAACCTGTGACCCAAAAGATTTACCAGCATAGAAAAGAAGGGTATAAGAGTAAACAATAAAATTATCATACAGATACCTCTATAAGGAATGATTCCAGTATATATTTTCCTTACCATTCTGATTTTAACTTAAGATTCAATAGAACCATCATGTTAAATTGTATTTTAGTCATTATTTCTGTTGAAATCGTGGTACTGCTTGCAAGGAAAGCTTTTCTGGACATGACTAAAAGCTGAGAATTCAGACTTCTTGATACATTTAAAGAATTTTGGGGGGAAACAGTAGACATGGTAGAACAGTAAGGTCGGCTTAGGCTCTGGGGATGGCTCTGCCACTCACAGGATGTGCAACTGTGGACAAGTGATTTATTCTTTCAGTGAGTCTAATTTTCTTATGCAGAAGAGCAGTTTGAGTGAACTCAGAGATATTTTTCAGTTTAAGTCACTTGGACTTCACTCTGAAAAGGCTACTGATAACGATATCAACATTAATATAACTTGCTAATCTTCTTAGCTGACAACAACTTTAACCAGTTTTACCAATCCCTATCCAAAAATTAACTACATTTTGATTTAATCTGTTTACTTTGTAATACTGCATAAGGATAAATCTAACAGTCCAATATGAGAATTTTCATCGTATGAGTGATTTCCTTTGCCCAAACCTATACTCATTTCCATAGAAGTTGTGTGAGCAGACTATTGCTAAAATGGTCTTTTGTGGTTTCAGGATGAAATGCAACAATCTGATGTCCCGCTCATATTAAATATCCTAAGAGTTTGTAACTGTGGAGTTTAAAATATTGCAAAATATAGTTCTTTTTGTTTAATGATACATTAAGAACACCATATCCAAAAGGATATTTGATTCTAAAGCATGGGACAGAAGGAAGCTGGGAGTTGCTTATAAAATCTAACCCTTAGGAGTGTTGTAATCAGTGAGAACTGAAGGCAGTAGCAGATGATGTCTGTAGGCTCTTACTGGTGTGTGTTTTAGAGAGACACATTTGATAAGGAACATACATATGTTATAATTACCAAAATGCTCGTAATAAGAAAAATAATGTACTGACTAGGAAGTTTGTCCATGTAGGCTCAAGGTATGATCTGCAAATGGTTTAATAAAGCGTATTTTACACCCAAGCTGGGAATCGACCTTTTTACAATTCAGATTTGGAGTAGAAAATTGGGTATTTTATCTGTCTGGCAAAAGTACATTGAAAATCATAGAATATATATGCTTGGATTTTTTTAGAAATTCTCTTTAATGGTAGGTCTGTAACTTTCATTAAAATTGTGGTTTAATCACGTGTCTACAACAGCTCAGTGAGAAGCCTCATAAAACCACTTTGCTGGTACCTTTTAACTCTAACAGCTTTGCAACTTTTTTTTTTGGTGGTATTAAATTTCAAATGCATATGCTATATGATTGCAGATGTTTAATACAGCAACCATGTGCTTAGCTTGCAACATTTCATTTTATTTATATCAAGTTAATGCTGTGGAAAAAAAAAAAAGGTGAATTTTTGTATTCCACTGACTAGCTAGACTCTCAGACAAGAAAAGTAAGAGTGGTGGTAATCTGGCCCTCACTTTTACTATTAAAAGGATGCAGTCAGGTTCCTTGGGACAGTGACAGTAGTAAGCTGAATTAAAGATGCTTTATTTTGCTTTCTCTGATGGCTTCAACTCTTGTATTGAAAATGGTTTTAGGAAAATAGGATTGAGACCCACGTTCTGCATCAATAAATCTATTCTTCAGCTATTCTGGACATGACATTATATCATCTCTTTCAAAAGTTATTGAGTGAGTTCCATCTGAAAATCTGTTTTAGTCCTCTGCTGTGCTTGTTAGGAAGTCATTTCAGGATCTGGTGGCTGTAATAGTTTGGGGCTTTCTAGTCTCCTACGTAAACTTATTTATGGCAACTTGTGGCTTCCTCCCACCTTTACTCCCAGTACAGGTCCTAGTTTAAGTAGCTTTTTTCCTCCCTGTTTTTATTTTTACAGGCACGGTTATAGATTATGTATTATAACAAACGCAAGATTCCAAATTATGTCTTAAAGACCTCCTCAGATAGTAATGCAAGAGCTGTAATTAATTTAATTCCCAGAGAAAAATGTCCAAAAATTTCACACCCTTATTACATTTCTGAATAATTTTTAGAAGAAATGTAGGATATTCCTGTTCCATTTGGCTGGAAGGAAGTCCTGCTGTAGAGCGCAGCATTGCTGCAAGGGGTTGAGCTAAACTCAGCTTGAACCTGATTCTGCTTCTGGAAAACTTCCATTAGCTTCAGGGAGGCTGTATCAAGGCTCATGTTATTAGATAAACCTATAATGATAAGAGAAGCCCGTATTTTGGCTAGGTGCTGTGGCTCATGCAGTGATAGGAGCAGAGGAGGCAACAAATATTTGCCTTGTTCGGTGACCCTGCATTTAGCACAGAAGGGACAAACTCATCCAAACAGGTGGTGATTATACTTTTTATACATTTATAGCTGTTATGGAGGGTCAGAAAGCTGTTGGAGGAGAAAATGGAGAGAAGTACCATGAGATTGAGACATACAAAAGACTTAAGTGCCACTCAATTGCCTTAAGGCATCCCCATTAAACATAATTACCCTACTTACTAAGCACCAATCATAGCTATTAAGTATCATTGGGTTTAAATTAGTTCCCTGGGAGACATCCCGTTTAAGCAGATTTCCCAGTTAAGCACAGGAAACTTCTTTTTTAATCAGTCCTTCCTCTTCTCCTCCTCTTCATTTTACCTGCTGTAGAGTTGGCTGTTTCACAACTATCCAAACAAAAGAACTCTCAATGTGTTTATTAGGTGCACTAAGGCAAGAGAAATAAAGTGCCTGGCTTATGCTTCCAATGTAAAGAGTGAAAGGATCAAATCCTCCTGTGTTCACTGAGGGTGCTGCTGCATCACCTGCAGGTGAATGACTGGAAGTGTTTAGACTGGCCTTGCTCCTCCACATCCATTTTCCCCACATTTGTTCTCCTCTTGTCTAAACACCCTGTGGGATTTCAGTGTCTACTCAAAGTGCTTATTCCTTTGAGCTAGCCATGGATTATTATCACATATATCCTAGAAGTTCATCAGACCTGGTTATTCTGATTTGCCTGTCCTTGTGTCAGTCAGTTCTTCCAACAGACAGAATCACAGGCTAACTGAGGCTTTAGGAGACCTTCAGAGATCCCTCGTCCAACCCCCTGCTCAAAGCAGTCCTAAATAGACCAAGTTGCTCGGGGACATGTCAAGCTGAATCTTGAAGACCTCAAAATACACTATAGCTGCTCTATTTTCTTGTTTCTCCTCTGAACAATGTTTTTTGAAACCATTCAGTTTATTTTTCTTTGTTGTTTTTGCTAGTAGAGTTGGGGGGGGTAATTTTATTTTCCAGTTGAAAATCCCTCCTTTTTCAATATTTTCAATATTTTTACTAAGCTTTCTTATGGTCTTCTGGATTTATTCTTCTTTAACATCATGCTATAAAAGACTGCTACAGTGTCTGCTAAATCTGTATGTGTCTTAGAGCAACACAAAATCTGGAGGGGCTTGTCTGCCAAAATGCTGTTGTCTAGCAAGGTTTGCTTCAATTCTAGGTTTTGCTGTTCAACTCCTCCTTGTGGATGCACAGTGGATAGTTTAAACAGCAAGTCTCAAAGGAGTACTTTAATTTAAAGAGCTTATTTTCAGTGGAAACTTTTATATGCCAATTTTCTCATTTTATGTAATGAAAATGGAGGAAAAACAGGGGCTATTTTATGCCTGCCACGTTGGATTTGTTACTGATTCAGATATGGATTAAACCCTTATCTGTTTAGTAGCTATATTACTTAAATATCAGGTGGAAGTTGACTAGTATGACTGTCATTAAAGTTATTAGAAGATAACTGCATTGTCATTATGATGTGATTATAGTTTCTGAATGACTCACCACCATATATGTGTGCCAGCACTTCTGGTTTACGTACAGGAACAGATTTCAGGTGCAAGCTGCAGAAGGGATATTAAAATGAGAGTTGAGGAAAAAAAGTTATGAGTTTCACAACTTAGAAAGCAAACAACCTTTCTGAAATGCTGCCATGCCCTGAGTATGTTCTGTCATGCCCATGCAGCATTTTAGGACAACGGGTGTTGTGTTTGCAAGAAAATGTGAGGTACTGTGACTGCCAGTAATATTGGTCTTAGAACAGGCTTGGGTAACAGTGGTCCTTAACTCAGTACTAATAAAGTAAATTAAATAGTAAATAGAAGATAATGCCCAAACAAGCATCGGTAAATGACAGATAATCATAACTGTTCTTGGGGAGAGCCCTGCCTCTCTAATCTACTATTGAGTGGCAGGGGAAAATTTTTAATTTAAATTTTGTGGCTTGCAAGCTTTTAAAATATGCTGGTAGTCTTAGGGTGAAAGGCAAAATACTGTCCTGGGGTACAAACTAGGAAAAAGAACTAAAATTAGGAAATAATAAGATTAGAAATTAAGAATTATTTTTCATCACAATGATGAGATGAAAAAAAAAATTCTTGAGTTGCATACTAGTTCAGCGATGTTTTATATATAGAGTAAAGAACTGGGGAGGAGGAAGAAGAGTGGGGGAAAATAATAACCTTGCAAAAGATGTGGGTGCTTGAAAGGTGAAAAAGAATAATGAACTTTAAGAAAATATAACTTGATGAAAGGCACTATTGAAAAGATTTTAAAATGTTTCTAAACTTGGGTTTTGGTTTTTTTGTTTGTTTGTTTTTTGTTGGGGTTTGTTTGTTTTTTTGTTTCTTTTTTAGTTGCAGGCCTTTAGACTTTACCAAAGTACATTAAGATCTACACATGGTAAATTTAGGTCTACTGATCGGTAGTGAATACACTCAAAAAGCACATAGTTTAAGATCTTCTAAATGAATGAAATTGCTGAAATAGGAAATGTACCACTTAGAGGGAAAAGGGAATGATGCTATAGCTTTCTTGTTAGCAAGAGAATGTCTTTAGTTACATTTGGTGGATAAGAACACTGGTATCTGGACTAGCAGTTTTAGACATTCTGCTGTATATTTGATATCCCTTTAATCCCACACAAGCAGTTTTCCCCTTCTCCAAACACAGCCTTGCTGTTTAAAATGAGTCAGTGGAAGATACGGGACATGCACTGAGCCTGCCTATTCTTCTTTCAACTCTCACCTTCCTCACTCCCACTTTTGATCCTTTTCAGTTCCTGCTTCGTCTTGTTCTTCTGTTGACTAAATCACGTACATAATACGTGTCAAAGTGGGTAGGTGAACGTTCCCTAGTGGAGTGTTTCTTGCCCCCTCCAGATCCAGCCAACTACGCGCGAGTTAGGAGGTGAAGCGATGAAATGAAGGGAGCACGGTAGCAGGTTGCAAAGTGCTTCCAGCCTAGCTAGGATCTGTAGGGGGAACTGAAAGATGAGAAGAAGGGAGAAAGAAGGCAGAGGGGAGAAGGGACAAAGAAAAAGAAGGAGGGAGACTCCATATTTATTTAATAGGTAACTTTCTCAGGAAGCTGGCAGGTCTGGTTTTAAGATGCACATTCACCTACAGGCTCAGTGTTTCAGGAGTTGTGACAGGGGGACAGGGGAGCATCTTTTATACAGATGGAGAAAATTCAAGCATCTCAAATCCCTCAGTGGGGTGGCAGTTGGCAAAGAATAAATTTTTAATTTTTCTCTGGATGTGTTCAGTCAACCATTAATATTTTTTTCTTCTCATTTTTTTCTGTGTCTCTAATGTTCTTTTTTCATGTGCACTGATGACTAGAGAAGACAGGTTTTCAAGTTTTCTTGTGCAATGGAGATTACACATTTTTTCCATGAAAACAGAACTTCATGTCACACCTGTCCTAAAATGCAGAACATTCCTGAGTATTATTACAGTACTGCATAACAGAACAAAGCACATACCCAAAGCTCCTGTGCCCCATTCTCCTTTACACTTGTGTCCATTTTACAAAGGGTTGCTTCTCTGATTTCAGTACAATACTATTGTATTTCACTTTAGTAAGAGGAAAATTGTGTGCCTATTCTGGTAAATAAAGTGCTGTTAGTTTGCTATACATTATTTTAATTAGTTGGATAGTGCCTTTCAATGAGAACCATCAACGCATACATCAATATATGTTTGATTGGTTTTAGTTCAACACTGCTGTTGTCCCCCTCAAATTTAGCACAAGACTGAAAAAATCCAATATACTTCCTCATATCTGTACATGCTAAAAAGCTTTTCTATACTTGCAGCATCTATTTAGCCGTTTTCTAATTATTAGGATCAAAATAGTAATTACACCACAGTTTCTATGGCCATGGGAACACCCCCAGTTAAAATGAGTCCTTTGGAGGATAACATGTTTTATCTCTTGGCCTCTGACTTCAAAGGAAAACAGTTATCTGGGAGGCACGAAAAAAAAAAAAAGGCAGTAATCAATTGTACTGTCATATTTTGTGAGCATGGCAATTGCTGACTCAGCTGCTTGATACAAAGCATGTGAGACTACCTGTTTGGGCAGGCTTAAAATCTTTCAAGTAATGGCAAGATGCTTCGAAGGAAATACTAAAACTCATACGTTTGTATTTTTAAACTGTATTTGTTGTTTTTTTTTTTTTTTTTTTTTAATTAAATCCTTTTTACTGTTTCTGACTTCTCAAAAATAGAGACTGAATTCTTCTCACAGTGAATTTCATAATACTGGCTTATCATACGGAAAGCTATTTGTTTCCAGCAAAATGTTTAATTAAATGGGTCCTAACATGTAGATAAAAAAAATCTAAATATTGATGTAAAGCAAAGCTGAGGGTATCCCTTCATGTCATGTTTGGGTAAGTGTCAAAGCAAGTCTTTTCTACTCAAAAAATCTACAACAGCTTTTTATCCTTTCCTTTACTGTTGTTCCCTCTTTCAATCTGGATATTTCTTCAAGGGCAAAGTGGGTATTATTATATTTGAATGATTATACAAAACACAGAGAAAGAATTTAATTCGTGTACAAGAGACAGTCTGCAGTCTATGGTCAAAAGCTCTTGTGAAATAAGCGTAAGATACAAAATGGACAAGGGCTTAGTCGTCAACCTTTGTCATTTTACCATGGCAGATACAGGTTATTGGTTTCTAAATACTGAGTTAAGATAAAGTGTTACTTTTTTTTCCCCTACTGAAAGTAAACAGACAGCTCAATTATGTGTTTCTTTAAAGTGATCAGGAATAATGTACAATTAACAAAAACATCCACAGAGCCATTCATTCAGTTGAAACAAATAGTTAAATAGCAGAAACAAAAAGAATTACTAATTTCAAGCTCCATTGGAAACTGGGAAAACAGTATTTGCTAAATCATACAAGAAAAAATGGTATTAAAATATTTCATTTCGATATGTTTTAAAACTTTAAGGAAAAACTGCTATGAAGGATATGTGTTAAACTAATTGAAAATATTCTGTACAAACATATATGTTGATACTTCATTCTTATATAAATGTATGACCCCAGTGCAGCAGATACTGTTCTTACTGTGTTTAGACCTGAACCTAGGCAAAACCAGGATTGATTTTTCTCTACTTTCACATTGTCACTTGCTCATTAAATTTGCCTTTTCAAAAAGGGTTGAAGAACATACCCTCTTGAGGAGTCTCTCTGTCTCCTTTGCTTCTCTTCTCACACCATTCTCACTGTTTTCCTTTCCCGTTCTTACCAACTTCTTTGTGGTATCTGTATGAACAATAAGAGCATCCACCCTGAGCACTTGGGGATGCAGAGCCTGAACCTGGATCTCTACCCCGAGGCTGCCTCTTCAGCATGCCCGCCCCTCTACACAGCACCAGCAAATGGAGATGACATGGCACTGCCAGGGCACATATTTTGGAAAAAGCAGATGAGCTTTCTACATGCAAACAGGTGCATGGCAATGTTGGGGTGAGGCCAGGGCCCACTTTGCTGGAATTTTGGATGCACATATTTAGTAAAGGGAAGAAGGGTTGTAGGGTCAGACTGCAGTTCAGGTTGGAGCATGGAGTTATGTCATCAGGAATGCATGAAAACAGGGCAGTGGGAAGGCAGAGTGTATGTGAGTACTGTGCTCCCAGAGGCAGTTAGGGTAACCTAAATGGATGGAGAATGCAGAATTCTTTTTGAAATAAATAAATATATAAAATAATAAATATATAACTGGGTGTTTAATCTCTGGATGGGAAGCTTTCTTTGGAAAGGAATTAAAAAGAAATTTTTATTTTTTTTTTTTTTTGCATGTGATTTGAATTGAGTCTTAGTTCAGGCCTCCATGTGAAGAAGGTATCTGGACAGCATTGGAAGTGATGCCAAAAACCTGGCTAGTAAAAACCCACTCAGAGATATGTTTTCATCTTTGAGTAGCAGGTATTTGTTTATTA
>JAWWMP010000001.1:10051708-10113413 GCA_035047865.1 Dendrocincla tyrannina | reverse complement strand
GAGATTCAGTAAAATGGACTTGATCTCCTAAACCCTGCTGTTGAGGAGGAAAGAGAATTCTACCAAATAACTGATTGAGAGGGAGAAAAAAAATCATGAAGTGTGGCCAGTAGTTAGACCTGCTGGAGTTCTGTCACTCCAGAGCCAAACCCAAAGGTGTGCCCGCAGAGTGGCAATTCTTGTTGCTGAGCTTCAAAATGCTGACGTGGACCTGCAGACCTACACTAGAATCTACACTTCCTTACAGCAGAGGTCAGGGTACTGGTGGCATTTGAAAGGGAAGTGTAATTAGTACCTTGGGTTGGATAGGTGCTCAAAAGAAAGGGTGAAGGAGAGCTATGAAGCAAGTAATAAATTCTGGATATGACAGAAAGGAAGCCAAGTGCCACTGAATGTGTGATTATGAGCCACATAGCACTGAACTTCCATTTGTTCAGCAGAAGTGTTTCCATCCCTTCTGTCTGTTGCTAAGTAAGGAAGGAAGCCCCAAAGAACAGAAGTAAGTTGTAAAAATCAAACATGTACCAACTTTTGGCTAAGCATTGTTTAGTGCCCCATGTTTTCTCCCCCAGAGCCTCACCTCCATGTATGAATGAGGCAGCACAGCCAGGCATGTGGAATTCTTCAGAGAAACTGAAAACGTTCCACACCTACATCTGGAATGGTTCAGAAAAGGAGGAGCAGAGCTACAGAGGTCCTTCTCAAGGGAGAGGTTAATTCAATTTACCATAATTGAAGCTGCACAAGCGAACTACAGAATGTTTCCACTTCTGGTCTCAGAGAAATCCCACAGCATGCACTGGTTATATGAGCTATTGTATTTTATATATTCCTTATTCGAAATATAGGGAAGTACACTGCATACTTTAACTTTTCTTTACTTTTTTTTTCTTTAACTTTTTTTGCATACCATTTTCCTTGGTAAAAAATCTGCTTTAAGTAGTACTGTTCTCTCCTGGCCGCTTATTTTCTTCACTTATAATAGCTTAACATTCTCTCTGTTGCTTATGAATCTGGGCTGTGAACTTGGTCAGTAGAGTGACCTGGGTTAAAAACCCTCCAAACAAGACATTTTTTTTTTAAATATAATTGGCAGGGAAGGAAATGTTTGTACTACTTGGCCTAAAATCTATCCCAGGTGAATACTGTGTCAGGCTAAAACTTCCCTTCATCCAATCCTGTCGAGTCTAATAATCTAATCTGCCTCTTTCAATATTATGCTTTGTCTATCATATGGTGCTTGAATACTTTGTCTTGTCACTGTAACCTCTAGTTTTCCAATGCAATCAAAGAATGACAGTATCTATATAAATGTACACAAATTAACTCTTTTGTGGAAGCCGCAGACACAGGCACTGTGTGTCTAGTTAAACTCTGTGCTAAGAGGGCAGGAAATGAATGACTTAAATGTGCTGGCAGGTTCCTGATTACACTTGTTCAGTTATTAAATGTGCCTGAGCTGGAATAGGGTTTTTGTTACACTAGAAGTTGGAAGAGAGGTAGGAGGAAGAGGAAAGATTTTAAAAATGGTTTTATAATTGTGGGATTAACAGAGGTCTTTCAGACACTTCAGAGGAATGTGAGCCCTTCATCCAAAGGGCTGTTCCAGCTGTTTTATAATGCACATATTAAAGGCTGTTTTACAGGTACATCTCAGGTTGCTTCTTCTCTGCAGTGTGGGGTAAAAAATTATATGAGTTGTGCTCTTTGCCACTTTCATTTTAAATCCGTCAGCAGACCTGTAGTTACCCTGATTTTCTCTTGTACTGAGCTGCCAGAGGAATATTCAGCACTAGGGGTTTAGAAGGTTTTGTGTCATATGGGGGATTTATTTTATTCTTCCAGTTTTATTGTACTATTCATTTTTCTATAGTGCGGAATTTGTTGTACACGGAGTAGCACTTTGGGAAAGTGGTACTAGTTATAAAAAAGCATAGGATTGTTTCACATTTACTGCAGTTCAGAACATTATGCTGATATATTTTCAACAGTACGTCTGGGAGTCGGTGCAACCACTCAGCTGAAGGTCATTTGGAGTCTCAGGCACAGTGTGACTGGAGGGTGGAGCTGGACACCCAGATTCTGGTCTCCCACTGGATGCTTCAGCTCCCCTTTCAAAATTGTTGCTTCAGGCTGTTACGGTTGCTCTTTGCTCCTGCTTCTTTAGTTTTTTTTTTTCTTTTCTTTTCTCTTTTCTCTTGCACTATGCAGTGAATAATAATGAGGGCAGTGTGAACTCATATTCTTTTTCTCTTTTGAAAATAAGTGGAGAGTTATATCTCATATTACCTAGAAGCCATTCCTTATGGTGTTTGAATAGCTCAAAACTTGAAGAGATTTCTGGCAAATTACCCTAATTTCTTCTTTGTTTTGCTTAAAAACTCAAATTTGGGGCTTGCTTTCCATGTTGAGACCATAGAAAACTACTGTTTTGTCTACTTGTTGGTGGATTATTTCCTAATTGTTAATATGTTGACAGAACTCGAATTACTTTGTCCTAAGAGCATTTTTAATGTAGGTTTCACATTGCTCCTTCAGTTCTTTAGAGCTCTGGAAGCTTAAATTCATTATGCAGAATGTTATGATGGCAAGTAACATAAATTATTTTGCATTGTTCAAAGTTATCCAGAGAAATTATCAGACATTTTTGATCAGTTGTTAAATTTGAAAGATTTTCAAATTCATTTTTTGGAGGAAGAATCCAATGATGAAACTTCAAAGAATACTCCAACACTGGAAGGAAAAGTTTTTATTGTCCACAGAAGTGGTAGAGTTTTAATGAACAGTGTCATTGGACCATGCATCCTTGCTTTTTAAATTTATTGTATAATATTAAAATAATATGTGATCATAAGCTGTAGAGGAATTTGAAGGGGTAGGAGTTTGCTTTAGATTCTTGTAGAGGGAGTGCCAGGTGTGACTGTAGGGGTGAGCACACATGCCGGTGACTTGTAGCCTTCTGCTGTCCCCCTCCCACACAGTTCTTCCTTCCCTTGGCTCCTGTTTTCCACAAGCTTCAAATGGCTGGGCATGTCTCAGCAACAGCCATGCAGACATGTTTTATGCATTCCCAGTTTCTGTTCTCTCTTTGCTGGGACAAATCCTACAAAAAGTAGGAACAGTTGAGCCTTTCACAAGGTTAATGATAAAGTAGGAATGCCGCTCCTGAGCCTGCGTGCCAGGACATGCCCATCTTTGGGACAAAGGACGTGACGCCAGCCAGGTCTGGAGAGCAGGCCTGTTTAAATGGCACCTGGCAAGCACCCCAGAATGGCCTGTTGACATGAGGACAGTTTGCAGGATGGGAAGTGAGGTATTGGAGAAGCAGCAGGCGGCTCCCACCGGTTCTGTGTGCCAGCTGTGGATGCATCTCATGCTCCGTGTCTGATGAAGTGTGGCTGCACTGTGCCCTTGCGATGGAGTCACAAAAGCTTATTGAGAAATACGTGCCTTGCTATGTCTGCCTAAATATCTTGTTTTCAATCCTGACCTCTGAAGGAAGGAATAGAAAAGCCCTGGCAAAACCAAAAAATCATGCTCACAAAAAATCGAATAGATGGGTTTTAGCTCATAATTAACAGAGGGAGACCGTGGTTAGGCATGGAGAAAGGGGAGATGGATGGAAGAGAATTCCTGTATTGGGCAACAGCCTATTTTGTTTGATGCTTTGCCTAATGTGGCTAAAGTATAGCAGTAATGTGGCAGTGACCCCCTGCCAAGATGGGAAAGCATCCCAGCTGTTGTGTATGTGTTGTGCATGTGTACACAAGAACTTTATTAGAGGCTATTCACACTTCAGTGGAGCTCTGAGATTGCAGTCTGTATTATATTGGCTAAATGAAGCATATAACATTCTATATTTCTCATACAAGAAATATTCATTCATTTGTATTTGTTTTCATGATTCTCATCTGCTCTCATTCCTTTGTTTTACTGAGGGCACATGTATTTTTTGGGTGTTTTGGCTGTGCTTGAACTGGAAGCTGAGGAGACTGAAGCAGCTGAAGTGGTTTTAGGAGAACCAACTTCAGTCTGGAAACAGAAAAGAACACATTTCCTCAACGCTGTGTCAAACTCTAGATGGCATTCATTAGGTTGAGCATAGTGCTGCAGTGCTACTTTTGCACTCACATCAGTAAACCTGCATGCTAATATACTGTGGTTTCTGAACTTTATTAATCAAATCTGCACTTTCTGGCGAATCTCTCTACTGTATACATATACTCCTTATGTACAGTGCAGTTCCTTGTGTGCTATCCTGAAGCACGTGACGAGAAACTCCCACCAGAATTTCGTTGCTGTATAAGGAGCATCTGAGCTTTTTGGATGCTCTTGCTCTTAGAAGTCACTTATATATTTCTAATTCCTGTAAGTTTCTTTTTGGTTGGTTGGGTTTTTTGGTTGTTTAGTTTTTTGTGGTTTTGGTTTTGTGTTTGGGTTTTTTTTTTCCTAATTTTGCTTATTAGAACCTAAGAATGGCTGTACTGCAAGAGATCAAAAGTTTATTCAGCCTGGTCTATCCTTTTTCTGGCACTGGCCTACAAGGGATTGTGGAAGATTGCCTCTTCTAATAAACACGATCCTCCCTATTGCCTTGCTGGGAGAGAAGCATAGTTGATGGGTTTGAAGAGTCCTCTGGTGCTTTTGGTGAAACTAGTCCCGTATTCTTGCTGTGAAGAAGACATGCTGGCATAAAAGTAACAGTGAAAGTATGATGCTTCATTTGTGATGTGGTGGTTTTTTAAGCTGTGCTTGCTTCCACATTTGATATTCACTTTAGGTGGAAAAAAATAAATTACTTGCACATGATTTTCTGAATATGTAGTCCATTAGATGGGAAGAGCATGTAAAAGCTGACTTCAGACTTGAGTTAAACTGCTAAATGTCTGATCCTTGTTAAATTTCAAGACTTACAACAGTCCATGCACGTTTTTCAAAGTTCATTGTCTGCAATTGTGGTATCAGTTCTAGAAAGTTTCTGAACTTTTAAGCATGTGATTGGGTTTTTTAGTTTCAGTGAAATAAAACTCCTAGTAATGTGTCTCTTGCTAACATTAACAATCTGCACAGTGCATTCATCAAGAGTGATTATGCTTTAAGAATAAGAGAAAAGAAATCTGCTCTGTATCCTGGAGAAAATGTTTCACTGTGTTACGTTGTATAGCTTTAGATTTCTGAAATTACTTAAATGTGGTCTTCAGGATATTTGCATTCATAATGCAAATGCAAGTATGCATTCATACTTGGTTATGCTTATTGCTTCCCTTTGCCTTTCTTGACTGTCAAAACACAGTGATGCTTTTGATTTATAGCAGATGGGTAATGAGATTGCTGACTGTTAACTGCAGCATTCAGAATTTGTTGGTGGAAGGAGGTGGGAGTTCAAAAAAAGAGAGAAGGTTGTTGGGGATTCATTGCAATGAAGGCAGGTGATAGAACTTTGTTTTCAATCAGGAAGCTTAAATATAAATATATTATGTTCTAAATTAGAAAAATCTCCACTCTTCATGCTATCTAGTAGTCAAATAAAATCTTCCAGAAAAAGAGTGTTGCAGAGATGTCAGATTGCATTCAAGTGATCACAATGAATCACAAGAAAGCCAAGGACATTATGCAATTTTTCAGTAAGTGTGTTCAGGCTGTATTGCATTTGCTTAATTCAGCACAAATAGCAGCCTTTAAAAAAACAAAAGGAAATCATAAGCTAATGTCTGCAATAACTATCCCTTGTATACCTGTGTAATTGCATAAAAGGGAAAATAGGCCAGCAATGCCCTTAACTGGGTTAACTGCTGAAGAAAGGTTTCAAAGTCTGACTCTTGCAGTGTGTGCCGTAAATAGAAAAGGAAAAAGTCTGTCTTCTTTCCTGACCCTTGTACAATCAGATAGTTGAAGTACACCTCAGGCTGAAATTAAGACATTCATGTTCATCATAAAGTCCCTATTTTTTTTATGTCTGTAACTGTATGTATGAACAGTTAGACATGTTAGAGGATGTGTTAGAATGGAGTGTTTTTGCCACATTTTTGTATTTGCCGAGGCCTGAGAATAAGGAGCAAGCTACTTTTAATTGTAAGTACTAAGTTACTGAGTTCAGAAGCACATGAAATACTGAGTGAGAAAAAAGGATGAAGCCAAAGGAAGTTGCTGAATTGGCACAAAGATTCTCCTTTGGCTTCTTGATGCAGGTATCTCTGTGCTGCTTTCTTCATCACTTTGATTTCTAGGTACCCTACTAATCAAATATTGTTGAAGCTGCTAGGCTCTTTGAAAAAATCCTAGTGCCTCTGAAAATGAATCTCGTGGGTATGGGGCCTCATTTTAAGGTAAAGTCTGAACATTTTGAGACATGGTAAATTAGTGTTCATGTCTGCTAGGCAATATCAGTATCAGGAGATAGGTGAAGGATGGGGAAAAGAATAGAAGCAAAAAGTATATAGCTCTTTATAATCTTTTTTCTTTTTTTTTTTTCTTTTTTAAAAATAGCAGCTTTTTCCAAACTGTGCACATGCAGAGGGAGCTCAAGAACTCTCTGGGAACCTTTCCTAGGACTATTGCCTAGGTTGTGATTTTTGAGGTTTTTTAAATTTTCCTTACAATGTGACAGAGGCAGTTGCTGAAACAAAGAGGTGGGGAAGCAGCATCTTCAAACAAAGTGTATTATTATTCTCTGCAAGGAGAGTTGTCTGTGACCCCTTGTTTTTTTTCTGTCACCTCATTTCAGCAGGTAGTGCTGGCTTGCTTGGGGACCATTGCAGTAGATCATACACATTAGTCAAGTTCCAAAATACCCCCCTGCACCATATGCTACCTAAAGTATAATAATCCTTTAATCTGTCCACTGCATGACATCTGGGCACTTATTTGACATAACAATTCATGTCAATTGTTCATATCAGTATGTATCAGAGGAGGGAAGTGCCAAAGCAATAGTGGAGAGATGAGGGTTTAGGGAAATGCCTGCGGGGGAGTGCCTTGGATCAGGGGAGACGTACCTGTGTGTGTGGCGGGTGACCAAACTGCCACTGATGTGTCTGCATAAAATCTTTATATGGGAATAATATTATCCTGAGATAAGGACAAAAGAGAATAGAAAGGGGAAGATAAACTACCAGGACCCAAGTTACAGAAGCCTATTAATATTTACTTGATATCTCTTTATACCCTCTAGTCAGCACAACAGATGTAGCTGTGTTTTAAGACATTATCATTCATTGAAAAAGGCAAAAAAGATACTCTTTCCCTCCCTCCTGTCCCCGGTAATCTCAGATGTTCTCCGTGCATGCAGGGGGGAGGAGGTGGAGAGACGAGCGCTGGTGGGAGAAGAATGCAATTATCCCAAAGCCTCCTGACGGGCATCCCCTTCTTCCTTCCAGCTTAGCTGCTCTGACCACAGGCTGGGGGCTCGTGGGACATGGACCAGATTGAAAAAGTGGAAGCAGACAGATGGTTATTTGTAATCATCATGTAAATGTAAATCCTATAAAAATGTTTTCTTTCTAAGGGCCTGAAAGCTGGAAAGCAGGATTAAGGCATGGATATCTAGCCTGGAATAATTTTGACCCGGCCACCTTCCCTTCTACCCCATAAACGTCACGGCTTTATCTCCACTTCCTTTAAACAAATTGCTGGAGCCTCGGCCGAGGAAATTAATTCGGTTTCCATGTAATTCCCCGAGTTTATGAGCATTGGTTTGACCGAGGGCTGGATTTGGGCCTAAGATGGCAGGTGCTGGTAAGCAGTTGCCTTGGCAGCGGGGGCTCCTTTTTCCTCCTCTCCCCTCCCTCCTTGGCCCCGGCAGGTGTGTGCCCTGTGCGTGTTTATCTCTGTGCTTTCCCTGGTTACGCTCCTGGTACCTGGAAATGGCCGTGCAGGGCTTGGCGTGCCTTAAAAACCGACATGCCTACTCACAGACATCTATCTTGTTTGAGCAGCATCAGCTCGTTTGAGCCACAAAGAGACCGATCCAACTTTAATTAACTTTTGTCCGCAGCGCCGTTGCGGGCTGTGTGTGCGCTTTAGCTGTCCTTCCCAGCTCTCCAGTCCCTCAGTGCCTTTCCAGGCAGCAAGGTTTAGCCATCCAGAAGCTTTTGTCCTTCCAGGGCTTTCCCTTTTGAAACGTGAGGGTCCTGCTCTCGGGGAGCTGGTTGTGCTGCAGTGCCTGGGTGGGGTGTCAGACACCTTTCTCTTTGGCACCCCTTGTTAAATCATGGAATCACAGAGAGGTTTGGGTTGGGAGGGACCCAAAAGATCACTTTGTTCCAATGCCCTTGTTGTGAGCAGGGACATCTTCCACTAGACCAGGTTGCTCAGAGCTCCATCCAGCCTGGCCTTGAGCACCTCCAGGGACTGGGCATCCACAACCTCGCTGGGAAACTGTTCCAGTGCCTCGCCACCCTCACAGTAAAGAATGTAGGGTAACACCCAAAATACCAGGAAACACCCAAAATGTAGGGAAATACCCATGCAAGCACAAAGGCAGCTGTGTAACTTATGTTAAAATTGGAATAAACCAAAATAAGAACACAGGATGAGGAAGAGGAAGCTGGTGACAACATTTTGCCGTCTGTGTTGAATTTTTGGAACATCAGTATTTGCGCCCTGCCAAAAGGGCCCTGAGGAGGGCTAGCTTCTCAAGTGAAAAAAAGCCTCTTGCCGGTGCGTGGAGAGGGTGATCTGCTCAGGCACACTAATAGTTATCTGGAAGTACCCAGCAATTGTGGATAATTGGCTGAGGAATATTCTGCAGCTCTCAATCATTTTTCTGTTTTCACAGATGATTGTACCATTAGATATGGTGAATGCACTAAGCTGTGCTGCAACTTTTCCATTTACTGTGCTAATACGTGTGAACTCAACTTCCAGTCGATGCTTCTTTCTTCTGTGCTTCCTGTGCCACGGGAGGGGGACAGCCAAGCTCACCAGCTCGCGCTCTGGCCCCTCTTTCCTGCTCCCTCTCTCTTGGGGTGATGTTTGGATGTTCTGGGATGGCTGGGCTGATCAGATTCTTGCCTGTGCCTTATTTCATTGTTGTTAGATTGCATTAAAAGCACTGAATCACAGGAATGGCAGCTGGTGCCCTCTGCTCTTTATCTTGTTTTTCTCTCTACTTTTATTCTTTTTTTTCCCTTCCTTTGCCTAGCTTTTTCTTTCCACTCTACCTAAACTTAGTGTTCCCTGTCTTCCCCTCTGTGTTGCTTTCTCGCTTTAATTTATAGTCCACACATTTTTCTCTTATCTTTGTCTTTCTGTCACTGCTTTATTTTTTCCCCTATTTCTTTTTTCTCCAACTACTTTTTGTTTTTCTCCAAAACACAGAATGTTTTAGATGGAAATGGTGAGATATAACTATTCAAGACTCGCATATGTGCTGAGGTACAAAGCAAGATTAAGCAAGGCCTGTAGCATCAATTTTGTCTTCCATTCAAGCCAGTTTTGCAGTAAGACTTTGGGTAAAGGAATGTGATAAAATCAAATCACCTCTTAACCTCATATTCTGAGGCTGATTGGAACCCTACACAGTTGCTGGGATGATTCAGAGAAAGTTAATGTAATTTGCTGTGTATCACTCCCAGAACCTGTATTTGTCAGGTTCATATAGCAGTGTGAAATGTTCAAGGAAAATGCTGTCCTTAATATCACTGCCAGGAGTTAGGAGTCAGGAATATAAAGCCATTATGTGGTGGGATCTGCTGATTTTTGGGAGATTTTCCACTAATGGATTTCCACTGAAGTTTTATAATTGTGCACAGAATCAGGCCAATAAAAGCAATACTTATTTTGTGTAATGATAATGGAAGAAGTTGATTTTTATCCTTTTGTCAGTTATATGAAAGTGAACATAGCATTGTCTAGAAGTATTTTTTTCTTCTTGCATATCATAGGGATCGTGGAGATACATGAAGATGCTTCCTAAAAAAACCGTGCTTTTGTAAGACTTTTTTTTCAGGATCTTTCCCTGAAATTGCTGCAGTATTGGCTATCTTGGCTTTGCAAAATGTTGTACTGCCAAATAGTCAGCAGCCCATGGTCTTCATCATACTGTTTCTGTGCAGTGCATTGCATAATTTATTTCTTCCATTTGATCTTGAAGTTCTATTAATTCCGTTTCTGTCAACTTGATTGTTGTGAATCAGAAGTGTACAAGTGATTTGTATTAATCAGAAATATTTTAGGGTTGAGTTTTTTCTTTTCTGTTGGAAAAAAATATGTACCAATTAGGTATGTTACCTAAGAAGACTACAGGTTCTTGCCAGAGCTGCATTTGCTGCCAACTCCATCCTGTCACTTTTATTTTATACGTCAAGAGCAAAACCTAGATAGTCATTCTCTTTTTGTGTGTGTGTTAGAAAAGGAATTAACTTCCAATTAATTCCCCTCCTTCCTCTGGGACGTACCTGGGTATCCCAAAATGGGGAACAATAAAAGTAACTTGTGTGCCACGTATATACAGCCCGCTCTCCTCAGCCTATTCAGAAACCAATTCTTCTAGGTATTAATCATATTTTTCTTCTGGCTTATTGCAGAGCAGAAAAATATTCAGTTCCAAATGTTAAAATGGGGCACATTTTATTAACATTGAAAGCAGTAAATTATCTCTGCTTATGAAATGAGACTGAGCAATTTCTGCTGAACTCTTCCTGACTTGCCCCTTCACTGGGATACAGAGTTTTCTAATTTCTCAGAGGGCCCTGGTTCCATTAAGGGCGAGAACTGTTTTAAAGCTGTAATGAAAGCCATACATAGCTGAAATTCAAGGAGGGGCAGTGCCCTAAATTCTATTTCAGTAGCTCATCTAGAACTATTTTCAGTTTTATGTTTATAAGAATGTCAATTAACCTAGAGACTAGGACACACATGGAAGAATAACGATGAAGTGGATATCATTTTAACACACTGAAGCCAGCTAGTTGGATGTAATCCTTTAGAGGACCTTGATTTACATAACAAGTCGGTCTGTGTTGCCTAATTTAGTTCTCAAACAGCTTGGTGATTTAAATGCCCTTTCTTTTCAATTGTGTGGGACAGCACTGGTCAAAGTTGCAGAAATATTAGAACTAAAAATATAGAAGGAAGAAATAAATCTCGAATCACATTACTACCACCTTGATTTCTCTAACACCTTTCAGAACTGGTGATCACTTTGGCATGTACTTGGTGACAACAATAATAACAGGAATGACAACAATGCCCTTAATCAAGGTGTAACTCTGCAATTCAGTATCAATTCTGTCCCCTTTTTACCTAGCTTATGCTGAAGTTGGAGATCCAGATGAGGCAGATATTCAGCATGTTGTTTTCTGTTATGAAAAGAACTCAACATCTAACCTGCAATGCTACATTTGCAACGATGGAAAGTGACCCTGTCAAGGTTAAAAAGAGTAATGGGTGCTACAGGTCTTTCCAATTTAAATGCAGAACAGTGTTCTTAACTAGAGATAAAAGCAAGAGGGGAAAAAAAGAAAAAAAGCCAGGTATGTGAAATCTGCCTCCACTGGACAAAGGACATACCTCACCAGCTTCTTTTAGGAGATCTCTTATAGTCAATGTAAGATGCAAAGTCATCACCTAATAATGGTTGAGACACATTTGATTATTTAATATTATATGTTTCTACATGTATTTTTTTCCCCACTTACAATGTCATCACTTCTATTAATTTTTTTTCTTCTTTCCCTCATTTATTCCATTAGTGCTACGGGATGACTTCCGCCAAAACCCTACAGATGTTGTGGTGGCAGCTGGAGAGCCTGCCATCCTGGAGTGCCAGCCACCTCGGGGACACCCTGAGCCAACCATCTACTGGAAGAAAGATAAAGTCCGTATTGATGACAGGGAGGAGCGGATCAGTGTGAGTACAACTCACTGGTTGTTTGTCTGTAGACACAGAGCCTACAGCTGAATGCAGCAGAACTTTATAGTTTTATAGCCTTTCCCAGAGAGACTCACCATTGCTCTTGGGTGTGGCCTCTCCAAGCATTCCCAAATGAGAGCCGATGGTTTTTTATTCCTTCTGGTTTGACTTTCTCCCTTGAACTTCTCTGAGGGTTGGTTTGTATATCCAGTGTAATGGAGATCCATTAAACTGTAGATTTGGTTGTGTAAGGTGCTTGGTTAGATGGGAGACTCAGGTGATTTGGTTTCTTACCTTTTCTACAACTTAGTTCATTGAACTGAAAAAATCAGAGGTGTTTTATAGGTAAATTCAGTCATATCTCCGAGGTACACAAATACTCTGTGAAGAAAAATCCTAACTGTTTAGGATTATATTGGTAATGTTGTATTTAGTGTAGTAATTTGGATGTGAATTCTAAATGAAGGCTTAGTCATACTGTAAAGAATTATGGCTCCTGAATAGGCATACATATTGAGTAATTGAGTAACACCGGCAGAATTCTGTAACTGTTCATTTCTAGTACTGAATGAAAAAGGATCCAGCAGAAATACCTAACTTATCAAATGATTAGAAATAAATCATGATCTGTGAGAGCAAATAGGATAAATTAGGGGTGTGAGGGCATGTCTCACTCCTAATTTTTAAATGCTTAGCTTTTCACCATTAATATTCCTTCAATAAAGTTTTATGTTGTATGTAATGATTCAGTGCTGACCTTATTCAACATGGAAGGAGTATCAGGAAAATTATTTGTGGCTTTGAATGCCTAAGGAATTATTTCAAGCCAAGTAATCTTAAGTTGTTGCTATTTGTGGACCAGGCTGTCTCTGCTATGGTCTACTCAAGAGTAGAGAAGGAAGAGCGGCAGAGAACTGGCTATCATTCCCTGACTCTCAAGTTTCTTTGGCTATATTCCTAGGTTATTCTGAAGCACCCCATGGTCTAGCCTCTGACACTGTCTGTGACTTCACAAGTTGCAAATTTTTACTTTATTTCTTTCAGCTACCCTTCTCTTTCAGTCTACAAAACCCTTTGTAGCCAAGACATTGTTGGGTTTTATGGGACTCAGGTGAATTCTCAGTTTGGACCAGATTCAGTCTGTTGAATCTGAGAGAAAACCTGTCTTAATCAGTGATTAGAAAACTGTTAAGAAACCAGTAAAATGAACAAAATAAACCTAAGTCAAATTGCCTTTTTCTTCCAAGAGATGTCAAGAGTGCTTTACGTATCAACATGCAAGAAACACAAGCACTTTGTGCTGCCAAGATGCAGCAAGAAATGTAATCTTTGAAATGTAAATGAAAACCGAAGGGAAAAAATGAAATGCAATTGGAATTATTCAGTAGTTGAAATTAGTTGCAAGCTGAAGTTAGTCAGTGCAACAAAAATTTGCTGTAGAACAGCTTAAAGATATTTAAAATTGTAAGTTTATAATTTTAAAACTATGCATTCATTTGCAAGCAAAACTTTAAAAATGCCTTGTTTGCGGAACTTGTTGCCTGAAAAGATAGCTTCTTTTTCTTTCTGATATATTCTGTTTATCTGAAGTTAAAAATATGTTCCTTGTTTTGAGACAGATACGTGGTGGGAAGCTGATGATTTCCAATACAAGAAAAAGTGATGCTGGCATGTACACCTGTGTTGGGACAAACATGGTGGGGGAGCGAGACAGCGATCCCGCAGAGCTGACTGTCTTTGGTAAAGTGACTCTTGCTTTTATTTCCACAATATGTCACCGCAAATGCCATACACTGACTTGTCCTGGGTGGCTCATCAAAATATGAGCCAAAACAAGGTTAACAAAACACAATAATACTGTTTAAGATGTATTTCACAGTTTCTGCAGAAGACCAGGTTTCAAAACTTGCAGTTTATAATAATGGAGCTCTGATGGCTCAACATTTTCCTTTGAAGCACATGGTTTCAATCTTATTGCAGGTCTGTAGTGATGTGCATACACCAGAGATGGTAATGCAGGACACGATGCTCTCCATCACGAAATTGCCAAAAGTAATTAAGCTGCTTCTAATACAGTTGACAGTGCCCATTTACCGGAGATTTGGACTAGCATTACCTCTTTAAATAATTCCATATTCCTGTGGGGTTTTGAAATCAAAACTTTGTAGGAAAGCACAAAACAGCTTAGTGGATCAGTAAAAAGTCACAGGAGAAAATTCCAAAATCAGTTATTTTGTATGTATAGAGATACCTTTTTCATTTGTTTTTTAGAGGGCATTAAACAGCTTTTTATCCTGTAAGCCAGGACATCATTTAAGCTTTTGGTGTTGCTGAATGAATCAAAAATGAATAGGTTTCCTGTGTGAAAGAGCTTCTAGACCTGATAGGCAAGGCAAGAAGTTGTTAGGAACATTCCCTCCATGGTTAGAGTCCAGAGCAAGAATAGAGTAATAGCCAAACCTAGAGCTGGATCCATCCTGCTGACAGTGGACAAGAAGGAAAGCCACAAACTCCTGCTGTGGTACATCCTGCAGTCATGGTTTTGTAGGAATTAGTCAGGAGGTTCTGAGCAAACAAAGGAAAAATCAATAAGGAAAAAACCCTCTCTGCTAAAGAAAACACATACATGGTGACAAAAGAGAAATAGCATTAATGTTCCCTCCTACTACACCTCTTTGATATCCTTCCTATACAATGCTGAAATCCCAAACAAGACTGTGTGTAATTCCAGTAAGACTTTTTAATAGAAATCCTAAGGTCCTTTCTGAAACATATGCTCCCTATTTTTTTCACCTTCTGCCTAATATGGTGCACTGGAAAACCCAGTCATATTGCCATGTCTGTGTTTACATGTATGTCCAATTCAACATTAATTTGTCCACTTTAAGAAAAACCCAACATATTATGAGATTCACAAAGGGCAAAGAAAAGTTTCTGCTTGACAAGATCTGAACTAATTTTGCTAGACAAGTGACTATTTGCTGCTTTGCAGCATTAGAAGACTGTAAAGGCTTCCATTTCACTTTGTTGTGAATTCGTAGAAACGTGCAACTTTTAAAGACAGAATATATTATAGCTGGAAAAAAAACCAACAGAGAAAGGATCTCTATCAAATTATTATGCCCTTTGCAGCCAATCTGTTGAATTTGTCTTTATACAGATGTGCAAGAGACATGGCATATCTCCTTCATCAGTTTAAGTACTGCTAATCTCTGGTAATACTCCCTGTGGATAGCGAGCAGATTGCAGTCCTAAACTACAAAGCCCTAAGAAATCCTTAAGAAAATAATTTGTTAAAAAGCACTGAACTGTAGGAATGAAAACTGAAATGTACATGTAATATCATATCCTGACAGGCTATGAAACATGTTATATTTATCTTGGTATATAAAAGAATACATGGCCAATTACAATATTCTAAGTTTCTTTCAGCATATACTCATAGCAATCAACCTGCAAAATACAGTCTAAAATTATTTGATGAATACTGAACAAAATGAGCAATTAATGAAATTAGATATTTTAATCCTACGTAATTGTGTACTACCAAATGAAAATTGTATTTAAAATACCCTATCTCAGTATCTTGCTATCTGAAATTCCCCTTCTACCTGGATATTCCCTTCCCACCTTCCTTTTTGCTGTACAAGAATAGCATGCAGGAAGCAGGGGCTCAGGTTTTGCTGTATGACAACGTGGTTTGACTATCTTGTGTCCATTGCCTGGTTGCCACCTGGCCCTGAAGCTCTGCGTTGGTATATTGGGCTCCCTGTATAATCGAGTCCAGGTGAGTCCTGCTCCCCTCCATACAGAAAGAGACTGATTTGGCTTTGCTTCCCACCAGCACGATGGTTGCATTCCTTGCATAATGCACTGCAGAGCATTATCCAGGATGTTTCCAGGAAGCAGTGTATCTACTGGGCAGTGCAATCAGTCCAAGCACACACAATAAATGCAATTAATCCAGCGACTCTGGGAAACATCAGATTGGCTGTGCACGTTCAAATTGGTGTCACTGAACGCGGCCAAAACCAAGGATCACATGTTAAGTCCACAGCTGCCATCTAATATGACTCAGAGGTTTGAGAAACATGGGAATAGTGTGAATTTTGAGGAAAAAAATGTGCTAAAAATGGCATAATACTTATATGCGATTCATGTGCCCAACTTTAACCGTTTTGAACGTATTTGAAAATGCAATAAAAATAAAGACATCTTAGCTAAGAAACTCAGAGAATATAATTAGGTGACTGGTAACTCTACAGCTGGTGCTGATTCTAGAGAGGAATGTATATTAGTTGTCTTATTATTTAATTTCTCTACTCCTTTCCCAAATAACAACCCTCCAAACCCTTTTCATAGCTTGAAGGCTGCCTTAGTAAACCCACTATGTAGGAAAAGGAACTGTTTCATGCTAGCTCTCAAACCTCTCCATGAACCAGCTGCTTGTTACTTTTGGCTTTGCAAGTTTTTGTGTAATACTTGAAGTTAACTTCTGTGAGTGGCTTGTGACAGTTCTCTGGCTCCCTGCACAGTAAATTTAGCTTGAGGCATCGCCTCTGGAAGAAATGAGTCAGTGTGGTGGGAACTGGTGGCCTGAGGGGAACAGGATGGAAGCCTAGCCTAAAAGATTACACCTTTCCTGAGCTTAAAAACAATAAAATAAAATGGGCAGTAAGAACCTTGGAAAGAAGTAAGGGGAGAAAATAAAAGTTTCCCATGGGCAGAATATATCCACTTGGCTGGGTACCCATTCAATAACCTTTGCTGAGAGATAGTTGTGAATAATACATGTAGAACTTTCACAAAACAAGTGAATTTTATTTTTTTTAATTTTCTTTTTTATTTGTTTTATCAAGTCTGACTGATTGAAACCTTGTTTTCACCTTTTAGGCACTACTTACTGTATACTAGTAGTGTCAATGCAGCTTGCATTTCTTTTGTTCCCAAGTCTTGATTCTTCTACTAGCAGAAAATTGCCAAACTTTCATAGTAAAATACCATAAAGCAAACCGAGCATATAAGCAGTGCTACCCAAAATTGTTCCAGTGTTTTCAATAGTCACAATGATACACTACATTTTGTAAGTCTTTTCTTTCAAGTACTATTGCTAATTTTTGCCTTTATGAGGCTCCAAGGTGCCATCTTGGAGGAAAGCAGGAAGAAAGGGTCTGTGATGCAGTCTAAGTTGTCCTTTAAAGCAACTTAATAACATCAATCCTAATGCTCACAAAAAGAGGAGCATGGGACTTGATTATTATGAACACACTATTCTAAAGGCCAATTTCAGAAGTGTAAGTGATACAAATTAGGTTGCTTTGCTTGTATTTGGGCTCATAGCCTTTGGCTGCACAGAATTAAAGCAGGATGCAAAACAGAAACAGTTTAATTCCAATTTGTAAGAAAGCTTTGTTTGTAAATGCATAATATGGAGCCAGAAATTAAATAAAGTAGGAATTACTCTTTAAGATAACCTTTATCATTTTGTCATGCTACTGCACTGTTCTGAGATAAGTTTTCAAGTTGTTTTAACTGTTTCAGACCCTTTTTTTTTTCCTTTGGATGTAAAATGATATGTTTGAAGAGCATGTACAAAGGTATATCTTGTATATTGATTCTAAAGCTCAGTGAAATCAATGAAAGCCTTAGTATATCAACTTCAAGAGGCTGGCATCAAGCAGTGGATAAAGATATATTTAGAAGAGCCTCAAAAGACTCTAAAGCATAACTAAGAAGAGTACAAAAATGTCTTTAAAAGATATGTCAATTTGGACATATTAAAGATTGTTTTGGATTACTCTTTGATTTTAACTTTAGTACCTGAACCTTTTTTCAGCTAATAAGGTCTTGTGGGATGAAGAGGTACTTTTGTCTGATGCTTGAAGAAGTATTTGTGTTTGATGTTCTGTAGATATTGTCAGGGTGAAAGAGAAACTAGTTTTAGAAAAAGTATTCTCTAACATGGTGTTAGAGGAAAAAAAATCTGAAAATCCTTTAATGAAGACATTGTGCCCCATTTTATGTCCTTGAGGTCCATGTGGAAGGCCTTAGCAGAGAGTCTTGTCCCATTGTATCCTGGAAATTAGTCCCAGAAGATTCCCCAGTCATGTGGAAAAATCTGCCCAAACCAGGTATACATTGACAGTTCAAGACAGGGAAATGAGCAGTGTGTGTTTTGACCTTCAGTTGAAAGCTCCTCCTGGTTTTCTTCAAATCCTTGTATTTTCACTTGTAGTCTACTTGTGGCAATTTGCAAAAAGCCAGTTTGGCCTTACAATATTTGTTACAGATACTGAGAAGTTGTAATAGGATAATGATACTGCTGTGAAAAGGGATCTGATTTGGTCTCCAAGATCGGTATCTAATGGTCAGTAAAAACTGACACTGACGTGGTTGTAGATGTATATAAGAGGAGAAAACTAGTAGCAATCAATAAAAATAATTCTACTGCATTTGCATGTGCCTCTTGTCAGTGCTCCATGCCTTTACTGAACAAGCTCATCTCACCTTGGGTGCTGCTTAGAGAGTAGAAGTTTACAATGCCTATACAAGTGCTTATTTCTCAAACAAAAATGGGAAAGTGGATAAAAAGAGGCAGTAGGACAATGTCTTTAAATATAAAGCCATCTGCTTTTTCAATTTATTTGGCCATCATAGGTAAATTTAGTGAGATGGTTATATCCTGTCCTCTTCCACATCCTCTTTTTTGGCAGAGAGCTTTACTTCACCCAGATCACATTGCATTTAATTAAATATCTATGCTATTGACAACTCTCTGAAGTAAAACTTATTTCCAACCACCTAATGTTTCTTTCCCTGCCCCCCCTTTTTGCATCAGAATGCTAAAGGGAAAAAACCTTTCATTTTTGACTATTTGCTGTTAAATCCCTCCCCAAAGCCTTTTAATTTGTGTTTTAATACTCTTTCTAGACCACTAAAATGTTTTTAAAAATGATGTCTTCTCTCCAGGAAAGACAGAGAAAACAATTCTAAATCTGATTGAGGCTCTACATTATGAGGACCATCAAATCCTTCAGTCTAGCAGTTGCCTCAGCAGAGAAAATATATTAAGGTAGTTAGGATCATTTTAATTAGATTGAGGCCTCATGTATGGCTGTCTAACTTTTTGAGGAACAGAGAAAGGGCAATAATACATCTGAAGGTCATCTGAGTCCTTCTAATAGACTGTGATGCTCTGGACAATTGTTAAATATGGGAAAAATTGAGTTCTGAGGTTAACTTGTGTCAGCACCCAAAGCAAGAAAAGCATTTTCCTGTTTCTGGTTAGGATCTATAGGTTTCCTTGCAGCACGTATCTTGAGCTCTGCAACAGATTGTAGGTGTGTGTCCAGATTGCATTAACAACCCCCTTTTATAACTGCAAGCAAAGTTTATTCTGAAGTTATAAAGGTCACCCTAGTAATAGCATGACTGGTTGACATGACATATAACCATGACCTATTTTATAGTTCTCTTCAAAGATTTTTAATATTCATCAGAGAAAGTCTGGGAAGTGGGTACTTTATTTACTCTGTGAAAGCTTATAAAATAGCTATATTAAATTTTTTATATATGTCTATGATTTTAATTTATCACCCTTTCTTGTTTCTCAAATATATTGTGTTCTGGATGCTGTTGACAGAATAACAATGTTTAATTATCCCACAGAGCTTTATTTATGGGCAACCCATTTCAGAAGGAAAAAAAATAAATAAAAGATTTTTTTTTTCCCCAGGATTAGCTCTGAAACTAAATTTGACCTGTCTGTGAGAAAGAACGTTCTTTATTTAGCATGCTTGGGCAAGCAGCACTCTGTCTCCTGAGAGATTAACATTGTAAGCAAGTTATGCAGGTGACTCAAATCCAGTTAATCTCATATAAAGAACGTTAATTGCATTGGCAATGGCATTCACTCTGATCACTTTATAGCTGTATAATTAGCTATTGGACACATTCAAGGGGTTTTCTGAGTGATACAAATACAGGAAACAACATGAGAGAGAACTTGTTCTTTCCTGATTCACGCTGGGCAAAATGCAGAGAGGATGGAAAAATGGAACGAGCAGTTATTGGTATTTGCATGTCCTTGCTAACTGGGATCTGTCCTTACCTAGCTATTTATTTTCTAGAAACTTCTTAAATGTTTTTGAAAATGTACTGTTTAAGAAGCTGATCTGAAGTAAACATGTATGTATGCTCCCAAAATTGCCTTGATGTGGCATCCAGTAATTTAACTAATGACCTTGGGGCCATTTACTTTTGGGTTCTCCTCAATGTGTGACAGGGATTTATTTCCTCATCTCCTGTATAGAAGAATTTACAGCCACAAATAGCAATTTCATAAATATGCACACACTAATTTCTTAGCTGTTTACGTGCAGCTTTTATAAACATGGTCTAAAATACATTTTGTATGCAGACCAAGCCATTGTACATACAAAGAGTTGCTTAAATTCATTGTGGATGAACCAGGGCCTCTAAATCACCAATTAAAATGTAGATCTGGATCTAAATTTCTCAGTTTAGGATCATCTTTGAGAAACAAATACCAAAATGACGAATCTATTGTGTATGAGTTCAGAGCAGGTGTTGGCCTGAGCTCTTCTTAGGAGAGCAGTTGTGAATAAGATACTGTTGCAAATTGACTTCTAGATGCAAACAGAGATGGACCAAATGCATTGATTAGCATTAACATTAAAAAATAATAATTGGATTTTGGATTTATCCGTGTTGTTGTTGTTGTTTTTTTTACCTTGTCCAGCTTTAATGTTTGTCAAACTTAAAAAGGCTTTATCTAAAATTTTCCGTATCTGATTGGAAAACTGATTTAAATTTATTTATTTATTTAATTGCCAAAAGAATTCACTCTTCTCTAAGAATGTTGAAGTTCTTGCAGTTTTGATGTAAAAGGGATAATTGCAGAGAAATGGGCAAGGATTTGAAGGAGAGGAATGGAGGAAGCCTTTTGTCCTGAGAATTGGAGGTCCCATGCAATATTTCTGGCCTAAGAGGAGGCAAATTGAGTAAGAAAGCAGTCAGCAGCTGGATGTGGCTTGTATACAGACTTGAAAGGTAGGATAATAAAAATTTCAATGTGTGGAAAGGGACTGGAACTGAATTTACTTGCCCAAACGTTGCTGGAACCTGCATGTGCTGGGCAGGATTAGGAACAGGACAAAAGCAATGACTTGGGGAGAAGAATCTCTGCCTGTTAGACATGTTCTTATCTCTATCATCTGGAAAAGTGCTGAAGATTCTTGAGCATGTCTATTCTTCTGCTGACAAAATATGTTTTGCCTTGCCAATAGGTCCTCCTGCTAGTATGATGGAATTCCTATGTGATGTTGTCATTCATTTACATAATTACTAACAGGTGGTTTTGTGTTCCTTATTTTCTGACTTGATATTCTGATTTATAAAAATGGTGAGCATTTTTTTGTCTGCAACTGAATTCAATGGAAGCTGCATTTGGAGCACACAAAAATAATGCTTGATTTTCTCTCCCCAAAAATTTCAGTTTTGTGGTTCGGGTTGGGCATAAAAATTTAGCAGACACTTTTTACCTTGCTTTCTGAGATCTCCATCACACATCAGAGAGGAGCTATGAAAATAGGCGAAATGCTTATGAAGCATAAGATATGTGTAATAGAGGTCATGAGGAAATTAATAATTCCACCTTTGAAGTGAAATTTGAGTAGTATGACAGGAGGCCACCCACTAAACAGTACAATTAAAGCAAAATATTAAACACCTGCTCATTAAATGAATACCAACAATCTGGAGATGTTTGGGGAAAAAATGGTGTGTTATCATATAATTGCAACCAGTCCCATAAGGCATAAACAGAAAGCAAGATTAAAAGGCACACAGACAGCCTTAGTTCTGGCACTGAAGTGCTGCCTGCTTGATTTTGCAACCTTATTAATGTTCTTTAGTGGTTTTTATTTTTGTGATTATTTGCATATAATAAACATGGATAACCAACCTATAAACTCAGCTCTGTCGTTACCAAGACAAACTGCCTGAGTCAGAATCTGGTATTGCTTGCATCTGTGTGAATTGTGAGTAATTTTTTTTTAAGTGACATCATACCCCTCCGCTTGCTGGGAATGAAATGTGAAACATAGTGTGTGACTAGTTTTAAATGTCTTTATGATAAATCCGTGTCTTGAGTGGAAATACTGCTTCATATAAACCCAGTCTGATAATGGTTTGACTACTGTAACTAATTTATGACAATAAAAGTGTGGTATGACTGAGAGGACAGAACACAGTTTATGGAATCCAAAGGCAACTTGGAAACTAACCTCGGTGACATCCTTTCAAATGAAATTACCGGTACTTGGAGTTTGTACCACTGCAACTGAGATCAGATTGTGGCTCTGCATCTGGATTTTGAGCAGGCCTGTACAACATTATGGTGATTAATAATATTTGTAGCCATGCAGACTAAAATATCGAGGGTAAACAGAAGTTATTATTCAGACCTTAATCTGGTTTTCCGTGGTGAAGCCGGCGATGGGGATCAGGGAAGCTCTGTCCTCCCGACAGTCCACAATTGCCTGCAAGTGTAACACCAAGTTTAATTTTCTTCTGAAGCATCAGGATACTGATCATTGCCAAAGGCAGGCTGACTCCATTGGCAGCTCATAGAGCAGGCAGGAGCTTTGGGATCAGGCTTTGTGTGTGCAGCAGTGCAGAGCCACAGCGTTCTCAGGGAAGGGCACAGCCTCCAAGGCGCCTCCGCTGTCCAGCAGGGCAGGTGGGCAGTCAGTCCTGGCACAGGCTGCCTTCTCGTGACACTCCACTCATCTTTGAGGGCCAGATGTGACAGCCTCTGCCTCTCCAGCCTGGCAGCCCTCTTCCTGGCGCTTTATGCACATCATCAGTTCCACTTGTCTGAATTTGTGGAGCTCAGCCTCCTTTCTGTTGGGTGGATGGGTAAAAAGAAAGATGCTGAAAAGTCAAAAAATGTTCATTTCAACCCTCTGACTCACGAAGGAATTTTAATGTCTCTTTCAAGAGCGGCCCACGTTTCTCAGGCGACCGATTAACCAAGTGGTGCTGGAGGAGGAGGCCGTGGATTTCCGGTGCCAGGTGCAGGGGGATCCCACACCCACGGTCCGCTGGAAGAAAGATGATGCAGATTTACCCAGAGGAAGGTGAGAGCAACATTCATGTTCCCCACACTTTCAAATTTCAGTTGTTGGATAATGCTGGAATCCATCCCTGCTACTTACAGTTTGTTCTTTCACATTATTTCCAAGATATATTTCCCTTATTGCTGGTCTTTGGCACTATGAAATGTGTTCTAGAGCCAGCTCAGCAGGGACACCCAGTCTGGGTGAATCGTCCAGATAATGGATTCCTGCGGAAGGAAGAAAAGTGATGTGTTGGTGTTGTGAGCGCGTGGGTATTCACTGCATTTACTGGAAACAGTAAAGATGTTTCAGGAATGTATTAGTGACAGTAGCCTTCAGAATGATGTGCTGATATCAAGAGGGAGAAAACTTGGCAGGAGAGTTGTTGGGTTGTACTAGCATAATGGATTAAAAGCACAGCGCTGTGGTGGGCTTTGCTGGCTCCTTGGTTCATGTCTATTAAGTCTTGGAGAGAAACCTTCCTCTTGAGGAAACAAAAAGCCAGACTAGCACGAGCATAGAGCAAAGTTGAAATCTGGAACAGGCCCCTTGTGTTAAAAAAAAATTCATGTATTCTGGAACAAACACAGGGAAAATTCCAAAGTGAGCAGGGCAAGAGAGACTCTCCTGCAAAAGAGTATTAAATTAGTTTGGCTCCTCTCTGCTAACAGAACACTGTTTGGTCCTTATTTGCTGGAACTCTTTCTCATTTTGATGCTGAATCATTGTTGCATTAAAAAAATATTAACACAGAAATAGGTCTGGGAACAGGAATTAGAACCCAGGTCTCCATAACCCAACAAATCCTTCTGGTCCTGTAACTTTTAATTTCAGCAGCAGATATGAATAGTGCCCCATTTTTTTCCCCCACCACGGCTGATCTTTTCCATCAGTGGAATATACTGATGGAACAATACATAACCCAGAAAAAACATATCCGTGTAAGTAAGATATGTATGTGTATATATATAAAAATGCTTTCAAAAATGAATTTTCTTGCAATTTAAAGCAAATTAAAAAGCGACATAGCTGTTTTGCTAATTATATTGGCATGTCTGCATGCATGTAATACACAAAATATTGTTTTGAAGAGAAGAGTTTGGGATGTCAGGATGGATTTTTTCTCTTCGCTTGCTACTTAACCACGCATTGTAGAGTAATACAGTAAATACATTGTGCTTCTGTGATTTATTCTTGCTGTTGTGCTACTTCTGTTGTTTTAAATCATGTCTACTTCCAGGTCTCATAAGCAGAAGTAATAGATGAAGAGCCAACAGTGTCTTTGGTTTGTTATTTCCTTTTTAATGACTGTGCTCCTTCTTTTTGGTCTCTATCTTACTGTGAAAAACGTAGTACTTTGTGCTTTGAGGTGATTTTTTCTGTTAATTCATGATGCATTTCTAAGGAAGAAGAAATTTAGCGGGAAGCATAGGAAGAGCTTTCACTGGGCTTTTAACTAGAGAAGCTTCATGACATACATTCTGATAATAATCAGCTTCAGGCTCAGAAAATAATCACAGTTTTGCAGCGTTTTTACGCTACTGTTCAACATTTGGATAATTGTGTTTTGGCATCTTAAAACAGAAAGTGAGGGTGTGTCTCCGTTTATGTCTGTTTCCCAGAGCATCAGAGGGTTGGGTAAGGAAGGGACAAAGTTGCAGAACCTCATTCTGGAGACCACCTTGGGTGATAGAGGACTGCACAGCCCCTGCCCACAGGGCAGGTTACCATCCCCTGAGCCACATGCATTGTGCTCATCTAATAGAGTCTGACATCTGCACTTCAGAAAGCAAATCCCTCTGATGACCAGCGTTCTCTGTTTTCTTATAAAAGTATTTCATATGTATAGCAAAATGCAGAGCAGAGTCTTCGCTGTCCAAAAAGTGGAAATTACCAAACCATGCTGCGTGATGCTTAATCAAGGAAGATTAACTTCGCACATCTAAACCAAAAGGTTTGGTTTTCTTTGGATTTTTTTATACCAGCAAAGAAATTTACTCAGGTGTAGTCTGAAGGAATAGATGGATGGGAAAATTATAATATAGCAATGTTAGAAATTAAGAAGAGAGTGTCAAAGTTTTTCCTCCTTGATGCAGTGGGAGGTGTTTTTTTATCTTTTTTTCCCCTGTTTTTTGTTGGTTTTTTTTTTTTTTTTAATTTTGTTTTCTTTGGTTTTGGTCTTTTATTTAGGTAAAAGAGAAATTAGCTTTCAGCTTCTGAGCCCCTGTATTTTAAGTATTTTAACATCTACAGTGAAATATAAAGCCCTCAAGGAATTCCCTTTGTTATTCTTCCTACATGCATAAACACTTCTGAACAGACCTGTGCATCCATTCGTCTTATAACTTTCAATATCAATTTCCTGTTTCTACAGCTAACAACGTTCTTTGCACATCTGCTGGTTTTCATTTTCTTCAATAATTTCCTTTTGGCTTCATCCCTAGATTACAAGACAGTTGTACTAGGTACCTGTTTCAAGAATTGCTGCAAATTTTTATATATGTCTGTTTTTAGTTCAACTTCCAAAAATGTCTAATTCAGTGACAGCAAAGTGGGAAAAACTGAATTTTTGCATGCATTTTATTTCTGCAATTTGCTTCTGGTGAATGCCAGAATCACTAGTTGATCCCTAGTCTTTCAGAAATCCTTCTCTGTTTTAGTTTTTTAGTGACATATGTGAAAGCAAACAGAAAATAATCACAGTATTTTCAGGTGACAAATATAAATAGTATTGCTGCACCGATTGGTGTGTTGAGTAATAATTGGAAAATAATTTCAAGACTATTAGAGTTTTAATTATAAAGGTTCATGATGAACAGCAAGCAGCTCCCATTGCAATTGGATTAAATGAAAACAAAACAAAAACCCAACTTCTGAAGAAATTCATATGTTTGGAAACATCACTGTTTATTAAAAAATAATTTGGCTGTTTGTTGAAAGTCCACGTAAGTAACCAGAAACACATGAATAACTATGCTTCAAAACTGAGAACAGATAGTTTATTCTCAAGGTGCAAAACTTAATACCAAATTTTAGCTGTTTTGACTTAATGATCTAAACCAACTATGATAATCTGTATTTTGAATTTAAAACCTTAAAATGTTTCTTTGAGTGGAAGCTTTCAAAATGCCTGGGAAACATTAATCTCACTAGCAGTCAAAGGAAGTTGTCCAACATTCTGTAGACCTGACTTGAGATTTCAGAGTGTGACATACATATCCTGGAGCTCTTCTGCATATGGCTGGACAGGAATTAAGAAAATTATAAGTACCAGGTGGAAACACTGTTGTGACTTATGGATAATAACCAGTTTCATGGTTCTCTTACATCATTACAATAATGAATTAATTATATTCTTCCGCCTTTCAAATTCTTGTTAGAGCCTAAACTGATCCTGGCAAATTAATAACTTGCTGTTTTAAATGTTGATACTGCACCAAGAGGGAGAAACAACATACAGTGTGAAGTCAGGGGTGTGTAAAGCTGTCCATTTCAAATCAGTGACCCAAGACTGAATTGCTTTGTAAATCAAAGGTAGAGGCGCGTGGTGTATATTTTATTTTAATTGCTCTAAAAATTCAGCATCTCACCATAACCTCCACAGTCCACAAAGGCTGGGGAATAGTTAATCAAGTATGACTCCTGTCGAACTACTGGAGGTGAACAGGATATTGTGGGGTCACCAGTCCAATGACTTTGGCTGAAACACGAGGTTCACTATTTCATGAACAGAGTTTCTTTTCATTATGAGTGACACAAGGAAATGGCACGAAGATAGTACCAAAGTGACATAGACAATTGTGGCCAAGCACGATGATTAGGACCTATTGAAAATGAAAAAACAATTGTCTCTATGCATTGAAGTATTTTTCCAGACACATGTTCAGGTATCTTTCCCTTTAATGTCTTCTTGACAGAAATAGAAATTACACTTTCCTGCTAAGGAGCTGATGGTCTCCTGTGTGGTGGACAACTCAATATAGCCTGGATCAACTTTTGATTCATTTACTTTTTAGTCCTGGTAACAGGAATAAAGTGATATTATTTGAGAGCCTCCGGTATGAGGGTGGCGTATCTGTGACTAGCAATTTAATAAAATTTGAATAAGGTTTGTACAGTGTTTCATGTCTTCAAATTTTCTAGCGAAGCCGGAGAGAGCAGCTGCATGGTCTGTAATTACATAGCAAGTAATAAGGACTTTTTTTTTTTTTTAGGAAGTGAAGAGATTTTCAATTACAAGTCAAAATTTATCGCACACTATAATAACTGTTTAAACCTTTTATACAGAAGAAGCTAGCAGTGCCAGCTCTTCGGGAGAGTGAGGTTAGCTCAGCAAATGTATTTTTCATTTGCCTTAAAAATGACTGAGTAGCAATCACATAGGCCTTTTTTTGCATTCCAGCCCAGAACAGCTGTTTTAGCTCACTAAATACATCTTTAATGAAATTACAACCTGCTCTTTTAAGTTGCACTCACAGGCACTGTCTGATTAGATGGATATTGTACGAGAGATGAAAAGTGGCAACTGCACCAGCAGGAAGAGGTATTTGTTTTATGCATCACCCACACAGTGGGAGTGTAGGCAGAAAAACCAGGAGTAGTGCTGCAGAGCGACAATGGTGTGTAGTTTACACAAGGTATATTGCTAAGTGTTAAGAGATTGTAGGTTATTAAATGAAACAGAGCAGTGACACACAGCAGTGAAAATCATAAACAGCACAGTAAGTTTTCTTATTTGCTGAAGATTAGCAATATTCATTATAAATGATTTGGGAAAGAACATTCTTAAAGCATAGAGTTCAATTATTCTAAGAAGTGTGTTAGCTGCAACAACACAAGTCTATGTGGGTGTTAGTTTTGCTATGCTTTTAAAACTGGACACTTTGTGCCTGAAAAAGGATTGCATGTGCATAGTCTGGGCAGAAATACTGTCACACTTCTGACAGTACTTACTGAAAAAGCACACCTGTAATTTCTGTGCTTTCCTCATGAGCTCAAAACTCAGAGTAAAACATGAAATTTTAAAAATATCCTATTGTCTTCCGGATGCAAATCTTTGAAATGGTTTTAAATGGAATGACAGAAAACCTTATACTAATGAGCTCAGAAAAGCTTGATTCTTTAAGAGGAGATCCAGAAAGGCCCTGATAGCCAGTGAAGTTCTGCATTTGTATTTCTTCACTGTGGTGGGTTGACCCTGGCTGGATGCCAAGTGTCCACCAAAGCCTTTTTATTATTCCCCTCCTCAGCTGGACAGGGGAGGGAAAATATAATGAAAGCTCATAGGTCAAGATAGGAGTGGGGAGAGATCACTCGCCAGTTACTGTCCTGGGCTAAACAGACTTGACTTGGATAAAAATTAGTTCAATTTATTATCAAACAAAGCAGAATAGGATAATGAGAAATAGAATCCAGTCTTAAAAACACGTTCGCCCACCTTCTTCCCAGGCTTAAGTTCACCCCCCAGTTTTTCCTACCTGCCCTCTCACAGTGGCACAGGGTGGCAGGGAATGGGGATTACAGTCAGTTCGTCACAGGTATCTCTGCCACGGCTTCCTCCAGGCATCCTCCTGCTCAATTGTGGGGTCCTCCAAGGGCTGCAGGTGGATCTCTGCTCCACTGTGGACCTCCAGGGGCTGCAGGGGCACAGCTGCCTCACCATGGGCTGCACCACGGGCTGCAGGGGAACCTCAGCTCTGGTGCCTGGAGAGCCTCGCCCCACTCCTGCACTGACTTCAGTGTCTACAGGGTTGTTGCTCTCTCATGCGAGCTTTGGTGGGAACCTTGCATCTAACCAGGGTTCAACCCACCACATTCATGACCACTGGATGAGGACCTGTAAGCAAGAGAGGCAGTAATTTTTGCAACTAAACAACAGTTCTACACAATTCCATTTATATTCTGTGGATAGGATAGTGAGGTATTTAACTACAGCCCCCTATAGATACAACCAAGGGGAGAATGACCTTTCAATGAAATATGAGTTAATAACACTACAGTGCTGTGTGCTTTGTTCAAGTTAATATCTGTGCCGATTGTAACAAAATGCAGTCTAATGTGTATTGAAAATTAATTAAAGAGTGTGTTTTAGTAGTGTAATGGATATAATCTTTGGTTACATCAGCAAATTTCTATTGCAATTACTAACAATTAATGGTTTTAAATAAAGGGTTGGAGGGAGAGGATGTTTTTCATATTAGCCATATCACATGTACTATTCATCACCTCTGGTTAGATCCTGCATGATTTGCATGTCCATCTTTTTTTCTTCTTTTTTTTTCCCCTAAGCTAAAGCATTAAGGAGAGATTAAGCCTCTTTATTAGGAGCATAGGGGAGAAGATTGGATGCTCTTAACAGCTTGTCAAAAGGAGACAGTGAAAGAAAGAGGTTTAATATGCTATTTGTATCCTTCCATACATCTGGAGGGAGTAGAGGCAGTTTGCAGAGGGTGTTCTTACCGTGACTGGCACAGAGGGAGCTGCACTGCAGCTTGCAGAGTCCATGGAGCCCAAGTGAACACACTCAGATTTCAGCAAAGTGCAGTGTAAGCATCTTTATAGCTGTTATGTTGAGCCATTTGAGGAAACTTCTGTAAAGCCAGAGATATCATTTAGAGATACAGAAGTGCTGAGGCATAAAATGGATGCAGGGATTGGTTAATTTTTTTTGTGTATAGCATCAAGGTGATGTGTACCAGTGCTTTTAGGGTATATCCTGTGGTTCTTTTGGTTGACTATCCCTTTTCTCTGATTGATATTTTGCCTGTCACTGATCCCTTCCTGCTTTGCACGTGGAAAAATATTCCTTACAGTTTTATGAGAAATACATGGCCAAGCGAATGTGTAAACGAGAGTATTTTTTTACGTTTTAAATCCCTCAAAGCTTGACATTGTGTAAAGTCCTATAATTGCATCGTCCCACAGTCTGTTATCCCAGAGGTCTATAGTTTAACCCATTAGTTACCTGCCATTCCATTTGTCTGAAATATTAAATGCTGTGAGCAAAAGTGTTAGATGTGTGGCTCTGCCAGACCGATCAGAAGAGAAATGGTTAATAACATTGACATTTAAATTGGCTTCATGTTAAGTGTCAGTTCTCACCACAGAGCTGAAGAAGAGCTATTGTTTCAGGCAGTCTGTTTGCAGATTCATTAAAACAGTCTCCAGTTGCTTACATAAGGGTCAAGATTGAAAAAATAGCTTTACAACTCCACGGACAGCAACCATAAAAGAATTGTGTCAACTAGCACTCCTGCCTGCATGTTTTGTCTTTATGCTATGTGAACCATTGGTGATCTATGAAGCGATCACAGACAGTGCATTTCAAATAGTATTGTCGCAGGAGAATGTTTGGGGTTTTTGGAGGGTTTTTTATTCTCATTTAACATCCTAAAGTAGTTAAATTTTAGGGAATTAATGATGTCACTAGCAGAGTTCAGAAACAAAATTTAATGCCAGTAGTAGTAGCCTCGCATTTGGGTTTCTCTGAATTTTCCACTCACAGAAGGCCACAGTAAAAAAAAAAAAAAAAATAGTCTTGCAGGAAGGAGTCGCCAAAAAAATTAATCTAGAATTTCACTCAAAATACTCATTTTAGTGCTTGAGTGTTTCTTTAGTGTCAGAAAAGCAGATTATACTAAGTAAAAACTTAATAATCACATAGTTTATACACTGTCCTTATAACTTTTGGAATATTTAGGTTGCCTTCTTTCTTGAAAATTATAAGGATATTGAACAGTTTAAGCTCACTATGATCAATTTATTGACTATTAAAATGATAGAACAAAAAAGTAAATGTAATTAACTATACAATTTTTCTATAAAACCCTCAGGAGAGCAGGGAGGTGGAAGCTGGCAGTAATGTTCAAGTGGAAGTAAGGTTGAAGAGCTCTGACAATTGATGCTACTGGGATGGTTGGCCTGCAGGATTTCTTCTGCTTTAACACATTCCATCCCTGCATGGGATACTAAAGTTGTCATCTCAGTTAAAAACAAATAAATATACACTGTCAGTGAAAACATTTCAGCTATAAAGTTTTAACCCTGAGAACTATTTTAAGTTTCTGTTGCTAAGTCCTGTGTTGATAATGGCTCAACATTTGCAAAATATACCTTTTAAGAATATGACTTCTGGCTCAACTGCAATGCTGAAGCACTTTCATTAAAACATTAACATGACTTCATCTTTAATTACCACTTCAAGGTTGGTTACTGATTCAAAATACTGATTAGAAAATACTTCAGTTCTCTGACAAGTCTATAGTAATGGTTCATCATGCTTAAGGCAAATAATAATAGATAGGCAAACACAAATTCTGTTTATTTCAAACACTGATGATCTATGTGCTCGCGCTAAAAAAATGCATTGAGCCAAATTTAGTGAGTGCAAGCTGCTAGTCTGGGCTCAGATCTTCGCACTTTGTTGCAGTCCTTGCAGAATCATTTCAAAACCAGAACTGGACAAAACTCTGAGAATCAAGGGTCCTTTTCTGATGGATGAATTTATGACATAGGCATTAATACTACAAATCTCCCCAAGAGCCTGACAAATGTGTCTCGTCTGTGAGGGAAAGGACTACTGCTGGTGATGGGAGGATAGGTCTCCATGCCAAGTCATTACATGGTCTCTTAGATCATACTTCCACCAACGCTCCAGCTTCTGTAATGCGGAGCTCTGTCTGGAACTAAAATCAAATCAGAAGCCCATTTTGGGTAATTATCGTGTGGTAATTCCCTGTGAGTACACTTCTCTGTGCAGAGATGTGGAGGTAAAAGATGGAGCCTGCATAAGTTTAGATAGGTTTCACTGAGTCATTGATTCTCAAACATATGTTTTGTTCTGAACTTCTGTTTGTTTCCAAACTATTTCCAAGAGAATCAAAAAAACAGCCTCATTTTAATTTCTTGGCTTTCTTTTGAATGCTTGGCTCCTGATTTTGTGAGGCACTAGTCATGTTCAGACACACCTGTCTGTTTGCATGTAAGAACAGTACTGAGCAGTGTAATACTTCCAGAGAATTTGGAAAACACCGTTTTCTTGGACACAGGTATGGTTTCACAGTGTTTGCCCAGTAACTGTAACAGCTGTGCACGTATTTTATGAGATTTAGGCCATTTTATTGAACACCTTCGTTTAAAACAAAGTGCAGTGTGGGTTTTTGTTTTATATTATTACAAGTGTCTAATCGAACAGTTGCAAATAAGATGCTGATCAGAACCCATAAGAGGTTTTGGACTAAAGCAGAACCTGCTGTCAGCATACTTTCAGGGAAAGCAAAAGTAGTGAATAGTAGCCTGTGTCATATAGCTCTTTGGTTTCTCGTATGGAATAAGGCCAGTGAACCTTTTAATACGACTGCTTGCTTATGTGCCTTGCCGGAAGAAATTCAAGGTAATGTCACATATTCTTCTACCTTTCTCTGGCACGGATGGCACAGCCAAAAGATAAATGAGAATCCGGATGTGTAGGTGTGAGTGGTAGCCATCCTGTCAGCACCCTGGGGATCTCTCCCTGGTAGCTCAATTTATCATAGCTGTAAGCAGTGTCTTGGAGACACCTAGCAGCAACCAGCCTTGATTTCAGGGGCACAGCAGAGTAATTGAGACCAGTGCTCACAAACACACACATTCATGCTCTCTCTGCTGCTGGTTCAGGTTTACTAGGGAAAGAAAACCAGAGATTCCCTTATCTTTACCCCAGAGAGCTGTCACTCTCATAGTTTTGGTCTTGTTTCTTCTTCCACTTGTCAGTGCATGAGATGGAAATGAACAAAAGTCCATTTGTGTAAGGGAGCTGGGAGTAGGGCATTGCCAATGGGAATGGAGGCTCTCCTTTCTGCTTCTGGATCGCACAAGGCTGAAGCAGGTAACGAGCTCACACTTCCTATCTCACTGCAGCTTCCCTCTGGCTGCCTCCATCTGGCACAGAGTCTTGGAGCCAGTGACAAGCTGTGGCACTGTGCTGGGAGCTGAAGTGCCAGCGCCACAAAAGAGAAGTGGAGGCAGAAGCTGAAGCCTCCTTAACTACCTCCTGTTTACTCTGGTTTTGGCCAGTAGCATCTCTCTATTTGGGCTCCCTAATCATTGATGTTGTGAGTAATCTTGAAGCTTTGTGCGTGTTTTGCAAAATAGTCTGGCAAACAGGCAAAAGGAAATAGAGCAAAGACATTTTTCTGCCATCTCCCCTCCCTGAAAAAAGAAAAGCCTACAATGTGTACATATAAAGATGCTATTATTTTATTGATCTCATTTTAATTTTTTTATTTACAGTAATGTTTTAAAAGAAAATAGATGCCTGGTATAAGCAGATTTAAATTTTTTGAGTCCAGTGGTATCAGCTTCCAACAGTTGTGACTTTTTCCTCTTGCAAGCTCCCTTTAGGAGGAAATAGGACTTTTTGAGTTGGATTTGTTGAATTTAGTCTTGAATTCTGTGAAGTTTAAAATACACTGCTAAAGCAAGTGCATCCTTGTATTAACAGTTAGCCTACTTGGACATTTAGAAATGTAATGGCTCCAGCTGCAGGCACATTTTTGCTACCTGTGCATTTTACAGACAAAGGAAGTGCATATATATTTATGCATAACTGCTTGCACATTGTTGAAAAGCTGGAAACTAGAAGATCTGTGAAACACTCTGGAAAATGTATACCAAGTGCAAAAAAAAAAAAAAACCCAAACATCAAAAGCATACTGCTAAACCTCTCTAAGTTCAGTAAATATTTTTTCTTTTTTTTTTTTTTTTTAACGTATTTGATAACCATGGAAGATTGGTGGCTGGGTATGAACAGATACACTTTTGAATGTGGTAGAGGAGGGGGAAATTATAACTGTGACAAAACCAGTTAATTCAAGTTTATTCTTAGATGATTAAGTCAATACATGAATTCAACCTCAGTACATTAATTTGTGATACTTAAAAACAGTTAATGTGTTTTGTTTTATTTGTTATTTAGTTGAGCAGATGGTAATGGTTTTGACACAATTCAGTTTTTTATTTTTCTTCTCTTCTTTTCTTGAAAAAGACAAGGCTCTTTTTCCCACTTTGTCACAGCTGGTTACCAATCAATCTCAATTCACGGTACAGTGATGATAGCACATGTTGTTCAGGGGCCAAATCTGATTGGGTTGCATTTTCAGCAGTGTTTCATATCAAAAAAAATTGTGTCTGTATGGCAGTGACTGTCAGCATACTATTGTACAACTGTCATTAATCAAAACTAGCAACAATGAATGCATTCATATGTGCCAGAGACTGCCAGATTTCACTCAAAATCACCCAATTTCTATTAGAATTTCTTCACCAGCAGTGTTTTCTCATCTGCCTCTTGTTTCTCTTTTTCCTTTCTTCCTTGCCAGTCCCCTGCCAGCCCCTTCCTTCTCGGATAATTAAAGGCAGATCTGCTCTATTACTTGTAGAACAGAAATTATGTAAGCTGGTGCCCAAAAGTGGCTGGTTTACATCTGACACAAACTGACTGGCTGTTTAAGAGACCTCTCCCAGCTCAATCTGATGGCTGAAGTCTAAGCTAAACTGAATGGTGAAGCACCTCTGAATGTTTAACAAAGATAAGTACTTAAAATCAATTAGATGGCCATAAATATGTGAAACTGATATCTGACGCCCCATGGTTTTAGCTGGATGTTAGCAATAATTGGCTAGGAGTCAGCATTATTTGGCCAATATGTCACAAGTTGTTTCTTGACACTGCACATGTTTTGAAGGCATTGCCTTCTTAGTACACTGGCGGTGTTAAGGAACAATTTAACCGCTACTTCTGGTGTTCTGCCGTTCCACTGTCAGTCCAGGGGCCTGGTAACCTCTCTCTGTGACTGGTAGTAGCAGAGAGAGAGGCCTTGATCCTTGTTTCCAAGTGTTCAGTAGCACTAATCCAGATGAGAGTCAACTTCCACAGAAACTCAGTTGAAAATTTCTTGCTATGGGAGTATGAGGCTGTGGGACAGAGAGGAGACAAGACAGTCTTCAAGGCTGCGCAGGTGGATCTTTGTGAAACTGAACAGATACTCAGTCTTCACTCCTCATTTCTTCGTGGTTCCTTTTTTTGCACAAGCTTCTTGTGCTGCTGTGGTTCTGCCTGCCTGCTTCGTCTGTCGAAGGTCTTCACTGAACCATGGTGACTTCTGGGGACAGTGAAGGTGGAACAGATGATGGAGGGGCAGCGTATCAATACTTCAGGACAGCAGATGGCTGTAATGTCCCATGGGACCATCTATGTATGAATCTAATTGCTAGATGGCGCATTCTGTCAGGGTGGTCCAAAAACCCAGTATGGCCTTGTTGGAGGAGCAGCCAGGGAGAGCTGAACCTGTCCTTGAAGTAATTGATAACTGGACCGTGAGAGCGACATGTTTACACCACCCTCCGTTTCACGACCCAAGTGGGAGATGATGGCTGCACCCTCGCTCTGCGTCCTGGCATGCCATACAGCTGGCTCCTTCCCCCAGCAGCCTAGGCACAATTTGCATGATTGGCAGGTGCAGGCATAAAGGCTGCCGGAGCCTCCAAGGCAGCTGGCTGGCATGCCGGCACCGCCACATCGGGGACAGGGAGAAAGAAGAGCCAGTCAGCTGCAGCCCACAGCAGACTGGAGGGCCCTGTCCCAGGCTGCCCACCTCCCGGTTCAAGCAACCCCTCAGGCAGATACTGTCCTGCTGCCTGTCTGTCTTTCTCTCGGCAGCGGGAAGTGAACCACAGGATTGTTATTTGTCCTATTTAAGATAAAATAAAAAAATCAATGACATAAACGGCTAGTTGTTGCCCAGCTTTAAAACTCTGATTCCTATATCCAATTCATATTTATATTATAACTGATCTTAGTTTTCTCATCTTAAAGGAGATGAATACAAATTTATATTTTTAGACTCCTAGGGCTGGCCTCATGTCAAGAAAATAAGCATTTTCTCCTGTCTGCAACTCCATTGTCGCCAAGGACAAGTAACTCCTCCATCAGTGTGGGATACTGTTGTTATATTCTTGAGATTTTCGAGGGGGAAAATTTGCCTTTTCTCTCTTACATAAACAGTGATTTCTATTTGCCATTGACTAATGCAGCACAGCATGCAAAATGACATAATTTGTGAACAGTTGAGAAGAAATGTTCCTCAGCTGCATGTGGCCGTTGAATGCAGTTGCAATAGACCTCTAGTGCTCCTGAAACTGCATATTAAATTCTCTAGCATCATAACTTCCCCCCACTTCCCTAATGGCATTATGGTGGCAAAAAAATATCCCTACAAGTTTCTGAGGTTTGCCGTGGCATCTCCTTATTCTTCTCCTTGACATATCTCTTATTCATTACTTAAACCTGAGGTGCTGCATAGGCATACAAATAATTGTAACTCCTAAGTAAACAGGTATTATATGTGTTTATGTTAACTCTTGGCAGAATGGCTAACCTCAATTTCGTCTTTTTAAAATTATTTTTTGCTAATTAATAGAATGGAATTACTGAATATAGAACAAAGTTGTATTGTAGTGAGCATGAAAAGATGCTCTTTATTCTTGGAATTGCTAGTAATGCTCCAATTGATATTGTGAGCTTTAATTAGACCTAACAGAACCCTTAAATGCTTCAACATATAGGACCCTTGGAGTTAAGAATTTTTAAAGTCCTTTAGCACAAAGTGCTCTCTTTACAAATCTATGCTAAAGGAACCAGTAATAATTTATATTATGTGCAAAAAAAGTTATGTTTCATGTTCCCAAAGCATTTATAAGTGCTAAGAGAGCCTGACAACATTCCTCTAAGTAATTGCATTGAATTCTTGTTCATCAAAGCTTTAAAGGGTGCTCTTCCCTACAATTTAAATATGTTTGCTGAACAAGCCTGCAAGATCTTTGCTGTATAACAAGGAGAAGGCAAACTAGTCCTTCTGAAGTAATGTCATGAGTATGTATACAGTGAGAAACAGTACTGGCATCTCCTGGAGTCTTGATCTTTCTTTAGTTTCATGGTGTCCTATTTCACTGTTTGCTACATGAGAACTTGGAGCCAACTTTAGATTCAAGGTGATTTTATGTATCACGGGCTTATTATGTCAAGAAGAAATGTTGTTGGAAATAATTCTAAAAGAGAGTATTTCAAGATTAAAATGTCCATACTGAAATTCAGGGTTTTCCTGATTTGGGAACCAAATACATTTCATACAAGATGAAGTCTCCAATTGACTTTAATGAGCTTTGGATGAGAGCCTAAAATAGTTTGTTAAGCATGACTTGTGCAGGATAATAACAATTTAACTGAAAATATTTTTCTGGGTATAAGCACTCTAAATGCCTTGAGAAGGAATGTTCACTGCATGTTGAAGTACTTTGTATTAATTCACATTTTATACATCCTCATAGTTTTAGAATTATTTCAACATGAGAAACAAAGAAATGGACAAAGCACAACTGAATTGTTTTAAGTGTCTTTTAAGAAAGAGAAAATGTTATTGTCCACCCTTAATGAATCATTTTGTGGTATTTCTGTGAAATTGATAAATCTGCTTTAATGTGCCTCTTCAATAAGTGTCACATTCCAGAGCTTGAATATATTTTTTATTGTTTGCAATCGGGTAGTGTGAGATCCTACCAACATGCTCGCAATTCCCTAAGGGATTGCTGCTGTAGGGGAAAACTGTATATAAAGGGAAATTTCCAAATCAGCAAAAGGTAAAATGTGTGGCTCACATGGTTTAAAGGCATGATAAACTTGAGCTGTCATGTATCGATAACTGATGTCTGATAGCTTAATTTTATCTTATTGCTCTAGATCAAGGACAAAGTGAATGATATTATTAATAAAGCCCTAATACTGAGTGAACATAGCAATACTAATTTTATGTAAAGTTTCTAACTAATGCAGAGTGCAATAAAAATGTCATGAAGATTAATACTTGGTGGAATTATCTAATGCTAGATAATAATTTATCTTCCAAAGTTGGTTCCAGGATAGATTCAGACTGGCGTATTCCAGGTGGTAGTTTTTGTTCCTTTCTGTTGTCTACAAGAAGAGCTTTCATTCTTTTTCTGTGACACAGGTATGACATCAAAGACGATTACACTTTGCGCATTAAGAAAGCCATGAGCACAGATGAAGGAACCTACACTTGCATTGCTGAGAACAGAGTTGGAAAAGTGGAAGCCTCTGCTACCCTCACTGTGCGAGGTGAGTGTTCCCACGGAGGGAGGGCCTGTGTCCTATATGGATAAATTGCTTTCTGATGGAATGGGCCACATCCTACCCTGACACTGTTTGGGTTCCACACCCCCTTTGCAATTGTGGATGCTGAACGGATTTACAGCCTAGGTGAAATCCTGGTCCTGTTGATACCTCAGGCAAAATTAATTGTCAATAGGATAGGATCTCCCTGCAGTTAATGAATTGTTCCAATGTGTTTTTGTTGAAGAACAGATGCATATATATGCATAAGCAAGCACTACATAATCGTGAGCATAGACATTAATATGTGTGAGCCATCAATTTAGGCTATTATTCACATTTCTTTCTTTAAGAAGTATAAGGACTATTGTAACTATATTAATGACAAACATAATGCAGATAATATTATTATGTTATTAGCTCTGCTTAAACTCTCTACCATTACTATTTATCTGCAAGATAAACCATAGCCGAAGGAAAGAGAAAATCCTAATTAAATATTGTAAGTATTGCAAGGTAAAGACTAACATATTCTTTCCTAAAATGTTTGTGGTCTCTAGTATCCACTCAGTGTTCATGTGCTGCTGTTTGATTTGGTAAGGAGGCTTTAAGGCTGGTAGAATAACAAGTTGACAACATATCTTTTGTGACAGTAGATATAGACATACTAAAGATTATGGGGAGAGAAAAAGTTTGTAGGCTAATATTTCCATATGAGTAAATAGAATATAATAGTTATTACTACATTCCTAAAGATAAGCAGCAATTTGGCACAATGGATATCATGCAGACACTATTTCACAGTTTAGTGGTGCATGCTGACGGTTTTCAGTAGAGCTGTGAAAGGTTAATAAAAACATTTTTAGCTTTATCTGTCCTCCTCTTTTCATACACATTAAATCAAATGTTTAAAGTCTCAATGGATTGCTTTATTAGAACTGGGGTCAACTGACCCAAGAGGCCAGCTTCCATTTCCATCCATTTAATGCATGGACACAGTTCAGTTTAATTTGCTGAATTCAAAGGGAAAAAAAAAAAAAAAGCACTGAGTGGCTTTGTAGAGGGAGAGATGTTAGTATGTAACAAAGAAAAGAGAGTATTGCGATAATCCATCTGCTGAAATGCTACCTCAGTGTTCACTTTAGACCATAAGTGACAGTGCAGCTCTTCCTGTTTTAAGGTGAAGAAATAGGTTTACCGGCTACCTGCTTATGTAAGAGATTGTTCTTCTGTACTGTAACATGAGAAAAACAGTCACACAGAGAACTCCCAGAAACAGTCTCACTCTGTTCCTTTGTCACAGGCAGGATCACAGTACCCCACAAATCTGGTAACCAATTCACTAGCCTTTAAACACCCCTAGAACTGTGTATACATTACTGGAGCAAGCCTTTCAGATTTGCTACCCAGATTCGTGATATAAACAATAGTTAGAATCAAGAAAAACAAAAAATCCTTTGAAATCATCAAAGCTTGAACCTGATGAAAAGGGGGGGGGGAACCCAAACCACAAAACGAATGAAATATATAATTTAATCTATTTTCCTACAGTAAAATTAGGTTTTTATTATCTTGTGTATTTTTCACCCTGGGTTTGTAATTTGCAGTCAAATACATAAAGTTTATCCAACATAAAGGAAGCCATGATATTATAGCCTTATTATATGTTCAGGGTATGACAGAAAAGGAGAAAAACCAAGAAATTCACCAGAGAAGTATATTACTCTGAATATTCTGAAAACAAAGGACAGGGAAAACTCCCATTGACTTTGAAGGGACCATGAGCAATGGTCTTTTTAATTAAAGAAAGACTTAATTCTGAATTCTTAAAATTCTGACAGTTTTATCTGACACGAGGTTTACTGTAACCACTTGTCATGTAGAGGAGGAAAATCACTTAGCATTTCAAAATTTACCTTGAGCGTGCCTTGGTCCTTGCAGGTGCTGCTGGGTAGTTGCATATGGCAACCTGACAACAGTGCAGTCCTTAGCTCCTGGTCAGGAAGGTTGAATTACACTGTCACAAACAAGACCACTCTAGGTTCTGTGAGCCAGACTTCCTGTCCTCTCTTGGAAAGATGCATGTCACTTACACCTCGTCTTTCTGCAGAGGAAGGAATATGTCCATGATTCTAAAAGCCAAAAAGTGTTCCAATAGATGATGGGTGAGAAAGGGTGCAGCAGGCTTGAAACAGTTGAATGAATGGGTATGCCAGAGTAAGGAAAGAGCCATGGAAATGTTGAGGACTAAGAAGGTCCTTGCATGCTCTGTTACCTCTGAATCTGCATGTCTTATGTTTGACCCTAGCCTGCACATAAGCACTTAGAGTTGGTAATCTTCTTTAAAAAAAAATAAAAAAGAGAGAGAAAAAAAGGAGGAAAATTGTGCTGTTGCTGAGAAATGTGTTGCTATGTCTGCTGCTAAAATAGGGGGAGCTTTGCCTACACAGATGCAACCTGGAGTCAAATTTGTGTCCAACTTTTCAGCTCTTCTGAAAGTGATGTCTGTATTTTATTAACAAAGCGACTGACAGCTCTCTTCCCCAGCACAAGTACAATGAAGGGCTGTTCCTATAATCAAAATTCACTTGTTGCAGCAGCAACTTTCAATGTTGATATCAACTGAAACAGCATTAACCTGTCGATCATTTAGCAACAATTTTTTAGGAAGTAAAAATTAACCTAAGGAGTGATTTGGGAGGTTCTGGGTTGAAGCCCCTGCAGCCATTTCAGCGTATTTGTTATATTTTCATCAGCCCTGTCAGTGAGGGAAAAAACCACTGTGCTGTAAGCTTTCATGCCCTTATTGAATGAGAAAAACTGTCCTGGGCTTTGTGTAGCCCTTACTGCTATCCTGACTGGTCATGCTTAAAATTCAATTGGTATTTGACTCAGAAAGCAAACACCTTACATCTACTGGCATGACAGGAGGCAGCGTGAGGCTTAAATTGATGTGTTCATCAGGATCTAAAAGTTTGTGCTAATGTAATGCAATTTTTCTTTTATCAGGCATTAACAGTGATACTTGATGATGGCATGCGAAGATAATAAAAATGTTTCTCAGAGAATGGTTCCAGTCAGCTTGTTCAGATGCTATGCTCAAGTAAATGGGATAATAGTGGCACGTGACTAAACGATAACAACAGTAAACATTTTACTTAGGTTGTCATTTGAGGGATTAGCAATCATGGTAGAATCCATAGTGGAAGGTAACATTACACGTCATGCATTCTGACAGATATTCTTTTCTTTTTTTAATTTCTTTTTTATGTTCTCACTACACCATTGTAATGTCAACAGCTCGCCCCGTTGGTAAGTAACCATCCTTCTATCCATTTTAGCATGGCTTCATGCAATGCTTCATCTTTCATTTGCAACAGCATTTAACTGGCTGGAATGAGCAGCCGGCGCTTAATAGTTGTAACTGTCTAACACCAGGCAAGTGATTTTGACTGACAAAGTGCTGTTTCCGAACTTTGTATTTTCTGCTGTGTCGTCTATAAACTCATTTTGCCAAATCACCAACAAGTGCCAATCAGCAAAACTGGGTGGGTGTGGTGATACTGAGCCAAAATCACTCATTTAGATGTTTTTAATGGTCTGTTTATGGGCCTGGTGTAAAGGCCATCAGAATCAACAGAAACGATTGTATTGACTCTGGTGAGCTTCTAGCAGGCCCTAAACGATCCGCTCATCATGCTTTTATTGCACAGCAGTAAAAGCACAGGCTTTGCATGTTCCGTCTTTCTTGTATCTTTCCAAGAACTCTGCAACGAAGGAGTCCTGAAATTGAAGAGGGGATCAAGTAGATTTCCATGCTTGTTAAGAAAGTTCATCATGGATTTTTGCCGTTGGGTCATCTTGGAGTGCAATTTGAAATGCACTGTGTAGGAAGCAGATTGTTTTGAAAAACAAGTCCTGAGGAAGACAACCTCTGGATTATAATTCCCACACTGAGAATTTTCCTATGCCTTTGAAATTCTGAAAATATACAAAAATACAGCTAAGCCAAAAGACACCTTTTGTGTTCAGAAATATCCTGAGCATACCTTTTAATTTTCTTTCCTGGATGTTTACTCTGTGCCTATATGGATTTAGTTTAATGAACTGCACTTCTCCTCTGATTTTTGTAGTTTGTGTTTAGGTGTACTTTTAGAATAATACAGTGGCTCTGAGTTTTTTGGATTGGTAAAAGTTGTTACTGGTGTTTATGAAGATTGGTGAGGTGTTTGGTCTTTATTTATTTAGTCTAAACTTCCGTTAGATATGTGTTCCACTAAAGTTTGTGAGTTTGAATTCATCTCATCTCTTCACTGTTCCAAGTTTCGAAGGAAGAAAGGGTGGAAAAATTAAAAGATGAGATCTGGGCTAGGCCTCTGTTTCCAGAACTAAGGTGCTTCCATCTTGTTAGCTTACTTGAACTAGCAAACATAGAGCCAAGCCAAATACCTCTGCAGTCACAGTACGGCTTATCCAAGCCTGGAGAATTCCCTCTTCAGAACAGAAATTCACTCTTCTCCATTTGGGATTTTTATAGCAAGCTTTAAATCCAAATCACTACTGTGTTACTGTGGCATTATGCTGGTTCTTAAGAAATGAATTCCGAGGAGTTATAACAGTGTAAAAAGGGAGTAAACTTGCAAGAAAGTTTTCCTTGGCTTGGAAATTGTACTTGGAATTTAATATGCTTCTAAGGTAAACCTTTCATGTTGGGAGATGCTGCTTCTTCATTCACTAAGAAATGCCACAAGATTGAAAGTATTTTTCATCTAGGTATTTTTCTCACTTTGCTAACTCTTAAAAAAAAGGCAAGAAAAAAAATCACAAAGGAAAGACTGTTTCACTGTGTGAAAGGCACATAAAATGGGTGACTGGAGATTCACAAGAAAATGATAGGTTTCAGCAGTGTTGATGGTGTCTCATTTCAGACCACTGATTCTTTTGAAGACTCTTCAGGCCATTGACTCATCCCTGATTCCATTCCCAAAGCTTATATAGCAGCTCTTGGTCTCTGGTTACTTTATGTCCAGGTGTATGATCTCCTTGCGCGATCGTGCTGTGGGCAATTTCATGTATTCCCTGCCTAGGCTATTTTATTTTGCTGTAAGAGATCTGGGACAAAGAAAATTCTTCTTTTATATCATTTATTCAGGAAACTAAAATTAGAATGATCAATCTTAAAATAATTATTATTTGGGCATATGGTCTTTAGCAAATTATGTAACTTAGCCGTTATCTTTGTGAAAAGATTGCTTAGTAAGTCCAACCCCAAAGGTATTTGACATACAGACCTCCCCTACAAGTGTGTACGTCGTGATTGCTGTGTATAAGCAGATCAGTGTCTGTCACTTTCATGTGATCCTGTACCTGCAGACAATGATAATGTTTATCTTTATTGACTTTTTTGCTTAAGTACCTGAAATGAAGCCGATTTCTACAGTTCATAGCTCTGTTTCATTCAAGAGTAGGCAAAGCAGGCAGCTACCTAACCTGTTTCTTAAAAAATTAAAGCCTGGTAAGGCAAACCAAAGCAGCTTGCCTCTCCACCAAGAAACCCAAGTGATCTTCTGTTAAAATTGTCATTTGACAAGAATGGTGAGTCAAATCTTATAACATTTTTTTGTTCAGGAAGTTAACTGGAATGCAGAGCAAAAAAACCTCTCTCCTTACCAAAAGAAAGCTAAAGCAAACATTAATGTCATTAAGCTCAGAGCTCTCTAGGAGATTGACATTTTAACAAAAGTATATTTATATATTTATGTATATGTTAAAGTGTAGGGAAGCCACTTAAAAGTTTATATTCTTTTGTGACACCAGAGAATTATCTAGGTACTTCTGCCTTTCATAACTGTCTCTAATTCAAAGCAGACATGTTTTGTCTTTATTGTGTTTTAAACAAGACCAAACAATTTTTTTTTCCAAATATCTTGTCTCTGAAGAATAGAGAAATATATTTTTATGTTCCGGAATTGTAATACTTATTGCAAACAGAATAATTTTTGTTTTCTAGGGAGGGTTTTTTTTTTTCTGTTTCAAATATTTCTATTCTGTTAAGTGTGATATTTTTATTTAAATTTCAGTTTGAGTGGAAAATTTAGGAGTGGGATTACCAATGGCCATCTTTGGTCCAAGCAGCTATTAACAAATGGTATATACTATAGATAAATGAGATATAGTTCTGCCCGAGGTGGATGGCAGCTGGTAAATTTAACAGCTCTATGCCAGATTACTCATCATATTTGAATTTGCTGCCAGGAGTAAATGCGTTGCCCGTTTCTAAAATAGATGTTCTCTTATTTATAACCTTTTGAAAAGATTTCTGACAGGATTTGCAACAGATGGGTTTAGAAAACAAGATATTTATCCTTATTTAGACCTTTTCTATAGTTATTTCACTCATAAAATGGATTTTCCAGATGAATTTTCTCACTTTTGCATTCTGCTGTATCTCTTATGGCAGCTGGGCAGGAGAATAGCCACTAAAAGAAGCACAATAGTTGGGAAGAGCCCAAAAGTTTCATGTATTTTCACTGACAGTAACACTGACATACGTTTTAGAAGCAGTTACACGCAGCTTTGAGACAGAGGACCTTCGAATAGAAGATCTATGAAGATCTGTCTGATGTCCCAGTCACTTTTTTAATAATCGTCTGAAAAGTTGTTCAGATGACAGAGTACTGCTCAGTTTGCAAATTGATTTCAGCTAAGTCTAAGTGAAAATACAGTTCTTTGTATTTCAGTTGCTTTGCACTAAGTCAGGTTTACTCAGTTTGTTGTCATATGCTATAACTCATCTTCCCAGAAAGAAGTGACTTGCAGCAAATAGCTAGACAGTTTTGCCACCTGGATAAAAAACAAGTATTTTGAATTGCCTAAAGAAGTAAAGGGAGACCAAACTTAACTTCCCTACTCTGTCGGAGAAGAGACAAACGGGTAAGACACCTGCCATGAATTGTCCAAATTTCTTATTAATTAAATGTAGTCTATTCCCATTTAAGTGCAATGTGACTCTATGATGCATTTCAGTGTGCACTGGGAAGCATTCACAACATAAATCAGCCTGGCATGACTTAATAGTCTATTAAGAATGGTACAGCATGAAACATAATAAAAAGGGCTGTATTATAAACAAAGTTGTATTAGGTGTTCTGACTAGAAATTGCATTGCTCATATGGTTCAGATTGATAAGTGAGAAAGAATTCTCTTTATTCTCCTTCATCCCAGCTCTTGTAGAGAAAGTCTACATAGGATGAATGCTTTTTATTTTTATTACATTCATGAACATACCACCTTCACTTGAGACACTGAAGATTTATAAAATACCAGTAATGTCGATTGGTGTGTGGCAGACAAGATGAAGTCGTGCTTGGCACTACAGTGCCATCTTTCAGTGGCAGAAATCTCAAATCTATACCAAAATGTGCTGTATGTCCTGTCTGCTACCACTTAGAGAAATTTTCAGAATAGGGTAAGGACACCAGTGGGCATTAGACTTTTTTGGGATTTGCTTCTTCCTTACATGGAAGAATAAGACATCGTTATTGTTAAAAAAATAGGAAAATTCTTCAGATTAAAAAGTTGTCATAAAATGAAATTCAGATTTCTTTCTATACCAGTAAGAGATTCAAATATGGAGCTAACTTGTTCTGATAGTTCACAGTCTTTTAAAGACCAGTATAAAAATCTTGAAGTCCTTAGCATGTCTACTTTGACAGAAGTTCACTAGCTGAACTTAAATTATATAAATTTTGGATGTCATAGAAATGCAGCGTTTGCAACGTGTGGGCCAGAATGGTTGTGCAAGTGGACACTGAGCACATTAACCACCAGGCATTTAAATGCTGGTCCACAAAACATGTCTTCATTTCCAGCTCCTCCAAATCTTCTTGGGTTTCCCAGATAGGGGTCAGAACAGAAAAACAGAAGATCTGATAGAGGATTCTTCTTAAGTGAAAGAAAGCATGAAAGGTGATAGTGTATGTTCTTGAATTATTAGCACGTCATACTGTGATGTCCTGCTCATTCCACTGTGGCTCCAAGTGCTGTTTCTCTTAGAGAGAACCCAGTTCCAGCTAATGCAGGAAGCGATCAAATGCCCCATTTTTAATTTTTTTTTTCTTTTTAAAATGCTGAACTCTAACTTGGAAAAATTTTAAGTAGCTTAAGTATTGTTTAACTTTGCCAAAACATTCTCAAATCGTAGGAAAAGTTTTCTTACTTCAGTGGCTTCTGAGTATCTCCATAAGTCTTTGAAGATTAGTGTTTAAAAAAGGTCTTTTGATGTGTTGCTCTCCTCAAACTTTCCCCCTCCTTTTTGTAAAAGGAGAAATCACTTTTACTTTACTTTTAGAGGAATGTGGAAATCAATACATTAATCCATTCACTTTTCCTTTTACTTGCTTTTCTCAGTCGCTGCCAGCCATATTACAGTTTGGATATGATCTCAGTGTTATTCAACAGCAAAACTACTGTATGCTCGATGCCTTGAATGCTAGCATTGTCAGTCAGAATAAATAGTAATTTTTCTTCCTCACTCCTTTTCCTCTCTTCATTTAACAGTGGCCCAAATTGAGCAGAGTCTCTCCTCTCAGCCTTATTTATTCTCAAGGGTAAACAAACCAGGCATTTGTCATATTTCTCACTATAGATGTAGCCTATTATCCTATCCAGGCTCTTTACTCTTCTCATCATCTCCTCAGCTCTTTTCTTCAGCATGTGAATTTGTGGTTTTTTGAAGGAGATAACCAGATTACACTCATTATTTTGATGAAATCTTACTGTATCAGCAAGGGGTATGCTTTTCCTTTCTAAATATATTACCAGCAAGCCCCACTGCTGTCTCTTGTGAAAAAAGGAATCAAGGCAGATTACATGTCTTTTTGCTGGCATAATTTCTTTTGTTTGGTAAACTCACAGAAGGTAAAATAGCACAAGCCATCCCCTAATGGTGCAGTTTACATAAGCAAGCAGGCTAAAGTGTTAAGATTTTAGGAGAGCACATCTCTTCTGTCTGATCTGAGCGAAAGGTATATCCTGAATTTCGGACACTTGAGGAAAAGGAAAAAAAAAATTAAAAGCATTATCTAAACTCAAGTCATAAGTAATGGAAGTTATTGGACAGAAGAATCAGTGTTCCCTCTCTTTGTATGCATCAAAACTAAGCAAAGGACTTTCTAGAAGGGATTTTCCAGCAGCATCTGTAAGGTTCAGAGGCTACTTAAAAGAGATGATTGGACAAGATAGAATAAAATAGAGATGTGTGATTAAGTGATAACAGGCTACAGTCTAATGCTGAGATGAAATTAAGACCAGATATTTAAACTAATTATTTAAATGTACTGTAAAACAAAGACTAGGAAGGGGTCAGGAAAAGTGCTGGTGCTGGACTCTGAGCACTGGAAATGGGGATGTGGGAGGAGAAAGTAGATTACTTTCTTTTTGACTCTGTAGGAGACAGAGTTGGATTTTTAAATCATTTTTCTCAGGGTTTTTTCTTATTGACATTCGTCCTAGTGAAGAATGAAGAACAAATCTTTTTTTCCACCATGAAGATTTATCCCACTTCATTCTTTTGGGTCATCCAGGGATAAAAGAGAGATTCTACATGTCAAAATATATAGGAGAGTGAGTGGGTTTTATTTATTGATTCTCTAGACTTCTTTCACCTCTTGCAAAGAAAGAAAAAAGTGCTTATGCTTCCATGCTTTAAGAGATTATCTGCTTCACTGTTTCAGAGCAACGGAAGGATAAAAATGTTATATGTGAAATTCAGAACCTGAATTTAAATTGAAAATTAGAACAATTAGTATTAGCATTCTCAAATGATTGAAGTGTGGTCTTTTCACACTTGCGTCTTTACATGGTTCATCTGAAAACAACAAGCAAACCCAAACAAAACTAAAGGAATTTCTCACTTTCCGTGAGACAAGAGCAGCATGAAGGACACTTGCAGAACTGGCCCTGGTAATAAACTTGCTGAGACCTTTCCCCTCTCTGCCGCTTGCTCTGATTCTTCTTCCCCACTGCTTCCTTTCATTCAGTGTGCCAGAAGTTTTCCCCAAGTGCCCCCTGTGCTTCTACTTTTGTGTATTTGACCTGTTGTTGCAGGACATGTGAGAACTGATATGAAGCAGTGTCAATGTTAAAAATGGTATCTAAACTATGGATTGCCCCTACTTCCCTGAGTTACGGGAAGCTGCTTTTCAGAAGACTCCAATCCAAGCACCTGCTTTGCCACCTCCACCCATGGAATTTTAAAATAATATCACTGGTCTAGCAAGGGGCTTCATGAATCGCTGGTTATCCCCATAACATACCCATTCCTTATTTTTTTGGCAGAACCACTCACCTGAAGAAGAAATCATGAAAGAAAGAGAACACTATAAGTGAACAAGCAAAAGGACATAGTTAAAAAGAAAAAATCCCACAAAATGAGATCTATGTATTTGTTTCAAAGGCCACTGCACTTATGCAGCCTAGGGAATAGTTATAGATCCCTATGTTAACATGATACTCATGGCAGATTAAAAAAGGAAATTAATTTCCCAGATAACTCAGTTATAACTTGCATGCTAAAACATTACTGCTTTCCCTGTGTGTGAACACACCTAATCATTGGAGCACACCATAAGATTGAGAAGTCTCTTCACTTTAAAGAGAGTGATCATCATCAGGTTCCATTAGTTTATCCCTGATAAGAAAGATCTGAATTAGTTAACAGGCCTAAGTTGTCATCCTCTCAGTCTTCTGTAATGGCTCCTGTGTCAGAGGCTACACCCTTGATTTATCATTACTCATAGCTAATAGTGCACTAATAACTTTTTGTCCTAACAACCACACATCACTTTTATTACCCATTAAGAAGATCTAAATTTATGCAGGAAGAACTGCTGAATCAGCCCAGGTTTCTAGGGTTTGAGACAGCACATATTTTCTGTTTTTCTCTATTTACTCCATCAGCAATAGTAGCCTTGCAAAACGTCTTTCTAAACTTTTAGAGTTTTGCATCTGCGCTTTTTGGCAGCTCGTGCCATGCTAAGGGCAAACATTATTACAAGGTACATAAGTAGGATCTTACAGGGGTTTTTTCATTGGTATCACAAAAGCATCTAAAATTCCACTATCTGCCAGACCTTCTAGACAAATTTAATTAATGACACACAAAGTTAGAGGATCATTATTTTCTTTGGAATTCCTGTACTGCCTTCAATTATTTAAGCTGATATCAGGAACTATCAAGGCAATCTTACAGATCAGTAGTCCTACTCCAGATATGATTTCAAAGGTTACCTCTCTTTTCAAAACACGTATTATTTTGTCTGGAGCTCCAGGGCGTTCTCCTATCCTCTGTGTAAATGTCTTAGAGGCAAATCTTGGTCTCTCTTTTGTAAGAGGGGAACTCATTTCAATCTCTTAAAATAGCCATGCATATGTAAAACAGCTGAAGTGGCCATATGATCTTGTCCTCTGGTAAGGATTTGAGAGGAGCATTGACATACCAGTTTCAAGTCTTTGAGGGCTTTGCAAAAGAAAATTGTGACGTTAGTGGGGTTTCAGAAGTCAAAAAAGGAATTTGGGGAAGGTGACATTATCTTATCACTCTCTACTTCCAGACAGATCTACTGACTATTGCACCAAGTGTAACTTTGTCCAAATGAAATTAGTTTATTGGTGCAAACATACAATGCTGAAGAAGACTCGGAGACGGGAATCTTAGGTTGCTCTGCTGTTTCTTCCCTGCTGGAAGTAGAACTGAGTATTACAGAATCTTGGTGCTTTACCACACAGCATCTTTCTACTTGTTCCTCAGAGGTTTTCCCTCAGCATTATCTGTTTTGCTTAGAACATTTACAAGTCAGCATATTTCTCTGTGCCCCCTTTGAACTAGTCATAGAAACATATTTATGGATAATAAACAATTCCAGTTTCAAATGAAGCACTCATCTTTATCACTTTAGCTTGCTTATGTAATCTTCATGATGAATTTCATGCGCAGTTCACTATCATCTGAAATTAGTCGTAATTAAAGGTTGTCAAATCTGTAATTTAAGCCCTTGAAATCTGTTGCTGTCACTCTTTTCCTGTAATATATTATTTTTTCAATGGGTTTGATCCAAGGATTACAGAAGCCAATAGGCGAATTTCTACCAGCTTCAATGAAGTTTGAATAAAGCCTTATATTCTGTGGTAGAATCATAGAATCATTTAGGTTTGAAAAAACCTTTAAGATCATCTATGCATATTTTCAATACCTCCAGTTTTGGTGACCCACCACTTCCCTGGACACTGTTCCAGTGCTTGACAATCCTTTCTGTGAAGAAATTTTTCCTAAAAGCCAATCTAAACCTCCTCTGGTGCAACTTGAGGCCATTTGCTCTTGTGTATCATTTGTAACCTGGGAGGAGAGACTGACCCACACCTGGCTACGACCTCCTTTCAGGCAGTTGTACAGAACAATAAAGTCTTCCCTGAGCCTCCTTTTCTCCAGGCCTAGCCCCACCAGGTCCTTCAGCTGCTTGTCATCAGACTCGTGCTCCAGACCCTTCCCCATCTCCTTTGCCCTTCTCTGGACACGCTCCAGCCTCTCAATGTCTTTCTTGTAGTGAGGGCCCTGAAACTGAGCACAGGATTTGAGGTGGCTCAAATTGTAATGGCTGCACCAGCGCCCAGTACAGGGGGACAGTCACTGCCCTGGTCCTGCTGGCCACACTATTGCTGGTACAAGCCAGGATGCCATTGGCCTTCTTGGCCACCTGGGCACACTCTGGCTCCTGTTTAGCCACTGTTGACCAGCACACCCAGAGCCTTTTCCACAAGGCATCTTTCCAATCCCTCAGCCTGTAGCGCTCTAGGGGGTTGTTGTGACACAAGGGCAGGACATGGCGCTTGGCCTTGTTGAACTTGTGTTGGCCCATTAATCCAACTTGTTTCAGTAGCAATACTGGAGTAAAACTTGCTGTAACTTTTAAACTTTTAACTAAAATCAGCAATATAAAGTACAAACCCCAGGACCCCTGGGCTGGGGAAGGTACTTTGAGAAAGTTATGATAATAAAATTCCCTTAGGATCATTGAATTCCATGTGAACCACAAACCACAAGGTCAGCTGAGAAAACTCTGCCACTGGAAAAAAATGTTGCTAGGACCTGGTATGGGATCATAATGCTTTTTGCTATGAATTCACATTTTTATGTGGTAATGTCCCCCTCCCCTTCTGAGTCCTCTGCCACATTTCTTATCAGATGACCCGAGTCCACCTAAGAGGGATGAACTCACTGTCTCAGTCAAGCTTCTCTACATCTTATGGCTTTATCAGCTCCTGTTGGCTCAGTGTAACCTTTAGCATTCAGTAACAGTACTGGGAAAGAAATACATGCAATCCATCCCATCAGATTAGGCATTCTACTAACTATTAAGATTGAAGAAGAGTTGAGAAATTGCTTTGATATAATTTGCAATATTTGTTTGGGGTTTTTTCCTAAAGCTCTTTAACACTGGAGCAGAGGCTACATTCATATACAATTATTTATAGAATAAAAGATGCTTTCAGTCATGCATAAACCAACATCCTAGAAATAGTGCAGCAGAATGCATTCTTGCCATTTTGAACAACATTACTAATGCTCACTGCTGCTCGTGCTTTTCTATCTCCATTTTTATTCTTGCAGTTGAATACTGTTCTGTGCTGTAAAAACAGTTCTGAACATGATGTGATTAACCTTAGGGTCCCCCCATCCCCTCATCTCAAAGCCCCCTCGTACATGGCCTGTGCTTTCTATTCATGTTCAACCATCTGATTTCCATATCATCCCGCTCAGCCTCACAAGCTGCTATTAGCATAACAGAGCTTTAGTGTGACATTGATTGAAGCCAGCACTTGCTGAATGCAGTATCAAAGCATAATTTGCCAGAAATCAAATCTAATTTACTGTGTACTATTTAAATTTCTAAAAAAATAAAAAAGTTTCAATATAAGTATGCTAGGTCTGTAATTTTAATTGCTCTTTTTTTTTCTTTTCTCCCTATAGTTTAGGCTAGTCTGCTGGAATCCAAGCAATATATTTCATTTGAGAGCCATTGTCTTTGACTTTCAGATGTCAAGCAAGAGTTCTTCCACTCTCTTTCTTCTAATCCAGTTAACGTTCCATCTGAAACAGTAAAGAGTAATAGTCTGCTAGGCAAAGCACTCCGTTTCCTGCTTCATAACAGTTTTTTCAACAGATTCTTCTAATGGCCTTAATGTTTAGCTTGAATTCAGCATTAAAGTACCTCATAACTTTAACAGCTGAGGCAGATCAAGCCTGCTGTTATTTCTCTAACTGTACCTTTTCAGCATGTTTTAAAAATTCACCTAATTTGAGAGAAGCAATAATGGCTTGAATAAGTTTTGTCCGATGTTCCACTGAAGCTGCGCTTTGAGCAAGTCATGATCTCAGTTAACCTTTCTGCAAAATGGAAGTAATAATATTTATCCATCTTTATAAACAGCATCTATGTATGAACATAACGAGCTCTCTTTTTAGGAAAATTGAATAGCCCAAGTGCTTATTCTGTCAAAGAAGCCTTGTTGTCTCTGAGCAGGGTCACATTGCATTCTCTGGGGATAATGACGGTGTTTGGGGAGTTACACTTGACCAAGAATTACTCCTGCAGTTATTACTGCTCCTTTCAGCTTTCAAATTGCATTGTTCAACTAGAAATTGACAGATAAAACTGATATGGTGAAAATGTTGTTTAAATGCTATAAACAATATTATTTTAATCAGAAGCTGTCTATAGACAGAGCTATAGCTGAATATGGCAACAAACTATAACAAAATGAGGGGTTCCTTCATTATAGAACCCCATTTTAGAATAAATTAAAAAAAAGAAACCTTATACAATGTTTTATTTTTTTCCAAAATTACATTTCTCGTGTTATTTAAGATTATGTTGTAAATAGTTTGGCTGAAAAAATTTGGTTTGTACTCTAATTAATGTGACTAAAAGCTCCAATTCATTCTCTTTTTTATAGTGAATTTTCAGTAATTATGGATGCAGGTAAAAGCTAGAAAATATATAATTGCATAACTACACATTCTTGTTTGCTGAAGTCTTTAGAAAGTTTAACCTAGTAGCTATGAGGCCACAGATCTTCTGTTTGTCTAGTGTGACAAATGCTGGAAAGGACTTGGTGTGTGGATGGCAGAGAATGGAATAACAGGGTCAGTCCATGTCTGACCTACAGACTTATTTTCCTTTTCTTTTTTGAAAAAAAAAATCCTTTTTTCCTTTTTCTGCTCTTAGGGAAGTGAGGGATATTCAAAGTTAGGGATAGGTCAAAAACTGGAAACCACGTGAGAATTAGGATGTATATCTCACTGCTCCTTGACTACCAAATTTATCTTAATTTGATCCTTGGAAAGTCTGCTACAGCAACAAATTTGGTTCTGTTGTATCTGCTCAGAGCTTTGAATTATTGATTTACAGTAGAGCCTTGCGTGTGTGAGTGTTTCATATGAACCCTTAAACTTGCCTACATTGCATTTCTGTGGTTACATGATTTGAAAGATGTGCTCATGGAAATGCTGTGCCCTTGCTTCTGTTGAACTGTCTCAGAGCATTGCCTACGTAACATACCCCCAGTGCACCAAGTGCGCCTGCAAAGTGATCTTAGGCATCCATCCATCATGCTCAGGATGGATCTATGGGATGTCTCCTGACGCCAGGTTTTTAGTATCACAGTAGGGGGGTTATGGTCTCGAGGCCACTAACAACGCAGCACAGATGTAGGACTCATGCATAGTTCTTGTCAAATCCAGGTATAACACCTGAAGAGGTTACAGGTTTTCTTCTGTCTGCTGTGCCTGAGTTTGCTATTGATTCTATATTATCCTGGGCAATGAACTTCTGTGACTGAGCAGAAAACACTGGGCTGATCCAGTGACCTTTATTAAGTAGGTGGTTAGAACTGTAGAGGTACCTACAGTTCTGACTGTTCCACTACCTATGTGTAGTGTAAGGTATGCCTATAGGAAGGGAGGTTTCTTCTTCACAGCTTAAAGGTTTTCCTCTCTTTCTTCTCCTGTACGAATGAGTGAACAAACACATGCACTGGTTACCACACTGCTGTTTTCCAACACCTGTAGGGGTTGCATGCTTGGTAAAATAAAATGAGGGAAAAACAAGCAACTTGCTGCAGCTCAGCACTTCAGGAGCAGAACAGCATGAGTTCAGTTCCTAGAGTATGTACAGCAACACCTTATAGAAACCTCAAAATGTATGGCTATAACAGGCAGCAGCAGGGCACTAAGCCCTTTGTATCTGCCTGTTCAGAAGATTAACAGCTGCTGACGTGGAGGAAGAGGTGGATACCTCTCCAGAGAGGCCAAAACCTGTGTTTAGGAGTGTGAGGTGGAAGAAATACCCTCTGCCTTCTAAAGTGATGGTGGTTTATGTTTATTAAGGGTTCTGCAGTTTTTGTTTTAAGAGTGCATTATACCAGCACTATTCAGCAGATGCTCTTTAGACTCCTGCTGATCTGTAAAGCCTTGGGAAGTACCTCAGGAGATCACTGCAAAGTGTGTTTCAAAAAAATCAGGTCTGCGTACGTTTCTATGCAGTTGGCAGATTTGTGTCTGTGCTGTCAGCAGGTGCAATCGGAAGCTGGGTCTTGATTGCTCTTCATGCCTAATTAAATAGTTTGTAATTATAATGGTGAAAATATGGTTTTCTAAAACACCTAAATTCTGTTTACCTTAAAGCTTAGTGTTCCTAAGCCATCTCTCTGCACAGCCACAAAACCCATAGTGGAATATAAGAAAATGAAGATGGGATGGTTTTGGTGTTTTTTAGTCCTCTTCTCCAGCCTGCCCCAAAAGTTATTTAGTCCTTTGATAAGAGATACTGGAGATACTGCTTGCATTTTTAAGATATGCAAAGTAGTACAAATCCAGTTTCAGTGAACTCCAGTGATGAACCAAGACTGGAGGGTTTTCATGTCACTCACAGAAAAGCCATTTGCTTTACGCTCAACATAGTCACCAATGTTGTCTTTTCTCTCAAATCTTCTAACACTGCTTCTTCCTCATTTTCTTTCTACACTTTAACACCTTTTCTCTACCTTCTCATTCCCACCAAGTACTGACTCTCTATTCTCCATCAGTACCCCCAGACAAGTCAAACCCCTCCTGTCTCTTAGAAATTGTTCACTGCTGACTGTGCCTCCTGGTCTGCTATGTCTGAACATTGTTAATGCCAGCTACTTGAAAGCATAGCTAGTCCTGGCTCTTCGTTCTTATTTTGAATCCAGTCTCCTTTTTTCTTTTCCTTGTTTCTTCCTGGTCTCCTGGAATATTTATTCCTTCTTGCTCATCACTCACTGCTGCTCACTAACTCTTCAACTTTTGCTTCCTTCTAATCTCTAAACAAGCTAAAAGGAGGATTTCCCAAGTTTCTGTTGTTTTAGCAACCATTCTTTTTACCACAGCTCCTCCTTCCCACTCCATTCTTGACCACACTGCCTCTAACAGAACTGAGGAAGCTCTTGAACTTCTGTTCTTCTGCTGTCATCCAGACCTTCTCCTCCTTTCTCAATCATTTTTGAAAGTCTAGAGGGGCAGACTGAGAAAGACAGTCTGTTTATCCTATTCATACTTGCAATACATGGTAGCTCTGTGAAGCGTTAGTGGGTATGAGAGTGCTAATACCTTTCCAGACCAAAGGCAGAATACATCCAGAGCCAGCAATATAAACACCTGACTGTGCTTCTTGGCATTTATTGTCATCAGAATTGGCTCTAGCATGTATGGCTGTAATGTTTATTTCCTTTTTAATTTTTTTTTGTAATAATTGGGGATGTCACATACATATATTGCTGCTCTTTTTGTCGCTGTTGTTGTTTCTGTTTATATATTAATTCTGTCTATACTAATTAATGTTTCTGGTGTCATGTCCTCTGACATAAAACAAATCTCCATAATGTTGTCTCTTTCCTTCAATATTCCCCATCTCTCCCTTGCAAAATATCCCAAACTTACATTATGTCTTTTCTTACATTGTAGCTCCCCCACAGTTTGTGGTGAGACCACGAGACCAGATTGTAGCCCAGGGTCGAACAGTGACTTTTCCTTGTGAAACAAAAGGAAATCCCCAGCCAGCAGTTTTCTGGCAAAAAGAAGGAAGTCAGGTAAGGTGTAAACACCTTTTAAGTCCTTCAAGCTTTTCTAAATAATTATATTGTTAAATTTTAAGGAAGATTTTTTTTTGTATTACCTTTTACAGATTCTTTTAATCTTTCACAGAAATTTGTCTTTTTAAACTATCAATATTCTCTAGTGAAATGGTTATTGCTTTTTTAGAAAAATAATATTGATATTATGAAGAATGCAAATGCCATTTAAGTTGTTGAAACTTGTGCTTGGTGTATACATGCAGATGTATAGAAAGCAACAGTATATCTTAAAGTGTAAAGTATATCTTCTGAACCTCCCAACAAACAGGTGGGTTAGACAGGCACAGTAGATAAAAAAAGGTATGACTCAATTTTTAACTAATCAGAACCAGTAATTACAGTTCACAACCTGTCTAGACGTGATCAAGCAGATACGTACCTAGCAAGCTGATTTGCATTGGCGTATTCTCATAGAGCATACAGATACAGGTTCTGAACACACAGATGCCTTCTTCAGTCAAATTGTCTCAGGAAATTTCCAGATCTGGTTTTGGAAATATTTCCCTGATCCTTTTTTGAAGGTAAAATTTGTGATGTAGCAATCAGCATTGCCATCAGCCAATGCTAACTTCTACGGCTTAGTACTTGAATGTCGTGTCATAACATTGCCCTACTGCTGTTGCTCTACTGGCACATTGTTAAAGCAGAAGTCAGCCTTCCTCACTTTCAGTGTGCAGGTCGTGTTAGTATGTTAAATGTGAACACTGCAAACTACATGCTGTATTCTCTTTTGCACCTGAGAAAATATTAAAAGAGGCAAATGAGCACCCAAAGACAGTGTCTTCTGCAGCATTCTGATGACAGTAGGCACTGTCCTGCCTACACCTGTCTGTGTGTCTATAAAATGTACCCTTCTCCACTGACAAGTTGGTCTTTTCAGAACCCTGTGCTACTTTTCCCCACGTGAGTTAACTGAAGTATCCACACTGTGTGTGTGCGGTGTAGATGCGCCTTTTGTCAGATTGGGAGGTATTGTGTGTACCAGCTCAGTTAAAACGGGAGATAAGAGCTGAAGCACAGATCTCCTTCTCTGCCTCACCTGCTTCTGCTTCACCTTCTCATGAGATCAGAAAGCTGGTCCAGAATGACAAGGCCATGCTGACAGCTCTGCTTTCTTTGTGGCTTACAAAGATACAATACTATTGCTTTATGAGTGTAAGCTTGTCTGAATGTAACCTTAACCTTCAGTGTGTATCTTTCAGTGTACTAGTTAAAGAAATTTAGGTTTAGCCCCTATGGAACACATCCTGGAAAAGCAGAGTATTGTGAGTCTCACTAAGGTGACAATTGGTCCAAGCGGAATGTAGAATAGCATATTGAAATTGAAGTAGGAAGTAGTGATGTGCTAGCAAACATTTCAAAACCCTTCCTTGTAGAGCATTTTAATAACATGGTAATGTTTATGTAAAGTGAGCTTATAGTGTCACACTTGAATCTAATAAAGTGGACATCCATCATGCTGTAATAAAGAGAAGAGCTTCTAATTAAAGTAGGACATCATTTGCAGGATTAAAGTCATTTAGCGTAATTGAAAAGTGTTAATACTCTATTTTATCCTCTTCCATTGGTATCACTTCAAGGGTAAAAACATTTTAAGGTGAAAATGCATCTTGTGTCTTTAATTGAATGTTATTACCTACTGATTGTGCCATGTTGAAGCTGCTTAATTACAAACCTGGAAAATTAATTACCATATTGAGAAACAGATCCCTGAGGGTTAGAATAGTCTTTTTTGGCAAATAAATGCAACATAAAAATTGATACCTACATGGTTTATAATCAAACCTTAAAACATGGCTCAATGTGATTTACAACACCCTCATGTTAATCTCAATCGATCATCAATGAAGTAACACAGATTAGGGTTACCATCTCAATATTCAACTTGCCAAATTTTGCAGTGAGATGCCATAAAGTATGTGAGTTTCCACATGCTGTATATCTTCATACAAATGGAGGATGGTATTTTTGCCAAATTACGTGACTTTTCACCCCTGCATGCCCAGCTATAAATTGTTGCTTGTCTCTACAGTGCATACTTTTGCTTTTACTTGGGGAACTGTTTGTGGCACTACTTTTAGTGCTCAAAATAATGTTATGTAGCCATGTTATCCCACTCCAGTAATTGTAGGACATTTTTCATTGTGAATCCGTTTCTTGATCCTGTATATTTGAGCATAACCAGCTGGAAGGGAGGGGAGCTGTTCCCTCCTGAGTAATTTTTTGTGCCAGCTTGTGCATAAACAGCTGTCCCTTTGTACTTGGTAGCATTTTCCCCAGAGCCCAACAGCCTCCCACCAATGAAATGCACAAGGGCAGGGTTTGTGTAACCTTTGGACTCTGTGGATTAAATTCTTCCTTGAGATAAATTCAGTGGTACTGTATCAGGGATGTCTCTGGTCCCACTGTTTGCAACCCAGCATGCCACCATTGTGACCAGATGAGCAACCCGACAGCTAATTAAAATCACTGAAATACTAAAAAGCATTTTAAAAGGGGTTTTCCTGTAGTTTAAGATAACTTATAGTTTACAGTTATCTGGTATTTGATGGGAGGAGTCGTGAGACTGGTGGACTCCTCCTGATGTATGGAATATTTACTGGGACGTGGTACCTTCCAGAACAGAGAGGCCCATGCTGAAGACAAAAAGAAGGATAACTTCCCCTTTGTAATGCAGTGATAAAGAGGATTCTGGATTATTGTTCTCTCAAGAATTAGGAGCTTGATCCTTGCACTGTCTTTACATTGTTTCTTTTTACACTTTACATAATGAGCGATAAGTGAAGACCAGCCATGTCAATATTCTCCACTTTTTTGTAAAATTTAGTGAAGTTTTCATAATATTCTCATTCAGTACAGATCTGTGCCAAGCAGAAGTTACTTTGAAAGTTTCAAGGCAGTTCAGAAAACAGGGCAAATATTTGAGACCCCCTTAGTCCCATAGCCTGAAATTGTTTCAGGATTTTAACACTTTTTTTCCTATTGGCTCTAACCTGTTTACTGGGCGCATATTGATTTCTGAGGAAAAATGTGCTGTTATAAATTTCTTGAACATTGCCATCGAAATGGAGTAAGAGAAAAGCCTGAGGTGAAAAGTATGCTAGTAGGTTAATACAATTATGAGGATACTTAGTGTTGAATCTTATTTAAAGCATATATCTTTCCTTTTACTACCCAAACTGTAGAAATAAAGGCATGAATGTCACTTAAAAGCAGAATTTGTTTCTTGTTAGAATTCTAATTTGTTTCTTAAGCAGTTTGTTTCTTATCAGTTTTAAATCCTTTTTTGTATACCCTTAAGGTCTGCTTCAAAAGAAGGAAATCTGCAGAAAATTCATTTAACACCCTATTCCACACTTTTAGATTCTATTTTTAGCCCACACAGACAAGCTTAAAAGTTAGTAGGGAGTCATCATAAAAATATAAAACATAAAAGCCAGACCGTGTTTTACTGGAATTGCTGTTGTTTAATTATTGTTTAAGCTGTTCTCCTTTCTGTCTCACTGGGCAATGCTGCTGACCTTTCTCTTCTCATTGCTTTCCTTTTCCTGTTCTTATTTATTCATAAGAGCTGTGCCAGATGATATAACTTTTTCCTTGAAAACACCGCCCTCACCACTAAAACCTTTTCAGGCCTGTAGTATTGATTCATTCAGTCCTTCATCATATGCAAGGACTACTACAGCCATTCCAGTTATTGTTATTGACATCTCTCTTTTCTCCAATCCAGCCCAAAGGCAAAAGCTAATCTCCCCGTTTTCTGCTAACTGATGTCTTATCCTACATGAAATTATTTTTTTCTCTCTGTTGATTTCTACATCAGATTAATACCCTTTCTCTTTGCCCTCAAGGCTCCATGCTGCCTTTCTCCTTTGGTATAGCTCAGTTTTAATTTCCTTTAACTTCTCCTTTAAGCTCTCATGCTCTGCCATCTTCTCCTCCTTGATGACCAGGTCATATCTTTCTCCCAGTTTTACTTCTGTGCCCCACTATTACTTTCTCCTTTGCCCAGAACATATTCACAGCCAAACAATAGTGCTATGCTCCCTCGAGTCTCCAGGATTCAATTTTTTGTGCTAGTTTTCTATAGTGTTATGTCCTTCTGGTTTGATAGCCAAACTAAGTATATTATTACAATTACGTTCAGAACGAAGATGAATGTGTCACAAATATAAATCACTCAAGTGTGATTGTTGGAAACCATCTCCTTGCCTACACCCCCAGAACACAGCACTCTGTGCTGTCATAGGGCTGTTTCTAATTTAAACTGCAAGTTGCCCAAGGCAGGGAAAGCCGGCTCTATGTGTTCATAAACTCATAACCACACTTACTCTTTCTTCTAGTTTATTTATAGTACTTTTAAGGAGAAATCATCTCTCTAGCTGAAGGAAAAGTGGTGCTTTTTTGTTCTGAATTGATGTTTGATGAATTGCCTTTGCAGAATCTACTCTTCCCAAACCAGCCTCTGCAGCCCAACAGCAGATACTCGGTGTCACCGACCGGAGACCTCACCATTACCAACATTCAGCGGTCGGATGCAGGATACTACATTTGTCAAGCACTGACAGTTGCTGGGAGCATTTTAGCAAAGGCTCAGCTGGAAGTTACTGATGGTGAGCTATTAGAAATTCCTACTGTGTTTTTTTGGTGTTTTTTTTTTTCTGTCAAAGTATTTTAAAAGCTGGGTAAATAAAGGCATATGAGACCACATAATTCATACAAGTAAATGGACAACTTTCTGTAGAGAATAGAATGGAAAAGGATCTCTCTGCAATTGTCTGTGGAGTCAAAAAGTCATCAAGGCCTAGTCTGCCATTTGCTGCTTTCTGGAGGTTCCTTAACAATGCAAACAAGGGGAAAACAAGCTTAAAATAAGGTTGGTGAGAAAGAAAGCTTCTTGGTTCACTAGAGCTAAGACATGACTGCAAAAAAAGAAAAAAAACTAACAAAAAAAAACGTTGTGGAGAAAGAATAGGTTTGCGATTAAAGCAGTGAATTGGGATGCAAAAAAACCCCCAAATTAGTCCTGATTTCCACCAGTCTTCACTGCTATCTTATGCAGCCGGTTTGGGGATGTGTCCTTAGCTCAATTAAATCAACATAGTTGTTTCAACGCAGTGGAGTTTAGAACAGCTACAACATGTAGCCCTTTAGTCCCTCTGTGAATAAGGCACCTACCTCAGAGCTGTGTTCTAAGAATTCCTCAGTACGGTTAGAAGTGAAAAAAGTCATGAAAATACCTGGGTAGAGAAACGTTTTCAGGAAAGGAAAAGCATCTGTCTTGATGCTTTCCATTTCAAATTTTTGGGTTCGAAATTTATCTGGCCTTGAAGTTT
>JAWWMP010000001.1:9907737-10051608 GCA_035047865.1 Dendrocincla tyrannina | reverse complement strand
TTGAATTTTACCTTACTCCATCTACAAACATGAATACTTTTCACATGTCAGGAATCATGTTTATATCCCTCTTCATCCTACTGTGTAGAGAATGCAGTTTGCATCCTTTAATGTTAGTGAGGAAAACAGTAGAATTCCTCTTATACCAGGAGATTGTGGCATTCCCCGGCATCATTATTCCTTATCTTAACTGACACATTAAATATCTCCTGACAGACTTTGATGAATTTTTGCCATTAAAACTGTTGTTATATGCAGAGGTCTACTTTTACTGTTCCCTTAGAGACCTGCCTGCACCATGAAAGTTTGAAAAGATGTCTAATTTTGAATAATCTGCCTTTTCACAAGAGCATATTCATCACAAGTGACAGGTAGAGAGGTTCAGGCTCATGTTATAGAGGTTTGAGCATTAATTTGATGCCTTTTCTTTGTTTTCCAAAAGCTACCTATATTTTTATGACAAGAGAATATAATTTCTGCCTCATCCGTGCATCTCTTCAAGCACATTGCTTTTCTGTAGTTTCTGGAGACTAAAGGCTTGGCTTTTCACTGCAGTCTCCTTAAGTCCTGTCTCCCATGGTCTGTGTCAAAATGATGCATTTTCATTCAATTCAAATTTAAATGTAGATTAAAAGGTCATTTAAAATTAATGGAAAGGCAGTATTTTTTAATATCTGTCCATAGTGCTGCCTGATTCAGGGCCATGACTGTGATTGGAATAAATAGAACACACAAACATTGGCTGAGAGGACATTGAGCTGTTAATGGTTGCACCTGCTGATGCTGTACAGATTTACAGCAACAGGCCCTGAGTGGATCAAATCAGATTCAAGGATACTCATGATGAGAAATTCTTCCTTTTGGCAGGCAAGGCCTGTGGTCCATCTTTATCTATTTCCTGTGTGGGGGAAAAAAAACCAAAAACCTGATTGATCTCTTTGGAATTTTCGTTGGTTTATTTAACAGAAAGCATCCCTGCTAAAATGCAAACTCACCTGCAGTTAATTCTGATTAAAGGCAGTGCGCATTCCCCATTGCTAGAGAAAGCTTTAGCTGGGGCTCTGCTGCTCAGGGAGTGCAAGGTCTGCGTTCTTCAAATGCTTTCCAGAACCCGCTGTCAGCATGATCATTACGAACTAATACAAGATTGCTTTATAGAAATACCATTTCATCCCCGAGTCAAAGGGCAGGCGAGGTCAGAAGAAAAGTACCAAAACAACGTTGTGGAACTGAGATTATATAAATAAATGTACCATTAGATCACAGATATTTTTTTTAATTGCTTTTAGTTAGGAAGTTAACCATAAATGTCGAAATAATCTGTTTTGGTTGATGCTGAGCAGAAGTTATGGAAGCTAATGATTTTTATCAATAGGGAAATCTACTTTAATGGTTTTAAAAATATAATAAAAGATAAACACTGTGCATGTTATCTATATACTTAAGCATTAGTGTTCTAGTTTTTGGCTGGTGATTTCAGTTTTACTTCATAGCCCAGAATTTTTCTGTTTGGTTAATGATTTAATAATAGTGGCGAGCCATCTTTTTCATTTTGAACACATTTTTGTTTGATCCAGAGTAATTTAGATCCAATTGAAGTTCCAATACAGAATGAAAACATGTCATGTGCAGAAAAACAAGTGCTTAATTATACCATATATAGCAGTGTTTCAGTTGTTGCATTTTTGCACTTACAAGTCTTTACTGGAAATATTTTTAACTCAAGTGTTCACATGAGAAGAGATTACTAGCTGTGATGAAATGTGCTGAGTTGAGTGATAATTTTGCTGATTATGGACTGTGCTAAGAGCCTTTGGTGTATTTGAAATTCAAATCTTGTATTTTCTTGAAAGGCTATCATGTAATTCACTGTCTAATGCACATCTGGAAAAGCAAAATCATTTTAAAAATTGAACAATCTTAGCAATCCTTTCAAACTCAAGAAGTGAATATGAAACTCACAGTCTTAAAATGTCAGATTCTGCAAATAAACCAAGTGCTTCCATCCATCTTTGTCTGTGCTCAGCATAAAAGGAATAGTTTTCAGTCAGTATTTAGTTACATAAATTTATCCATCATGAACAGAATATTTTTGAGAATATCTTAATTTCTCCTTTGTTAATAATCATTAGCCTTTTTAATAAAACTGTGGCCAATGTATGGTCAGCTGTAGGATCATCCTACTTTGTGCAGTTTACCCAGCAGTTGCTGTTTAGGGTGAGTATTGGGATGGAAGGAACAAGATCAGCCTCCCACCATGGATTTTTCTGCCAACATAAGAACGAACTGGTTTAGGATATTAAATTAATTTAAAAGATTGTATTTCTGGGCTTTTGAATGAAAGCAAAAGGTTGGGTCTATGTAAGGATAATTCAGAACAGATTAAAAAAAGTAAGAGAAGTATTGGCAGGATGCCTCTAGAGCTCCCTCTCCACTGGTTTGGAATAGATGTTTAAGGCATTTTACGCAATCTCCTTTGCAATTTTTTTTTTATTATTGAGTGTATTGAATACTCTGGGGTTTGGCTCTCTCAAATCCTTCTGGAAGAAATTGCTATCACTCACAGTTTACTCGCCTGCAAACCTGGCCACCATGGTCCTTAGCCCTCATCAAATGTGTATTAAATGTTTTATAGCAAGTGTGACAGTCTCAAACAGGAGAGAGTCAGGACAACTTCACAGGCTCCTGTGGAGCTCTCCTGCAAAAAAACCAGGAGAAGGATTGGTCTCTGCTTTTCTGCCTCTCAGGAGAGCACCCTGCCCTGTCATACTAATGTTCATCATGTGAATTTCATGACTTGTGTTTGATTTTCCCCATTAATTCACCGGGAAAGGTTTTTAAATTTTGATTTTGGAAGTGCCAAAGACTTCATTTTGTCATTCTCTAATTTCCTATTATAATCTGACCACATTCCTCCCAAAGTTAAACATGGTTTCAGTTGATCCAAATTGCATTTTAGCAAATAAACTGTTCATTAACAAGTATAACTTTTTCTTTTCCTACAATCTGCTCCAAATTTAAGATGTATTTTGCCACAAAAGGAATCATTGAATTTTTCAGTTACCAGAATATGCAGATATGTGGATATTGGCAAATAGTTTCAAAACCATTTTTTACATGAAATTGATTTTGAAATCAACTGCTGTTTTGCCATGCAAATATATTTGTAGCCACAGAAAATGCTTCTGTGGAATGGAGATGTAAAAGTTTCCTTCTGGGGGAATACTCTGTAAATGAAAAAAAAAACTAATAATAAAAAAATTAAAATGTTTTAAAAGCACCTAACAAACCCCACACCATTTTATGTATTTTTTTCATTATCTCTCTGTTCTTCAGCGTGCTTATGATATATCTTTTTAAACCTCTAACCAAATTTTGGATCCTTACTAGTGAGGAGACCTATGTAGTAGGAATACGAACACCTCACATGTTTTATAGAAGATTTACAAGTCATAGTTGTGAAGACAATACAGTCATTCACAGATCAGTGGAAACCCTAAGTGTTCATTTAACCTTTAGCCTTAGTGTCATGGAAACCTGTAGTGGTCTTTCACCCATAACACCCTTGAAAATGAAGATTCCTTCTGGCCAGGAGACTTTCAATTACACTATTGATCAGAGCTATTTAAAGGATTATGAGCTCCTCATTTGGGCTGTAAAAAAACTAATTGCATGCCAAAGAACAGTATCTGTAAACGCAGTAGGTTTTGAAAATACCTACATTGCTACACGTATGAAAAACAATTAGAGGAAGCAAATAATTGCTATAGAATAGTTAGCAACTTCAACAGCTATTTTTACTTAATTTTTAAGCACCTAGAGCACTGGGATTTCTGTTTTAGATTAAAGGATAACTTTGACAGCTAAGTTTTCATTTGAATATACTCATGCTCCAGGTATCCTTATACTACATATGAGATGAGATCAATCTTTATTTCACCAAATGGCTGAGCTGTGCCATTATAAGGAACCTTAATGCGATAAAAAAATTCATATCAAGGTGAAAATGCATTGCATTTTCTCTTTTCTTGTAATATAGCATTTCCTGTCCTATCTCTGAGTTCAGTGGGTGATATTTCAGAATTTCCAAAATAGCTTTCCCATTCTTCTGTTGATAAATAGTCTGTTTTGGCTTGCTATTTTCTGTTTCAATAAATGTGATGAACTCACACTCCAAGCTGTGATTCTGATAGTATCAATGATTCTGTCCTTTGTGAATCTTATTAACCAAAGAATGTAGTTGTATTTTTGCAACATTGAAATTTTAGAAACAATTATTTTAGGTATAAAATGTACCACTGACATCTCCCTCATATTTTTTATTTATTGAATCTGTTGAAGGTTCCAGAGGTTTGCGTTTCACACAGCTCAAATACAACAGAAACTATACTGCTTCATAATACTTTGTTTTCACTTCGTTGTTACAGTCAAGTATTGTGTATGGACTATAATAAACAGATTCTCAGCTAGAATAAATGATTCAAACTCAATTGACATCAGCAGAGGGAGGCTAACTTACACTGGTTTAGAAGCTAATCCTGCCTGTTACAATATTTAATATCAATCCCATAATTGTTCAGTGACAGGTAAATATATACAATGAATTCTCAGTTCAGTTGTACTGATTTTATGCAGGACTAAAAGCCTTCTTTATATTCAAGTATTTCACATTCATTTTTTATGAACACATTCTTTAGAAACAAAGAGTTATATTTTGCTGCTTACCAGATGGCTCAGAGAATAGGTTCAACAGCAGAATTGGTTAGAGAAAAATGGTCTTTCAAGAGAAGTGAACATGAGTGTTTTACCTCCTTTTCAAGGCATCCCACTGGTCATGGAATGAGGTTTATACAAAGCCATGCACTCTCTTACTGGTTCATAATGTAAATTTTCAGGGGAAAAAATTATGAGATTTCATGGCTTTAGAAGGTGATGAAATGATTTGATAAGTAAGCTATTAAATGACCTGATTGCGTTTGAGGTTTTCTCTGCTGGAAAGAGTGGTACAGTCATTTAGATCACTCAGATTATGAAAATGTTTTGTATTACTGTGAGATATTTTTGCTAATGAAAACTTACAACTTGAGCAGGAATGGGGGATGTGGTTGGTGCCTGTGCTAGAATAGCTTTAATTTTTTACTTTGAACTCTTAACAGATTTTCTTTTCTAGGCTGTAAATCAGGTAAGCAATTAAGCACGTTTTGATGTGGCATCAAATGTGTGCTTTAAGTGCTTTCCTAAATCGGAAGAAATAAGTGATGCATTTCAATTCTTTTCTGAATCAGGGTCTTAATTTTCAACCTGTGTTATCAAATGAGTCTGGTGATCTTTGCTGACAGAAATTTCCGTGTCTAGGTGTTATCTTGCAATGGTGAAATTAAATTCCTGCACAATATCTTCTCAAATATGCCAGCTAATTGTTAACATGTGCCTACGGGTCTCCAGAAATAATGTTTTTAACCTCACAGAGGCTAACTTAAACAAGTCTCTTAAAATTGGTGTTGTGTTGAGGAACGGGGCTCACTAGAGGATTGTTAAAGATGTGGATGTCGCTGTTTAGTCTTGACAGATAGACCTCCACCCATCATCCTCCAGGGACCGGTCAACCAGACACTGGCAGTGGATGGCACAGCTTTGCTGAAGTGCAAGGCAACTGGTGACCCCCTTCCTGTCATCAGCTGGTTAAAAGAAGGATTCACCTTCCTGGGCCGAGACCCTCGGACATCCATACAGGATCAGGGGACGCTTCAGATTAAAGCACTGCGGGTGAGTGATGGTGACAAAACAAGCGTGGCAAGTTTTGCACGGCTTGTTCTGAGCTCTTGGCATGTGCCTCAAGCAGCTCTGCTGCTTACCTGTTGTCTTCAAAATTAACTTGTCTTTTTTGCTATGCAGTTCTCACCAAGTCCACATCCTATTTCATTCTTTGACACTGTGTAGGGAAGGGGGGGTGGAAGAATAGAAGAGCAAAACTAGTATCAGATATTTTTATGAGAATTTCCTAAAAATAGAATTAATATTTAAAATTTTATGTATGTTGCAATAAAACACATGAGTTGGGGATGGATAGAAATATAAAAGGCCAGTCCTTCCTATCTTTCCAGATAGTTTGACCATGAAGCCATTGGCCTCTCTGTTAAAACTTCAAGTAGTTCCTTGGCAACACCTCAGTGTAATTTTCCAAGGGCTTGTAGTGGTAGCACATGACCAGAGTTCATCAGGGTTTGGCCATGCACTCTCTCCATCAATCCGTCCTGTCAGTCCTGAACTGGCTGATTTATTCCAATGTTATGCTCGCTGGAAATATTCCACCAGGCTGCAAATGGGAAAAGACAAGTAATACTGTACATGCAATCAAATGCAGCAGGATTTCTATTCAGAATTAAATGCCTACTGTAATATTTGCGTTTTGACACATGATATTATAATATTCAAAATAGCTTAATGTCCTATGTTGTTGATAAATATTTCATCACTAATCTTATTTTTTTGGCTTTTAATTTTTCCCTGTTCAAAGATAAACATTTGTTTGTGTGTATTTGGACAGCATGCATATGGAAAAATAGTAAGTTAAATGCCTTTATTTGTAAAGAACTTAAAGACAATTTCAGAAATCATTTAATTTCATCAGCAGAAATTTCTGCACTTAGCTTTTCCATCCAAAAAAAATTGTCAATAAACATAGATACTGATGACAAGACATAAAGAGCAGTTTTGTTTTCTGATACCATCTCATCAGTGATTGTGAACTTTCTTGGAACAAAATGGAATTTATTAAAAAATTTATGCTGGCTTTCCTTGAGTAAACAATTTATCCTTCCTCCCTGGGCTGAAGGCAGATTTAGGCCATGAAGGTTAATGCATTTTTCCTGTTGAGCTGGATTAAAGAGTGCGCTTGAATAGTCAAGATTCCCCAGTAGTGTTAGAAAGCAGCAATTAAAGGTGGAAGCTTAGTGATTTCAAACAAACTTCCGGGCATTGATGATGGGCTTCTGTGGAGTGTCCATGAGGCAGAAGCTCCTGGGATACCTGTCTGCATGCAGCTATGCAAACAATGAAATTGGTTCTGAATCGTGCCAGTGCATTAATCTCGCTGTCAGAGGCCCACAGACTGTAAACTAAAGGGGAAAAAATGCTTGTGAGGGGAGAAAAAAATCCAGTATTAGTAGTGAGTGTGGTTTTCAAAGACATGAGGCTTTTATTGATCCTTAAGTGGCTCATTCACTAGTAACCAATTTTCCTTATAGGTTCAGAAAGGCATTTTTTATAAACCCCTCCATGGCAGTAACTGTTCTACTGTTCTACTGTTCTGCTGTTCTACTGTTCTACTCAGATTCAAGAACAAAAACTACACAGAACCATAAACCCTAGATTTCTTCTGTACCTTGCCGTTTTTATGAATTAAATATGGATTTAAGCCTGGAGTGTTTAACTTTTCTCTCAGGTCAACCTGAGCAAAGACTAGCACCACTTCCTAAGAAAAAAATGGAAATGAAAATGTCCAAGTACACTTACATACCCAAGTTTAAAATAAATTAATATTTGTCACAGACATGTCCTCAGCCTTCTGAATGAGAGTAGATTTAGTTTAGATATCAGGAAGATATTCTTAACTGTGTGGGTAAAGCAGGTTTCCCAGATAAGTCGTGGATTCCCCATCCCTTAAAGTGTTCAAGGCCGTGTTGGAAGGGTCTTTGATCAGCCTGGTTTAGTGGAAGTTGCCCCTGCCCATGGCAGAGGGGTTGGAAAGAGATGATCTTTAAGGACTCTTCCAACACAAACCATTCTGTGGTCATTTTCTGCTGTGGAGCTCTTTCTGGTACATCACAACCAAATTATTCATTTGTGATGAATATTTATATGTGACTGCAGTAGTAACATGGGCCACAGTCTTAAGTATGAACATTTTTCTGATGAGCCAATCTTCTCAGTTGCTCTGAGGAAGACAACTAAAAACTCACATACGTCACTCACTCAGTATCTGTTCAGACAGTTTAACACTGATGGAAATCTCCCCTCTGCTCCATCGAAGTGTGCCACACCTGGTCAAGGCACCTGCATTAACTGAGGAACAAAACTCTTTATTTTACTCAATAGCAAAATTGCTCCATTCTTTCTCCATTCATCTCCCCTGTCATTTTTTCCACAGAAAGAAAAAAAAAAAGAATTACCAACACACTATGTCTGTATCTAATCCATCCAGGGTCTGGAAGTCTGATAATTTGCCATAACTTGCAAGAAGCAGTGTATCTCCAGCTTGCTTTATATGTTGAGTGTGCCTTCTGCAAGTTACTCTGTCGTGTGTACCACGTACTTCATTGAGTATGCCTTACACCATCTGTCACTGTAGTACACAAATGAAGTTGAGAACCATAGCCTTGAGAAATATTCCCCATTATCACATAATGAAGAATTATATATTTAATAAAAGCTCAGAGGAAGCGAAATAAAACACAGCTTCAGAATGCTGTAAGGCTCTTCTCCTCTGGAAAACCTCTCCTTTTAAGAGTCTTTCTCATTTCATTAGCAGCACAGCTGTATTTTGAGTGTCTGAGCCATTGTCAGAGGGGTTTCACTGTTGCTTGTATTTCATGGAAGAAAATGGAAGTTCAAGTTATGCTCCTTCAGACAGTTGATCTGGCATTAATGATTTGCTTTCTCCCCAGCCGTCTCAGTGTATCGGAAGACAATATCAACAAAATTTAAACATGACCAAGCTAAAAATCAATTAAATTATATATCAACAAGTAATGTAAAGAATATCTTGCTTATTTGCCTTGACATTCTTCTTGAAGAGTGAAGTATAAGCGCATATACTATAGTATCAACCTGCTTTTAACAGAAAACCCATTACAATTCCTTAAAGCCCAATAAAGCTATTTGGATGCAGTTCTATTTCCATCAGGTCATCTGATAGTGAATATAATTGTTCTTCTTTATCACTAGAGTCAGCATTCTCCTTCTTCTCCTTCCACCTCCAGATTACCATGCTTTATGCATAGTGGTAGGAGAGCTCCTCTGTATATTTTGTGCTGTGTAAAGTTACTGTTTTCCATCCATCTCTGTACCCTTCACTAGTTCCTGACTCAGAAATCTTTATTATAAATTTAAATAGGGAATAGGAAAACACTTGGCAAATTTTCTAGTAGAACAATTTATACAGTGATGAGATTAATATTGACGATCTAATTCAAAACAGTTTCCCCAAAGAAATTTTAAATATTTGAACTGGCAAGGGAATCGCAGTAGTTTTATACAAATGCATTTTTTTTTTGCTACCAAAGGGCCTTGCAAGCCTGAAATAAAATCCCATGTGAAACAGAAGAAAGGTAAGCATGGTGTAGGATCTAATTTAATCTTGCTATTTGAAAATTGTTTGGTGGACTGTCTGTGTAGAAAGAACTACTGTTAAGCATCAACAGTATTTGTATGTGTGGTGGCCTGTGTTGAAATGACTTCATCTGTCGTAAGAGTCTAAGGTGATGTAACATCCTTCCTTGGCACTGGAATATGTACCTCTGGGCCATCATGGGATAATGAACTGTGAGATTTTACCCTCTAAGAGATTGTTATATTGTTACCTGGTTTCATCTGCATTTGTTGTAAACAGTGCAAAGACTGGCACTGTCAAAAACATCCATTCTGTAGCATTTGCAGTACTGGTACCATTAACAATATGAAAATTAGAATTAGTAAAATATTAGAAGCAAGTAATCTTATTATAATTCTCTAAAAGTAAGCCACCATTAAATGATTGTTGGAAAATATCTGGTGCCCTCTAGTCTGGTGTAAAATGTAGGCTAAGTCCTTCTTACCAAGAAACATTTAGAAAAAGAAAATTAGAGTAAACTCAGCTGATTCTAAAAGGTTGTTAAAACTGCCCTTATGCCCCTTTTATGTCCAGCTGTCTGATACTGGGACTTACACTTGCGTTGCTACCAGTTCCAGTGGGGAGACTTCTTGGAGTGCTGTGCTGGAGGTGACAGGTGAGTGACATCCAGAGCTGTTTCTGCTGGCACACAGTGAAAGTGTAGACCATATCATAGCAGTCTGAGTCCAATAATCCCTTCTATAACTTCTGGGATTGACACGAAACTTTGGATGAGAAGGCTGTGTTCCTTCACACTCCTTGCATTTCATCCCTATTACCTTTCAATGCCCATTGACATTGCAACAATTTTTGTGTTTGTCTCCAGTGACAAAGCTCTAACTGTTCTAAACAGGAGTATTAACAAATTGTGGATTTATTCAGTAACTGACTTGGCCAAGAAAACTAATATACCTACACAGGGGCATTTTGAAGTCCACAGTGCTCCCTGTGAGTACTGAAGTTGATTTGGAAACAGGAACTTTCTCAGCTTTCTAGAAACTGAGTTTTTGGTATTTTATGTAAATTTCAGTAAAGCTGGTGGTTTTTTGGTTTGTTTTGTTAGTTTTTCTTTAATAATCTTTGAGTTTTCTTTGAGTTTTGATTTTTTCTTTCAGCATGTACTTAAAGAACGATAGCTTTTCATCCAAAAACCTATGCAATTTTTGACTTAGTTCTTTACAGATTAAGAATATTCATTATGCTGATTTTTACAGATGTTTGCCATGCTTTTCCTTTTAATCTTCTACTTTGATCAAATTATATAACCAAGGATAAAAGAAAAAAAAATTGTTTTGTATTCGCCCTTCACAGAATCCGGTGGAGCGACGGTCAGTAAAAATTATGATATTAATGACCTTCCTGGGCCACCATCCAAACCTCAGGTCACTGATGTTACTAAAAACAGTGTCACCCTGTCCTGGCAGCCAGGCACCCCTGGAAGCCTACCAGCCAGTGCATATATCATCGAGGCTTTTAGGTATGTGAATTATTCAACTTTTAAGCTCCTTTCTTTCTAATTTTGCTTAAACCCTGGTGCCAGCTGTTCCCCTGGTATTGTGGTGTTCTTTTGGACTCCACACGTATCATTAGAAGTTCATTGAATGACAACTCTATTAGCAGGCATTGATTCTTATTTTTTATTTTTTTTTTTTTTTATTTATCACATTTTAAAAAGTGATGAATTGGAGAAGGATTTAACTATTTCTACAGGTCAGTAGGAATATAACAGAGCAATGCAGTCATTACTTGTTAATTTTCCCTTAACATTGCAGGTCAGTGATAGTCTCCTGTGGGAATGCTGCATGTTCTTGAATATCATACTATAGATGTGATAAAAATAAGTACCTGTTCCTGGAACCTCTCTGCACACTTTAATTCCTGCTCTTGTTAAAGCAGTACCTATTAAAGAGTCAACTGAAAAGGCTAGTGTTGATAATTTAGGATTTTAGTATTAGAATTAGAATCCAGCTACTCCCTTTCATAAAGCAGCAATTACTGTGTGGTAGGGAAGAACTCCTGGGCTCCAATTCAGCAGGTTTGTTTTATCTTGGGCCGTACCTCTCACAGGGATCTGTAAGACACATTTCAGCTTAAAAACCCACACATTCTTAAGTATTTTCCTCAATCAACAAATATTTCAGTAATCTTGTAATTAAAATTCATGCAAGGCTTTGTCAAAATCATATGCATGCAAATTTTAGCTAAAACATTATTTTATGTTGCTTTTGTTCTATAACTTATTTTTTATGTGTTGCATGAATGAAGAAATTGAAACAACATAAAACTCACAGCTTTCCACTTTTTTCCTCTTAATATATTTAAAGATTTTTTTATCAATACTATGTACAACAAAGCACAGTAAAATAAATTTTTCTTTTTAAACTTTTGTGATGTTTCACCCTAAATAAGCTTTAATGGCGTCCCATCAATACTTTTAACAAAAGCCAGACATTTCCATTAAGAGATGTTTTTATAGTCACTCTGGAAATCTTTTCATATGGAGGATTGCAATCTAATTATAATAATGTTAAATTGAAAATGTAGTGACAGAAGAAATATTCATATACTTTCATTTAAAAGCAAATTTTCTGAATTTTTTTTTTGTAACTTTTATGAATTTAATTCAAGGAGACTACTTTTCTTCCAATGACAATTTATTGACATAATTGATTTAGCAGTATAGAAAATTATTCTTTTAACAGAATTTTCTTTTTTAAGGCTCATGTTCAAGAGTAGCCTGTTTATCATTCAATTTTACTTTACTGCTTTCCTCACTTTCCTTTTGCAGGTATTTATTTTAAAGAAGTAGCAGAAAGTTTTGCTTCTTTCGCAATGAAAAATACTTTTGAGAGTTGTGTTATTTTTTTTATCCTATCTCAGTGAGTTAGCTGAAACAAATATCTTTAATTTTACCCTGCTTTTACTACTTTTTCCTATGCTTAGACTTGATTTCAGCTTACAAAAGTGGGTCCTTTCACTTCTTTATTTTTCTCTTGCGTTGGTCTCTAATCTTCAACTCTGTTGTCGTTGCAGTCAATCTGTGAGCAATAGTTGGCAGACAGTGGCTAACCATGTGAAGACCACCCTGTACACTGTGAGGGGCCTGCGCCCCAACACAATCTACCTGTTCATGGTGAGAGCCATCAACGCACAAGGTCTTAGCGACCCCAGCCCCATGTCAGATCCTGTCAGAACACAAGGTAAGGGTGGTTGTCAAGGCTCCTGTGCTTGAGCTGAAATAAAAAGAAAGAACTGAGAGTTGACCAGTAGGTCAGTGTGGCCATTTGACTTTTAGCACATTGACTGAAGGAATTGTGAATTGAACTTAAGTAATAAAGGTAAAAATAGTCCACTGGTTGCTGTATCAGTCTGGACCTTAGGACAAATAGGCTACATCTTTAATCCTTTCTACAGTACAGAACTTTTGGTTTGCACTTAGACTCATTGTGCTCCTGGTTTCTGTGAGTTACCCAAGCTTTTCTGAAAACTTCTCTGAATACTTTGCTCTCCTCAGCATCTTTTCTCTCCATGTCCTTACTTCCTCTCCATTGTTATAATAGGGATATACTGTAATAACAAGTGCTTATGACAGGCAGACACCGTGTTTAGCGTTAGTTTTAATCAAAAGCATTACACTAAATATCTGTAGTGTGTTCATTAATCTGATCTGATATTTAGGTAGAGAATTCATGTAAATTAAGACATCTGCATGCTAAGAATATACTGAAGTTATTCTGAGAAAAGTACATTCTATTTGTATACCTACCTTTCTGAATTCTTTATATTAATCCACTGCATAAACCAAGAGATTGAAGGCTGAAGAGAAACCCCTCATTTATGGGGTGGCAATAGGATTGATGGCTGTGATCCTCCATTCCTGTTGAATCAAATATTGAATCCTCTTCACATCGCATCACTGCCACAGACAAATTTACCTCCACGGCATGGATTTTTTTTGGCTTTGATGAGACACTGCTGGAATAATTAATTCAAGAGTGTAGTTCTGTGTTGCACAGGTTGTGATACAAGAATTAATAATTTTTTAGAATAATATTTTTTTTTTAATCCAAAGCAATAGCTCTTCTCAAAGTTAATTTAGAATGATATCCTCTTTCTCTGTTATAAAAGAGTGTGTGGAGAGGCAATCCAGCCTGTGTAAGTGGTTTGGGTACTTTGCTGGTCCTAGATGGAAAGAGATAAACAAGAATAGAGGGGCATTTCTTTATCATGTAAGCATCACATCTAGTCTCTCTCATCCTAGCCTAGTCCTGAATAAATCTGTCCTTAATAGTTATACCCTCAAAATAGTAATCATGTCTGGAAAAGGAGAAACAGAGCTGTTTTCTGAGAAGCTAGAGGAGTGAGTTGTGCAGGGATTTTGTGGCTTGACTATCTACAGAGCATCGTAACTTTTCTTCTTTCTTACTCTCCCATTCCCATTCTGAGACTCGTGCTTTTCATTGCAACAGCCTTTTAGTCTGCGTAACTTAACACCTAGCTCAAAAAAAAACCCAAACCAAAACCAACTTTGTTTGGCATTTGAGTGTCAAGTGTAGACTTTTATCTGACATACTGACAAGCAATTTGCTTTCAGTAAAAACCATGTCTTTTAATTAACTACAGCATGTGTTGCAGCTTCCATTTCCAGAGCCTGATTAGCAGTCAAGCACACTGAGACATGTACAGGATTTATAGCTTCTTTGCAAGCCTGCAGTTTAATAGAATTAAATCATAAAATCAATTGAAAATTAACATAATGTTTTGATGCGATTTCTAATTATGCCTGAATTCAATTCAGGCTCACAGAAGAAGCTGACACACAGTAGAAAGCCTATTCACAGTGGCCATGGAGAAGCAACAAAGCAGCTACAGGAGTGCTATATTATAATTTGCAACAGATGTCTGTGGTAGCTTTAATAGCTGAGCATTTCATGTCCGGGTTTTAAGTATGGCAAATGCAAGTAATTCTATATGTATTTTCACCAGTGGACTACAAGTAGACAATCAGGTGGTTTCAATAGGCTTACCTTATATGACTTACAACAAATAAGGACAGAGAAGTCATAATTACTCCAGGAAAGGAGTTGATTTCATCTTGGATTATTAATAGACCAAACCATATATTAAAAAGAACACTTTCAAGACATTATATATAATCCTATCCCTGAAATTTAAATTAATAGCAACTAATAGTAAATTCACTGGAAGCTGATAAAAGAGAGGTTATAGAAAATTTGTAACCAGTATTATTTTAGAACCCCCTTAAGCATGATCAGAATATAGCTTCTTGAACTAGTTTTGCTTGAGTCATGATTTTATTATTCCAATCCTTGATGATATCCTTAGAGACAGATCAACTGCTTTTCCACCAGAAGCCTCCTAGGAATGTGACAATGACAAGACATTACACTGTGAGCATCACACATGCATATGTTTTCAAGTGTGCACATCAGAATACAGAATTCCACATATACACCTTGATATTCATTTTTCACTGTTATTAATTCATGTTATTCCCTTCTGGACTTATGGCCCAATAAAATCATGAAATGCCATTCATACAAAAATATTATGTAGAAATATATTTTCCTCTGAGGGAATGCAGGTAATTTGTTGGTTTACACCATGAGGTAACTTAACCTAAAATGTAGCCATGTAGCTTTTTGCGGATAGCAGCATAAATTGTCATTCTGTAGACCAGTCTGAGTTGCTCTCTTATAGATTCATTTTGTAATATCTCTTTGTTTCTTCATTGCTTTGGATAGACATAATTTGCTAAACAAGCTCCTTAACTGACATACATATTTGGATTATAGTCTCTTTGGAGGTCCTTGGAGCCATTTTAAACTGATTAGCAATAGACACCTGTGGCAATATTGTTTATTGGTGACTCAGAACCCATAACAATCCAGAATTAAGAATCTGAAATATTGATCATCAAGAACAACTTCCTTTCAAAATGTGGAGTAATGTTATTCAAACTCAGTTATATTTAAATGTTTCATTTCTGAAACCTCTATTATTTCTTTATAATAATATTTAGAAGATAAATCACATGATGCCTGCTCCCATATTTGAGTCCATCAGAGGAAGAAAAATTTTTATGTGTGTATTCTCTTCACAAGCACGTGATGTTGATCCAAAAAGTGGGGAACTGTCTTTGACTAGTGAATCCCAAGGGAAGACCAAGCAGAATTCACAGATGCTTAGACAGGCTTGACCATAATTTATGAGGTCTTTTTGAATATAATCTGTGCTTGTGTTCCAGATCCCCTCTTCTGGAAAAATTACAAGCAAATTCCATCTGAAATAATCAGCTTGTGTATTTCTAACAGGCATTATACAGTCCACATGGACAACCAACATAGTAAGGGCACATGTAGCTATTGACAAAGAATGGTGGTGTGAGATCTTTGAAGAAACTGTTGGAGGGATCCAGATTTCACTGGCTTTTAGAGTGCTTTAATTTCTGTCTAAGTTGGAGAGAAAGGACAGGCTACAGTGATATATTGGGCAATAGCAGTAGTCTAGCATTGTCCTTTTGAAAGACAAAAGGCACATTGCCCATCTCCTTCACCATTTTCTGACGCATGTTCTGTGCACAGTTTAGCAAAGGTGATACACCTTCGTTCAGTTTAACACTATGACCCAAATGTGATCCCTAAGGACTGGGTTCTAGGACCACATGTGATGCTGGAGTTGGAGTCACAATTTTCCATAAGTGTGTATTAAGTTGCCAAATTCAGATCTTGATTAGAAGAAACAATTTCTGCATGCACTTTGAAGGGCACATAATCTTAAAAAGAAAATTTTTGTGGTGGATTTCTTTTGTTGGCCTTTTATTAGATCAGAATCAGTTTGGTTTCCTAAATTAATTCCTCTTTTCATATTTGAACTAGATTTCATTATCTATGTCTGTAAAGGGGAAAATTGGCTTTGCAGAGGAAAATGTTAGTGTTTGGTTCCTTGTGTGCATGGCATGTGGGGAGGGGAAGCTTAGTGACAGTTTGGAAACATATAATGACTTAATGTCATGTATGCCCTAAGAATTAAAAAACCCCAAAAAAACAAAAAAGAAAACAAACAACAACAACAAAAAAACCCCAAAAAAAAAAACAAAAAAAACCCCACACCAAACCTGTTCATTTTCTTCAATTATACTAACCAATTTGGTTCCAGGCATCTAGGCAGCATTATTATTATCTGAGTATTTTGGGACTAGTGAACTCTGCTTACCAGAGCAGAGAAAACTTTGCCATCTAGTCTGAATACTTATTTAAAGATATTTATATCTCATTAAGTGTCTAAAGGTAAATGGTTTGCTTGCATTACTTGATATTCAATGGAGTTCGTATTTAAACCTTAGTGCTTAGTATTGTTTTAAAAACAGCAAAGGATGTTACAAAACATGTAAAGGATGTTTAAATCAGGTCATTAATCTATTCAGTAATTTTTATGGATGCCATATGTGGCTCTTCTCCTTAAAATAATGCTTTTGTGTGTGTGCCTGGCAGATATCAGCCCACCAGCACAAGGTGTGGATCACAGGCAAGTCCAGAAAGAACTGGGAGACGTCATTGTACGGCTGCACAATCCTGTTGTGCTGACACCCACGACAGTTCAAGTCACCTGGACGGTAAAGCCTCTGTTCTTACCTTAAACAGTACTTTCAGTTTGCCTATTTTGTCTACTTATCCCTTCAGTTTTTTACCACCTGGAAAAGATTCATTCTTCACCCCAGTGTGAGTGCTCTGACAAAGGAACATTCTACAGGTGGGGCTGTGTGTGTATACATATGTGTGTGTATATATATATATATGGTGCCAAAATAGTCTCTTTATCTTCTCTTTCAAGTCAGGCACGTTCAATTTCTTCAGTCTTCTGCTCAAAGCAAGTCAGCTCTCTGGCTAGAAAAATATTATAAAAATGAATATGCTTAACACCCTAATCTAAAGGATAATTGATCTGTGGGTTCATTACTGTGCATGTCAAAAAATAGTCAAAGTTAAGTATCAACATGATATTGCTGTATGAAAAAGAACATTGCACTTCAAAGCATAGGGACCTCTGTCAATACCCTATTATTTAGTGACCCAAAAATGCAAAAATAGCTTTCCTATAGGGCACTTGCAGTGGTGGCAGGAGCATGTGGTGCTAATGCCTGACCCACTGTGTAGCATCTGGTTTTCTGGCAAAAGCCTTACCCACAATCAATGAACATCCTTTCATTATGGAAGACCAGAGTCTTTTGGCAGTACTTAACAACATTTCTATTTGAGGGGTCAAACTACTGGGTAGAATTTCTGATATAGTGTTTTGGCTTTAAAAATACTATGTTTCCCTTCTTGAGGCTTGAAGGAAAGGACTTGTAACAAGCAGAAGGAGAGAGTTCCCAAGGCACTGCACACCGGAAAAGAGTGCTTTGCTCTTGGGGCATCTGCCCTAGAGGAACGTGAGCCCCAAGAGGAAGAGTGAGAGAAATAATACTGCCCTGAACATCACTGTTGTTTTATATAGGATAAATTCCCTTCAAGGGGTATTCACAATACTCAGGGGTTTTCTTCTACATGTCATATTGCTAAGAGGTTCATGTGTACAAGGGATTACACAACAGAAGATAAGAAGTGTGGTGATAGATTGTGTATTATAAGGATTACTGTTGCTTTTGCACAACTCAGCCATATTTATGGGGACTTATGCACCATCCTTGTTCTGACAGATTTCAATGGTCAGGGTACAGATTAGAATAAATAGAGAATCCCACAAATTTTTCTTTCTTAGAAGATTATTCAGAGTATGTGCCACTGCGTTTTTCCACTGATGGTGTCAACATGCAGCCTGCCTTTCTAAAAATGCTCTGTTTCAGCTACCTACCTCCAGGGCAGGCTGACTAACCTTTGCAGCAAACCCTTTTGCCCAAGCAGACGGATCAGTTATTTAGAAACTCTGGTTATTAGCAGCCAGTAATTTTAAACCTGGATCACATCCATGTGCTGCTCCTTTCTTGGATGTGACAGCTATCAGTGTGAAATGCAGTTTCATAGGCTGGCCCTTGCTTTAGCATATACTGCAAAAGGAACCTTCAATATAAACAGAATTCAGTTTTATACCATGTAACCGATGCCATTATGTTATTATGAAATATATATGTATATGTATTTATGTGTGTGTGAGTATATGGGAGTATATAGATATATACATAGTCATCTAAAAGAGTCTCTTGGTGCCCCTACTGTACCAGTAATGAGTGAACAAAACATGGTAAGCTAAAGGTAAATTGTTGGGAATGCTCTGGATGTCAGCTTATTGGGGAAATCCTCAAAGCAGTGACCCAATGCCACCTGACAAGCATACAGGCCTCTGTAGAGACATTTTGGAATTGCCCACGGGAAGAAAGACACAAAGAAAGATCTCTGAAGCAGCTAATTAGAAACTACCCAGCAACCAGAACAAAACCAATTAATTAACCATAGTCTCTAGGAAAAAAATCCCCCTCTATCCAGAGAATAGTCCACACTATTAATATAAAATGGTTAGATAGTGTAGCTATCATACAAAAAGACAGAAGTGCCATGAGAGTCATAAGACTCTTTGTGTTGACTTTCTGCAATTCAAAGAATGAATGGCAGTGAATGTCCTTCATTACTGAATTTCTGGCATCCTGACTAACAGCAAGTTAACACCACTTTCTTCCTCCTTTACAAGATTGTTTGGGTTTTGCTTTCTCTTTTTTTTTATTCGAATTTGAGTTTAAAATTTCCAAAATAGTTTCCTGCTACTGTGTTGCAGTTTTAAAATATGCACATGCATATGCACACATATTTTGTCTCTTTGAAAAGAAGGTCAGGCTTACAAAGTCAGTGTTTAAAAAAGAAAAAAAAGGAATATCAGAAATTAGGTTTTCACTGTCACTTAAATTTATTCCTATTGTGCATAGATTTTTAAATATAGCTGTAATTATCTGGTCACATAGAGGATGTCTTCTTCATGGAGCTATTCAACATTTCTTTTTATCTTCTTTATTCACTGTGTGGTGCCAGGTCTTATTAAATTCATACCATTGAAACCTTTCATTGAATAAAAAATTATTAGTTTGTCTCACATGCTTGCTTATCTGTCATACTCTCAACCGTAACATTTGGGTGCTTCACAAATAATACTGAATTTAACATCACAATGACAAAAATGTGTCATTATCCTAACTTTACACACAGAAGGGTGAGGTGCAGAGGTAGCTATTGCTGGTGAGACTTGGGGAGTCAGATATGCCCACTCCTATCAAATGCTAATTGTAAGCTTTGGACATGAATTATTTTCACTTTTATTAAAACATTTTGCATTGCAAGAGCATATGGGATACTCCAAGGATTTTTTTAGCTGACCTCAGCTATGGTTCAGCACTTCTAGCCTCAGTGGACATTAAACTGAATGTGTCATTAGTGGCCAGATATGAAATGTTTCCCAGCATTAGAAAGAAGCCCTCTGGCACAAACAGGAATAAAAATAAGGTCTTCAATATGACAAAATAATTGTTGCTTTGGAATTTTGACTGCCTCCTAGGAGGCTACCAGGCAGAAGGATAATTTATTTACATCTATCTTTTAATTTGATTTAGATTTTAGATGAATGTGCTTCACTGGAAGCTTCAAGAGTCAAGTCCTTTAGACTCTTTTCCAGTGTATCATCCCTTTTTGCCTTGTTCCTGTAGGGTAGATAAATACTAGTGCAGTTTGAATTTTCAGAGACTGCTGTGAGCCCATGCTAGTGAATTCAGCTCAGCGTGCAAACGCTTCTGCACAGATGGAGAACTGCTGTGGGTCTTGTTGTGGGAGCAGAGTATTCCTTAGGGTATTTTGGGGTAGAAAACTGCATACAACGAACATGCTGGAAAATGTCTTTAGGGTGCAGATTAGCAGTTTGCCTGGAAGGCACTTATATTTGTAGCATAAGCTGCATCACAAGTTTCTTGCCATCTTTCTAACAACCTAATAGCCATTGAACCTTCTTGTGTTCTCCTGGGGCATGAGCAGATTTGAACATGAAGGGAAAATGAGTTTCCTGTCCTGCAAAAATGGTTTTGTAGATACCTCCTGCACTACATACTCATCATAAAAGGGAGTGAGAAAGAGCACACAGGACCAATTATACTTGCAGGTCACTTTAAAGCATTAGGTCAGTGCTGAGCAGCACCTACCCAGTAACAACTTCTGTCTTTTAAGAGGCATCTGCAGCTTTTGCCTTCTGTCCTTTGAGGGAGAAAGTTTATCTTTCGATCAGCAACTCTTGCAGATCTTTTCAGCTGGTATCACTGCTGCTTGTCCATATTCAAGAGTAGTGAATTGTCACAAGAAGACTAGTAATATTCTCTGATCCCAGTATTTCAATGCAGAGTTTGTGCAATCACTGAAGTAATTCTGAGCACTTTGTATAAGGAAGTGGCAATCATTTACCAAAAAAAATAAAAATAATAAAAAATTAAAAAATAAAAAGAGAATGAGATTACCTAGAAATTACTGCATGCCTTCATCAAGTCACAGTGCATGTTTATGCAACTCTGCCTATGTGTGAACATGTGTCAGACTTATAGAGTTGCTTAATGCTTGGCATAGTTGGATTAATTTCTTTAATGCTAAGTATATAAGGTTTTTTAGTGGCCTGATGTTGGTGTAACACAAATTACCACAGAAATGCAGAAAGCTGTTAAGTCACAGTCTTTGTATTATACACAGTCTTGTGTGTGCAAGAATATGTAGACATACACACGTGTGCATACACATATGTGTATATATACATGTACACATATATGTTTATGTATGTGTGTGAAATATACCTGTCCTATACCTCGCAAATCTCTGTGGTTAGTCCATGTAATTATCCAAGAGTAATTTGTTAATAATTTGAAAACTCCAAACAAAAAGAATCCACCTTTCTCAATAAGTGAAGTGCCCTCAGAGCAGCTTCCCAATTTTTGACCTTACAGAGGGCCCTGTTCATTTAGCTGTAACGGGGCATGAGAGAGAGCTTAGTATCCTCTCCTTGATACTGAATGTAACTGAATGTTTATAGAAAATAGTAAAAATGCATAGTATTTTCTTTTGTCAGTACCCTCCCCAACCCTAAACAATGGAATGAACTCACTGCCAATAATCTGAAATTTGGGCATACTCAGCCCTGTTGTAATCAAAGTTGTCATTGAAAGCTCTGTGAAACTTGTGTGATCCCCAAATCAAGCTAGTTTATAGCACCCATAAGCATGACAGCTTTGTTGTACTACTGCATTCTGTTTTCATATTCCTTTTATTGTTTAGTCTTTCAGGTTAGGACCCTAGAAGTCTAGGAGGAAAAGATGTGTATGGACAACTTGTGTATTACAAGTTGGATATACATAAGTAGATAAAAAAAGTGTAATGGAATCAAAATTGTTATACTGTAGGTCCAGTTCTTCTCAATGAGTTAGTCCAGTTCTTCTCAGTGAGTTAGTGAGTGCATTTATGTTTGTCCCATGCTGTACAAAAAGCAACACCCAGTGTTCAGCCTAGTCAGTTCTGAATTTCCAGTTGTTCTCCACTAGACAGCAGTCAATAGAGCTTAAACACACACCAAAAAAGCCCCTAGAAGTTCTAAGAAAGTTATGCCATCTTTCAATGTAGCTTCTAACTCAGAAGTTAGGCAAGAATCAAACTCGGTGTTTGATTATTAAACATCATAGCTTTGTATTTTAATATAGGTTAAGAATCTGTATGGCAAAGTGTACGAAAGTGCTATTTTTGCTGATTTTTGTAGTAAGAGCGAGGTTCATAGACGTCTTCATGTCCGTAAAACATTTAGTTAATCAAAGTCAAACATGGATAAAAACAATTTACTCTGATTTACAGACTCCCTTCATCTGGAAACAGCTGCTTAATGTTCTTCTTAAAAACACAGCTTGATTCTTTTGGTATTAACAAGCTATTATTGTGAGTTATATCCCTCTTTCAGTGCATAAATTCACTTAAAGTGAATGTAGAGAAGTTTATAAAATGCAAGCTTAATGTTGTTGTAACATATGTTGCAAGGTTTTTAACAGTGACAGTTTTGATGAAAGACATTTCTGCCTTGCTTTCATAAATAAAGCTTTCTTCTTGCTTGCCCTGTTTTTTAATGTCTCAGAAGCTGTGTCCCCTCTGAATGCCTCAATAAACTGTAACAAGATTATAGGAGAAGCATAATAGACCATGGTTTGTGTTTTCAGCCTTAAATTCATTTATTTTTAAGAGAAGTCAAACAAATGTATCTCTAATTCTGGAGTATCTTTGAGCTAACAAATTGACAAGAACATGAGATGTCCTACTTGTTGAATCCTGGTTACAGTCCAGAGATTCACTGAACACCGAGCTGTATAGTCTTGTTATTTGTGCTGCTTCCTTGGCTCTTTTTTTGATGGCTACAGAAGCAGCTGGACTTAGTTTAGTTTTATGCATCAAATTGTTTTGACTGCTTTTTACAAGCAAAAATTAATGTAAGCATCTTAATAGCTAAAATCATTGGGTTTTGCTTTTTTTAGGTTTTTTCTGCAGGATAAAAAAATGCATGCAACCTCTTCAAATAAAAATCCTATTTATATTTATGACAAGTTAGAATTGTTAAACTTCTATGCATGGTCCAATCTTGAATTCTGCTTGCCTAACAGTAAATAAAATATAAACCAAAATGAACATTCCATCTCCATCTGATGGCCTGAAAGCATCAGGATGCAAAGAGACTGCTCAGATTGTGAATGCAAGAAACAGCATGACTTTGGAAATTGTTTTCTCTGCATCTGTCTTATGTTTATTTTACTTTCTGGTGCATCCCAGGAGCTGTGAGCCAAGTAATGGACTAACTGTAAGCATTTAGGGTATCTTCAAAGACTTGTCCTTTTCTGAAAAGAATTTGTTTTTCTTTTCTTCTCATATTTCAGCACATCAGTAGCCAAGATGTGCTTAGTAAGTTCACATGCAACAAGCCTTATGCCAAAGTTTTCTTTTCATGATTTGTTGCAGGGGTGAGGCCTTTATGATTTAAGGTGGTATTTGTCATGATATACAGAACTGAAGAAAGCAAAGCAGAAAGAAATGTTCTGTAACAAGTAATGTGAGACAAACGTTCTTTACAGACAATTAATCAACAGTGACTTACAAGAAGGCAGTTTGATTATCAAATTCAGCATCAACTGTTAATTTTCTCTGTTTGATGAGTACAAAAGCATTCTAGGCAAATGTTTTCTTTCTGTACAGGTTGTTTGTTTGTTTGTGTTTTTTTTAAACTTTAATATGTTTATTGATATATTATTTAATGTCATTTCCAGGTTGACCGCCAGTCCCAGTTTATTCAGGGCTACAGAGTAATATATCGCCAAACATCTGGCCTACCTTCTCCAGCTGTGTGGCAGAATTTGGAGGTCAAAGTCCCAACTGAACGCAGTGCTGTCCTCGTCAGCCTGAAAAAGGGGGTCACTTATGAAATTAAGGTTCGCCCTTATTTCAATGAATTCCAAGGAATGGACAGCGAATCAAAGTCAGCTCGTACCACTGAGGAAGGTTAGTAAAATACCTAGCACTGGAGGTGAAATGAAGAGTGACCATTTTGGTTATTGTGTATGTGCATTTGTTCAGCTCTATTTCCTCCATGTGATTTCTGTTTGTTAGAGTTTGATATAATATTCAGTTTTGTGCTGTAAGTGTTCCACAACAAAGCACTGGGCCAGTCTTCTATTATTTTAGTTGATACATCCTTCTAAGGTACAAGTGGCCTTGGGTCTTCCAACACGTGTGCTGCAGGCATTCTTTTATTAACCACTGCTGCCTCAATAAAAGACTTTGGTCTGCACTTTGAAAAAAAAAAATAAATGAAAGCTTTTATAGATGAGTGTTTGCTATCAAGCACATCTTTCTCAATGGGTAATAATGCAAAAGAACAGTTGGTTGGGAAATTAGGAGTAGTGAAGGACACATATTTATCTGGTCTGCAAGTCTCAAGGGAATGTCACTTCAATGGCACTGCTGAGTCCTTTGGAGGGTTTCCTTAAGCACCTTTCAAGCCTCTGTGAAACAGGCAGGATTCAGACATAGTAAACAGTTTATATTAGTAAAATGTTCAGGCTTTTTTATCTATAGCATACAGCCTGGTATATGGTTTTGCTAAAGCATGTGCCCTCCAGGACTGCTGTTTTTGAATTGAAAATAGAGGGAGTGAGGTGAGATCTAAGTAATTTTAATAATTTTCTCATATAAGCCTATCTTTCTACCTATCCATTGCAACCTTTGCCTGGAGAATCTCTCCTGTAAATGCAGGATGGTCAGAACAATGAGAGTTCATCTTTCTGTTTCACTGATTTTGTTCTTTTTTTTTTTTTCAAAACAAGAGAAAGGAATACTGCTGAAGCTTCAAAATGGTCATATGGTTTCAAAGAGTTTTGAGTGCACTCTTTCCTTCTTGTTGAAGGTGCATCTTAATCATTTACAGTGGTCTCCTGAGGTTTAATTTAGTGCTGATTACCAAGTGCTTTTTAATTCTAGAACAGACTCACTTATTATTCACTTTTCTCTTTGATTTGTTATGATTACTGCCCAACATGGAAGTAATCCTGAAGATAACTTGGTTGCAGTTTGCACTATATGGATGAGGAAATTCAGTGTCCTGCAACACGTAGAGGAGTGTGTAGGAAGTCATTGATCAAGTCTCATTTAATATTTGGGAGCTTATGGTTCCCAGTTCTTTGTTCAAACAGTGAAGCCTAAATCAGTTGGTAAAGAATATCTTTGCAGCAGTCTGAACAAAGGTTTGTTTGTTTGTTTGTTTGTTTTTGTTTTGGTTTTTTTTTTGGTTTTTTTTGTTTGTTTGTTTTTTAAAGAAAATTGTAAAAAGCTTTCTAAGGGTGAAATTGCTTTTCTAGAGTTAAAATGTAGGATTTGGTCCCCTCACTGGCAAATTTTCTCCTTGTCCAATTTCAATTGATTTTTGGTGTTTATTTAGCTTCATCTAACTGTCTCTTGCTAAAGGTAAATTAAGAACTACTGAAAAAGAGAGAAGATTTTACACCTCCTGTCTGTTTCTATAAAATACTTGAGGAATGACATTCTCTTTTATAAACCTCAGCTCCCAGCAGAGCCTGTCAGGTAATTTCCTACCTTAAAGGACACTTTGTTCCTGTGGAATAGCTTTCCACATAGTGAGGATTTCAAAAAGTTTTGTGCCCACATATACGTATAACTCACAGCCAAGGATCTGCTTTGTGGATGTATAACCTTTAAGGATTCTGTTTACAAGTATCTCTTCTCAAAGAAACATCAGCCTAGAACATGTAGTATTATCACCTGACAAATGTCAGCCCCTGTAAAAAATTTTTACTCTGCCTTGGGTGATAAAATTAAGTACTTCCATGGGAAAATGAAGTCATCCAGTAGATGCAGTTCTACAGATATTTCCTTTAATTCCTCATATTATCCTTGTAATTATATTGGTGTTCATGTATTTCAAAAATAGCATCAACTAAATTTTTAATGAGAGTGGTTTGCTTCTCATCCACTGAAGAAAGATGGCAGTCTATTTAAAGGTATCCCACTTGCTGTGTCGCCTGTGATTCCATTTCGAAAATGAGCTTTTTTAGACTTGACTTTTAAAAAATGTCAGCTATCCTATTTTTAGAAAATAATTTGGAAGAGTGATACGTACGTTGGAAGTTTTTTGTGACATCAAAACAAATAGCCCTGGTAAAGGCAAAGTACGACCAAAAGGCAGTGGCAGCTTTCTGCTGGATTGAATTTTACATGCGATGTTACGTCTGAGGCCTTCCTCCAAAAATCAATTTTGCTGCAGTTAGACTTTTCCTCTAGATCAGGCATTTGTCACAGTTCAGTATCCATCCATCTCCTGCCTCTTTGGCCTTGTGAAGGTAACAAATGGAATTCTGTTTGGCTGCGTCTGGAAAAGATGAGCAGCGATTTGGGTTCTTTCATATCTGTAAGAAGAAGCTGAGCACTGGAATAATTGACCTGTCAAGAAGCAGGCAAGGTGTTCTCCACAAGCCAGCAGCAAGGGAAATGAGAAAAGGGTTTTAAAAATGTTATTTTTCAATGTGATCTATTTAATAACTGCAGCAGTGTCAGCCGAGTGGCTTAATTTATATCAAGGTGCCAGCTTACAGAGTGATACTATCAGAGAGAGGAAGCAGAACTATTATATACATACATGTGTACACACATACAAAGAGGAGCTAAATCAAATATTTTATCATTTCCACTATTTCTTTCACACTTGCTCTAGAGACAGATGACTTTTTTTTTTTTTCCAATTACATCCAGTGTTTTAAATGTCTTTTGGAATAACTTTCTGGAGTAGTTTTTGTTCTGCACTTTGTTTATCATCACAGAAATAGAAGTCAGTAATGGAAGTCTCCTTAGCTTTTATCAGCTGCTGACTGTCAGTGCCTCTTAGTCCAGTTGTTAAAAATTGTGTTTTCAGCTGTATTCATCAGCTGCAGTTTTAATTTTGCTTCAGAGTTATCATATATCCTCCAAAAAAAAACCCCAATTACACATTGGTAGAATATTAACTAGAATATTCATGGACTTTAAATGCAAAGACAAGCTAATGCAGTATGTTTTTCTTTAAAGTTAGAATATGGTATTCATTTTGCATTTTTTTACATTTTTTACATTCACACTCCTCACGCCCTGTCCCCCCAGGTATGCCTATATAAGAAATTATATTTCTGAACGCCCTTTTTGTTTGAGTAATGAAAGTAAATAAGTTTGAGTGAGCTGTTCCATTGTACTTAAAACCAAAAATGACTGTTAAGCTTTGCAGGTTTTACGATTTTTATTTTCATGCAAAATATTCTAATTAATATCACACACACATACATTTATTCACAGTTTTGTTGTTATTGAATAACTTGAAGACTTTTAAAATGCTAATTTTTTTACTGTGTGGCAAATTATTTCACTTGCCATAAAATACACAGTGCAACTATTAACTTCACCAATTTTATGCCTTGCACGATTGCAAGGAGTAGCCCAAGGCCACCTTTCCGTGCTTCACTTGAGCTGGCTAAGAGTCAAATTGTCCACAGTGCAGCTCCATTTCTCCCCTCCAGTGCACTGTTTCTCTGCATCAGGCAAGGTCACAAGGACTCTACCAAGCACTACTAGCTTCGCAGCTGAACCAGCATCTGAAAATGTGCAGCCTCCAGGGACTGTAGTATGGGTTTCATATTTTTTCTAAAATATATTTTTTTCTGTTGTAATCTTCTTCAGTCCCTTGTCCCCGACTCTGATACTCTGGTTTGAAGTTGTGCTTTTGCTGCAACAGAGTGCTCCAAGTCTTCAGGAGCACTCAGGGTAACTCAGGTTATCAGGGTAAAGATATGAGCTCAACTCCTTGAGCCTGTGCCAGGTCAAGTGCTGAGATGCTTCTGAAGTGGGAACACAGCCAGTCTCGAAGAGGTCATGGGGAACAATAAGAAAATCTGAATTGGCTCAGTAGACTTGAATTCCTCTGATATCCGTGGCTGTATTTAGTTGTGTTAAACCTGACAGACTTTAGTATAAAGCGGCCAGGGTTCTTGGCTTTTCTGAGAAGCGTGGTCCAAGGATGGTCATGTACTCAGGATATCTGTTAAAGATAAGAGTCCTGTTGCCAGAGAGCTTAGCAGTGAAAAGTCACTCTAGACCAGGGGTCTGGAGTGAAGGAGCTGTGGCACATGGTGTAAAATGCCCAAAAGCAGAAGGCTATCTAGATTTAATTTGGGGCAGGGGACTGATAAATATTTTAGGTTCCGGTACAAAGTCTACTATAAGTCTTCAAAATCACCTTTCATATATCAGATTAAATGTTTTAAGATCATATTAAAGGCAGTGACAAATACATGGAAGACAAATTCCATAAGTAGTTATTAAACACAAAGATTTCACCCTGGAACAGAAGGTGTCTAAGCAATAGGCTTCTGTGAATTGGAAAATTGTCCTGGAGAGGAATTGCTATATACTCACTTTATTAGTTCACACTTTCCTATCCTCTTTCTATTAGTTTTGTTGAAGACTGGGATAAATGGAATAGTTGGATTCTAGGTCCAGTTCAGAGCAGCTTCTATCAATAACTTTTTCCCCCCAAGGACTGTACCTTAATATAATACACTCAATCTTGGTGGCTTAGCTTGCCACTGTGGTGGAGTTTCAACACTTACCTGGCAGCAAGAGGAGGGCGAGGGGGGAGCTGCAGGAAATTTTAAGTGACTGGGGAGGGCCATATTCCCAGCCCTGTGCTGTGACAGCTGGAGCTGTGGTGGGAGAGCCCCCACGTGGGGATGCAGCAGATGCTCACAGAGGGGACTTTTCCATAGCAGAGCTTCTGCCACACTTCCCAATCGAGGTGTCCTGAGCCAACAAAAGCACCCTGCTGCTGGTTTAGCTGCAACAGGGGCCTTGCCAGCATAGCCCTGATCACTGACAGTGCACTTCTAGACAACTAGCAGGGCTGGCAAGCAATTGTCTTGTAGAATTGGCCTGGATGTGCAGAGACCAGCAAAACAGCTGTGAATGGTTGAACTGAACAGGACTCTGAAGAGAAAGCAATTTGCCTAGCAAAAAAACCAGGACATAAGTATATATCTGACCTAACTTAACACCTGTCCTGCTCACTGGCATTTGATGTAAAGCTGAGAACATTTTAACCCTTTTCCACTTTGGAGTTGCAAGGTTTTATGTGTAAACCTATAAATGTCTTCCTGAAGAACAAATAGGAAATGAAAAAGGATCCTTAAATGTCTGATGCTTACATCATTATTATTGTTATGTGGAGAGAGAAAAACCAAAACACATTTCAGGCCAGGTGAAACAGCCTCCCATATGACTTAGTTGATATATATCCGTATTTATTACAGAAAACAAAGGCAGGTGTGAGACCAATTCCAATGCAGACTTAAGAAATACTAAATATAAATAAATGAGGAGTGATTTGTATTGATTCTCCATTGCCACAAATTCCACATTGTCATTCAGCTCTATGCTTCTCTCCAGAAAGGCATTTTTCAAAATTGACAGTGCCTAACAAAATGTGCATACCTAGGCCTGCAGGGAGTGTGAACTTTTTGTGCTGCCTGCTTTCTCTTGCAGGGTTTCAGCAAAATCTGTGGTCTAGCAAATGGATTAATGTCTTGCTTCTGTTTGTTCCCTCTGTTTGGTGTAGCTCCAAGTGCCCCTCCTCAGTCTGTTACTGTCCTGACAGTGGGAAACCACAACAGCACGAGCATCAGCATTTCCTGGGATCCTCCCCCTCCAGATCACCAAAATGGAGTCATCCAGGAGTATAAGGTAGAAATTATGTCTAATGGGAGGGTTATGTGTTTAAGGAAACAGCTTGCTTGAATTACAGAACAATAGCCATGTTTATGGTTTTAGATTCTGCCAGCATTTACAGCTGCCCATATAATTATATGTAGAAAGAGGACTGACTGCTTATGGATCTTTTTTTATTTTTTTAAGTAGTACTATTGTTTTATTAAAAAGAAAAAATACCATGAGCTTTATCTGGAAGAGAGATGTCATTTCCAGCTAGTTTACAGTACTTCTCTTTCTTGCTTTTCCCTGCTGTGGAAGGAGAAGAGGGATTTTTTTGTTAAGGGCTTCTGTTCTCCAAAGACAGGCAGTGAAGTCCTTGTCTTAGGGTACCTTCAATCTGGCAGAAAAGCTGGCAGGAAAGATGTCTTGTCTTTCCCCTGCAAAAATGCAAATGCTAATGCTTCAAGGTCAAAGTCAAAGACTGTGGCTCTGAGAGACTACAAGGCTTCTTCCGAGTACTATTTCTGTCAAGCTTCACAACTTAAAGTGCTGGGTTGTTTGCTCTGAGGAACAGGTTGAACCGAACTACTATGTCCAGAGTCTGTTACATGAGAGTTGTTTACATTGGTTGTATTTTCTTTGTTGCTATGATAGCTCAAAGTATCCACCCCTTATGTATTATCTTAAATTTTGTTGTAGTCTATAAGTCAATACTAAGATCACGTTTACACAAGTGTATTTTGACAACATGAAAAAAATGCACTGTGTTATTGGATTGGAGGACTATGGAGGAAATGTTTGGGCAAGGTTCAGCTTTATCATGGGCTTGTGACCATGGAAGCACCCTGTTTGGTAAATTAACCTTGCTGTGGCTGGCTTATACACCAAGTGTGAAATTTTTAATTGAAATGGAACAGGACAGCTTTCTTGACAGTCCCACAAAGGGTGGAAATGGTGGGTGCAGCTTATTTCCCACAAAAAGGTATAAATTTTTTGACTATGAATGAAGAAGGGAGAAGATGCTTGACTTTTAAATCAACTAATGGTTTAATCTCTTCCAAGTTTTTGTTTGGTCAGAGGGATGCAGTAAATACTCACGATATTTATGTTTAGCACAGAGCTTCTTTTGTTTTGCTTTTAGTCAATACCAAGATTTATTAATCCCAGTACTTTATTGATCTAATTTTCATATCAATTAATAATTATCTTTTGGCTTAATTAATCTTGGTCCTGACTCCAGTTATAAGTCAATATAAACCGTCAAGAGCTTACAGGCAAATAAGGAAAGCACACTCCTAAACCACAAAATATGTAGATATGAAACAAAGTGGGCTGATGGTTAATAAAAGCCATGTTCCAGGTGAGTGCTCAGACCTCTAGGCTGTGTATAAAAACAGCTGGAGTCACTACCTATTACATCCCTTCTGTGTTAGATTAGGTGGCTGCCTGATTAGTGAGCTGGCTACAGGGAACGTGGTGCAGAGTTTAATATTTCCTTGAGTATAAAATGTCTGCTGAGGTTTCACAGTACATTTTCTAACAAATTGAAAGTAGATCTGTTGATTCCACTTCAAGCATCAGAGTGCCTGTAAATTAATTTATGAATTAAATGCCTTTAATTAGGGCTATCTCATAGCTGTTGTAACCTAAGACCAGGACAGACAAGGAGCAAAGGAATGAATGCAATAGTTTCTTACCCTAATGCATTCTGTTCTGCAAATAAGATCTCACTGAGCTTAGGAAAACAAGGAGGTTTTTTGTCTTCATATTTTTCTCAGTGTTTCACAGGGGAAAAAAAAAAACAAAACAAGAAAAAAGACAAGGTGTGCTAAAACACTAAGCAGGGTCAAAAATAAGGGTAAAGGCAGCATTGCCATTGCTTAGATGCATCAGTCTGCATTGATAGTGGTTCCACCAATACTGCTTTCTTCTGCTGTTATTGGTATGTAAGTGGACGTGTGATGTATTTATGCACTGAGTTTCTTGAGTGGTAGTCAATGCTTTCCTTAATAATATGGAAGCAGTATATGCAGATAACAGCAACTGAAGAAGTATCCCTAGAAGGTCTTGGTTTTGAAACGTCTTTGGAGAATCCTATAAAAATACAAGAGAGAGACATAGCACTTTGAAATCATAGACAGTTCTCATCACAAAATGCCAGCAGAGATTATAGGGTGGTTTTCCTGTTTAACTAGATAGTAACTCAGTCAGGAACTGCTACCTGGATTCCTAAACAATGTAAGTAATCACAAAGGCGGCAGTAAAAAGTGAGTCTGTACTTATTCCATTTAATAAATTTCAAATATCCCTGTTGTACAATGAAAGGAAGTTGAAAAGAATTTTGAAAACTGTTTGTTCTTTAGTATTTTAAAAAGTGTTTCAACCTGTGCTCATATTATTTGGTGTCTTTTTGCTATTCAGTGGGAAATTTAGAAGGGAAAAATGTTTTTGAAGGAAAGATTTGGTGCTAATCATGTTACTGAACAAGATTTCAATTAATGTATAACATCTTTTTCACTTGGGTGATCTGGTCTGGGTTTCTAAGAAGTGTAACCACAGAATTTGCATTCCAAGGAGGACCAGAGTCCAGAGTTATTTGCAAGCAGCCTTTGCAGCTGGCTTGGTGCTGTGCTAATCTGGAATAGTTTGCTGAGCTAAATCATCCCAATTTCAGCTATTCCTGGACAGTAACATTGTTAATAAGCCCAAAATAAGTGATTGTCATGAAATACCTTGATATGTCATATCTGTGCACGATTGTGTGAGTGTGAAGAATTTCATATATTTTAACACATCAACTTTTGTCCCAGATCTGGTGCCTAGGTAATGAGACTCGATTTCATATCAACAAAACAGTAGATGCAGCCATTCGGTCTGTAGTAATAGGTGGCCTATATCCAGGTATTCAGTACCGTGTGGAAGTTGCTGCAAGCACCAGTGCAGGTGTGGGAGTAAAAAGTGAGCCACAACCCATAATAATTGGTAAGTGATTGTTCTGTTGTTTTGTTTTGCCTGTTTCTTTTTCCTTTCAGAAATGCTTTCATAAATCACTTCTGGAAGCATAAAAATCTACGGAGCAAAAGATGAGATTTGAATAGAGCTGGTTAGTTAGCTTTTAACATCCCACTGCCTGCTGATGTTGTGTCTTCCCTTCATGCAGAGTTCTTGCAGCCAATGGAGGGGAATATGTTCCCAAGACATATGAGAAAATGCAGATTGTCTAGTGAAACTGATTTTATGTGGGTTTTTTAATGAATTTACCACTTCTGCAGCTTGACGGATTTATGAAACTAACAGCCCGAGCTCCCTTTTCCTTCTGTTAGGATGACTGTAATATTGCCTTACTTGTTCCATTAGTGCCAAAGGTACTGTTTACTGTTGTATTCTGAGCATTTGAAGCCAGTGTTTCTCAGGTATCCCAAGCAGACAAGCCTCCTCTGACAAAGAATAAATGGCCTCTAGACCAAATAGAGAGCAAAGGTAACATTATCATCCCTGCCTTTGAAATGGCTGTTTCATAGTAGTGTTTTCCATGCTGAATTGATTTCCTGACCTGAGTCAGGAAACACAGATTCTTCTGAATTTTTTCCTGAGTATAAAATATAAAGGTGAGAACAGTATGGGTAAATAGGAGAAGTAACCTTATTTAGCAAACCTGAATTGACCTGTGCAAAGCAGCACCTCTTTCGAGTGCATAATACAGAAATTTTCTTGCTTTTATCTGTATGGTCTAATTTATTTAGTACTTAAATAGGCTTTTGTTTGTTTGTGGGACTTTTGTTGTTATTAAATATTTTCTTTCTAGAAAATGTTGTCAACATGCTGTCCTGAACATGAACTATTGTGTTATGTGTAGACCTTTAGAAAAGGCCATCCCTTAAGCATTGCTTAGATGTTTAATTATATTCAGGTTCCCCATTCATCAAAGCAGGAACTAAGGTACTTCAGTTTTGAATATATTGTCCCTGGAGACAGAAATGCAAGAGTGTAGGTGAAGGTAGAACTGGTTTTAGAAAAAGGCAGTAACAGAAATGCCAGAGAAAAAGAGAAAAAAGATTTCAGGAATTGAAAGCAAGAAATCACTTAATAGGCATGGATTTTGGACACCTCTGTGTCAATAACTGATATTGTAAGGTTTGTCTGTCACTGCATCTGCTTTGAGCAGGACCTCCTTTTCTTATTTCACTAGGGAGTCCATCTATCTAGGCACTACACAGGTTCCAGCAAAGCACTTAAGTGTGTTGCATTTTAAGTACATGAGTAGCCTTGACTCAATGTGTTATGAGTTAAATGGGCACCAAAGGTCTTCAGTGAATGATTCCTAGAATGCTCAGCCCCACATCTGGGTGCAGTCGTTCATCCCGATTTCTTCCTTACCAAAAACTGGCGGGTATAATCGAGAGTTATATGTGGAGACATCTGTATTGTTGGAGGAAGGGGGAAAGGATGTTAGGGTACAAATAAAGTAAAAAGGAAAGACAAAAATTTGTTGGCATTTAGAGACTTAATTTTGCACTGTTAATGATATTTATTTGTTCCTTAAATGATCCCAGAATGTCTGCTTCAACAAGTCTGGTGGCATCTTTGCTTATGTAAGAGTCCTTTGCCTGAAAATTAAAGAGTATTTTTTGTTTGGATTATATTTCTGTCCTCTTTTTTTTTTTTCCCCCTTTTGGTAGCCCAAAGCTGGATGTGGTTATCACATATATGGTCTGTCTCCCTTTTCTTTAGGTCCCATTTTTTCATTGATGATTAATTGGTGGTAGTTACTTCTCAGACTATAAATTTGCTTGATAAAGGTAACAGTGTTTAAGTGATACCCTCTGGAAAACCTGAGTTAGTACCATTCACTGTTTGACTGGAAGTCAAAAACATAAAATATGAAAATTATTTTTAAGTGAATTTAAAAACCTAATTGTATGGATTAAAAATGAACTAATGAATAAACCCCAAAACAGTGAATAGAAAAAAATTATTGGGTGATTGTATATGGCCTGGTGATTAGCTATATTACTGAACAACTTGTAAACAAAATTAACAACTCCAGAAAGGCAGAATTATGGAGAGGGTAGGTCAGCAATGCAGAAGAGTTAAGCAGTGTTTCTAAGCAGTACAGCTTTCATTGTCATGAAATAGAGTCCAGTGCATAAGAAAATTGATGTTATTCTTAGTTACAGGATTTATTCTTTTAAGAAGGTTTTTTTTCTGAAAATAACTGATTTTCATGGTGGATAATCAACTACTGTCTTCCCAGAGCAATTCTAGATAACAGACCTGTGACAATCCAGAAAGTAAACCCAGGAGAATATGGAACAGTCAGTTATATTATTTCTTTAGTTAGGAATTGTCTCACTGTTGCAGGCATCCTGTGCCCATATGTCAAGCAGAATGCTGGAAAATTTTATGGAAGAATCAAAGAGAATCAAGAATAAAAATGTTATGATGCTAAAAAATTTTCACTTGGAAAACCAGAAATAAAATTGCAGATAATGGCAGTGTTGGTTAATACCATAGCTATTATTTCTCTTTATCAGTTGGCCTGTTCACCCTTACATTCCATTATTGGCATAATAATATAAGGAACAGCTGCAAACTTTCACAGTAATAGGTACAATCGAATCTGATGTGTCTAATTAATTTTTGGTCCAACAAATTAGTTTTGTTCTTCATTACTCTCCAATGGGAGGAAGACATTATATTTCATTATGTTTTTGTCTTCAGGAACAATGGAGCGTTACAGGTCGCACACTTCCCTTGTCTATGTTCTAATTAGTTGAACTGACAGCATTGTTACAGAAACACCTGCAGTATATGAAATAGTACACTGGTGCCCTGGATGACATATTTATTACTTCTTCTTAAATATTATTTCAAGAAGTACAAAACTAATGCCATTTGTTTCCCCAACCCCCAACAATTATATTAATTTTATCAAATGTCGGTGGTTAACATTCATCTGTATCCATTTATTTTTCTGTCATCAAATTCACAAAGCATATGTTATTTTGACATTTAAATGAATTATTACTTTTGCAGTTGTAATTGCTAGGCACAGAAGGGTAAGAGCAAGCAGCCAGACTGCAAACTTTAGAATGTAATTTGGAGACAGATTGCATCTTCTCTTGGAAGAGAGAGAGAGAGAGTAAAGTCCATTGAAAGCTCTCCAGAGGCTCTTTGCAGTTTGCTCTCACATCCTCCATTCTCAAAAGACTGGTGTCTGACCTTAGAGAAGAAGATGGGGTCCTCAGATGTTTTGGAGGCTTTAGTGGGAAGAGTTTGTTCTTTTCTTGAGTCCAGGAGCACCTGCTCCCGAAGCTGGTGTCCTGTCCTGCTCTATTCCGTGGCAGCATGGCTGTCTCTGAAACAGTGCCAACATTACCTGGTTCCTCACCATGACACTGCTTTGGCCTCTCCTCCAAAGGGCATAAAAATTAACTGCAAGTTAATGACAATTAGAGCAACACCAATTCTCATGCTGATTTCTACTAGAAAATCAATTGTGTGCCTGGAAAAGCATGCCATAGAGTGCCTCTTTTTATTAGTTTTACTCTCAGCGCTTCCTCTTTCAGCACTGGGATGCACCTATGGTTGGTTCCAAGGGGACAAAAAAAGGGGAAAATCAGATAAAGGTGGCACTTCTGTCTCCCTTCTTTTCCTTGCCAGAGGAGCTTATTACTGCATCAGATCTGGAATACACTGGGCCCTTGGCAGAGGCAAGAGAGGAGAGTAGTGCGTGGAAAAGGACAGCAGCAGCTCCCAGACTCTAATATTAGTAGAGCTCACCACCATGGGCAGTGTAGACTGGTTCATGATGCCAGTACTGGTGTCTTGCCTTTTTATAGATTGACAAACCTAGTCTGTGGGCACCCTTCTGTGGAAGCCTGTTCTGTTCCTTGCCCAGAACGACTGAAAGCAAGCCAAGCCCTAGCACAGTTTTAACAGTCTGCTTGCAAAAGCAGACGGTCATCATTACTAAATATTGACATGGTGCTGAAAGAGAGAAAGCTCAATAAAATCCCCGAGACCATCAGCAGTGTGATGGCGATGTGATGCAGTGCATCGCATTCCTGCCCGAGTGACTCAGCCCGGCTCTCAACACGATTGAGGGCCTGAAGCTGCCCCTTGGCTGGGGCAGTGCTGGGCAGAGCCAGTCCCCGAGGGAGTGGGGCTGGGAGGGCACGCACAGCCTGACAGGCCTTCTGTGAGGGATCCCCATTTGCAAGTAGGCTGGTATAAGTTCTGGGTCACCTCAAAGAGGTGTCTGTGGAGACAGAACTGGGAGTGTCTGACTTCCCGCATCGGTTTGAGCCAGTGACCCTTCCGCTTTGGGCTGAAGCTGGCGAGCTGGTCTCTCAAAAGAAATGAGTGGTAAATCTAACCAATTGCTGAATTCCAGAAGAGGAATACGTACGTTTTCACAGCAAGGCATAATGATACCATACTTTTAACAATTTCCTCTGGATGACCATTTCAGTGTCTTATTGCAATATTCGAGTGCCTTTATGTGTGTGTGATAGACTCTCATAATTGAGAATCAGGGTTTGTATCTTTCTTGTCTCAGTAGAGTAGCTACTCTTGCAGCTCTTTAGCATGCATGCAGGCGTCTGGTAATATTGCATAAACACTTCAAGGATTGAGCTCTATAAATGTTTTTACCTGAAATGATGGATAATCCTTCATGAATTTCAAAACTGCAGATGTGGGCAGTTTGTATAAAATGTACATAGAATCAATAGTCATGGTTTGGGGTTTTTTTGCAGAAAAATATGCTCTGCATTTCCTAATTTTAAAACTAACTATTTTTGACAGGGGAAGATTTGAAGTAGAAAACTGCTGGCCCTAGAACTCTGTGCTTTAGCATTTCCTGAATTTCCATTCAGGTTTTTATGATCATTTGTTTTCAAGCCACACACTAAGCTTTTTGTTTTAAAAAAGTTCCCTTTTTAGAGAAAGAGGGGGGCAAAAACATTGGGACCACTGCTGGAATTTACAGTTTTCTAATGTCATATACACTTTAAAGTTCCATATACTATTTTTTTATGCATGTCACTTTAATTGGTATTCCACATAATACTTATTTCTTACAGGTTCATGTTAAGAACTTGTCATGCATATTGTAGGTGAAAAAAATAGCATCTATTGCTGTGATTGTTCAGAATTTGCAGTTAACTGTGTGATTTTCTGCTTTGTGTCAAAGCTGGTGCACATAGAATTTGTATGGTTTGTTTTCCCATGAAATATTTTCTTGAAAATTTATTTTTTATTTCAAATCTCAAAACTCTAGCATTCGGGGAAAATAAGTAAGAATTTTTGGCATGCTGACAGCAATGAGGGAAGGGACTGTCTTCTGATGTAACATACTTTGTTTTTGGATTTCTCATTTGGAAAAAGTTATTTATTGATTGTTAATTTATTTTTGATTAGTTTTCTATAATCCATTTTCTCATTATTGAATCCTGTCTATAATTATGTAAAAGCAAACAAAAATATGTATATTATTCAAAAAGAAGCACTGGATTTACATCTGTTAAGTTACTTGAGAGTGTGTTGCAGATCTATCTTTTCAAATATATGTTTGCAAAATGGGTATGGATTTACCCTCTAGAAACACTGGGTTTCTGAGGTGCATTGCTACTCCTTAAACTTCTATTGTGGATAATTCTTTGGAGGTCCATTACTTTTTTTTTTAAATTTTCATTTGCAGTACTTGGTTCTTGTTTGTGTCACAGAATCCATAATAACCATGTTCTGTTGAATTTCTTTTGTGCAGGAGGCCGTAATGAGGTTGTCATCACCGAAAACAACAACAGCATAACTGAGCAAATCACTGATGTTGTCAAACAGCCTGCCTTTATAGCTGGTATCGGTGGTGCATGTTGGGTAATTCTGATGGGTTTCAGCATCTGGCTGTACTGGCGAAGAAAGAAGAGGAAGGGGCTCAGCAATTATGCTGGTAAGAACAGTAATTTATTACCATCTCATCAGGTTTGATCACGAAGAGAACAGGGGCTGTTAAGCCTACCTAAAAAAATATGTTGAACTTCCAGCAGGTATCCTGGGTGAATTTTGTATGCTTGTTTTTAATGTATGCTGTGAAACTGCTGGTGTATGAGAAGCTTTAAATGCATTGCTCGGTACCACATTTCATCATTTTCATAAGACACTATTTTTAAATCTCCAGCACATCTAGCATAAAAAAAAGGCACAAGGAGCGTTAACCTCTTGCTCCTTCCTCAGAAGGCACTCTGTTAGTAGTGCTGCCCTATTTATATGTTCAAATACGAATTAGACAAGACCCTCAGAAGGAAAGTTAGAAAGTATTTGGTCTTCTTCATTCTCATGCATTTCCATGTATCTGAAGCCATGTGCATGGGAAATAAATGGAGGTCCTTAATTAGTGACTGCATACCTATAGCTGGAAGAGAAGAGTGATGTATTAGACAGAGAAGTGTGGTCAAAATTCTCCTATGGCAGAAGCCATAAAAAGATTTGTCTTGGAGGTATAACGCCTTGGAATGTCCTCTTGCACCAAAGGTTTGCTTCAGTTACAAATTAGTTTTTGAAATCTACATTTGGGAAAACAAATACACATGCCAAATGAAAATATTTTCATCTTTCCCTAGCTTCTTTCTATTGTGTCCTCTGTGCTTCAGGATTCTTATGAACTTTTAGGAAGTCAGGTGAACTGCTGCAAATCTGAAGGTCACTCTGAAGCCTAATTTAACACATAAACCCCCCCTATTCTTCAAGTATTGAGAAAAGTTCTCTTGGAAGTACTTATTAACATTTAAAAAGAGAAAACATTTTCTTTTTGAGAAAGATTGGCCCAATCGAGGAAGCAGCATATTTAATGTTGACATTTTATCACACTGAAGTTACACAAGTGCTCTTCTATTGCAAATTATCACATGGGAACAGGAGGGCGCAGGCTCCCTAAGTGGCTGACCATCTCTAACTACTTCCCAAAAACCCACATTCAGTCACAGCCAAACTGTCCTTCTCAGCTTAGCATTAGCCATCATCAGACTCCTCCGTGTCCTGATTGGGTTTACTAAACCAGAAGGAAAAATGTTCCATGTTCTTTTTCAATCCTTCCTGCTGGGTTTGTTTTCCACTGGGTTAGTGAAACAAGCAGGCCAAGAAGACATCAGACAAGCAGTGGAAGCAGAGGGACGAGAGACCAGTGGCTTTTTTTGGACCTTCTTGGTTTCTGTGGAACCTCATCTTGTGTCACCATGTGACCTCTGTCATTCATGAGTTGTGCTTTTTGCTGAGTTGTTTTTTTTTTTTTTATTTTCCTTTAGCAGCAGTGTCTTTTGCTCTTTGAGAGGCATAGTGTTGTTAATTCAGAAAGTAATATATCTCTTACACACCTATACACTGTTTATATGAAATACCATTCTAGATTCCAAGATTTTTTTCATACTAAGGGACAGCAGTGCTGTTGTTCCTCTTAGGAAAGAGTCCTACATAGAGGTTTGGACACAAAACTAGTCTTTTCTTAAAAAGGAGAGTTATTAGCCCTGTATGTGAGTTGGCATACTGGGAGGGAGCAGGGGAGAATGGAGAGCAAAGTCTTTCATACCTTTAAATGCCTAGCTGTAAATAATTATAATAGTCATAATAAAATGTGTCTCCTTCAACTCATTCCATCTCATGATGTTTGCTGCATCTAAGTGTGATGTGAACATTGCATCATGACATTGTGTATGCTTTCAGCAAGGAAAGTAGATAACAGATCATGCTTCAGAATTCATCCTAATGTTTACAACTTGAAGAACAGCATGTCCACAGAGAGTCTTCAAATGTGACTGTTGAAATTCACTACTCATCTTTCCGACCATCATTTGTCATTGGCTGCTGGCTGGCTAGTGCTTTAAGCTCAGCTGTTATGTCCTGCTTATGATATTCAACCACAACTGAGTAAATTCCAGAGGAAACTCGTGCCCTGCAATTAGTGCTTTTTATCAGGGTGTGTAACTCACAATGTGTTTGCTTTCTTGTTTTGCAGTTCAGTCCTTCACCTTCACCCCTGCAGGTACTGTCCATTAGTCTGTCTCTTACCTCGCCAACACATCATTGCAAACACTAGTTATCTAAGTGGTTTTGAACATGTGAGATATGCAGAATCAAAACACAATACAAGGAGAAATACTTCAGCTGCCTCTCTGTGATAAAAATGTTACATTCATTTTCCTAGTGATTCCAGGGGAATATCATAAAATCTGCCACCATTAATGTCTCTGTCATTATAATTCTGCATACTTATCTAGCTCCTTGAAATACTTCTGAAAGTAATTTGCAGGAGAAGATGCTTAAACTAGCTTAACGTAAACAAGCATTAGTCATATATAACTGAATTTTGATTTTAAAGATGAAGTATCTTGAACATTTTTTCAGTGGACAAATGAAAGTTTCTTCCACTCTACCTCTTAGTTACGTATATGTTTGCTTCACTGTGAGGTGTTCAGATCTTCAAGGAATCTAGTGATTAACTGATGCACTCATTTCCTTTACAGGATTTTTGGAATTGAAGCATTTTCTTTATTTTTTTGACTACCCAGTTCAAAGCTGGTATCCTGTTTTTCATATCTTTAAAAAGATAGCATACAGTAGAGCATTATCATAAATATGATTAAAGATATGTGAAGGATAAACGAAATGTGGCTGAAACAGCAGCTTGCAAACAGCTTATTCAACATATGGATAGCCAGGAAAAATAGAGTATACAATTAATAGTAACAATGAATACAAGCAAATAGCTTCTGCTCTCATGCTTAATCTCTATAATTAAAACCTCAAAAATAATTGTACCTCAGTGTTACAGTGGAAAAGGCTGATAAATATCAGCATTTTCCAGCAGAAGTCTGTAAAGTTTTGTGTGTGTAGTTTGGCCCCTCAGTTTCATTTACCAAAGCTATCTCCTCTTCTGTCCCCTCTGCCATCCATGTGATAGAGTCCAGTCCTCCTACTGCACTGCTGAACCAGTCCTCACGCTCAGGTAGCTGCTCTCTCACTCTTGCTTGTCTTCAGCCACAGCTTGTGTGTTTACCTCATCAGGAAAGGGCAAATGACTGTCAGGGCAGGTGAGCGAAGGTGGTGGTGTCTGCCCCAGGGGCCTGTGATATTGTGAGGAAGAAGTGCCTTTGTGGAAAAGCTCTGGGGGCTCAGGATTGCTCCTGTAGCTCCCGGGCAGGTTTGGTCAAGTTAGCATGAGTAGTGGCACAACACATCCTAACCTAAATGTTTTACTGGCTTTTCTTTGGGAGACAACATAGGATTTTTTCCAAAATTAAATAATGTGTCTTTATACTATATACTATATTCTGTCAGCTGTCTCTAACTGTGGTGAGTTTTTTTTCCATTGTGTTTGTAGCATACGTTGGCATGTATGTTGTGCTGGAACCACAGTTACTGTGCATGATTTAGTGCTCCTGATCCACATGTGCTGGGCAATCAGGATACGTCAGAGGCACTGCCAAAAGTGTGCTTTTAAAGACCTAGTTTTGACATCTTGTGGACTTTGTAGAACTAAAACAGCACATATTTCTATTGCCTGGCCTTTCATCATTTCTGGAGGTACTGATAACCTAAGTCATCAAGTAGTCAAGTCCAAAAAGGCATTCATTAATTTAAAAAAAAAAAAAAAAGTTTTCCTTGCAACAGAACATAGTCCATGTTTTTTATCTTTATACCCACAGTTCCATAACAAACTTAATCCTCTAATGTTTGAATTTGCCATTGGTAATATAATTTAGACAAATATATCTATGCTTGTGAAGGTTTGTCACTCACAACTGTATGTTGTTACCTTCAAAGTTATGATTCATAAATGGTTTGATTTTTGATATAATTATTTAGACAGTGGTATGTAGCTTTCAGAATCTCATCAGAGACAGCTGTCAACGAAGTTTTACTAAAGATGAATTTATCCTAATATACTCAGATTTTAAAAGGTGCACAACTTTTGTTCAGACATCTGCTTTGAATCCTTCAGAGAGCTGCAGAGCATGCACATTTGACTTTATCACATTTGTGTGATAAAGAGAATTGAATCTATTAGTGTAACATTCATATACTTACTTTATTTCACACACAAAACAAAACCCTGTTATTTCTGGCATGAATACTCTCTGGGTCGTTTTTCTTCAGCTCTTTTTGCTTTTGTGTAGAACTTAGAACACTAAAAATAGTTTTTTAAAAGTCTGGATCCTGCAGTTCAATAATTACTTGCAAAGAATATTATTTCAGGTCATTTTCAGATTATCGGTCATTCACTAGGATCATTTGTCATTTGTATTCTGTCATTAGGCTCCTAAGATATATAATTTCTGCTGTGTGACTAAACTACTGTAACACTCCATGTAGGAGAAGAGCAAACAGCAAATATCAGGCAATTGGTAATGATTTATGTCAGAGAAGAATAACTGATTGAGTTAAATTCATTGAGCTTTCTGTTGTTGTGAACATTTTCATAAGCACTGAGGGACTGCTCAGATTGGTCACAAATAAAGTGGCATTGAAAATGATAGCTAAATCTTTTAGTCATTTTCAGTTGAACTGACGCCAGGAGTTCCTGAGCCACAATTCTGTACATCACTGTTCTTCCACGTCTCTTTCCCTCATCGTGACTCACCATGATTCTCAGTAATACCAGTACTACAAAGCGTATGATTAGCTAATATGTTTGTTAGATTACTGTTGATAAGTACTAGTGTCATTGTCTGCAGCTGTACAAGAACTATACATTTTTGTTACCCTATCATACTATCAGCAGAAACAAATCTGGCACAGATGCACTGAATATCCAAGTGTTACTCCTTTTCAGTCATCTCCTCTGTAATATGAAGGATGGATACTTTTGTGAGTTTCTCTGAAAACTAAAGTACTGCTGCACTGGGGTGTTTTTGGTATTTTTATGGTTACCCTTTACTCATATTGCCTGGGTATTAGCACACAGTGTGGGCTTCCACATGATACAAAGATAGATGGCACAAAAGAGATATCTGAACGCTTCTAGCGTAACACATAAATTATTTCAATACTGTATTACAGTGACAGAATAGAATTCATTTATTTATCTCCTCATCTTTCCTGTGCCCTCAAACTTGTGCCAGTACCCACTCACCTGAATACTCAGGTGTTTTCAAGTGTCTAGGCTATCAGCCATGCAAAAAAAGTAAATATGTTTTTTCACTTATGAGTAGGTAATCTTATTTAGTGACTACTTCTTCTTGGGATTAAAGATTTCAGAGAACTGAGTAAACAAAAAACAAATTAAAAATAGATAGAGAATCATGAAATGCTACACATTTTATGTGCAGCTGCTGAAGCTGTTAAATGCGGATAAACTATATGACAGAATCATTCAAAGGTAGACAGAAGATTTGATGGAATTTTTATGTGCTGATTATCTGTTCTGAGTTAATGCTTATTAAAAGGGGATTAATCTACATTCATATTTGAGAAACAGCTTATCAGAAAAAGGAATGAGACTTGGCTGGCAACATTAAAGTTTTCATTTGCAGTAGGAAAATGTGGCCTACTAGAGATAGGCATACAGAAAGCTTTCTAAAGCTTTCTAAAGCTTTCTTGCTTCAGAATGTCAACTTACTATACATTCATATTTTTCCAGTTCTAGCAGGCATGAAGATTAAGTTTAACCTTGTCAGATAATATTAGTAAATGGTTTTGGTACCTCCTTATATATTTAATAAAAAGCATCTGAAAAGCTCCTTAACGTATGCTGGTTTTCATACAAATATATACAATATAATTTCCTGAAATATTTATGCATTTAAAATGCACTTTGGATTATATTTCTGCATTTTTGCAGTCCTTGAAGTATAAGCTGGTGGGGATTCCTTCAAAATCTCTGTATGCAGAGGTTATTTTTTCATCTTCTTTTGAAAACCAGTCTCATCCCTGCAGGTCTTCAGCCTTTCTAAGAACATATATCAGATGCAAAGGCTGCTGAAAGAGCTTTTTTGCTTCCTTGGCGATAAAAAGCAAGGGAGATGGGTGGGTCAGTGATAGGGACATCCTTCCCTTCCTCCTCTTACATTGCCCCTTGAAATTGCTCTGCTGCTTTTTGAAGTGGAGACAGGATGAATAAAGCCAGCTGTCTGTGTGTTTTATTTTTACAGTGACATCTACAAGCCTGCATTGCATTAAGTATGCTCCTATTCAGGCATTTAGACTTGTTTTGTAATTGCAGAAATCAAACTGCAGGCAAAAATGCTGACAAAATGTATGGCAGGAATGATAAACATAGTGCTTGTGTTGGCAGCCTGACCGTATCTTCTGTTGTAAGCTGTCTTTCCTTTCACAACATTGATTCTAAAAGAAAGACACCTTCCCTATCCAGCCTTAGGTAGCCCATTCATGGATGGCATCTGGAATACATTTTGGTTGGAGTTTTTTTCTGTAGCATCCTGGTGACATGTTCACACTTCAAGAGGAATTTTGGCAAGCTTAATTAATATTCCAGAACCTTTTCCATCAAGCATAGTAAATAACTAAAATACTTCCTTGTTTGTTTTCTCATTGTCTACATTGGTATACAGGGTATAAATGAAAGAACCTGTATTCCTTCCCAGTTCCATACACATTGTATAAGCCAGACACAGTCTTCTCCAGGAAAAACAATGTCACTGCAAGTCCTTTTGGTTTTTTATAAACTAAGGTGAACCTTTCTTCTAAAAACAGTGCTTATGCTGGAAGGGTATAAGATTATTTAACGTAGGAAAAAAAACAAAAAACAAAAAAAAAAACCACCAAGAAATAGCTCCTACCACCAGCACACACAGATAGAAGGAAAAGGAGCAAATGCTGTGCTATATGTCTGTTCTCCACTATCTCATATGCCACAGCCAACCTGTAGCAATTACAGCTCTAGTAAAGAGGTTTTGGTGTCATGTCTTCCTGATGTGTTTCTCACAGCATGCCTTGGAGTTTTCCCATACCTGACTACACAGAAAATAAAATGTGTCAGGCAAACATTGCTGCAGTCTCCTACGAGCTTCTCCATTTTAGCCCTGCTAAAAGGGATATAAATGTTTTGAAGACCACAAATATTGTTGGGATTTTTTTTTTTCATATGATAGTAAAAATATCACACACCTCTATATGCTATTGGAGTGGTGACAAAATTACTTCAAAATGATTTCTGGTAGATGATAGTCTACCAAGAGCATTAATCCCAGGCATCTTTAAAAAATATTTTACTGGAATCCCCTTAAATCTGTAAATTTTATTTAAAAGGGTTGTTACCCTTTTAAAGGGTACCAAATGAGCCTTTGTTTCTCATTTTCCTTATTTCCTGTCTCATTGACAAATGCAGGAAGTTGGAGAAAACAAGTACTAAATTGGAAGGGGAGGAGGAGAAAGGAAACAGCATCTAATGTACTTTGGAACAAGATACTTTGAAAGAGCCAGGCAGTGCCCATGTCTTTGCATATTAACATGATAGTCACAGCTCTTCAGATTATTTACTTTTAAGCAACGAGTGATACAGTCATTTGACAGCCTGTTAGAGAAAGCAGTGTTGGCTCTAAAATGAATTACCTGCAATGTATTACCATGTCTTGTTTTTCAATAGCAGACTTTTATTTAATACTTTCCATGCTTGCATTTTGATTTTTTTTTCATTAATTGGTTTGATTACATCCTTTCAAAATTCAGCTATTAACCATTTTGATGTGACATATGACTGCTGTGATTTTCTGATATTGGTATTAGTCTGCTCTGCAGTGAAGGGTAATTAATCACTCTACCCAAGCACTCTTCCAGCAGAGCTTCCAGAGGGGCCAGTTTTGTCCCCTTTGCTGAATGTAGGCTGTGAAATTATCCTAGGATTTAATAAAGTGACAAGGATTCTATAAGGTATTGAAAGTATTTTCCCTCTGGATTTATGCCATTGCTAATTCTTTTAATAATCACAAAATTTCTATGTGTAAGTAATTGGGTGTAGCAATTTTGTCTGATTAGAATAGTGAATACTAGCCTAGTTCTGAATTGGTGTAGTTTGGACCAATACTTGGAAAATCTTGCAAATATTCTGGGAGCTAGAATTTAATGGTGGAAATTTCTGTCTCTGCAAAGGTAAATAGTGCTTCCAAACCAAGGCCTATTTTAAAATAAACTGGCCATAGACTTTTCCATACCTCTCTGAAATTCAAACCCTCATCTTGTCAGGGGCCTGTAAGGATGCAGGTGTCCAGGACATTGATATAATTTAATAGGCTGCCTTGTCTATGCTTGGCAATAAATAAGGAGATATTGCCACTGAGCACCAGAGTAGTCTGTTGGCCTTGATTCAAAGTATTTGCCAGTGCTTCAAAAAGGAGCATCAAATGTTGTCAATTAGCATCTCACCAGTAATGTGGGTTTACCTATATTGCCCTGAAATGTAATCCTGCTAATAAGATAGATAAGGGAGAGGCTGTTTTTTGTCAAACACCCCTGAGTGGAGACATAAAAGCAATTGTCTCCCTCTGATTATGTCCTTGCCATCCCCTGTGAATGGAAGACTGGAAATACTTTTTCTTCCCAGTGACACTGGCATGTATGCATTTATGTGTGGGTGCTAGTTCTTAAACTGTTCCTCTAATGGAAATGGTTCAGCTGTATGCTTTTTTCCCATCCTTTCAGCTGTAATAGAGCTGCCACCTCTTTCCCAGGACTGTTTGTCCTGGGAAATGGCATATCTGTGTGGGGACATTATATTACTGCATTACGACATGATGTTATTAACTCACTGGTGCAATGTCATTATGTACTGAAGCAAAAGCATGCCAAGAAAACAATTTCATCACATGGCTCAGTCTTGCAACGCAAAGTCATATGAAGGGGCCTGTGGTGAACTCAGGCCTTTTGCCCAGATGGCTGGTTTGCCTTGCAGAGTGGGTTGGTGTCAATCAGTACCATGCAGTGGAATCCTAAAGAAACCGTAACCCTGGTGCGCTTGATCCTGTGCTTATCATTTCTGTAGTTGATTATGTGATGATGCCAACAAGCCTCTGATCTCAGACACTGAGCAGTTTGAATTGTTAATTTTAATTATTACTAATTGATTTTTCCCTGTCTTATATGTGTGTGCTTGTGTATGTGTGTATGTTTGTTTGTTTTGTTTTTTCCCAACCAAAATGCAGTGACTTTCCAAAGAGGAGATGGAGGACTAATGAGCAATGGAAGGTATGTTTCTTTGTACAAAGGTCTTTCCTTTGTATTCATTTTTAAAATTAGGGATCTGAAAAATGCTGTGGGTGATGCACTTGGGTCATAACCAATCATTTGGAAGACTGACAACACCAGGAGGAGTTAAGTAGCTTACTGCGGGGTTTAATGACCTATTTGTTGTGCACTTTGTAGGAATCAAGCCCAGATGTTTCATATCTCCCAGATGCCCTGGAAGAAATGAGTAGTAAATATCACAAAGAATGTGTTCATTTGTTACCAGGATGTTTATTGCATTAATTAGACATTAGCAAATGAAGTTGCTGTTGTTTAAGACTCCTTATTGGCTCCCCCTAAATTGCTGTGAGTGAACAATTACACTTAATCGATCACGAAATAAATGATTCATGGATGATGAATAGGCTGTAGATTGATAGGACTGGATTCCACAACTTTGGCTACTCAATTGAAATTGATAAAAGCTGATAACGGGCCCATATATCCTCATCTATTTTCCCTTTGCCAATATGGAGATTGTAATTAGGCCCTGGTAATAACTTCCAATCTCCTGTTTAATCAATATTTTAGCAAAAAGAGATTAGGCCTAATGAGAGGGAGTAGATGTGGCGAGAACGTGGCTGGGCCTTCCTATTGTCGTTTCCATGGAAACCGATGTTTCTCTTAGGGATTGTGCCAGGCGGGGGTCTATAATGCACAATGATCGGAGATGTGGCTCCAACTTCATGAGTGCTTTAATAACGTAGAAAAGCTGCAGAACTGTGCATGGCTTTTTGGTTTTGTTTGGGGAAAGGGGGTCTCTGCAGGAAATTATTTGTTTTCCCTGTTAAATACAAATGCAAACAATCCACCTGCCTTGCTAAATTTCTGTTTGTCCTGGGGTGAGAGAGAATCATGGTGCCTCAAGGCCTGAGTGTGCCTCCTCTTTCACTGTGCTTGCTGTTTAATACTGCTCTCAGTGCTGGGAATTACAGGGATACAAAAGCCATGCAGTAGTGGCAGATAGAGATAGCTGTGGACTTTCCATTAATCCTACTCAAACCTGTTTGCCTCTAAACCATCCAAGAGTGCTCAAAGAAAGAGTTACCAGCCTGGAGATGACAGGCATGCATTTGGGATGCTAGGGAAGGAAGAAATAGTAGCCCAAAGTTCTGGAAACGGCTGATATGGAGCAATCAGTTTGAGTGATGGATCCCTTGAGGTGGTCATTTGTCATGCAGCCCTGGTGTAGGATCCCGAGGAGGTGCTGCCTAACTCCTGTTTCACACAGACAACGGAGTTCATTTGGATTCTGGCAGAGTCACGACGAATGCCTAGTCCCACTTCTACTGACAAAGTTGATTTGTATATAACCTTAATTAACTGCTCAAGGTCTTTAAATCATCAAAGGCCACACAATTTTAAATTGAAATGAATTAAAGTCTTCTCAATTGTTAGTTACCTGCGGTGTTCGGAGGAAAGTGATATGGCCTCTTCGATCGCTAGTTGCCTCACAGATATTGTAATCTAAATATATATGTGTATATATTTGTGTGTATATCTCTTTTTTCTTATTCTGCTTCAGTCGACCAGGTCTGTTGAATGCAAGTGACCCCAGTTATCCTTGGCTTGCAGACTCCTGGCCTGCCACAAGTCTGCCAGTAAACAACAGCACTAGTGGACCCAATGATCTTGGCAATTTTGGGCGTGGAGGTATGTTTCCTCTTATTAAGTCACCATATAGTATGCAGTCGGCTTCCATTAGTTAACTTCTATGATAGTGTGTAATATTTTTATCATTATAGTTCTTCCTATGCATGATTCCAGATTTGTTTGAAAATTGACTTTAAAGTGTTTGTTTTGCTTTGTCGCTTTTTACTTCTTTAAAATGTAGGTCTAGCTTTTAATTCACCCCACAGTGAGGAGACAGGGTTTGCTTATGATCTCAGAAGAAATGTATTTGTTGCTCAACCTCATTCCCTTTTGTGTGGAGATAAGCAATCTGCTGTGCAGGGCAATATAGCCAGGGATAAAAAAATGTCCATAAGAGCGGAGAAGAATTTGAGGGACGCAGGAAGGATGTTCTTTCAACAGAAGAACAGGAGAACATTATTGCTGTCATCTTATCCATCCTCTTCCTGGTGAGGGCCTGCTCTCAGTCTCAGCCATAATCCATAATCAATGCAGAAGGCCTCAAAAGTCTTCAGCAACTTTCCTTCTCTTTGGAGGAAAGAATACACAAAAGGGAACTATTTTTTTTTTTAGGGATGTTTCCATTTTGAATTGAGGGAGGAGCTTTAGGGAGATGAAGTAATGATTTATTATTAAAGTGATGAATCTTCAGAAGGGTTACTTTCTTTCAAATATTTTACTAAAATGGAAATTTGAACATGTATGATTGGGAATTTTAAAAGTCACCGTAATATTCACATCTGTTACTTCCTTGGTTTCTGTGATAACACAGCTAGTTCTGTGTGGTGGTGTTCAGAAGACTTCTTCATGTAAATAAGCATATAAATATTTATAAGACATAAGTAGGTAAACAAAAATCAAGACATCTTCATGCATCAAAAATGCATTAAAAATGCAAAAAAAGACCCTTATAAAACCATCAAATTTTATAAATAAATGTGAAAAGAATTCAGTTTTGAACTGTATCAGAATCTGCTTCTGAAAATTATCCCTCATATCAGTTATACATTGCCATGCAAAACCTCTGGCCTGGGGTTTGACTACTGTGACTTCAAATTACAACAAAACACACTAGATTTATATTCTGTATAAAAATGTTGTAAAGCTCTTGTTATACAAAAATATTTAAAAGTAAGCAAAACTTTTGAAAATATTTAGAAGGCAGCTGAATATCTGCCAGCTTCTTTGTTGTGAATATCTTGAAAATAAAACCCTTCAGTACTTTTCCATCTTTCTTAGGCTCACATAATACAGAAAAATTACCATTTTCTTTTAGCATTTGGCTCTACACAACTGAAACTGGAAGCATGTTTTAAAGTTTTTGGCCTCAGTGTGGATGAGGCAGAGGTCCAAATTTGTTCAAGAGATAAAACAGTTACATTTTGAAATTCAGGAGCTTAATTCCACCCATGATCTTTGCAGTTGAGCTCACACTTGTATTCTGGCTGTTATGGGACCACTTACCTGTTTCAGCATTTGAGATTGGATGATTCTGCATTAAAGATGGATTAGAAGTCAGATGTCTTTTAACATGTATAGATAGAATATTAACTTTTTAGATAGAACTCTTATTATTCAAAAGATCTGTGAAAATATGAAAGGTTTGTAAGAATTTTAAAAACAGTAAGGTGGAAATCTATCATGTTCACAACTCAGAAGCTGAGGCAGGCAGTTCTAGCATTGCCCTTAAGAGCGAGATCCATGTCATGTCCTAGACAGGCATTTGAGAGCAAGGCTGCGAGTGGGAAGCACAGATTAGATTAGGAGTCACGTAAGGCCACAAAATGGTGCTGCATCTCCTGAGACACCAAGAAAGAGCTTCCCTCCAGAAGCACTTCAGAACTATTTCATTTATCTCAAGAATTACAAAGCAACTTGGATTTGGAGAGTTTGGGGGAAAGCATCTTTAGTCTGAAAAGTACAGTGTGGGTTTTTCTGCTATGACAACTTGGTGGGAAAATCTCACTTGTCTTTTACTCGGTGATTATGGCACTTTGTAAAATGGTGATTTGATAGCTCTTTCAGTGCTTAATGCACACATCTCATTGAGGTCAAAAAAGTAATCTGTGGCTGGACTGAAAATTCCCAGAATGTCTGGAGAACCTCAGCTTATTAGTAGGAACAACTGAAAGTTCCTGGCTGGTGCGGAGCTATGCAACTTCCCTTTCAAGTGTGTGCAAAATGTAGTTCTCCATTTTAAAATGACTGCATAGAGATGATGCCTCTTCAGTTGCCAGAAATGTGCTCTAAAAGACAGATGTACTTCTGAGTACTTGAAAGATGAACATTTTGCTAGTTTTTACTTCCCTGCAAATCCAACACAGACAGGTTAAGCTGGATTTACTTCACTTTACATCAACAACAGAATTTATTTACTAAACTTCAAGCCATTATACTTTGACAAAACCAATTGTGGAAAGGAAAAATCTTCATATGGTGGATGAAATGCAAGAAAGGTGGGACTTCACTTGTCTCTCACATCTCATGCTGTATTTGGACATAGATGCTTTTCTGTTTGTGTATTGCCCCTAGAAAGCACATTGCATGTCTGCAGATAGACAGTAATAACCTGATTTTGAAATATGAGCTGTAGTTTGCATTGACTGTAATTTTTTTGCACTTACAATTTATCTGCAGTTATAAGTTAATACAATTAAGATCTTTTAAATACTTGATTGTGCCCATTTCCCTGTTGTCTGCAAAACCAGATCATGCTGATAGACCCAAATTTAATCTCTGTTTCTGCAGTCTCTGCTGAGCACTTGTTATTGCCATATTTATTGTTAGTATTATTTTGTTACCCTAAGACTGCAGATATTATTAGGGTCCATATTAAAATGTTCACTGTTGCACACATGAATGCAATAGAAAACAGTTTTGTGATCTAAATGTTGATCCCAGGAAAAAAAAAAAAAAGAAAGCAAAAACCAAAACAGAACAAAAACAACAAACCAAAACAGCAGAAACAAACAAGCAAACCAGTAGGAGAAGACTGTGGTGTCACATTTCATTGCTGGATAAGTCTTTGAGACAATGAGAGAACAACTGTAATCCTTGAGGTTTCACAGAATATTCATCTGAGTCTAGAACTGAGCCTAAACCCTTGTCTAGGTGCAAGAATCATCTTTTCATTCTGGGGCTTAAGGTATTTACACAGTGGCTGTGATCCCTAGAATGGGACTTGAACATCCTCACTATAGGAGTATGCATTATCTCAAGTATGATCTCACATTTGGAATCCATATCTGCCATCTGGCTGTAGAAAGAAAATGGTATATAAATCATGCTTTTTTTGTTTTGTTTTGTTTTGTTTTTTAAACAAGTACATTCCAGAATTGATTCAAATTTTCAGTCTAAATAAATTGGAAAAATAGTGCCATTTGATATATTGACCTCTGAGAGAGGAGGAAGAGGCTTATCTGCTGAGCTGTAGTTCTCCTTGGAACATCATACCAGTCCTCATTAGATTCTTCACCCATCAATAGTCTCAGTTTCTAGATCTAGTATTCCACTAGCAAAGGTCACTTCAGTGTTTAGTAAGAAGAGATATTGCCAGCCTAACTGATTAAATATACAAAGTGCAGTGTATGATATGATTCAAAATATGTAGAAAAGTCAACAGATATTTAGTTAAATATACTGTACTGTTTTTCAGGTAAATGTACTGGAGTATTTGAACAAGTTGTTCTCCATTATCAACACTGTGTTGCCATTTTGAGGGACTGATCACTTAAATCCCTTCAGAATAACAGGTTTTCTTTCACATATCAGGAACAACTTGGTTTTGTCAGGTTTTTCTTTGTGAAAAAGGAGAAATGTACTAGACGATGTCAAAAAGAAAATTAGATAAGCTGGTGTACAAAAATTCAAGGAAATTGAGGTGATGTCCTTAAAAAAACACTTTGAGAGCTTTGGCATCCATACAGGAGGTTTTCTACATATTTTCTCAGAAAGTTCCCTTACTGGTTGGTAAATTCTTTCTTTTCATTATTTCCCTGAAGCCCAGACAGTTTCATTGTTTCTGACGTAGGGTGAACAATTGAAAACATTCTTTAGTAGAGAAATATTCCAAACTTCACTTTCACACTTGAAGGTATGGAGAAAAAAAAAGATGGTTTTAGGCAGTGAGACGTGAAGGACAAGTGGTAGGCCTGTCACAGATGCTGATAGCTTGGCCATGGTTGTACATCATCTTCCCTTCGTTGGCTTGTGGACCTGTCTCAGCTGAAATGCAAACGTGCAAAATGACACATTTATTTCTCATCTTAAACCTTGATACTTTCAGGCTTCCTGTGCATCAATGATTTGTTTCACTCCCCTGTGTTCCCCGCAGATGTGCTGCCACCAGTGCCAGGGCAAGGAGATAAAACTGCTACTATGCTTTCTGATGGAGCCATTTACAGCAGCATCGACTTCACCACGAAAACTAGTTACAACAGTTCCAGCCAAATAACGCAAGCGACGCCATATGCCACCACCCAGATACTGCATTCCAACAGCATCCATGAGTTGGCTGTCGATTTACCTGATCCCCAATGGAAAAGCTCAATTCAGCAAAAAAATGACCTGATGGGATTTGGTTACTCTCTCCCAGACCAAGGCAAAGGCAACAATGGTAATTACAGCTCTAATTTTTCAGAGCCCTTGGTTTTGTACTGTATCATCTGTGCATGAATTAGAAAATTCTTTTTAGTTATGTGAGACACTGTTCATACTTAACTATTGCTAACATGCCTTGCATGCTTGCTGAACCTCATACAATCACAAAATACATTGTCCTGTGCTTTTATTCCTCTTTGTCCTGAGCTGGTCACCAAACCATCTGCCTTCCATTAGTCTAGGGTAGGTGTACCTTTAAAAATAAATAAGTTGAAACCTGCCACCCCATCACATCTGCCCTTGACTTGCTAACTGCATGTGTCGCATGTGCTTGTGCTGTGGACTAATCCCACGATGCCACTGTGACCTTTGCCGTTTAACCCTTAGCCTTGCTTTACATCCCTGACTACCGGGTGGCTGAGGGACTGGCTAATAGATTGCCACACAACCAGTCACAGGATTTCAGCACCACCAGCTCCCACAACAGCTCCGAAAGGAGTGGCAGCCTCTCAGGTTGGTTCCACCGCCGTGGGTAGGGGAGTGAGGGACGGAGGGGTGTTGACAAGCGACTCACCAGGGAGGTGGAGGACCTTCCAGGCACAGGTTGAGAATTACCACGAGAATGCCTGCCCTCTAGTAAATATGGAAAATAGGAAGTTTCATTGGAACATCAGAGAACAATGTCACGTGGACCTCTACTTAAATAAAAAGAGCTTCTGGCAAAACCTATTTGGAGATAACTGGAGATTCCTCCCAGGTGGTACTTGTCAGTGCAATTGCCAACCTCGCCTTGTCACATCCTGCCCCTGACAGCACAGTTCATGAAGCAAATCTGTTTCTGCATCCATCCTCACTTTCTAGGTCTCCCCACACTGAACGTCATGAGGAGAGTAATGTTTTTGTTGAGTTGTTAGCAGATCCCCCCACTCCCACGAGCTGTTGCTAAATGCTGTTCGTCAGTGAAGCAGCTCAGAAATAATTGTAAGGCCCTGAAAGATGACTGGGATTTCAAAAAATTGTGCCAAGCCTGCATACAAACAGGATGTAAATTTTATGTGTGTGCTGCATGTTCTTTTGGAAATGTGATGCATTTTCATCAGATGAAAATGATCATAGTACGTGTGGTTGTGTATTATATTTAAACACACCTTTTTCTTGATTTCTTTGATTTTGCTTACTTGTTGCTTATGTTATGTATAACTGTCTTTTTTTATTTTATTTCAAAACAAAAACTGGAAAGGCAGCAATTAAAATGAAAACCTGTCAATTCACTTAACTGAAATATGAGAGAGCTGAAGGGACTTGACCTTGATATTCATTCTATATCCATAGCCTTTTGAATTTTCACTATAAGCTGGAGCAATCATAATAGTAACAGACCAAACCTAGTAATGGCTTCTTTATGTCAATTTAAATGACTATTCAAATTGAATCTTGAGATTAGGAGCCTATATTCATTGGTCCATACCTCAAATAGCCAAATGTGTTTGCAAGTCTTGTACTCTCAAGGGAGAGTATTAGCTGATTTGAGTGAGACTGAAAAACAGGCTTATGGCATTGACAGAGAGGTGTCTGGGAGCTAAGTTCATACAATACTTCAAGGAAGATTCTTGCTCCTTGTGTGTGAGATGTATTGGCAAGTAGCTTAGGAAATCAGCTTGCTCCCCAGGCTGCATGAAAATGCAGAAATTGATGTGCTGAGGTACATATGTGCCAGCTATCAGAGGGCAGTATCACACTTTAGATATGTTGACAGCTATGGCTGTCTAAGAATTTTCTCAGAAAATATGGAGTTTCCCTGGAAAATGCCAGTTGATCAAAAGCTGGATTTTTATCAAGTATTTCAAGTGAAACATGTTTTGTGTAGTGTTTCTCAGTTTGAAATAAAACTTCTGAGGACAAAAGGAAACTTCAGATTAGTCAGTCTTTCTATGGCCAGGGCACTCCTGTTGTGACCAAGGCAGCTCACACCTGAATGCCCCAATGCTCAGATGACTGTCAGATTATTGGACTGGAGAGTCAGTATTTTGCTCTCTCTTGCCCACTAATTATACCTTTGATACAGGATGATTATGTCTGTAATACATGAGAAACTGGGGGAGACCTTCAAATAGTCTGATAATTAGAGCGTCACTGGATTGAGAGACCAGCTTTGGTTGCATAGTCCCCATCAGGGTGAGCAGGGACTTGCTCACTCACTTCATTGCTTAGTACTTTAAGTACTACTTATTATTCTGACTAAGTTTCTATCTCTCTTAAATGAATATCATGAGAAATCCTATGCCACTGTGGAATGGAAAATAGCTAAAAACTCAACTGCTTTATGAGGCAGGGAAATTTTGTAGCTGTACTTTGCACAGCTCCCAGATTATATCAGTGCTATGATCATCAGCTCAACTGGCAAATTCTTTTTCCAGGACCTGATTCATCTAGAGATTTAAACAATATAATTGAATTTCAGACTGAGGAGACATTGAAACATCAAGCATCATTGCTATGGGGAAACAAGGCTTCGGCGCATCAGTTTTCAAACACACATCAGGCATTATGTATTAGGTGTCTGTTCCACTAGTCTGACAGTGGAGTAACTCTGCCCATTGGGACAGAAGAGAAATCTCCTCCCCAGCTATACAGTGTTGGCTGCTTTCCCTACCAATAATGACCTTGGAGTTCCCTTCTTTCATTTGTTCATGTAAATAGTTCCTTTTCTCTCTGCTTCACTCTTTCTGATATCTCCATTACCTTTAACCTTTCTCTCCAAAACCCCCCAAATCCAAGTGACTCCATATAAGCACCCCGCACACATCCAACCTCTATTGTACCAGTCTTCTAAGGTTATCAAGAAGCTACACTTGTAAAATGTTCTTCACAACCTCAACTAATCTCTAAGCTGAAGTTGTTCTCTGCGTTTCACTTCTCTGAGTATTGCTGGTTTAAATCCTCCTGCTGCACACACACTCTTATGCATGTGCTTTTCCCCTAAAGCAGCCCTCCTGCCTTAGCTCTGCTCCTGCTGACTTTTCAAAAAATTCCCCACATCCCACAAATTTAAATTAACCTACTTCCTTTGCTCTGTTCTATGACCCTAATTCTATATCCACTTTTTGCCTTACCTGTGCTTTGAAAGGTTCATTTTCCCTCGAGAAAGTTTGTGTATTTGTTCCTTTGTCTCCACCATCACTGGGGTTCCTTTTCATCGGTCAAAATGTTCTTTCCCTTTTCAAGAAAGCTTCCCTCTCTACAAGGCTACAAAAGGAGGGAAGAGCCTGCCTTGCATCCTAAGATTTGGAATATCGTTTCAGTTCACACATAATGAATGACAGGATCTTGGCTAGATTTACTGTATGTCCCTCCAAGACAAAGAAGGAAGAGCTGTGGTCTAGAATTGTGTAGTGGAAAGCAAAGTCTTTTTTGCGACATGCTGCCAGTCAGGCCAGTTATAAACCTTGCTGGATTTGTTGCCTCTGTAGCAGCGACAACCAGAGGTGAAAAGAGAAGTCTTGGCTACTTCTGAGTCACAGAATCACCTTTTTCTTCCCTCTCTATTTGTTCCTGTTTTCTTCCAGCTGATATTTGGAGGTAACAGAAGAAAGCCACTGTCTCAGAAACAAGAAGTCCCATGACATGGGCTTGTCTCTGTTGCTGGAATTGTACCTCCTTCTGGATATCTCCGTGCCTAAATCTAGAGCCATGGCAAAGAGGGTGGTACCTGCCAGGGCACACTCTGCCACCTTACCTGACCAGTCAGTTGCAGCTTTTTTGATTCACTGATTTATTTTTAAATGTTTTTTTTTTTAACTGATCCTTATAAATAAGAAGGAGACATTAGCATGTAATATGGATCAGACTGTGCTTTCTGCAACAGGAAAGCGGTGAGTGACAGACAGCTGGGTGCCCCACTGAAAAGGCATATGACAAACCATTTCTCCACCCCACAGTCCAAAGAGTTTGAAAGCTGCAACAAAACAGCAAAAAATAGATGGTTCTCCAAGCAGCCAAGGGATTCAAAATGTTGGGCCACTGTACCTCTTAAAGAATTCCTAACAAGAAAGAGAAGTCAGGGCAAAATAAAAGAAGCAAAGAAGTGGGATGAGAGCTTTCTGTCCAAGATAACTTTCCGACAAGTGGAAGTGTCTCAGCTGGAGAAGTGGATATAAGGACAAGAACAAAAGAGCAGAGGGCTTAAACAAAATGCATTGCTCACTGCATTTCTACCAGCCGCATCCATTAGAATTGTGCATCAGAGGTAGAACCTCTTCTCCATAGTGGCACAAGATATTTGAATCCTGTGAAACAGGCAGTCCTAAAGCATTGCACATGACTTCCTGATTTTTTTAAAAAAATAGAGCTTAGTAAATTCCTATCAGCAAAACCCTGTTTCTTTTGTTTTGACAAGTTACTCTTGTCGTTCTGGCTGAAAGATGTTGCATCTAATGACAATTTTTTTAAATGGTGTCCTTAACCTCTGTGTTTTCCACAGAAGGTGATTATGCAAAACTGTGTTATAGTCACACTAGGTTCTGACATTTGTAATAATTTGCTGTGTTTTATTTTATTTTATTTTTATCTAAGAGTGAATTCAAGAAGGCATAAAGCACACATGAATAAACCAGGAAATATACTTCTGATAAAGGAAGATATGTCTTTTCTTGTTTGTGCACTCTGTGGTGCAAATGTACAGAGTTTTTAAAAGAAGTGATTTTCAGCAAATATTCAGAATATTTTTCCATTCCATTCTATTATTACTTATAACCTTGTGACAGCATTAGCACGTTGATGCTGATTCTGCTGAGATATAAATACGTCTTCTTTTTTGGGGCATGCCATCTGGAATCAAAATTCTTTCAAAGAAATGTAAATAGCTAGCTTTTTTTCCCGCATTATATCTCTAACATTTTATTCTTCTTTTTGGATTTGCAGGTGGCAAAGGAGGGAAAAAGAAGAAAAACAAAAATACTGCCAAACCCCAGAAAAATAATGGTTCAAACTGGGCCAGTGTTCCTCTCCCACCCCCTCCTGTGCAGCCACTTCCAGGCACAGAGCTGGAACACTATGGGGTGGATCAGCAAGAAGCAGGGTAATTTTTTTTCTTTTCCTTTTGAAGAAAAAACGGTGTTTTGGAGAGTTGAGGACTTTTTTTATTATTATCTTTTAATTTTGCTAAGTGGCAATATTATTCTGTTTTGTTTGAAAAAAAAAAAAAAGAGAACACCTTATTCAATAGACTTATTCAAGGTTATGGAGGAGGAATGTTTGAATGGCTTCTCTGGATGCTGACTGAAGGTGGGAACAAAAGTGACCTTGCTTCATCATCATGTAGAGCTTCTCTGCTTACTCATGCTGAGAAGTATCTCACTTCACATGTAGCTTAATTGAATTCTGTTGGAACTGCGTGCAGCTGATGGGACTCAGAGTGAGTAAGGATGACATAATCTGACTCTTTGTATTTTTTCACTGCTTTGATGTTTAAAAATATTAAAGCCAACAGAACAAAAAAGAAACCCTCCACCAAATTGGATTAATTTTTGAAGATCCACCAATGGATAATAATGTTCTCATTGGCTTTTAGAAGAAATTTCACAGTTGAGGAAGGCATGCTAATTATAGGCTTTTTGTTGTCATTTAAGCAATTCTCAAGTTTCTAGAACTTTACACCGATTTTTATATAACTTGAACTTGTTCTCAAGGACGTAAAATCACACAAGAAGCACTAAATGAGATGAAAGAGACATTTTCTCCACATATAATTATGGAATGCTTTTTATAAAGAGTAATTATATGACATACCAGGTGATCAAACTGGAGGAAAATCAGAGTATACAGAAAAATCGCTTGTTGTGGTCAGTTCTGTTGGAGCCTTTGCGAATAATTGTTCTGTCAGGGACAAATTTCTGCTTGTTTAAATACATGGATTAACCAATATTTCCTAAGGATGAAACGTGTTTTAAAATGTAATAGCTTTACTGAATAAAAATATTTCAAGTGTTATCTCTTTTGTAAACATGAAACATTGATCATTAGTAGTGTTATAATGAAAATTACAAGAATTCCATATTATTTGAGTAAGTCCTTCAACTCTTAAAATGAGTAACAACTAACTGTGTTAGTCTGTGGAGTTTCTTTTTAAAATTAAGGCCCATTCAGGCTGTATTAAAGTTAGAATGTCAAAGCAAATATAAAGGAGACTGAATAGCCTTACTGATAGTGTTGTTTAAATCTCAAGGCAAAAAAAATGCAAATGATCATTGTGTTCTGTATTCTATTATAAAAGACTAAAATAAATTTAAAATTGTTTCACTATATAATACTCGTCTTTATCAGTTTATATCCTTAAAACACATGTGCAGCAGTTTCACTAAAACCATTATGCTGTAGAAGGCAAACAACTTGGATTTTCTTTCAGAACAATGAGATAGCATAAAAGGTAAATGGAAATATCTTAGAGAGAAATCCCTTGTGACACAAGGCCTGACTCCTCTGTTGCATAAAGTATCTGTGATTTAGCTGGAAGGAATGACGTTGGTCACCAAGACAACATTGGTTATTTAAGGATAAGGTAATCACCAGCCTTCCAGGTTTGCAACAATTCAGACTTATTTTTTCCTGTGATTATCTTTTGAATTACTCTTCTCTGATTTTTGTAATATCTCATTAACAGTGGTTGTAGCATGACCTGGTAATATGCATTTTACCAAATACACCAAAAATTAGACTTATAATATCAGTCTGAAGCTATAGGAGCCACCTTTGTTGAGGAATGAATCTGCAATGCCCATACTTTCTTGGGATGCATCCAGTACTAATGGTTGTTCTTTATTCAGGGATTGATCTTGTTTCCGTGGTTTTCGATGTGCTAAAATGGAATGAATCCTACACTGCATTCCTTTATGTCGCCTTTAATGTAGATATATTGGATAAAAAACCAAACCAAACCAAAACCAAAAAAAACCCCACATTTTTTAAACTGTTTTGTTGGTCTTGATTTGTTTTGATGTACTCTATCTGTGATAAGTTCAATGTGTTTTAATTTTAGAATGAATTACATGCAGAGAAGATGCTTTTGCTTGGTTTTATCTAAACTTGACAGTAAGAAAATGCTCATTAGTTATTCATTAGCATCTACTTAGATTTTTCACCAATAATATACAGTCTTAAGCTAACCCCAATAAAGGCAGCCTGCATATTTTGTTTGGCTATTCCTGTTTCTTTCTATTGATTATACCTTAAAATGAAATATTAGCTGCTGGATGCCAATATATTTGACACTTATTTTCTATCTTTAGAACGAGTTAAGAAAATAATACCTTTTATATGAAAAAATCTTTGCTGGTAAGGCCTAGGGAGCGAAACTTCCTTTGTTGCAACTATATGTGTAATGAAACACAGTTATAGAATATGCCCATTATCTATTGCCTTTATTTTTTTATTTTGAAGGAAAAAAATGTATCTGTGTAATGAATAAAGTGGGGGTTTTTTTTAGTAGCAAAAGATTACTGTAGGATAAAACTGCTGAAAATGCCATAAAAATTAGAAACATAGAGAGTCATGTTTGTTAACCAGAACTTATTAGGCACTAAATTATAATGAAATTGCAATTAGAGGTTCCTAATGTAGTTAAGGTGCTTAGATTTTAATGTGTTCTTGAAAAAAAGTTGCATTTTCAGCATGTTGGATTTACCCAGAAAACAGAAAAAGAACATGGATGTGTTCTCACTTTTTTGGTACCAGAAGTTTCTATAAATAAATCATTAATGTGAGGTGTAGTTACTTTATAGTCTGTTAGGTGTGCACCTTTTTCTTGCAGGCTTTTTTTTTTTTTTTTCTCCTCCCCTCTAAAATGCAGGTTAGAACTTGCAGCTTTTCAGACATCTTACAATATGAAGGCAAAGGTTCTTGTACCTGAAATCCTGAATCTCAATATCCTGAACTTCAGGCTTAGGCTGCTTTCCATTTCAAACAAAATTTAGGTAAAGATACAGTACTTGTGCAGAACCTTTTCACTAAGAAATCTTTTTACTGAGAAATCTTTTTACTATCAAGCTGAACATCTGGGGATTTGAAGCAAGTAGGGTCAAAAGGCGAGCACTTTCAAAGCTCATTTATTCATCGCCGAAAAGTCACTAGGGAGTATCTTTTTGCCCTCTCCTTTTAAAGAAGAAGCCATTATACCAAAGCATGAGGTTAGGAGAGCAAAAGTAAGTGAGGGAGCTGGTGCACTGTACATTTTTAGCAGCATGAGTTAGGATGGTCCCTTCAGCCTTGGGTGCAAATGTCATGAGTGAGTATTGTCAGGAAAGGCAAATTGCAGCTGGTCATATCTTAGTCTTCTGCTAAGGATGAATATGAATCATGTAACACTTTCTTAAATCTCTGTATTATGAAAATGGTAATGATCAATTCCTCAAAAGCTCCTAAATGCCAATGTAAAGAGGCAGACTTTGTTTTCACCTCTGTACACGTATGTGTGTTTGTGTATCTATATATTGTATACCTACTTATAAAGTAATACCAGTGTTAATTGCCAGATATGTCTTCCACAGTCTCTTGGATGATTAGGACAGGTTGTTTTAGCTATCTGGAATCTGTGCTTTTAGGTACAGACTACAGACTCCTGAATAAGGAAAAGGTCGTCTAATTAATTTTAGAAATCTTTGGGTTTTGCTTAAAGTAAATATTCTGTTCATCATACAGTCTTTAAAGCTTCTCCATCTCAGTGTCCCCAGCCTTTTCATAACCTGGTTTCACACTTGAGAAAATTGTCAGTAATTCATTTTTCTCTGGGAAATTGGTAATTCCTTCCTTCCAAATCAGAAGCCTTAAAGGAGTATTTTTAACCTGGTTTGAGAAATTAACTGTATAATGCAATGCATTGCCTGCCTGCATTGCAGAAAGAAAGGAGCTTGTCAGCAGTCCTTGAAGGTAGAAAGAAGATAAAGTGACTTAGTAGATGATGCTTGGGAAATGGCCTTTAGAGTGTGAGATGGTTTGACAGTGAAGGAGCTGTGAGAGCTTTTGGTTGTCTGGTTGCCTTTAGAAGGAAAAAAAAAATAAAGAAGGAAAAAAAATTGCTGTCTATCCTGAGTTATTTTGGAATACACTGGGAGTTAGGAAGAAATGTGTGCTGATGCTCAAGGGACTGCTGGCTGACTGGATGTTTTGAAGATGGGAAAAGCAGACAGCTGAGATTTGAGTGGTGTGATCATCAGCAGAGCTGTGCACAACTGAAGTTGTGTCCAGATTAGGGAATTACTCTGGGGAGATAATACACAGGGAATGACCACAGTCACTAAGGCCTATACACCTTGAGTGATGCCAGTGTCTCTAAGGGACAGGATCCCAGGATGATACTGTAATATAACACTGAATTGAAAGGTCCTGTGATGAGTACAGAGGCAGAAAAGGATCAGCTTGCTGGCAAAGCTTGCATAAAAAGTGATAATAAAATATAAAGCTTCTGTTTCTAGCCCTGATCAGATATAGCATCACCCCTTACACCTTTACCATAGAGCAAAAATTGAACCACAAACAGCTATGAGAACATCCCTTATGTATGAAGAGAGATGAATTTGATGTTCAAGAATACTGGTAGTTATTAATCTTTCAACTTTGGGCAGATGTGTTGAAAGTGTTCAGAAATTCAGCAGTGTCTAGGTAAGTCCCAGTACAGATTGGTGAGGAGGTGGGGTGCTGGCATAGCTGTCAACATGTGTGCTAATGTATCTTATCAGCTGGTGCTGTGACATAACATATGCTTAGGGTCAGCGCTGCTGTGACATGGATGTATTACACATCATAGGAGATACCTATACACAGTGTGGGAAGAGCAGATATGAGGAAAGTGTAGCTTTTCATTGAAGCTGCAAAATTGAAACAAACAGTAAATTTATAGACAAGAAGAAGAGGGAGGTAAATAAGTGCGACTGTATAAAGCTTGCTCTACCTTTTAAGAATACTGCTGTTTTCATGTCTAGGTCAATCTTCATGCACTCTCCTAGATTAATGACCCTGGAAGTGAGTTAGTTCATTTTTGTTGTTGATTGTGGTGTAACATTATCTAATCACCATTAACAAATGTGATAACAGGTCAGTAACTCTTTAGTTGTGCATCTTGTTCGAGTTGCTTAGCTGTTGTGGGAAAAATTAAATGGACTCAATAAGGACAATTTAAGCAATTATGACCCTATTTTCATTAAATGTTGAAACACACACTGCATGCGAGGGTTGCAACTATAGCAGAAATGCTGTATACCCTCTACGCTCTCTACTGTGTGACAGAGATGAAATTTGATTGATACTAAATTTATTTGGTTTTCATTTTAGATATGACAGTGATGGTTGGTGTCCACCTTTGCCAGTTCAGACCTACCTACATCAGGGCATGGAGGATGAGCTTGAAGAAGATGATGACCGTGTCCCCACACCTCCTGTCCGAGGAGTAGCTTCATCACCTGCCATCTCCTTTGGGCAGCAGTCAACTGCAACCCTCACGCCCTCCCCACGAGAGGAGATGCAGCCGATGCTTCAAGCTCACCTTGATGAGTTAACAAGGGCTTACCAGTTTGATATAGCAAAGCAGACATGGTAAATGTTTGAAGGGGGCACCTGTGATCTGGGAAATGAAAACATAATAATAATAATAATTTGTTCCTCCATGACATAAATATTGACTGTGTTCAACAACATTTCAATAATATTTCCAAAGAAGTTAAAATGGAAGAAGAAATAGTAAAACTATATCTAGAGTGTGAAGGCCTTAAACATAAGTAGGTGTTTTTTAAATCATAATGATTGGTAATAAGTTAAATTTTGTCTAAAAACATGCAAAATCAATATTCCTCTGAAATTTTACATATGTTCAACTAAGTGGTTAACACCCACCTACTGGCAGCTTTTATACAGTCAAGACTACTCTCTTTTCAGGCTACCAAGAGATATGAATTTTTTAAGATTTTCAACAATAATGAGATACTATATTCCTGATTAAAAATAATGATAGTCACTTCAAATAGCAATATAGCAGCTTTTACACAGTGTCACATGAGAATGAAGCATTTGCATCTCTGACTGTGGTTTGAAATACCATGAGAATTTCTGATTCATAGAAAAAGCACAGAAATAGCGGGAAGAAAGTTGTTAGTATTTACAGAATGGATCTAGTGTTTTAGAGTGCTTTATGCCTGTTTAAAGGCAGAACAAGCAAATACCACAGTAACATTTCCCCTGCAAAACAAACAGAAGCAATCTCTTCAGGGACTGAAAAGGAACTTGTCAAGTGCACCAGGCTGGGGATACGGTGAAGGTCAGTTGCTTCCTGGATGTTCCCTAAGCAGCAGTTGTCCTTTTACAACTTTGCTATCCAGACAAAGCCTGCGAATCTCGGAGGAGAGGAGCAGAGCTAGTTACTGAATGGCACATTGCCAGTAGAGGAGCAGCCTTTCTTTGCTGGTAAATAGAGCCACAAAGTTATTCAGCTTGAGCTCCCATAAATAGATCAGGCAGGTAGGCAGGCGGTGCCAAATCAAAGCCAGCTGTTTTCCCTGGACACCGTGGAAGCCTCGGGGCTTGTCTGCAATCTGCACTCAATCAACAGGGTACTTTGGTCCCGCTGCAGCGCCACGCTGCCAAGCACAGAGCCCAGCCTGCCTGTGGGACAGACCCAAATCCCAGGCAGCAGCTAGACCTGGCTATTGAAGGTAGCTGACTTCTGAGCCAGCACACAGATGCACACCCTGTCAGCACAGTCAGTCGCTGCTGCATTTTGCAGCTGTTACCCTTTCTATGCCCTACAAACCTCGGGTTCCAGTCTAGGCATGGATAATGGAGTAGGACACTCCAGCAAAGCCTCTTGCAGCTGACAGGGAAGGTCTTTCTCCCTCTTTGGAGGAATGGAAATTGATTGGGAACTTTCATAATGTGCTTAGGAATATACAGATTTTAATGTCGCTCTTGAGTAAGGTCGCAGTAATTGAGCCTGAAACCCTGGGGAAAAAATATGAAGGAGGTAACTTTTTTCATACTGAGATCTTGTAGTTCCTGGGGAAAACACTGAGGGTTGCAAACACAAGTGATTTTTGTGCAATGGAATTGTTTAATGATTTATATTGCTTGACTGGACATGTATCATGCTGGTCAAAGTCAGCGGAAAGTCCTCCATTGTTTTAACTGGGAAGGAAGATATCTTAGTTTTCTTTTTACAAAGTTAACTTGTCTAGTCTTGAGAGAGAAGAAGACACAGAAACGAAATGAGACCTGTCAGATTAGGTTACCGTGGGAGTAACAACAGAGAAATATAGAGAACACACAACTGGGAACTTAAAAAAGAGCACATTAGAGATTACTGGAAGAGTACATAATCATTATGGCCTTGATCCAGCAAATCACTTAAATATATGCTTAACTACAAGTACATGAGAAATTGACTTCAATTGTTCTATCACAAGCTTAACATTAAGCATATACTTAAGCATTTTGCTTGATTGGGAGCTAATCACTGTTTATTGAGGGTTAGTTAGATGGTAGTGCCCTTTAGCACAGTGTTTTGAACACTGCATAGCTAAGCACCTGGGGTCCAGGCAGAAAAGTATTCAAAAACTGCTAGTCAGAAGGGGGTTGTATATCAAAAAGGAAGCATTTGCTCTGCAAATAAGGTTCATAATAAGCAATAAGTTAAAATCTACACAGAGGTGAAGAATGATTCCAGTGGTACATAACATGTACAATGACATTCTCATACCTGATAGATTTACATTATGGGGGGAAAAAAGAAAGAAAGCTCATTGAATAAAGAGAATTACTGTACTCATGAAGAGTAGGCAATAATACAGCATGAAGTTTTCACTGAAAATATAGTAGAGCTCAAAACCTAACAGGTGACATCTGTAATTTCTTCGGTTATACTGGTGTCCAAGCAAGAGACCAGCAGAATCCTGGGTCCCATTCAGAGTGCTGCTGATTCGAATCAGGTCATGGCACCTCATGTACAGTCACCCAAGGATTCCCACGTGCCTAAGTTTGCAATTTTAAGCATGGTACATGCTCTTCTGCCCAGGCCAGTCAAGCCTGGGACCCCTGACACACCTTGCAGTGTACCTATTATGCTGTGGGGAATGCTGCTTTGAAAGCTGGTGGTGTTCTTTTCATCTTCATCCTTTCAGAAACCAGGCAAATGAGACTCCAAATCCCATGCTTGCCTTTGGCCATTAAGCTATCCTGGGGGGTGGGGGTTTTAATCTTTGTTTTTCTTTTTTTTTGATTTGTGATTGCTGCATGCAGTAATTTCACACATGCATGCTCTAATACTGCTGCAATTAAATCAATTAAACTACTTGGAATAAAGCAAAATGAAAAGGCCTCACTGATGATGCGTTTACTGGACTTGAAAATTTCTTCAGTCCTACTGGCCATTTCCTCCTCTTTAGGGTGACTTCTGCTTCAGGGCACTCTGTCTGTTTAAGCGGAAGGAGTGAAATTTAAGTTTCTCCAATGTGTGATTTTCAAGGTAGAATATTGAGTGAGACACTTATGCTAGGCTGGGGTTCCGAACTGTGCTTTTCCATGGGTTTCCTACCTGATTTATGCAGCCTCTGTGTATATTGCTCTTCATCTGTAAAGAGAGAGCATTGACCTTCCCCATCCTAGGCGAGGACAAGTATATTTAAGACTGGAAAGTGTACAGGTACTCTGGTATTAGAAGCTACAGTGAATAACTGAACTGATTTTTCTTGAGTTTGACCTAACAAGCACGTTTCATAGATCTACTTCAGGACCTGTTGAAATGCTTATGTTTTATTGACCATGGGGTGCAAAGTCTCATCAATTCTGATAACTTTTCCTGTTTGTTTGTGTAGGCACATCCAAAGCAATACACAACCTCCTCAGGCTCCCATTCCGCCCCTAGGATATGTATCTGGAAACCTTATTTCAGATTTGGAAACAGATGTTCCAGATGAGGATGATGATGAGGATGATATTGAAGAAGAAACTGTAGAAATCAATAGGCCGCTAAGAGGTCTAGAGCATACTCCAGGCTCCAGTATGGACAATCTAGACAGCTCGGTGACAGGTAACCAAACACAGTTAACAGTGACACCAACTTGTTCCTAACAGCAAAATACATCATCAGTCAAATACTTTCTAAGTGAAAATGTATTCCACTCTATTTCCGTAACATTTAAAATGTGCTAATACTAAACACTGAAGTTAAAGGAGGATTTGGAAATACTTTGCTTTGCTGCAAAATGATAAGAAAATTCATGAATTTTAAAAAGCTTTAAGGACTTGAAAGAACTCAATTATACCCTAGCTTTCATGAAAAGTTCATTCTACTAGAGAAGCAAGGCAGTTACATAAAAAGGAGGGGGAAGACCTCAGCTTAGGACTATATATTTCATAAATCAGAAGCAGCATAAAAATGTTATCTTAAAGCACTTTTTGATATTTTGCTGAGTAAATGCTTTCCCAGACGAATGCAAGGAAGCTAGAGACTTCAGAGTAAGTGTAGTTAGATTACCACAACACTTATTTCTAGAGTAAATACAACATTTATGTAGGAAAATGTGTATTTTAAACCTACTTTGTAGTGCTGAATTTAATAATTGTTCCCTTTCAGAAAAGCTACTTAATTATTCTGACCCTCCTTCCCTTACTGCTTCTTGCCCTTTGCATGCCTTGCAAAGATACAGCACCATCAAAAGGGACCTAGAAAGGCATGCTGAACTAATGCACAGAATCTGAATGAATAAAATAACTGTTGGTGAAATGTAAACAGTGAAAGACATTTGATTTTAAAATACAGATTTTACATGGACCTAATGTTGGTTTTGTAAGCGTATTTCCCTTTAGGTTCAACTTAAGCCTCTGTATAATACAGTGTGTCCATAATGTGCAGGTGTCCTGGAATTCTGAATGTCCCACATATCCCAGTGTCCATAGTTCATGAGAGTTTATGGGTGCTGCTTCAGTTCTTGATCTCAGCACACAAACACTGTTGGTAGTTTTACCTTAAGAGATACTTGTTCAGTATAACTTACTGCCATAGTGCCACCGAATTCCATCTCATTGTTCTGGACCTTTGAAATTCCAAGGATTTTGCAACCTGACTTAAAAATTGCTCTTCTGAAAACACTGGATGAATCTGACAGTGCTGGAGCATCAATACTTATAATTTTCTTCCTTTTCCCTTGTTGAATGAAACAGTGTGTAGCTTAATCCCACTTTCCAGGTTTTCCTTCACCCCTGGGCCAGACTGCTTACCAGTCTAATTAAGATTTAAGAATTCTATCTCTCCTGCTGTGATTTGAAATCCAGATTCAACTGAAGGCCGTAAAGTTAAAGTTTAAATCCCTGAATTGAGAAGGTTAACTTATTAGTGCATGAGTATGTTAAGTCACTTTGCTTGAATTTCCAGCATAATCTCCTTCGGGCTATAATTCTGCATATTTTTGCATATCTCACTAATGGCTCAGAAGTCTTTTCATTAGGAATGCAATAAGTTTTGCACTGGTAATACAGCAATACTGGTAATAAATAAAAAAAAATCAGGCTTGTATGTATTTTTCATTTGGTATATATTAGTATGCCAATATTCATGTATCTGGAAGTCAGAAAATGAATGTTTTCAAATTTGCATCTTCACCTGATATTTTGGACCACCCTATCTAGAGCAAATAAGGAATAGCTGTATTCCTGCTCCAATTTGTAGACTTTTGTGCTTATTACAGTTTATCTGTTTATGAATAACATTCAAGTTTCTTATAATATTTATAAATCTTCGTTTATTATTGGAGTGTTAAAAGCCTAATTATTGGAGTTAAAAACTTCTTGCTGTATTATTTTGGAAGAAATTGGGCAGGACCTGATTATGTAGACTGGGAGTGTACTTTAAGGTGTTTTAATGCACTCCCTCTCATCACCACCACTATCCTGATGTGGCCTCATCCAGCTGAAAATTAAAGGTTTGCATTTGCTTTTGCATGTTTAATTACTACCTGTATCTGTTCCTTTATCTAATTCACTGCATGGCAAGGTGCGTGCTGGCACTGCAGGATGGGAATGTGCAGCTGGAAGGGAAGCAAAATGATAGACTGTCCCTACAGCATATAGGCAACACTTAGATTGACTTAGAACAATTAGGGAACTATAGCCAGTGTTAGTCTAAATGATCTGTAAAATGGCAAAAATATGCAAATAACAAAACTGTTTCTGTTTTCCTCAGTTACTGTATGGATAAAGCACTGATTTTAAGAGGGCTTGTTTTTTCATAGGGTGGAAGGAAATTGCCTATTATACTTGGGATTTGTTTGTTTTGGGGTTTTTTTTTGCAAAAGAGAATCTTAATTTTTGTTTATCTGTTTCTGTTAACTCTTCTAGGCTGCATTTACTGGTGTTAATGAGGGTATAGCAAATTGCTCTCATTGTTTCCAAGCTGTTTCTCATTCTTCAACTTGATTGCTTTTAAAATACTGTAGAACAACTAAATTGTTTTCTTGCACTGAGAATGTATAAGCTACTTCTTTTCACAGAGCATTTGGTGACTTAAACCAGAATTTTCTTAGGAATTCATAGACCCTGTTTTCACTTCTCTAAACATTGTAATTGAAAATGGAGGCAAATGAGGACATCTGACCCAGACGTAGCAATGTTTCTCTTCATTTTGAAGTGCCTTGTGAGTTCAGTGTTTGTGAGAAATCTATATTGACATCCCTTGGTCCAGACTCCCTTGAAATAGCATTGCTGTACAGGGAGCAGGGCACGCTTCCTCACCCTGTACTGTTGGCACGCTCTTGGATTGAAATGGTGCTTTGTTCTTGGTGGTTGAGCTGAGACCCAGGATTTCACACAGCGCCAAATGCGGGATTCTCTGAGGGGAAACGCCGGCACTGTGCGAGCCAAAGCACAAACTACTAAATTCCTCTGACACCACAGTGTTGCTCCTTTAAACTGCTTAAAAGTCAAGTTGTCTTCCAGGCCCTTGGGTTTTAGTTACAGCTAGCTGAAGATTCAGACAAGGGCTTAATCTGCGCTCTTAAGCTTTTCTCTTTGCAGGTGGCAGAGACATAATGTTGACATGTATAATAAATCACAAAGAAAGGAGGAGTGCACAGTAACTGTATTTTAACATTCTTCAGATATCGCAGAGAGAACTCAGGGAGGGAGGTTTGGATTTGAATGTTTGTGGGATTTAATATGAAATTAAAGCCAAAGTTTTTCTTCATTCCCAGTAAGTTAGGATACTTAGTGAATGATTTTGCCTAAAAAAGAATAAAAAGAAAGAACTGGAAAGCAGTGGTAAAACTTTTGCTCACTTGACTTTTAATTCACAATTATTTAGGGTTGTTTTTGCTTTCAGAGGCACGCTGAGATATGTATTTTGCTTATGTGTAATGTTTGCCTTAATAGTGAATCACTGTGCAGAGTTATGGCATGAAGAGTCTGTTATAATATTCTACTTTAATAGACAATTAATTGTATATGATGATTGTATAAAAAATTAATTTGCCTCTCACTGAAATCACTAAGAACAAGACTAGGGCTTTTTTCAGCTCTAAGTATTATGGTTTGGGGGTTTTCTTTGCCCTCTTTATTTTCTCCTCCTGCAGAACCACCAGTGAAGCTGGTAGTGCAACCTGATGTATCCTCAGCCATGGTGCATTTTAACTGAGGGGGGAGATAAACCCATTAACTAGCATGGAAATTAGAACAAGCCCTCTTCTGCTTAACTGACACTGGTACGAACAGGGAGATATTCTTGTAAACCGTGTCACTGCAAATGGATAACATTTTTTTTTTTCAGTAGAATGATATAGATCTGAAATTATAAAAATCTCTGTAGGTTATATGGCTCAGCAGGAAAGAATATCCCTTATTTGACATATTTTGGTCTTTATTAAAACAATCACTGATCACTGTCTGTATGGAAAAAGTTTTCCATTCATTGTGTCTGAGAGCAAATGGAATAATTCTTGAAAATTGCACAATATCATTTTCATGGGCCGTATTTTACCATGGCAGAGCTCAATATTTATATTGATTTGCTTAGGGATACCTATTGCAAAAGATTCTATTTTATAAGCAGTTAGGCAGATTGTGTTTAATAGGTAGAATGTGTTTCATGGATTAAATATGTGCTCAGAAAATAGGAAACTGCTACTTTTTGTATCTCATAAAAATGGTAATGCAACAATTAGCAGGGTCATATTATAAAGCACAGACTTTACTCTAGCTTAATGGATGTAGGGATATGCATTCATCAGCAACGATAGATTTAGCATAAAATGACATGTAAATGAATTGATGACTGATCATAAATTAATTTTAGTGCTGAAGAAGTAATAGAGACACAGCAAGATGCCACTTTATCATAGTATTTTACTGCTCAGCAACATTTGAGCAACTACTTAATGTTCTCCGTGCATTTCTTTTCTAACAGCTTGAATAAATTTGAGAATTTTTTCTGCCTTTCAGCAATATGGAACCTAAAAAAATCTAGAAAGATGGAACGCAAACAGAAATAAATTTGGCTAAGTGACATAAATTCATTTTTCATTAGATGTTTATGAAAGACATTAATTATAGTTGAACCTGTGAAGTGCCAGATATGTATGAATGTTTTTACCTTTTTTCTTTTTTAGTGTTTCTTGCCCCAAAATAAAAAGTTTAAAACTTAGGGGTTTATTCCAGGTATATACATTTAAATATTTAGGAATTTAAGGTGAAGTATAATGTAAAGTATAAGACCAGGTCTAGTTTTTGAAGTGTGACCATAATTGTATTCTGCGTTCAGACACTTCTATTATTTGTTCTTATTTTGATGGTACAATGACTATTTCCCCTTCTATTCCATCACTTGCACCAAAGTCGGTGGGCACAAGAGGGGATAATATCTTTCTCCTGTACAAAGGCTAAGAGGATTCTGTGACTGATTCCAGCTGAAGTAGCATCAGTCCCCAAAGATGTCACCCATTCTTCACAAACCTGAGCAGTCTATCCTTGTTCCATTAAAAAACCCCCAAACCTGTAGGGAAGCACTGTGTGTGCAGTATGTGCTTGATGGTCTTGTGAAGGAAAGCACATATACATGAAAGTACCAGTGGCATTGTCTCTTAAGTTTAATCAAGCACATCGAGTTTGGTACGTACAGAAAAGTATCTAATGGAATTTTCAGAAGTGTTAGCTGTGTTATGAGCAGCTTTCATTTCACAGGAGCAGGAGATATTTTTAAGTAAAGCAACAGTACACTTTACAAAGAAAAATAGCATTTTTATTGCCAGCAAAATGCCAGTAAAATCAGTAGCAATGCAGTCTACTAGAAGCTAGCACCTCTATTCCCCTCACCTTTCCCTTAGAGCAAAGAAGCTTTCTGTTTGCATTAACACCAAGAGATATTTTATGGAGCAAGAAAACAGAGTTCAACTTTTCACAGCGCGGATTTTGTTCTGCATAAAGCATTTACTGCTGCTGTCAGCAAGAGTAAAATTTACAGTTGCCAGAAAGCGTAAAAACTCAAATGTGCTCTTGGAAAACACATAGTGAGCTGCATGTAAAGGAGACACTAAAAGCCTGTTTCATCCCATTTCAAAATGCATAGTTGATCTGAAAGGAACGTCAGCATCTCTTATTCTGCCTTTATTCAGGGAAAAACAAATGTACATCTGATTTTGAAAACAAGAGGCCAGTGGATGCCTTTAAAGAAGCAGTCACCGTGTGTGCTGTGTTAGCACAGCTGTGTGGTGGCCTGAGGTGCCCAGGCTGGGCTCCAGCACTCCCGTGCCTTCTGGGCAATGTTCACACCTCTGCAGGTCAAAGCAAAATGGGTTTTACTGCTACAGGTTTTGGAGGGGAGAAGAAATTGTTTATGCAGGGAAACTGAATAGCTCTGGAATCAGTGGAAGTAATGTAGGAAATTTGCCTTTAGCTCTTTGCTCGCATACAGCTGTGGGTGCTGTACATGTCTCAGGCTATCTTGCTTCAGCGGTTAGAAAAAGTTTTGCCTCTCCTTCCAGCAACCAGAAGTATCACAGAATCATAAAACGGTTTGGGGTGGAAGGGATCTTTAAAAGTCATCTGGTTCCAACCCCTGTGCCTCCACTAGACCAGATTGCTCAGGGACCTCTCCAACCTGGCCTTGAACACTTTCAGGGACAGGGCATCCACAGCTTCTCTGGGCAGACTGTTCCACTGGCTCACCACCCTCACAGTTAAGAAGTTTTCCTGATATCTAATCTAAACCTACTCTTGGTTTAAAAACCTTGCCTTTTGTCCTGCCATTACAGGCTTTAAAAGAAAGTCTCTTTCTGGTTTTCCTATAAGCCCCCTTTGTATATTGAAAGGCTGCAATAAGATCTCCCCAGAGCCTTCTATTCTCCAGGCTGGCATGTCTGTGAGTGTGTAGAAGAGCAGCTGTATTTACACACATCAGGAGAGAACATTACGGGCTTTTACAGATTTTTAATGTATTTCATACTAAATGTGGCTTATTATTTTTGGACTGAATAACAATCCAGTCCTTCAAAGAGTAGATGACAAATAGCTACTACATGCACCCTGAAAGTGTCCCATCCAAATTACTATGTGTATTGTATGTTGTGTAGCAGCTGAGTGGTTAGCAAAGGGACAGAGCAACATGAGAAAATGGAAATTAAAGCTTCTTTGAAAATATCCATAATCTTACAGACTATGATACCAAAAACAATAACTGTTCTGTACAGTGTATGGTTTTATATGTCTCTACACTGAGAGTAGAATGTATCACACAAAACCCTTGGGCTCTGAAACTAATGGGATGGGATACATGTTAAATTTTTAGCATCCAAGTATCATCCTTTGATATCTGCAGCTCTAGTTATTTTTTTATGTTTCAGCTTGTGCCTAAACGTTTTGCAGAATATGCCGAGAAGCAATTGTTTGAAAATGTCATCAGCTATAGCAGTTCATTTTCTTACGTCTTCATGAAGTGCTTTATCTGTAGTATCTCTTTTCATGCATCATCAATAACTGTTGCTAAGCCTCTTTACTCTCCGTTCTCTATGATGTCCTATTGCACTTTGATTGTTAGTTCACAAACTGTCTTCTCAGAGGAAATTCAGTTTCAGCCTTCCCGTGCTGTTATCTGGGCTCCCTTACATTTGTCTGCATTGGGTCGAGTCTGTTTGGAAAATAACAATTTTATGTGTGCTCTTGGCAAGCAGAATCAAACTCTGTCACTCTCTGTTGCACTTAACACAGTTCTTGCCTGTCAGACCTCCACAGACCTCTTCGGTTTCTTTTCTTGTATCTTAGGAGTGCATGGGCTTTTGTTATTATAGCCTGCCAGTTCACTGACATTAAAAACTTTGGTCACTGCAGCAGCACAAAATAATCCATTGTTCTTGGGCTTTGTGGTGCAGCATGCTACTGAATTCCAGCATTCATTTATTGTACTCATGACTTGTTTTTTGCAGGATATTTTTAATATTTGACACCACCATTAGTTAATTAGCCTATCAATTTGGTGCTACTAAGCAGGTCATTATTGATTTACTGCTTAGCAATTTTAAATACAATAATGCTTCTTTGCACATTGAAAAAGGCTACTGTTCTGTTACACATCTTATGTACATTTGCACAAATTAAGCTGTGCTGAGTAGTTAAATTGGGGCCATGTTGTATCCCTCCAGATGTGTCTTCATGTCTTTGAAAAACAGTTCTCTTCAGATTTTCATGGGTTCACTGGGCTTTTATTTTTTTTTCTTTTTTTTTTTGTCAACATATGCATGTGACTATTGTTTAAAAGCAGATTTCAGGTATTTCTGTGCTGTGTCAGAACAACACACTGTGTCTACACAGCACCACCTAATGCCATGCAGCAGCTCAGGTCCCAAAAACAGTCTAGTAGCTCTGCACCTCAGTGGGACTTGGTAACTCATTAGCATGCCTGCCCCATTCCTGGAGCAGCTAAGTACTTGCTGGTAGCTGTTTCCTTTACCTCCTGCTCTGCTGAACAGTGTTGAATGACCCTGTGACATTTTAGAAGTACAGAACACCACGTTCTCCATCTGAAGCCTTGAAAGAAAAAGAATTACAGGACTTTTTAAAAAAAAACAACATTTGAACTGAGCAATAGGTTTTGCAACTGCCATGCTGGATAGCTGATTGATGTTTGATTTATGTATTGGAAAAATTAAAAGCAAATGTGAAGGAAAAGCAAAGATTAATCCTTCCTTCACTATTTCACTCTTTACATTCTACTTATGTCAAGATTTCCACATTTCTTTCATATGCTTGGTCTGGTATCTGGTTTTCTGACTGCATTTTTATGATGTTGTTGTCACTTTGGTCTCCTGCAGTGATGATAATCCACTGTTAGAAGGTACCATGGGGCCAACATGGGTAGTGATTGATTCAGTATTAAATTTGAGCACATATTTTCTCTGCTTTTGAATCTTTATTATTTCTAACTTTTTAAAAAAGTTGCTTAAATCCACTAGAATCAACTATTTTAAATCAGCTTTCTTCAGTCCATTAAAACTGTTTATTTATTTTAAGGTTTTGATTGACAAAATTACATAAGGCCAGTTTTGGTCAGGATAACACTTGAAGCCCAGGTCTGACTTTAACCCTATCTACCAAGACTTACACATGTGCTGTCCAAAATTAAGACTTGGTTTTGCAAATATCAAACTAGATATTGATTTGTAATAAGTCAAGTAAAAAAAAAAAAAAAAAGGCAAAAAAACCCAAACAAAACAAACCAAAAAAAAACAATCATATTCATTTCGATCGCAAGAGAAATCTATTAACTTTCTGAAGAATTTATTATGGAGCCTTCGCATTTGTAGAAAATAAGTGTAATTTTGTTTACAGGATCAAAGCTACACGGAGCAATCTATGAATGAGATCCCTTTTAGCTTTGAGAGCGCTCTGTTATACCAAACTCTGTCAGATAAATTTTGGGTTTCATGTTGTGAAAGGACATACTAAATGGGTCTTTAAGCTTTAGATGAATATTGCTCTTTTGTACCAAGCTCTGTCAAATGAATTTTGGGTTTCCTATTGAGAAAGGACATATTAAGTGGATCTTTAAGCTTTAGATGATCAAAAAAATATCAAATATGCACAACTCACTGGACCCCTACATTTGTTTTTAGGTTCAATGGTAAATGGATGGGGTTCTGCGTCTGATGAGGACCGTAACTTTTCTAGTCATAGATCTAGTGTAGGTAGCTCCTCAGATGACTCGATCTTTACCAGCGGCAGTTTTGCACAAGCACTGGTTGCAGCAGCAGATAAAGCTGGTTTTAGGCTGGAAGGCACCAGCCTGACAAGAACAGGTTTGTAGACTCAAAGTTGATGCTTTCTGCATGAAGGGTCTCTCTGCCTATTCTCTTCTTTCAGTGAACCTGTCTCACACTTGTCTAATACGCATGGAATAAGGTGAATGGAGATATTTTTGTCAGTATATTTTAAATGAAACCTCACATTATGTTTTGTATTTGGTGATTTGAAGTAGTGAATAGCACATTCTTTTAATCTGCACTGTTGATCTGCTGCAGTTTCCCTCTGCTGACTCTGCCGTGTATTTACTGACATATGCTCTGCTTCATATTTCAGTGAAGAAATCACTAATTCTGCCTTGCAGCTTTTGATGATTTTCCTTTCTGTAAAGCCTTCTCACAGTCATTCACATTTCCAGTGATGAGCATCATATTTAAACTATTGTCTCCATCCTTGCTCTTCTGTTGCATTTCTTCTTTGAAAAGTATATTTTTCTGTGAAATTTTTCTAAGCATGGGGTGAATTGGTGTGCTTTTATTGTTAATGATACAAACTGTTTAAAAGCTTTATTAATAGTTGATTTAAAAGTACTTAATTCAATAAGTTAATATATTTTGATAACATTTAATTTTAGTTATGCCAACTGAGTCTGCCAAATAAAATGTAACAAAGGTAATGTGACTATTGCTTTTGAAAACAGTCAATTTTTGAAAATGAATTAATGAAAACTAAATATAAGTTAGTTCATATTTTTAAAACTTCATATGTCTTATTTCTATTAAAAATGAAAATAAAAAAAAGATAAGGGAAAATTAAATATTCCAGGGGAAAAAAAATCAAAGAATGTATTCACATTTTCTTAGTCATATCAAAATAGTAAAAATAAGTAATTATTTAAATCTACAAATCTAATAGCAAAGTATGAACTTGAGTCATATTTTTGGTATACTTCCTCTCAGGCATTTCCTGCCCACAGGTCCCATAATGTTCCCATTGTTTATTTTTATTTTTTTTTATTAATCTGGTATGGAGTCTCTCCTTCAGTAAAATGTGTGCATTTATGAGAATGTCTCACGTTAGGCCTGAAAACTGCAGGCTTTCTGCACGCAATGGCTCCATGGCAAATACCACCTTCTAGGAACATTAAGAATAAAGAGTTGATGGTGAAGTCCTGTGTCTCCAACAAACTACACGGTGAACACGTATAGCTTTTCTCAGACCACTGGGACTTTTGTCGCTGACTTTGGTCATACATAAAAGATAATCATTTCACCATAGTTGAACCCCTCACTAGCTTCTTACACTGTGAAAAATTGACTGAGTAAATCTGTCTTATCATTTGATAAAAAACAAAGCAAAACAAAACAGGAACTGATGTAGACCTTCACTCATCTGCTATGGGCACATCTGGCCAAGCTATAATTTAAAATATACTATTTTTGAGGGGTTTGGTAGTGTTATTGGCCTTAGTAAAAGTTAATGCAAAGATTCACCCCTGAAGTTAATGTCACTTTTATCAGGCCTTTGAGAAGTGCAGTTTCCACCACAAACACACACATAAGAGAAGTAAATAGACAAAAAAAAATACGTAGAGGTTTAAAAATAAATAAGAATTCTTGTTATAGCCATGTGAATTGAAAATACAAGAAAGGACAAGAGCCCTCTCGTCAGTTATATTTTCCAAGCTTAATTAGATCACGAATGCACTTAAACTGAGCGCACGTGTGTAATTCCTGAGACAGGCTATTAGAGTGTAGGGTACAAAAAAGTATCTAGCGGTTGTTGTAGAGACTTTATGATTATTAGCCTCTTACTCTCTTAATGATCCAGCAGACAAAATGGAAATAAAATAAAACCCACATGTAAACAAACAGCCCTCCCCTCTTTTCCTCACAGAAACCTCAGCAAATGGAAATAACTCCCCCGTGCTCACTGCAGTTTCATTACGAGATGATACCTCCCAGGGTAGTGTGGATCGATCAGACATGCCTGGTACGGACCTGCTACACCCCAGCAGCCCCCATAGTGCAAAATGGTGCCTAGCAGTGAAGCAGCAGCAGTATCATTTCTGTTCATTGCTCTGGAGGGACTCTGAAGGTCCTGACTCTTTACTCCTTTGCAGTCTGGACAGTTATTTTCACCCAGTTAGAACAGCTGTGAAATATTCTCACCGGTAGATACTAAAGGAGATGTCCAGCTTGATAGCCTCATGTGGGAATGTTTGATTGCCAAGCATAAGAGGCACTAGTAAATCCAGATGCGATGTGTCTCTCCTGCCAGACACTTTGATTCCAGTTTCCAGAAGCCATCATGTGATTTGCCACGAAGTTCAGACAGCTTTCTTTTTTAACACCCTTGGGAAATTAAATCAAGAATTAGTGAATTCATCCTTGTCTCCACTTACACACACTAAATCTGCTACAGAAAGTCTGACACTGCTCAGCAGTTCTTACTGGAAGGGCTGCATACAAATACAAGATGCTGTAATCAGTTATTAAGTGCATTGAAAATTGTGTTTTGGGAGTCTGCACATCATTTGTGTTTGCCCCATGTCTGATTTAGGTCAGTGCTATTTGTTTTGCCTCTTTTTCATGAAAGGATAAAAAGGAATGTTTGGTGTCAATTTCTTTTTAAAACCAACATTTTGAATGAATAATCACATTTCTTTAGTCAAAAGAATAAGTGTGAAGAATCTGTGTCCTGCGCTCACTAGTTGCACTTGCATGTGAATTTATTTTTACAAAACATCTGTGCAATGTGCTGTGAGCTGAAATGGAATTTCAGGCTCATATCTGAATTTTTTTGCATTACTGATCTTTATTTTTAAACGAAACTTTAATATTTTGTCTGTGTTCATCTGCTGTTTTATAGTTATCCATGAAACAGGGCTTGATCACTTGTCTTTGTCTGGCTGCAGCTGTGACAGCTATAGAGGTTAACGTTTCCAGCTTCCCCCCAGATGTTTATTACTGCTTTTTTTCCCAGCTCCAGAATTAGCTGCTTGGGTGGGCGTTCTGTAACCCATTCAGTTAAAACGAACCAGGTTAGCAAAGGCATTGTTTTCAGACCCTTTAAGCTCAAGTGGGCTTTTCTTGGTAGAGGAGGGTTAGGGAATGTCCACATGAGGGGTTCACAGGTGGTAACCTCCAATAGCTGGCAGAGATACAGCTGGGAGACAAGCCTGTCTGACTGCATCCTCCTCCTCAGGGTGCACATCAATCAGAAGGTAGCAGAGTAAGCCTGAGAGTCAGGAAACCTCTGAAGTCAAATGGTGAAATATTATTCTAACATGGATATATTAATGTAAAACACCATGTGAGAGAGGTTACAGCTACTTTTTCACTTTGTGCTCTTTGCAATGAGAATATTTCAGGTACTATGCTGAGCTGCATATTACTCCTGATTAAGCTTTTCTAGATCAGGTCATGTGTAATGGCATGTTGGAATTAAGTGCAACTGTTGAAAGGTTTTACTAGAAAACGTAACCCACAGCAGGGTAGACCCTGGTCTAAGTTAACCAGAGGATAAAAAACCCTCCCTAATACTTGAGCTTAGTTGACCAGAAAAATATCAAACGGCCATTTTGCCACCTTCCATCAACCTTGGCACCATTTGGACCTACAGCAGCACTGAAAGAGCAGAAATTCTCACTGGCTTCTGCATTTTACCCTGCAGATAGGATTAAAAAACCTAAGAGTTTTAATTACCAATTCTAAACAAATTAAAATGTTAATATCCCCAAGATACATGGCAAGAACAACCTGCACGTGAACAAAAGAAAGCAAGAGATAGTGATCTTTAGTTTCCATCAGTTGTTGTTAAACATTAAGCCTGGTTAAGTAAACTGAATAAAAATATCAGAATAAGAGGAAGTGGATATAGTAAATGAACTGTGTTGCTCCTGCAGTTCCTGCATGAGCCTTTTAATCATCTGCTCCATAGAACAGCATCAGATATTTTTTAGGAGACATGTAGCTTGAATAGTATATATAGTATATATACATAATATATAAAAAAATCTGAGGAATAAATTCAGTGAGAATACATTTTTTAACATATAAAAGTACTGAAAATGAACAGGAAAATTTTAGCATTTCGATATCCACCATTTTTATTTCTTGAGAAAAGAGAGCACTTAAATATACAAACCTACCCTGCTACATAGCTTGCAAAATCAGTTATGTTTATCTCACTGGAGTTACTCCAGATATACTGTGCATATGGGAGCCCCTAAAATGAGAATCTGGCTCGGCAAACATGAAAGTGGGAGGCAGGAGGAGATAAATTTGATATGATTGCAGAACTGTTTTCCTTCCCTGCTCAAGGCTGAGGAGTTGTTATGACACATCTGTTCAGCACGCAGAGTAGGTAGGAGTTACATGGCATACAGTAGGTTTATCACAACAGATGGAATAATTTTAATTATAAAAGTTAAAGAGAAAAGAATGCCAAGTTTATCACTTCTCTTGTTGTGGTGTGTCTTAAAGCAGTTGTCATCAGTGGTTACCTCAAAGGGATACTTGCTTGTCTCTGAGAATTAGACCTTATTTTATGACAGACATTAATAGAACAGCCCATTTCAAGGCAATAACACTTTTTCATCTGGTTTCTCTTTTTTTATTTTTTTTTCTTTCCTTAGGCAAAGCATATTCTTCCTCTCAGAGACCTCGGCCAAGCAGTCCTTTTTCTACTGACAGCAACACCAGTGCAGTTGTCAATCAGGGTCAAAGGCCAAGGCCCACTAAGAAACACAAGGGAGGACGGTTGGACCAGCCCCCTTTGCCCCATCGTAGGGAGGGAATCACAGATGGTAAGTGTTGTGGTGAGGGTCCTGATGAAAACCTACATACACAAACAGGTGTGTGGAGTGGGAGAAGGCAGAGCAATCTTTTAAGAAATGTAGGTTATAGTGAATTACTGGTTTGGTGAAGTGGGGTCCCCGGATTGCCTTGTGAGCGATACTGCAATGCTGGCAGTGTGGAGCTGGGTACAGTGAGTCCTCAAGGAGCCTTTCTTCATTTCAGCTCTGAACACATTAGCATCTCTTAGGTGTTCTCGGATTGCAGTATAAATCTTACCCAAAAATGACTATGTTGCACAGGAGTTGACATTAAAAAAATAGCCTGTGGGTAATTTTACATTAAATGAAGGTAGCCACCAACAGTAGTAGCAGTATGCCGTGAATTCCTAGGGAGAAGTGTAGAGCCACTCCCACCGCACTGGTTGCTGTGTGCTGTTTTTGACAGACACCCAACAGCTACAGCAACACATGCCATGCTTTTCCCGTGATTCTGCCTCACATCTTGTCCGTGCTGCTTCAGTCCTGACATCCACTGACCTCAGTGACTTTGTTTCCCTCTTTTACATCTCTGCTTCTCTCTGGCCACTGCTTTCCAACAGGAAATTTCAGGCTCTTCTAATGGCTAAAATCAGCTCTGTCTTCCAGTATCTTTGTCCACCCCTCTTGAGTCTGGCAAAAGACAAAATTGCTGCCTGATACTCTTTGAGGAAGACTGTATAGGAAGGTGGCTGGCTGGCCACCTGCATCTCATTTTTTCTCTCCCTAGCCTTGCACCTGTAGGTGTTGAAATGACCAGGGGGGAGAAGGAGGCACGTGGGAAAACACAATTAAAGAAACCACTAAGGATATCTGTAATGCCATGCAGGTGTGATCACTATTCTCATGCTGACCTGTCTTTCAGTGTTCAAAGCAGGGCAGTTCTGAGAGGCAGTGTACCACATGCCTCAGTAGCTCTTGTAAAACTAACTGGACCACGGGAGTGAGTGTGATGCCAGTGAGTCTATCCCCTAATCTCTAAAACACCTGGTCAAATCTTCAGGTATATGGGGAAGGAAATAAAATTTTTAAAAATACTTCAGATTTTCGTATAAACATCCTTCTTATACCAGTAAAAATTACTTGAGAATCATAAGATCATAGAATATCTCAACTTGGAAGTAACCCATAAGGACCATCAAGTCCAACTCACTTCTTTATCTTTTTTGGACAGGTAATGTAATAAATAGATTCAATAGTATATTTAGATTGATTTTATTTTTTTATAATGTGCTCTTTATAGCTCCAGGTACATGCATAAAATATATTAACGGCTTGCAAGGTAGACTGTGGCCACTAAAACCACCAGAGCTTGTTCTCAGTCATGTTATCAAGTATAAAGATTCAATTTTGCAGTACCCTCTGACAGAATCCTTGTTCACCAGACCACAAAGACAGAAAACAGATTTTGGATGGGAAAGTCCTCACCTAAGGGGTTACTGTGATGTCTTGTGCTCTATGGCTCATTCTCAGTGCCATATTACTTGTGGAAACAATGTAAAGTAGCTTAGATTTCGCTCATATGGATCTGAATTGGTTTAAATATTAATACCCTGCCCTTCTGGGTATATTCCAGAGGCCTCTCTGCTACACAGATCCAATAAATAGATGCATGCATGAGAAAGGTAACTGCAAATTGTGGGTGTCGCTTGTGGTGTTGGCCATACTCTTTCTGTGCATGTGTCAATCCTTCTGCTTGGCATATGCTTTCACCCAGAACTATGAGAATTTTGGGCCACAGATTCAGTGTACAGTGAGTTTGTAGTGCACTATGTATGGTGGTACCTGCTTTAAAATATTATTGCTATAGAAATGTTTCACAGTAATATGAGTACCAGAAAATTAATGGAAATCCAGTTCAGGTCATGAGACAGATGAAAGTGTTACTCCAGAGAGAGTGAATCCATTGTGAAATTTGGCATTGTTTTAATGTAGTGAAAGAGATCAGATTTTAAGATTTATTTAAACAGAAGAATCTCCTATTGTCCTTTATTTAATCTTAATAAAATACTAATCTTTTTGGAGTTTCATATTTTTTGAGTCAGAATGCCAATTATATACTATTTCCTTCAACATTTCAGACCCAGGCAGTAACCAGAACAGTTTTTGGATGCCATTAGGTTTAGATTTGTCTGTTATAAGCCTAGTTAGAATGCTTACTATATGTTCCAAAAATTTATAATGTGCTGTAGCAATAGAGGAACCTTTCCCATTCGGTATTAACACAGGAATAAACAAACACAAATGGTACAGTTTTTCCACTTCAACTCCTACTGAATATGACTCACTAAAGTGTAATGACAAGTCTGAGTCATAGTTAAATTTGCAAAAGATCATTTGTCAATTAAGGAAGCTAAAGGTTGTTGCTGCCACCTGCGTGTATGTAAACAATTGAATTTAGGAAACTCTGGTATACAGAAATTAAAAATGGTAACTGGATGCTCTCTGTGAAATATTGCAATCAACTTTACAAAGAGAGACAATGCCACTATGCTTAAGCTGTAGCTAGAAAAAGCAAGTAAGAGAACCTCCCATAGGTCCAGCAATTCTAAACCCTAACCGTGGCCAGTCCGTTCAGCCCTGGCCTGTCATGATTTCAGTGGGAAGCATCATTATATGTTTTCTCCTGGTTTTCAGATATCTCAAATCCATTCCTTTGTAACTGCTTCCTCTTGAATTTTTCATGTGAGAACATACTTGCATTGTCAGTTGTTTTCAAATTCCCAAGTTGGATAAGTCCTAGTATCCTGTGTTTAAGTCTCATCACATACCGGATATCTGTCATTTTCTGTTTTCCTTGACCAAGTAAGCTCCAGCTACATCCTTTCTCTGCCCAATCCCACACACATCCTGAGCACTTCTTCTGTGTTAACTGTAACCATGTGGGACAGTGCAAAAGACCTAAGAAACTGCAATATTTAACACATAGCACACACATCTCAGATTCTGTAAGCATATGAGAGTTCAACTTCATGCTTACTTTTGACAGCAAACCTCACAAATCCCCTAAAAGCCTGCTGCTTCATTTTCTTCAGCTGCAGGTCAGAATCCTCTAGAGACTGACTCTAGATGGAGTCTTTATATTTTTCTTGCTGTATAACTTGTTTTCTAACTTCCACGTCCTGAAAGACCACAGAGACAACAGCAAATCCACAGAAGAAGAGTATGTTATGAATCCCTCAGGTGATTAACTTCCATTCTGAGCTCACAGTCCACCATAAAAAACAAACAAGAGGTTTTTAGTTCTAGTGCTCAAGGAATAATTTCTTTTCCTGGAAACAATATATTCACAAATTGCAAAAAAATGGAACCTGTCATATAGTTTATGGTATGGTAACTGCGTGAATAAATTTAAAAGCTCTTCCTTTGCTGAGCATGATATGTTAAAAAAACAAAGAGGAGGAGGCAGAAGGGAAATATGCTTAGGGGCTAAGAAGGAGAACTGGGATATAAGACTTCTGTTAGCTTTGCCACTGTCTTTCTACTCTGTAGTAAAAGTCAATTTTTCCTAAGGTAGATCACTGTAGAGAAGATGCTTCTCTTCTGATGCTAGAAAGTGGTTCAGAGGCTTATTAAATGTCACAGTAATTATCACCCCTAGGTAAAGAAGTCACTGGCACAGGTAGAAAGGTGTGTTCTTATGCCTGTAGGTTCTGTAACTTGCTGCTCTTTCCAGTTAATAAAGAAAGGCTGTGGCAAAGTTTGACTCTATCTGAGTCACTTATCCACTTCTAAAGGAGGGCTGGAGTAATCCCAGGACGAATATCCATCTCCCCTTTATTAGGCACTCTGATGTCCTACAGCTTCTCAATCACAATCCCTCCATTACTAAATCAATAAGACCATCACCCCCCCACCCCCAACACCACCACCAATGCACTTAAGAATTGCCTCACAAGTTTGATAATCCTGCCATTAGAGGCTTCAAGTGGTAGTCTGGATGGCATCCCACTGGCCAAGAAAGTTACTAGCTCAGCGAGGGTTTTCAGGTGTTTTATCTGGCACCTGAAATATAAATGTGGTTTAGATGGAAGTAGAGTATAATCAGTGTTAGCAGTCTGGGTATTCTCACTGAAAATCCTAGCAAAGTCCCTAAATTTCTAAATTCAAAACTTTTCTGAAGTGATTGACCTGATGTAATGAGTTGGATTGCCTCAGTGTGGTAATGTTTGTCTGTCAGGGCCTGAGACTACTAATTCAGCTCATATTCTGTTACCCCGTTTCTTGGGATAGGAGAGGAAAGGAAAGACTATTTTCTGTGGCACTGGAGGAAGAAAGTCATGATGCACAGGATCTTTCTGTATGCCCAGGCAAGATAACAGAGCATATGTAATATATTACCTAAGACAGAATATTTACATTACAGGATGTAAGTTGAGGAGCAAATAAAAAGCCACATTTCCAAATGAAACTCTCCTCCAGCTTCTTTTATTAAAAATGACATGTAGGTGTTACTGTGACAGTCAACCTGAGTAAGAAGGTGAAGAAGCAAACAGTTTAGTCAGGTGATGTTTGGCTACAATTAGTAACTGTTCTTACAGATCTTCTCGGACATGTAGCACAGTTCAGTAAATTTGTACTCAGGCCAGAGTCAGTTTATCTTAATGCTATAGCACCTGAATTCTTCTAGAATTCTGTAAAGCTTCATTAGAAGGTAAACCTTATTTTTCACTTCAAGTCATCCATAGTCTAAAACAGCCAAAGGACTTTACAAATATGGTGTTTTGTTTCACTTCTATGCCTAAGTCAGTCTTTATGCTTATTTTGTGGATGGATAAAAGCAAGAATCAGGTTAACAGTAGATAAGCAGCATTACTACAGTAATTCCAGGAGCTACAGCTAGCTCCAGAACATTCAGTATGGTTTAAGTGCAAACCTTCTTTCCTTCTAAGTATTTAATTAATAACGACTATTAGATGGCAATTTCTGAAGAAGGGTACTCTATTTAAAGTTTAATACTGCGATAATTTGAACTTTTTTTTTTCTATTACACTACTTGAAAATTTTGTTTATATTGAACGATAAATGTTTTATCTGGGGAAATTGCATAGTCCAATGTCATGTTATGATTGTGTTTATTGGATTCAATGCATCCCCACAAAGTGCTTATAATTCACAACTTCAGTAATCTCTGTTTCAGATTGCATAGGCGGATGCCAGTGTTGTGGTTCTGTACATTAACTGGTTATGCTCGCAATAAAATCAATTATAAGAAATGCCATTTTGGAAGCCAACACTATAAAGCAATTTTAACATTGGCAAGCTCCCATACCCTCCTGCTTCCACCTACAGTAACTCAAGTATAGTCATTGTCATGAAAGGTCACATCTATATTCATAACGAAAAATTTCTCAAATAAATTAGTGCTGAACATAAAGCATACACCAAGCTCACTGACACATTATTACAATGCTGTTCTTGCCAGAATGTAGTTATCTTAATCGGGCCGTAGCACTGCAGCTGTGAGCAAAGGTACAGGAGCATCATCAGGTGCAACTTCTTTCCCTTGTAAACACAAATAACCTGCACATCCTCATTTGTCTGTAAGAGCCAATGTTGACTGGAATGACAACTCAGAAACTTTGGAAGCATTTCTGCTCCATACAAGAGGTAGAAGGATCACCTCTAACAGCAAGGACATGAAAAAAATTTCTATGTAGCATTATATAAAGTATTATATAAACCCAGATTACAGACTTTGAAATAAACTCCCTCCAAAGGCCTAAATTTATGAAATGAATTTCAGTTTCACTAGAGTTACAAACATCAGACTCCCCTGCAGGCAAAACAGGTTTCCTTTTCCATGCCTGTTCCTGAGCCAAGTTGCATTCCTTGATAGACCTTCACAACACTGTAAGATACAAAAGACTAGAAAACAGGACAGGCCCAAATCTATTGTAAACTAACACAGGTTTAGTGAAGTTGGTGGGGCTGCAGAGATTTATTTGGGCTGCGCATTGCCCCAAAACAGTATTATCTAAAACTCTTCCACATCTAAAATGAGTGTGGAGGAGTTTTCATTATGATACTAAGAGTGCTTCCATTTCTTCTTATTTTTTTCTTTAAATAACCTAAGGCTTTTCTGGACTATTATAAGTCTATCATATAGTTTATATGAAAATATTACATTTAAAATCAAAATTATCCAGCATCTATAACTATCTCAGATGTAGCACTAATTAAAAATGTACTTTTGCCTCCACAAATGTGAATAAAAGATTGATCTTCAATTCTACAAGCATTTTAGTAGTCCAGGTGATACACTTGAAAAGATTAGGAGTTGTTAGAGACCAAGCAAGTGTCTTTTGGTGTTAGCTGAGATTGTAATTTGATGCACTAGTTACAATACTGCTAAACTGAAGAGGGGCCATCCTCTTGTCTGTGAATACTCTAGCTCTTCATTTACTTGAATAAAATGCTTATACATGGTTTGGTGATTCCATTTAAACCCATTTGTCAGAGATGTATTGATGCTTTTTCAACTACAGTAGATTTTTTTATTGTTCCCCCTCCCCCATTTTTTGTGGCATTTTATTCATTTTGGTGAAGCTCTATATTAGATTTTGGTTTTAAACCTCAAGCTGAAAGTCAAGCCCAAAAATGGGGATGATGTAGCAAGTCCCAATATGGTGGGGGAAATTGTCAGCTGGCATAGGTCAACAGTTCCTAATTGTTTGCTGCTACCGTATGAAACAGCTGGAGTGCACCCCACAGAAAATAAATCTCATGCTTAGAACTGTCATTCAGGGCTGACAGTCTATCAATTTTTATGGAAGCTAGAAAGAGCTAGCAACACAGACACCTGAATAAAGACCTATCAGAAGATAAAACTACTTTTCTGATTAACATGAAATTCCTTCCTTTTAAAATCAATGAATGGACCGATTCATTCCGGTTGTGAGGGACTTTTCAGCACCAAATACACCTTCTGTTTCAATTAAAAAAAATCAGTTCATCTAAATCTTATTCACGTTTTTTAGATCTTCCACCACCACCCGACCCGCCCCCTGGTCAGGGTTTAAGGCAGCAAATAGTCCCCGGCCAGCGCGGAGGCTCGGCAGAGAGGAAAGGAAGCTCTCTTGAGAGGCAGCATGCACCGAACGTAGAGGAGACAAAGAGCTCCCTGGACCGACAAGCTAGGACATCACTAGAGTGGCAGCGGCAAGCCCAGGAGTGGATAAGCTCTACAGACCGCCAAGAGGATTTCAGGAAAGCCCAACACAAACAAGCCTTCGGATCAGGTGTGTGTGTGCTGCACCAGCCGAGGCGAGGCAGGCGGCTTCTTGACACTCTACCCTCTGCTGAGGGTTTCTGTATTGGGCAGAAGTCCAGGATCACCTCTGTAAAGGCAATGGTGAGGTTCAGGCTGGAAAACAAGAAAGGGCAAAGGGAAATGAGAGCTTGTGGTCCAACTGTTTTCCCTCCTGCAAGAAGGAAATCTCATTAGCACCTAATTCAGGGCATTCTTTACAGTGTTTTGGCAATTAATAATGTTGTCAAGCATAGCGATGGAGAAAAAAGGAAGTTCCGGGCCATCAGGGAAGGAGAAAGAGATTTTAAGAGTATCTTCTGTTAGTTGTATTTGTTTATAAATATAGGGCCATATTTTCTGGTTCTTTCAGCCTTCTTCCAAATTGGCAGCAGTCTTTTTTTGCACATCCAAAAGAAGGCTGATTCTTCTGAGCTCCTGACATTCCTTCAAGCTGTGTTTACAACACCAGGTTCTTCTTATTCAAGGATATGACAAAGTAACACTCATCTCTTAGGACCAGAAAGATGACAGCACAGGTTTTCACCTTCATACAGGACCTGTACATTGTTATCTCCTCAATGGATTTCAAGACTGTAAAAATATGCACAGGAGGCAATGCTGGGAGTTCAGTTTTACAATATTTGCAGCTTCCTTCTCTCAGTCTGATCTCAAGTAAAAGCTTCTGTTTCAGCTTTTACCCTCATACTAGGGTATTTTCCTTAATCCACTAATCAAGTGTCATCCCATTGCAGCACTGATTACAGTGGTACAAGAGAATAGTTCAGAAGAATTAAAAAAAATATACTGTATGTGGAGTTTTCTGTAGGGTTATGCTGTTTCTTCAAGTATGTATGTAGCTCCCACTGTCACACTACATGTACTCTTATAATCCATATTTTTTCTTTATTTCAGTCTATTATTAATGCTCCTTGTTAATCTAGCACACTAATATCACTGATATTCTTAAAAGAAAAAAGTAGTAATATGCAGCCATATCTATCACGGAGGCAGAATTTAGTCAATAAAGTCCTCCTAGGAAATATTGCTACCTATATTTAAAATGTAACTATTTTAAGTACAATCTGTACTTTCAAATATAATAATGATACTGTTAAAACCCCCTAATCTTTTTGCTACATAAACAAGTGAGTGATTGTTCATGTTGTGAAATCATGATATGAAGTCACAATTTAAAAATAGTGTGTGAAATCCTTGCTAGTTGCTGAAATGGCAATTTTAATTGCAACGGACAAGATGTACAAACACATAGAAAAATAGTTCAAATATACTTCACACTTCTCATTTCTTTGTATATTATTATTAGGAATGCTTCTCTGACCTGCTTAGCAAGAAGTCTCTTCTTTTTCCTCTGCCTCACAAGTGTAGAAAGAAGTTGTCAGTTATTCTGTGATGCAGAGCTTATTCAGTAATAAAATTCCCACCCTGCAGGACATACTTTTATCTGTCCATAAATAAAGAGAACTTGATCTTGCCACTTCCAGTGCTCTACACAAACATTGAATTTAGAACTGAAGTGATTACAGGTATCTTGTTCTTGTCAAATTCAGGATGGCGAGAGCAAGTGTATATCCTTTATACATAAAAAATAGGATGAGAGATATTATTGATTTATTCTGGTGTGAGGATTTCATAAAGTTTGTGCACAAGGTGGGCAAGAGCTTTATGTCTGTCCATCTTCTTTCTCTGACAGCCTCTTGCACTACCACCTTTCTTGCTCTGTATTTTTATATCCAGCAGATTTAAAAAAGGTGACTCTTGGGTGTGATGCTTGCTTATATTACTAAATTTGAGCGTTCTAATAATATTAATTGTGCTTCTTCCCTTTTCCTTTATTAATGGCATAGATCTCTGGAAATCTATCCTGTCCCAGTTTTCAATATATTTCCAAAAGGGGTTATTATTAGCTGTCAGCTTCCAGAAAATAGCTAATTTGCAGCTTAGGGAGTTTCATTCAGATATTACCAAGCTGTGAGTGAAATTTTGAAAGCAAGGCCTTTAGTTTGAAGTTGAATAGAGTAAAAATACCCAAGTTTCCACAGGTTGGTTTCAGTATAAACAAGATCACTGAGTTCCTGCCAGTGGCTTCATTGTGGAACCGCAGTTACAGCACATCAAATACGACATTCTCAGCTACCCCTCTAAAGAAAGTAGTGCTAGATCAGGTCACAATAGTTTTGAAAATATGAAAAGCCTCTTGGTTATTTTACAGGGTATAGAAACATTGTTATACACATATAGCCTGATTTCATGGGGGCTAGAATTACATCTTCAAATTAAGGGCTTGTTACTTCAAAGAGAATGGCATTGGCAAAGCCTCCCCATATTCTTTGCAGACCTGGGGCATGGGGCACTGTTTGGAGTGTTTAATGAATGTTAGCTCATTCTCAGGACTTGGGAGAACTACCTTTCATGTGCTGGAACGTTGTGTAAAACTTAGCCTGTATTTTATGCCACAATTAGTTATTTTATGGATTATATTTATTTCTGGGGACACAACAGATAATTTAACATACCATATGCTCTACAATGATAATAGACTGTATATTTATTCATGGTAGTTTTTCCTCAGTATTTCATTGAACCTTATCCTGAGTCCACAAAGTAGAAAAACAAATCAATTGACCATACATGTCACCTTCCAACTCTTGCAATGCTAGTGACTTTTCATCCTTTGATAATGTATCCAGCTCCCTGCTAAACTGATTTATGCCACTTGCTTTATTGCTGCCTTAATGCAAGCAGTTCCATATTTTAGCCAGCCTTTGGAAACCAGGTTTGCATCCAATTCTATTGTTAGGCCTTGGTGTATAAAGAACAAGTAACATAATTTAGGAGACTGTGGCTGCTAAATGCCATTTTGCTACATCTTTTGAGCATTTCTTTGTATTTCACCAAGGACACCACACAGTCATAGCACAAAACATTGATACATCCTGCAGCACAAATATTCCAGTCCCTTGGGCAGGGCCAGAGTGAAATATTTTGTCAGGGAAAGAATTCAGCTGCCTGCCCTCTTCTGCAACAGATTTACCTTACAAACAGGCTCTGTTAGTAGCAGATCACATGGGGAATCCCCATGTCCTACTTGTGGCAGCACGCACCAAGTATGAAATCCTGGGTTTCTTCCACAGACTTGTTCTCATTTAGCATTTCTCTAAGTTAATTGTGCCTCTGCTGCAGCCTTTGCAAAGGCTTCAAGCTTGGGAATAAAAGCATTTTTATCTCCTCTTTCTTTCCAACCATCCCTACCTACTTTTCCATCTGTGTTCCTGCCCTTTGCCAAAGAAAGTCCATTTGTCCTCATCAGGTTCCTTAAGAGTGAAGACAATGGGAAAGGCAAAATAAAGAAAACCCTTTTGGCCTAGATTCACTTGAAAAAAAATTGTAAGATTCAAGTAGCAGATATCCCACTGATTTCAGAAGGAGCAATTGCTGTGTTCGAGGTTAGGGATATATACTCATATTCTTTCTTGGATCAAACTATATTTAGCAAGATCTCTTTCTTCAGGTTCTGAGATGGTAAGAATGGGTCATACACAGCAAAGAAATAAAACAGTGCTTCTATTTCAGTGCTAAAGCAGTGCTACTGTTTTGCTTCTTAGATTGGGGTTATTACGACAATACCTCCTGGAAACTCTAATCACAAGTGATGTCTTGTTTTACTTTGTGCTATATGAAGACATGCAGTTTTATGCTTTATTGCTATTAATCCTGCTCTAGCAAGCAGTTCATTATTACAGGTCTTCACAGAAAAAGAAGCCAAGTGAGCAAAAGTAATCCTTCTGCTCGTAGTGGAACATGAAACAAGCTTCAGGATGATTTATTCAGCCCAAATATTGCAACTGCTATGTATAATATAATATTTTCCAATGTAATTCACCACCAGTAAAAAAAAAAAAAATTGTCATTGTACTCTGTATCATTAGAAATTACTGAGTTGCTGGAACTAATTAAATTAGTTGATATTGTAACTCTTTATCTAAACTGATTGAGGTAATGTTGCCATAATTTAAGCTAAAGAAAAGGAAAAAGCACATTCCGGTAGGCTTGAAGCAAAAATCTAATCATAGCTGCATTGTTTTGGAAATTGCATGTGCATCTATTTTTATTAAAGTATCTATGATTCATGATCTATTACTTCATAATGAATCTAGACTTTTTATAATTAATACAAACTGACTTATGAGTTTACAAGGAAGCAAAATTAAATTCATGCTTGCTTCTCTGTCCTTGGGATACAACTCTTAGTTGTGTATTTTCCTAAGTAAAATTGTCATGCTATAAACAAATGACAGATATTTGAGGGCAGGAATGAATATGATGTTCATAAATGAATAGCTGTTTTTAAGAATTTATTGGTATTTACTTTGTTTTGGTCTCATTTTGCTTTTCTAGAAGAGGCACTCGTACCATATAGTAAACCCAACTTCCCATCCCCTGGTGGCCACAGCTCTTCAGGAACATCTTCTTCTAAAGGATCGACTGGACCTAGAAAAGGTGAAGTCTTGCGAGGAGGTCACCAACGCAATGCCAGTGACCTTCTCGATATAGGCTATGTGGGATCAAACAGTCAAGGACAGTTTACTGGTGAATTATGTAAGTTTATCTCTAGCTATAGTTAAAACTCTCAAATAGAGAAAAAGAGAAAAATTATAAGCCTGTTGTGAAGAGAGAAGGAAGTTGTGTGTGATAATCAGATTAAATTTTACCCAGATTTTTTTGCCATCTGACATGAACTGCATCTGATGACAAACAAAATTACATTCTTGTCTTCTTTGGTTCAGACCCGTTGAAATCTGTGTAAGCCATGCCAGTGTTATCTACACAGTGCATCTTTCAGCATGCAATGCTAGTGAAGCACAGCGAACTTTGAAAAGAACTTCTAGTGATTTAGAATTTTCTTGGCAAAGTGCAGTGTGCCATTGACAGTTTTTTCTCAGAGGAACGAATGGAAATGGTGCTGATTTTTTTGGTCAGGGTGATGCCTTCTCCTTAATTTCCTGTTGCCTGAGGAGCAGTATTCTCTTAGAAGGACGTGCTCTTTTCTTGATGGGGTAGCCCAGTTTTTGAGTTGTATATCTCAACTCTTTTCCCCAGCACCTCAGAACAGTGAAATTTTTTCCCAAACTTTTTTCTATTATCATTCAATATATGTTAAACTTTGTATAAAACTGTGTTGATGCTGTGTATATGATGCCAGTACCAGCTTCCCAAAGGCTTGGCTATGCTGTTTAAAGTAGTACATCAACAAGTACATTTCAACAAGCTCGGGTATACTGGTGTGGTTACTAATAAGAGCAGTGGAGCTGTTGGCATGTCTATATCCTATTGCTGCAGTCAAACCCTCAATACCTCCCAACAGTTACTGCCCAGTAGCTTGTAAGAGGTGATCCACACACCCTGAAATGTTCAGTCTCAGATATGGTGTTGGTAAGTGCTGAATTTTAGCATCAATCACTTTTCATCTTAGAAGCAATTAACTCTCTTCTCACAATCTACTCAATATTCATCCTGTGCTGCAGTAATATTGCCATAGGCTTTGTTTTCTGTTTTTTTTTTCTCTTATTACAACCTCTTTCTCTCTTTTTGTTTCTCTCTATAGAGTAGTTGAGAAGACACATTGCAAGCTGCTCTGATGGACCATCAGGTCTGAACTCATGGAAGTGATGACACTAAACAGTGCAATGAACATTTTCTTTATTTATGTACTATTAAAAGAACTGTAAATGCAATGTAAAGACACACAGCCACACATATCCCACAGATTCTTTACTTGTGTTCTTCTCTTTAATACACCATCCACCTTAAACTATTCCTTGTCAGGAGTATATAAAAAAAGAAAGAAAAAAAATCACCCTCCAGGAAGAAAAGGATTTCCTTCTGTATATAATTTCTTTGTTGCATTGCTATGCAAGCTCACCTTCTTTTTAGCTATGTTCATATTCATGTCTGTTTTTACTGGTCTGTTGTACTATATGTGAATTAATAGGCTGTGGTGCCATATATTAACTTTTAATTGTGTAACTTTTATGTTTAAAGTTTGCACTGCAATTTTATTTGGTGATAAGCACAAAACTCTACTCCTCATGACATGAAGAAAAAAGAGACTGAATGTGCGGAGAAGGTTTATGTCCTGTAAGCTACTTTGGATAACGCTGGATGTAAAGGAGTATGTTAGGTGGTTTTCCATTGGGGTGTAGAAATGAGAGTGACAGGCAAAACTGATGTCAGTGAAGACATTAGAGACAGATTTAAATCTTTTAAAAGCAAGCAACATAGTTGCTCCTCCTATTTAAGAAGGGGTCAGAAGTTGAAAGTGTGAGATTAAAGGGCGAATATGAAAATTAAAGGTAGCATGAGATGGCCTAGACCCTTTCACTAGAATGATGCCCTTAGTATCTGTTTTTAGCCATCCCATGCCAGTAAGTAAAGGGGAAGAAAAACAAACCTTGCTACAAACAAAAGAACTTAAGGTGTTTCACTAAAGCTGTTTTTATATTGCAGTTTTAAGAGAATTATTACCACTAATTTCTCCAGCCCCAAATACAAGACAGAGATTTTCCAGGAGAAACAAACAATAGAAACTCAAGGAATACCTAGCAAGAAGTTAAAGATGCAATTTATTATTAAGACATATTCAGGCTGCTTCCAAAATATTGAAATGTCAGAGTATCTTATTTCATCTTTCCAATACATGTACAGTAGAATAGAAGATAGAGCTGCACCACTGAAATTCATGACATTAATTGTTTTGATGCAGTCGACACAACCCTTTCTGTTCTTTTACTTGAAGTCTGCAAGAGCTGAAGTTGGATCCACTAAATTTGTAGTAAAGTGTTTAGTGTTTGGAAGGAAAGCAATGGTCAAATTATTTTCGACTTGCATTAAATATATTTCCAGCAATACGATACATTCAAAAGTTGGATATAAGCAAAGAAAATTTTTGACCTCTGTTTTAGTGAGTGGCTTCAAACCCTACTATGATGAGGAAATAACACATGTTTTCACACTTTTTGAATAAACCAGACTCTGTAAGTGGACATTAATGACAGCATCCTGTCTCTTCATTAATTTTCAAGACTTTGTCCAAATCTTCTGTACTTCTTAAATCTCAGTGAGTAAATTGTCAAGCTTTTCTTAGAATATTATATGTGGATATCCCACCCATTACTTTGATGCTTAATTTAAATACTAAATCTTACAGCTTATTTCTGCTAGTTATCTAACCATGAACACAAGTTTCCATTGAATACCTTTTTTTCGTATAACCAGTCTATGTTGTTTAATATATTGCCTTGGAGCTCACCAGTATTAAGAACACTTTTAGTAATGGCAGAATTTTAGAAAAGTAAATTACTATGCTAAATATGTGTTGCTTTTCATTTCATTAACTTGTTCCATGATAAGATAAAACACTACAGCCATTAACTATAACTCGGCGCTACTGAGTATTTAAAAAATGCTGGTTAACTTCCTTAAGTGAAGATGTGTTATTTAGCAGGTTACAAGCAGAAAATCTTGAGAAAAAAAAAAAGTATGAATTTACTTATATATGTGACCAATGAGCATATGTCATTTTCCTGCTTGTTAAAACACTATAGTTAAAAGCATTACTTACAAATAATCAAGTAAGATAAAGAATGCATCATAATTGCATATTTTTGGTTTTATTTTGGTATTATCATCTGAAGAGAAGACTATTCAGAGTACAATTCAAATTTAATTCTCTGGAAAATGTTTAACTCAGTCACGGATTGATTTTTTTTCCTTTTAATTCAAAAGCTTGTGCTGAGCTTTGGTGGAACACCTTATTCGCTATATTCTATTCAAAATTCAGTATCATTAGAGGTTGATAAAGCCATCCCAATTACTTTCAAATATGTGTTTTATCTCTTCCACTGGAAAGTAAATGTGTGTCAGTATTAAAGCTGTGCAGTACCATGATATTCACTAACTTGTCCATCTGCTTCTGTACATTTTTGTTCATTAATAATTTGCTTACAATATTACATAAGGTGTTGTTGTGTATGGCAAAGTGTCTCCATTATCTTACAGGTGATGTCTCTTCTTTTTTTTTCTCTCTCTCTCTTTTCTATACAGTGTACTTCCAATGAACCACAGTACATATTTTTTAAAATGCCATTTAATTTACTATTTTAAAAGAAGTATTCTTTTTTTTTAGAAAAAAAAAAAGAAAACATTTATTGTGAATAATGTGTTTAAAGAAAAGGGATGTTGTGGCAGCACTTAGAATTGTTTTTTTTAATTTGTTTTTTTAAAAAACTGTTCATTGGCTACAGTTTGTTCACAAAAAAAGTATGACCTCTTAATGTGTTTCATTGGTATTGTTAGTGCAGCAAAGTTTAATTGGCATAAGAAGTTGGTTAATAGTACTGTTGAAGTGTGTATTGTATATTTACTGGGGAAAAAATAAAACATATTCACATTTCAAATCTATGTTAAAAGACCTTGAGTAAGGAGTCGATATGTGAAAACCCAAACTGGGAAAATCAGGCAATAATAACATAGACTGAGCTATAATCATCACTGTCCACTTACAGGTGACAAGGAACATTTTATATGCTGGTTTTTGAAGCTAAGAGCTGTCTTATAAATAGGCCAGTGATAAACCTTGCCTGTCATAGGGGTTTCTCTTTAATGTCCTGTCTATATTGGGAATAGTTGTACCACTGTAATTACACTGATACAGCTATTCTAGCAAACATCCTCCGTTTGTACACGTGCTGTCTCCATGCACAGCAAGGACCCAAGCGCTCAGCTTACTTTGCTTAAGGCCTGTAAGGCAGTGGATGTGTAAAACCTGCGTTCTGGGGGTCTGAACCCTTGGACTTGGGGTTTTGTACTGGTGGAGCTACTGCCAGACCAGTACAGAATACCCCCAAAATGTGTGAAGAGCTGTCAGGTCAATTTTTCTCAATCTTTTCATTGAATACATGCTCAATTTTAAAAGCAGGAGGGCTGAAGGACCAAATAATAAATTGCTACATGTGCTTCAGTGGTGTATTGCTATATAGGCACCCTTTTCAGTGATGCAAAGAACAGACATTTCTTGGTTTTGTTACTCTTTTTATTTCTCAAGTCCTTATCCAAGTCAGTAAACCTTTTGAATACCTTTTGATTGTCACCTGAATTGCAAGAGAAACACTGTTCCTTGGGAAAAGTACGAAAGATAAGGTGCATGGAATGTTTTAAGTCTATTAATTTAACTATACACCAGTGCAAAAGGAAGACATGACTGTTTGAAATAATTATGTGCTGGTTTATGATTGCCTCAGCCTATACACTGCCAGCCAGGAGAAAAGGTGCGCACTAAGGCTGAGAAAGAGTCCTCACAACTGACAGAGGAAAGGTAATCGGGTTGGGGGAGATTTTGGCAGGAATTTAAAAAAAAATAAATAAAACAGGCAGCTCTTTTCGCTTGTTTACAATTTATGCAGTTTGGATTTTTTTATGATTGATGGCCTTGTGGAGATTTAGCAGGGGAACTAGAATGAAAAAAAGCTGGCCTTCTTTTGTAAAGATTCAGGGGAACTCGTTTGCCGAAGGGAGGATTTTTTAATTTCATTTTTATTTTTTAACACATGCCTTGTGTTTCATCTATCTGGAACACATTAGCTAAAAAAATAAATTATTTTTGAAAACCATGTGGGCAATGGACATTTCATTTAGGAGGTACATTCAAAGAGTAGGAAAATGGCAAAAAGTAATATTAAAATAGGGAACACCTACACTGGCTTAGAATCAGCCAAGTCCACCACAGTTTCACATGTAATTTTGAATGGTATAATAATATGCATAAAGTTCATTGCTTTTGGTTTCCATACCAAAATGAATTATCCAAAGTTCATAGGAGGCCTAGATCCTTGGGACACGACATCTAGTACTCTATTTTAAATATGTGGTGAATCCAAGCTGATGGGACTGGAGTATGTTCAGGGTTGTACGAAGCCCCAGCCTTGGCTGCTCACACCTCAGGAAGTCTCCATCTGGGAAGCCCACATGGCTTTAGGCTCAGTGGGTTTCAGTGTATCCCAGGCATCAGGGATGTAGAGGCAGGTGACTTCCCTGCGGATGGAGTTTTTCAGGGCAGGGAAGGTCTTCGATGAGTTAAGCACTGTGGTGGTTTGCATTGGGACCACTTAGTCAGGCAGGTCTCACATTTTGGGACATCCTTCCGAGTCCTGCCATGGTCTGTGTACTCAGTGCTGAGTGGTGGAAAACAGCTGGGCAATGGTACCAAACTCTGCTGTATGCACCTTGTTCCCTGCTTCTCTTTCGGACTGACCTCTTTCCGTGCCAATGCTCCTCATCCAAAATTACAAATACATCTCAGAGAGATCTCATGAGACCCAGAGGAGAAGTAGGGCCATGCCTGAGTGCTGTGAAGGTGCACTGGTTATTTGGAGAGAGCTAGCTCTGAGTTCTGCTCCTGGTGTGAGGAGTAGATTCCTCTCTAGCCTGACTGTATTTAAGTGTGTAGCTACATCCAGGAAGACCACAGCAGAAAACAAGTTCCTAGAGCGCAGCTCAGCATTGCAGCTTGTCTTCTGGCATTCGGTCTGTCCTAGATCATCCTGAGTTCACTGCCAGCTTTTTGCCACATCCTGAGGATTCAAACGGCTTATGCTGGCATTTAGGCAAGTGAGATTGTTCGTCTTTCTGCAGCAGAATGAAAAAACAAAAACAAAAACCCCAAAACAAAAACACCAAAACCAAACAAAAAACCTCCCCAAACTGTAAAAAACTAAAACTTTCACTTAAACACAAATCTTTAAAAAAAATTCTCAAAATACCTGGAAAATAGAGCATTTCAGATGCACATGTTGGATGCTTGACATTTTGTTTTGGCTGCCATTGAAATGATCTACTTCTTGTCTTCAGAGCTGCTACACTCTCCCTCCACCCCTTTACCCCCTGCATTTTCCTGTACTTACCTTTCAGGTGTAAAGAAGTTGTGGTAGAGAATAATTGCATTTGTGTACATACGTTGTTCTAACTTTAAACAACAAGGTGCACAGTTGCATTCAGTTCAATTGATCAGAGCCAGGTGGGGACGAAATGTTTGTAGTTTGCTTTTTGTTTGTTGTTTTTTTTTTTTTAAAAAAAAGGCCTGCTACGGTTTGTGCTGATATTTGTTCCCCATTTATGCTGATCAGTGCATCTTTTGCCTTCAAGGATGCCATTAGTAATTCTCCTTTGTGTTCATAAGCAGGAATCCATTGTGCAGCACTTGGAGAGCCACTCGGATGCAGGTAAAGAATATAACAGCTTGAGCAAGTGCTAATTAGTACCAATTAAAGTTAATTGACCTCCTTTAGTAGTAAAATGTGTAATAGAACTTGCTCTGTCCTTGCAAAATGGAGATCTCGCCTCTAAGCGTGAGAGTGAAGCAGGGTTTCATGTAGCAGCCTGTAGTAATTATGTGGGTATAACAACCAGGAAGCGGCTTGCTACAATTTGTTCTGGTAACTGGGCTCTACTATATCAGGGCAGTGCAATAAAAGTGAGGTTTCTGCTTCAGTCTATTTAAAAACCTAATTTTTACAGAGCAAATGAGCATCCCAAGATACCAATACTAATCTCTAGGAATGAGTTTGGCAGAAAAAAATAGAGTCCCTTTTATAGGTAAGTAATGGGGCGAGCATAAAAAAAGGCAGTTTTTCTGCCTGCCAGCTGGAATTGGCTCTGATGCTCAGAGGTTGTGTCTATCCCGAGTAGTGAGGGTGAGGTGTGGTGGGTCTCCAGTGGTGTCTGGTCAGGGTGAAGGGTCTGCCTGCAGTTTAGCCCCCTTCTGAACCCAGCAAGGAGGTTGCATTCTGCAGACTTCTGTTTGAAAAAGGGGCACTGGCATCCATCCACCTGAGGTTTGCAGTGCTGACTGCACCACTGCCACGGGCACTGGTCTGGAACACGGTCAGAAGTATCCAAACAAAAGAGGAGAAAGAGCAGGGGAAAAGAATGAAGGGTAGGAAATGTAAAATTGTACGAATTCAAAAGCATCAGTGGTGGATGCTAAACTGTACATCGCTGTGAAAAGTTGAAAAGCCATTCTTATTAGTAAACCAGAATTGATCCAGTTTCCATGACCATGCTTTGCTGACTTTTTCCTTGGCAGGAACTGAATGCGACTGATTTTGCTGCTAACTTGGCCTTACTATGAACAGCAATAAAGGTGTTAGTCAGGTGGGGACTTTGATGTGACCAATAACATCACTCTCCCTTCAGGGAATGTTCTGTGCTGGCTTGTTAATGAATTTCTTTCCTAATGAGTATCATTAAAAACCCTTTGATTAGCTATTTGTGTGAATGCCCTTCCTTTTTCCTCTAAGCTGCTACTTGCACTAGTGTCAGGGATTTTGCCCTAGGCAGAAAGCGTGCAGTTCTATTCCTTACCTCGTGAATACAAGTCTGAGCCAAAAAGTAATAGGAAAAAGGGAAAAAAAAAACAACAAAAGACCTCACGGATGAGTTGAAATTATTTTCTACACATGTACAACCTGAGCAGGCACCAGCATTCAGATGAGAATGTCATTAGGGGAAATGAAGAGCAATAGGTAGTGATGGTGAAGCATGCAACACTAATTTACATACACCTCGAGTGCCAACAGGCAGAGAAACAAATAAAGCTATAACCTGGGGAAGGAGAATGCCAGAAAATAAATGGACCGCAACAAGCAAACAAAAAATGCCATGTCATAAAATGTAGCAAAAAGCCTAGAAAACCAAATTAAAAACAAAGCAAGGCCTTTCAGATCCCAGGCCCCTTAATGAGATATTGATGGCATAGAAATTGCCTACTCCTATACAAGACAGAGGAAGACTGAGAAACACAAAAACAATTAGGAAACAGATTTGGCTATCTGAGGTTTAATAGAAAGAGATGTGGCATAGCAGAGTACAATTAATCACCTATTGCCTGAAACACTCTTCTCCCAAGCTACTGGAGACCTGTCTTCCCTGCTCCTAGTTTCAAAATGACAGGCACACGATCCAGTTTGTATTTCAAATAAACCCCTCTCTCCCCTTCCTTCCCTAGTCCCCCAAATATCCCAGTGAATTTCAGATAATAATAAATAAATCTTTTGTATTTACTCTGGTGTCACAGTCTTCAAACTCACTTCAGCCTACCCACCCCCTTCTTCCTTCTCTTTTCCCATGGGCCATAAACTTCATCTACATATTTTCTACCTTGTTGTTAGGCATATAATGAGGGTTTTCTATTTTTGTCCTTCTTTGCCCAGAAAGCTGTCTTAGACATGTCACACTTAGGGATTTATAAAAGTTCACTTTATATTTGATCTATGTGGAATATGAGTTTTAAGTTTAAACTAGGTCATTGGGTGCCTTTAGAGCATTTGTAACTAAGGGAGAGCCATTGATGAGTCTTGATTTGAGTGGTTCAGCCCTGTGTGCAGAGCCTGAGAAACTTGGGGCGGGGAACGATCACAGTCGCACAAAGATTAAGGCCGTGTGTCGCAACCCGTGTCTGCTGTGCCACGAGTGGCTCCCTGAGTCAGTGCCCAGGTATTTGCGCACAGAAATGCACCTTAAAACATCCAAAATTGTGACAACCTGCAAATAAATCAGTGATAAAATTTTAGTCTTTTCTTTAATCAAGATGAAATACTAGTTTTCGGAGTGGTCTCTGTAGTGTATTAGCAGAGTTTTGCCATTCAAAGGGTTGCCTTTCTATTCTGTGTACTTTACAGACCTGGGACATGCAAATGTGTTCTGTTTTTTCTCTGCATTAATGTTTGTGTACATAAAAACCCGTTTGCAAACATGGAGATTTGAATTCCCTTCTATCATAGTCCATATGTTCTTTTTGATCTTTTGGGGGTTACCCAAATCCCAAGTGTTTTCACAAGCACTTAGCTAAGAATATTCAAAGAGCAATCGTTACCATATTTTTTATATCCTTTGCAGTCTCCTCCAGGCCCATGAAAGAGAACATATACCAATTTCAGCTTTCAATTGCTGATATGTTACACTTCTGATTTCATTTAGGGATTTAGGAGGCATGATTTTCATAGAAACTGATGTCAGTGAGATAATTGGAAACTAACAGTAAAAGTACTAGACCTCTGAGATCTGATAAGTACCCTTGTAATCTTGCAGAGAATAAAACCTTTCACTACTTGTACAACTACTTTTTCTTTAATTAATTGGATCATAGAATTACAGCATTTTGTAATATTCCTGGTAAGTTGGCTGGGTGAAGAAACTTCTCTTTGAAACTGAGTTGGTCTAGTCAGGAGTTCTTGCTTGGAACAATATATGGACTTCTGCGGAACAAGTAAATCTCACATTCCTTTATAGCAGTAGAAGCACCCTTGGCAAAAAATAAAACAAAACAAACAAAAAAAAAGTTAGCAGAAGCCAGGTAAACTCAGCATCCTTCAGTGCATATTTGGTTTTGGTCTCTGGCATAAGCCAGGAATTGTTTGGATTGGCAGGGATGTCTTTGGGCTTGCCCTGGCACCTCTCACCTCACCAGTCACACTCAGAGCTGGAGCAGCCATGAGAACGGAGAGCAAGGAGAAGAAAAGGAAAGTGAGAGGAAAATATGAGGACATGCTGTATTTCAACAACAGTTTTCAGGATAAAAAATGATTCTTTGCTTTTCCAGACAGTTTTGTAGCACATGATGTTTCTGGTACACAGAAATACTCCTTTTGCCCACAGCCCATTTTTTTTTCTTTAGATTTGGATAAATTTAAACACTTGTCTCAGAAAAGAAAATTTCAGAAACAAACCTGATATTAACTACCAGAACAATATGGGGCTGTTTTCAGTGCAGGCCACTGACTATCAATATTAGGATGTGTCAGTGAATTGATTACCGTTCGTAAACTGTTTCTAGTGCTGACAATACTAATAACAGAATGTTCTTAATTGGTCCCAGGGAACAAAAAATAGACACAAAATTCTCCTCTCCCCTCCCCTTTTTTATTTTATCTTTTTTTTTAATATGGTGAATAGATGGGTTTTTTGCTATCACTCAATATTTTCATTGTAGTCTTAAGGGTGTTTTGAAGCATCTTATGCTGTTCACTTTCTTAAATCCGTTTATTAAACTGAATGTTGTTGAGCATGAGGCTGACATTTGGTGATTCTCACGCAGTTTCTAATAGCTGCAGGGTGCTCATTTTTGGAAGAAGTTTTATGATGCTACAAAATGTCTCCTCTGCTTTTGCTGGCACATATCATACCATAAAGCTGAAGTGGGGCTGTCAGGACAGCATGTCTCTATTTAGCAGACCATTGTTTGTCATCGAACAGATATTCTTGGAGTTTTTTCAACTACAGCATTGTTGCCAATGGTTAAAATTTCAAAGCTTCATAAATGACTGTGCACAAGAAGATGAATCCAGCTGGCAAACTTTCTACTTTTATGATTTTTGTAAAAGTCGTCAACAGGGGAGCCAATAATTTTCACTCTCTGATGAAGTCTTCATTATGGAGCATCTGAAACCTTGTTATAATGTGGATGACTGACATTATATTTGCAGTTATGTGCTTGCACTTCTAATAACACTCATACAATGAGAACTGAGCACACAAAGAGCCTCTGAAAACAGAGTAACCAGATCTTCCTCTGCATTCATACGGTGTACAGGTTTAGGAAGGTTCTCTCGTGTTATTTACAATGTCTTTGTCAGATTCTTCTTATTTTAATTCCCTAGTATATAAAACCTGGCCAATGTCACCACTTGTAACTATCAGTTTTCAATAAACACAATCTACAGGGATGTGAGTCATGTAGGACATGAAAAAGAGTAGGTCACTCCATAATGAGCAGCTGCAGAGGGAGGACAAGTTAGCTCAAGACACTTTCTGTGTTTGTCAGATTTAATTTGAGGTTTTGTCTGTGCACAGATTTCAGAAACACTTGTCACAGGTGGTCAAGATGTGCAAAGAACAACTACAACGAATAATAAGGCTGTTGTGCTATAATGGTCTCATAACACCTGAAGCAGCCATGGTAGCTGTTGTTAAATCATTCTTCAGCACTGATTTTATTATTCTGAAATGAAATTATTCCAACTTTGACCTGCTAGTGGATTCTCTGATGTTGAGGAAATGTTAATAACAGGGAGTACTTTTGCCTCTTCCTCTTCTGGTTTTCTTTGCCTTCTACTTCCCTGCAATAGACTCAGGTTCATCTTACTTGAGGTGTAGACAATTACCAGCATAACCCTCCTGATAAAGCGCTCCTGGATGGCTGTATTGGAAAAAGAAACCAACAACAAAAACAACTGGCCAATGCTGCTAAAAGAAGCTGTATTGTCTGTTTCTCTTTATAGAACTTCATGTCAATTTTCATATCTCTCCAGAAAGGAATTTCCTATTCAGAAAAGCATTAACTTTTCCTTCAGAGAAACAGTTTGATCCAGGCATTAGTTCACTTCCAGACAGGATCTGATCCTTATCCTTTCATACACATTAAGCAGCATCTTACCTACCATCCCAAACAATAGGTGGAGTTTAGTCAGAGTGCAATGTCTATGCCATGCTGCTCATATAAGCCATTCAGACCTTCCTTATTCATGTAATTAATTTTTCACACCACTATTCTTGAATTTCGTATGTCCTACAGTCTGGACTCTAACATTTATTTTAGTACTAGCTTCAATATTCTTAGCTTGCTTCCCCTTGGATTTCATTCTTTTTTTCTTTTTTCTTTTTTTTTTTTTTTGTTTTTGTTTTTGTTGTTAAAGATACAATTTTGTTCTTTGATCCCCTTCTACAGATTGAACATAATTTCTTTGCTATTTGGATAAGAAAGACCGGAGCCTAATGTTCACCCAGATCTCAATAGCTTGCAGGTACACATATGTACCTAAGGTAGCTTTTTTAGCCACTTTTTTTTGCAACTTTTACAGGTCTATCGAGTATGTGTTCAGAGGTTCCTTCCTTTGGTAACAAGTGTGATATGAAAAAACCTGGCCAAATAAAACTCTGACTTTGAGAATTTTCACCTCTCTTAGGCAAGCCTAGGTCCCTCTGTGATATATTTACTACAGGGCAATGCAGCTTTTAAAAATTCCTTATTTTCGCTTCCAAAATTTTCCTTCAACTACAGCAGTTATACCTAGAAATTCAATAAACAGCTTCAACCTCTCTGAGTGTGTATCCACATAGCCAGTTAGGGATTTGGAATGGCTCGAGTTCAACACAGCTAGTTAGGGAAAGACAGAACACGGCCAACATCCTCACTCAGCTATGGTCATAAATCATCATACAACCTGGCATTGACAAATTGATCTTGGCCTAGAGCATCCACGAGCTTTGTGAGAAATCTGGCCAGGGCAGGGCTAAAACATTAACAGCAGGCATCTTGGGATATGCTTTCAAACTCCTGTATAGAGGTGGATAGGTAAACAATATGCTATGTGGGCAATTTTCCAGGAAAATCTATTGACATTTTTAATTTGTCTTCAATTACTTTTTCTGGAATTTTCTTTCAGTTCAGTTGCTGTCTTTGTTGTCCAAATGAGCATGAGCAAGGTGGATCTAGGATGATAATCAGGCTCATCTGTCAGCAGTGATATGAGAAAAATAGCAGGCCAGTTGCAATTTAGTGAACTGAACATGGCTGTTAAAGGGTAACCAGTTCATCAAACTTTGCTGAAAATTATGAGGCTTTTGAGTGGTAATTTAGGCTGCTAGTAGTTGGAAAACTCTTCTAATCAGAGTCCAAAGCTGAGTATCTGTCACATATGGTAAATCTCCACAGAGACTGAAAATAAACTGAGAATTAATGAGCTTCTAATTTCAAGAGTGATGTCTCTTCAATGTCTCCTTTTTTCACAGAGTTTTTTTCCCTTGTCCTGCATCTCCCCCTCCCTGCTCTTGCACTTTCCTTTATACAAATTCCTTATCTCATAAGCAGCAGTTGAAGCACTTTCCTATGTGCCTATGTGTTTATAATAGAGGTTAACCTGAATGGCACAAATAGGCCTTTTGGTATCTTAATCTACCAGCAAGTGATTGGCACAACTGGGACCTGGGGGACAACGGCCCTGGTAAGTTATTCTGTGAAAAAACAGCACCAACTTTTTACATAATAAAACACACTTCTTATTAATTAGTGTCACTGAAATGCTTCTATCTGAAAATTTTAATGTTTCTATTAGCTGCTAATCTTTTTCTTTTCACTCTACCTTTTCCCCAGATTCTTTATTCCATCTTCGAGTCTTCTATCGCAGTTTTCCTCTTTCTCTAACTATTTTTTCTGCTTTTCCCATCCTGTCTCCTCTCTAATAACCTTTTTCCCTTCTTTATCTAGGATTTCCAACTCTCATGCTACTCTCCAACACCAGTCTTTCACCATCTAATTTTCCGAGATCATTTGTTCCTCCATCTGCATTGCTAATGTGAATTTCACCACTTTAAATATGTCACTCTAATATGTGAATAGCTAAATCTCTGAGCACGCACATGGAAACTAGATATCTACAGAAAAACGAGGAGAATCAAATTCACTTGACTGCTAAAGTGACTGATAGCCCTGGTTTATCATCTACCCCGTTTCTCCTTGTTACAAAATGTTAAAGGATTTCCTTACACCTGTATGTAGGTGTATAACCATCAGAGAGGAATTCACAACTTGCTACAAACATATTAGCTCTTAAAAAAGGTAAACAGGAAAAAATCAGTCTTTTTGAGGGGTGGGGGGCAGAACAAGCTGGTAATGCCTATTTCTTTATTGTAATTTCCATGGTGCTGTTACAGAAAGATTTAGAACTGCTTGCAGGCCTTTTGGCTGGGTAGTGTAAGACGTGAGTAGAGTAAAATAGTATTCTTTTTCCTCATTAAAGTATTATGAGTCCACTTTGACATAAAATCCATAACATATGGATTTGGGGAACTCTGAATCATTAATAACACAATGGCTTGTTTGTGGAATAAATATAAGGGAAAGACGAAGTGGAAATTAAATGTAATTGAAAAGGAAGTGAATTTTTGCAAAGATAATATGCCTTACCTCTCTGGTTTAGTCTACTGGTTTAACTGTAAAGGAGAACAGGTTAGGATCATATTTTAATCCAGGTAATTTAAAGTGCAGCTGAAAGTACTGATCTCATCTCCTGGCATTTTTTGTAAATCAGCAAATAAATTATCCCCAGTTTGGAGCAGAGTTTTTATTTTGGCTGGTGACCATTGGGCAGTCAGGTCTCTTGACAGTACCATGACCACCATCAGGGCCACACAGCTAGTGGAGGTGTTATAGGCAACCTGCAGGGCTTTAGGTCACAATTGTATGAGGTGTCTGTATACTGACTGCTCATTCCCTTCTCTTGGAGGGGAGGGGGAAGACATTCTGAGCTCCTGTGTGTCCTTCATGATGCTGAGACAGGAAATGCCAAGTTTAGTTTAAATCCTACTCCCTGCTGAGAATTTGGAGAGATGCCATAGTTTTCCCGGGAAAAGAGTGGCTTCTGCAAGTCCCCACCAACTTCTCTGGTGTCTTTTGCCTCTACCTGTAAGGCTGGTTAAGGTTGAAATACCTCAAAGCAGCTTTTTCTTTCCCTCACACTGCTTGCAGAGAGGCATCCAGGGTAAACCTGTAGAATGGGCAGGGCAAGAAGGTACTGGCTTTGGGGGGCAGATCTGAGAGGCTCTTCAGGGTATTGGAAACAAGAAAGCTGAATCTCCTTCTCTTTGTCCCATGTGCCAGATCTTTCTTTTTCACTCCCACTGCCTCCCTTTCCAGGTTCAGTGGGGCTTGTGCCTATTCCTCTAAATTATGGAAATATTTCATCTTTTGATTTTCACGGCGTGGATGCTGAAAGGTAAGTCTCTCCTTAGTACAAAGATAAACAAAGTAAATTGTGGTATAGAGTTCCTGTGTTCTCATTTTCCCTTTTCCAGCATGAGATTATGGTTTCTGTGTAGACTGGAACCACAGAATTGCATTGACAGTCTCTGGAGTGCTCTTGTCTTCTGGCAATGCTAGCTAGGAATATAGAGATTTCACAAGGAAATATCCATTTCCATGAAGCATTTAAATAATCTGCTAAAACTTTTTATACAAGTAGGTAATAGAAATTTTTGACCATTTGTTTTCTAGAGAGCTGCACTAGCTGAAGTTGAAGAATGGATGTATTTGTTGCTGGTATTTGTTGTTGAATCAATTGTCATATAACAAGCCTTACAAAAAGTCCAAAAACCTTTTCATAAGTGTGTATTGCAAATTGCTTGACAAGTGTTTTCTGCTGTCACTAAACTAGAGAAATGACAGGTAAATTGTTTCACAGTGTGGATTACAGACTGGCAGGACTGTATGGAAGGCCAGCAAAGTTACAAAAGTAGCCAGCTGATATTCACAGCATCACTTACCAATAACGGAGCATTAATCATCAAAATGGAGGGATCAGGTTACACTGGGCCTCTCAGACTGGTTTTTGGTCAAGATTATAGCATGAATTTATACCAAATTGTAAAGACAAAGGGAGATTATATTACGAAAAATAATTTATTACTTATTAAAAATATTTATTCTATCTAATATATATCAAGTCTGAATAATATACTATGATATATTCATATATAATAGATGAATACACAAGCATTTTACAAATTTTCACAGATAAAATATGCAATAAAGACTGCTCCTCTCTGATACTTTGTTGACAAGGTTATAACTAACGAAAACCTGTTGAAAAGAGCCCTCACAACCGGAGCAAAATTTGTATTTTGACAAAGGAATGCTCACAGAAGCACGTTTCATGAACCAATAAAGCAGTCCGTGGATGTGGGAATTATAGAATTACCCATTAAATGAAAAAATAAGTGCCAGAGGTTTTGTGGAACATTATGTTTGGTGTCATTGTCTGATAAATTTGTTTTAAAATGTAGAAGGATTTAAAAACATCCTTACTTAGGCTAGGATTAGTAATAAATAAGCAAAAGCTTTTTTGCTAAAGCCCTAGGTGAACAATGGCACTTGAAAATGAAACACTGACCAAATGCCCATCTCCTCTGGGAAAAGACAGGAGAGCCAGCAGTTTTTCTTTGTAAGCAAACAGCCTACAGAGCACAAGTGTCTTCCTGATGCATTAAGAGCTTCTCAACAGGGCACACTTTTTGTGTGGTTTTGTGATTACCTGTTTAATCATAAGTGATGGTTAAATTCAGAGGCAAATACAGGGATGGTACGTTTTTTCCATCTGCTCTTTGAGGATCGCATGTTTACATCTAAGCTCATTTTTCCCTCATCTGTGTGTATTTGGTTTTGGTTTCTTAATTTCCTCTACAAACATGTCTCGCAAGAATGAAAAGACTGAAATGTGACCACAGACTTTAAGAACTGATTTTTCTCACACATGTTTTTAATTTTTTTTAATATATATCTTACTGGAATCAGTCACATTCCTGCATGCACACAGAGTAGAATTTTCCTACTGCACTAGTTCAGGCACAAGATATTTGCACAGTTCCTTGTAATGATCCATCTGTGTGAATGGGGTGAGGAGTGTTCACACATCAAAATAAATACAGTGCCTAATTCAGTATTTTGAGTGTGAAATATTAGATAGTAGAAAGAAATTCTTTACTGTGAATCACAGGAAGAGGTTGCCCAGAGAGGCTGTGGATGCCTCATCCCTGGAAGTGTTCAAGGCCAGCATGGCCAGGGTTCTGAGCAACCTGGTGTAGTGGAAGGTGCTCCTTCCACTGTGTGGTGGTGCTCCTTCTTAGGGTCCCTTCCAACCCAAATAATTCTATGATTATAGGGCTGTTGGGCCAGACTGGACTAGAAGCTGCAGCAAGAAGAATTTGGTCCACCTTCTCTAAGGACCGTAAGGCAGGAGAAGGTGTTTTATCCTGGCTAACCCATGATCCCGGGGTAAGAACTGCTGCGTCTGTGTGTTCAGGCCAGAAGTGAGTCTGGGGGGGGAAGGACCCCACAAGCACAGCAGTGTTTAAAAAAGAAAAAAAAACAAAAAAGGTTTTTTTTCCACCTCCTACAGGATTCTGAGCATCTGCTAGTGCTGAAGAATCACCTCTACAAGAGTAAGTAAAGAGTAACCAATTGCTTTAATGCTTAGGATCTCATTTGGGGAAAGACTGCATTTATTTCTACATAAAAAAAGGCTCTTGGGAGGCTAATGCTTGTGACTTGTACACAAAAGAAGGGATATGCCACCTTGGTGTAAAGGAGGCTTGTACTTGGGATCTGAATTGGACACATCAGCACTGGGAACTGCATCCAGGGCCAGCAGTTCCCTGTCCCTGGGGCCAAGTGGTGCAGAAGAGCTGTGTCTGTGCTGCTCTGCTGCAGTCTCCTGCAGACCCTGCTGATGGCTCTGCTCGGCTTCTCGCAGTATCCCCACAGTGCTGGAACATCATTATTCTCTGCAGGTTCCTTCTTGAGTTTGCAGTGTCTGAAACACGGTGAGAATCGTGCTGCACCATGAACAGCTTTATAGCCCGAAACTGAGGTACTTCATGGCAGCTGTGAGATGTACAAGGCAGCAGAAGCACTTGGGACAGTGGTGAGCATGTGTGTTTGTCTCTGAGGGAATTTGTTTATGTTGCTTAACCTTCCTATGGAACAGAGTAGCAATATATTTAGATTATCCCTACAGCAAACAAAAGCAAACAACCCTCCCCACACACACACACCCAAACCCCAGAAAACAATTAAAACCCTCCCTGAAGTCAAAATGCATCTTTTCCTAAACTTGTGCTGAGCCTCCTGGCTGTGAGGGGGCCTCAGAGAGGGTCGTCCACAGCTCTGCAGTAATGGTCTGAATGCAACACTGCTCCAGTTGCCATCACTCCTGCTTCCTAAAATTGCTCTATTTTAAGCTGTCAGTTACCAGGCTTAAATCATGCTGGCTTTGTAATGGATACAGGTACTCCCCAAACAGATAATGTTTTCAAACAGCAGATCTCATCTAGTTTCTGGGCCCTATACACCTGAGATGAAAATAAAAGCAGATTTTGGATTGCCTCTAATAGCTTCTTCTGTAACTGGGTGCTTTAGCTACCCCAAACCAAGGAACAAGCACTGGTCTTCTTGCATTCAAGGAAAATGGGCGCATCACTTTTGTGTGTGTGTGTGGCACATTTATAATTTGTAGGGGACAAGTCAGTGGAATGCTGCTATAATGCTGAATGGCTTTCCACATGTCTCTGATCCTATGGATTAAAAGAATTTAACATATTGTTCATTATTTCTGTTAAATTCAAACAGCTGTTTGCTGTGGATTTGTTGTTTTGGTTTTGTGTTGGGGTTTTTTTGTTGTGTGTTGGTTTGTTGTTTTTCTTTTTTTTCCTAAATGGAACAGAATAATGTCCATGTTTATATTCTGGATTCCATATCTAATGCTTTTGGTGTTAAGTATGCATTCTGTGTGTGTTTTACAATGACTGCCCCAACGCACACACTCCACATATGTTTCCTATCCTGATTTGAATAGAAATCTAACACTGCAAGTGAAGAATACTGAACTACTGTTTCACAAGCTGTCATTTAAGTGATAGGTGGCAAATTGGAATTTTGCCATGCAAATTAGTTAATGCTCAGATGAAGCCAGTGTTTAACTATTCAAATAAGATCTCAGTCTTGATCAGCTGTTTCAGCTTATATCTCCAGTGAAGCAGACAACTAGCTTTCAACTGGAGCAGACAACTAGAACTCCACACAACCATCAACTCTGTTCACTTAGAGCCATCTCAGTAGATGAAATGATGTTCAAACAGCACTGATCTGTAACTATCAGCTGGAAACAGCCATAGATGTTGTTTCTTCAGGCAAAAAATTATGATAGTTGGTAGTATTCTGAAAGGAAAATTTACATCTCTGGAATCCACTATATCCATAAATGTAAAACTACAAGAAACTCACAGTGTGACCTTTCTTTTAACAAGAACATATGTAAAATTCCCACACAAAGAATAATATATTTAGAATCTTAGTGGGAGCCAGGAGTAACTCCTATAGCAAAGTTCCCTAAGCCTACATTTTGTATGCACGTAACCTTTCTTTCAGCACTTTGCTACTGCTTTTGTTCACCGGAGACCTTTGAAATCTGGAAGGAAGAAAGCCCCTTGGCTACATGAAATGCCCTGTCTTTACCTGTTACACATTTACAGCACTTCATTTCAACTTATTTTTCTCGAATTCCTTAGGGAAATTTCAACAACCTGTCAAGTAACTGAGAAGGAGACATCCAGTGAGCCAGTCCTGATTCCCCACCAGGAGACCAGCAGCTGCCTTCCTTACCCCTGAGAGGAACCAAAGTGTCACAAGAGCAGTGGGGAAGCAGAGCATCTTTCCCAGTGCAGGTCTTCCTCACAGCCCTTCACTGGACTTTCACCAAAAGAAACACCACAGTCTTTTGGAGGTGAGGAATAAGGACAGCTGAATTTAACTCCATCTGCATCCTCACAGTTATTCTCAGCAGTTCACGTATGCCTGTTTTAGGGGCCAGAGTGACAGCTGCTTTGCCAGCTAAAACACTTGATCCTGCAGTACGGGTGATAGTAATCTCTGCTGTGAGTTCATAGTACAGTGTAAGTGATGACGGAGGATGGGGAGCACAGCAAAATTGTTATGCTGTTTCTAGAAAAGAGGGCACAGAAAAAAAAGAGATTGCTTTCCACTGTAAAAAATAAAATCTGGTCAATTCTGCCTTCAACAGCATAAGTGCTGCCGTGCCTGATAGTGAGGGTGACATTTCATCATCAATGCTGCTTTCTTCAGCCTGCTCAAAAAAATCCAGATTTTCTCTTGAGAGGTTCATCATCCTATGTCTTCTAAAAATTTTGGAAATACTGCCCACAGTAGACACAATGTATCTTATCTTAGGTCCCTTCCCTCAAGATAACATCACAAAGGCTGTACCTAGTTAGACGCTGCCTGACACAGTGGCTGGCAGGGACAGAAGGACCAGTCTCACCCACTTGCTCATCCTGAGGTGATGGGGTGTGTTTACTGCCCCAGCTACTATGAGGGGAAGCAAGCTAAACAAGTTTCTGAAGACATACAGAGTGCTGAATTTTTCAAAAGAAGGAACCACTGAGGGCAGAAGAAGGGAAACTGGGGCTGAGATGTCCATGAGTGGGAAGAGAGGTGGAAGGAAGAAGGCAAAGAGTGGGAGAAGCACCAGAAAAAAGGACTTACAGATCCTGGGGTTAGGTAATGGAAGGCTGGAATCAGCTCCAAGTTTTGGAAGCCACCAAGGAGAGCAGGGAGACAAAGCAAATGGTGCACTGGAGATGTTTGGAAGGGGACGCTGAACTCAATTTAAAGGATAAGGCTGTTAGTGTAATGTTACAGTTAGAATCCCTAGTATTGTCCTTTGAACAGTTCTTTTTATGTAGTTTTGTGTGTATATATATGGATTGGGACATTTTCCTGTTCACTAATGTGTATTCTAATCATGTTCCATTCTTTATATGCATCTTAGCAGCATCTACACTGTGAAGACATCTGCTGGAAAGTGCTGTAGGTAACAAAATCAGTTTGGGCTAGCCTGGCATTTCTCCCAGTGTTCTGACTCAAAGAGGAAATGTGTTGCTACCTTTTGCAAGTTGTTCACAAAGCAACTCTGTACAAAAAGACTGTACAGTGAGCCACCATTTGAAATCTCTTTACAGTGTTTTTCCATTAAAACAACAAACCTTGGCAGCTACCATCTACTCTTTCTGATTTGCAGCCAGCCAATTATAGCACTTAGAATGCACTTGATTAGCAAGGAAGCAAGTTCAAGGCACTGTCATCTGCTTTTCTGTGGTTCTACTTGTGTCTTAGGAGACATTTACCTCTGTCTTCTCCTTCTCCCCTGTATGTTTATTTCCTTCCCTGGTTTTGTTAATCCCTGCTACATGCAACAATTCCTCTGTAAACATTTTTTAGCAGTAGTATTGCAGTGTTCTGAGTGCCTTCTAAAATAATACATATTAAAAGAATTCAGTTGCCTCTATGTCTTAGTGTGACTTTCAGGCATGAGAATCGGTATGATGGTTTCAGTGGGAAGATCTGCAGGAGGGAAAATCACTCCTGTGGATTAGAGCTTGAAAAACCATATTCTATTTTTGTGGCAAGGATTACTGTAAGGTCTGTAATCAGAAGGGCAGGCACACTGGCTATGGTGGAGATGAAAACAACAGGATGGCCTTCAGCATGGTCTAACCATCCAAGCACAACCAAATGACCCTGCTGAGCATTTATGATGCACTGAGGCCCTTGGGAGCAGCCTGGCTTCTTTTGCTCTAAACCCATAACTGTGATGCAAACTTAACAGTTTCAAGGCAACTCTAAATGAAAGGCTTTCCCATTAAAATGTTTTTTTCTCTTGCTGAAGTCATAATGGTAAATTTCTTATGGCACAGATGTTTTTATACGTAACAGAGTGAGTGCCACAAAGCACAAGATTTGAACTTCATTTTCCAGTAATCTCAGTAAAAGCAAGATTGTGAAGAATGACACACGTATATATGCAGTGAATGTTAACACAATTTAAGAAAACACTGAAAGTTTCAATTTGGTATGATTCAATATGATTAATTGAATCAAGATGTTTAAGATTTTGCATTAAGAGTCTTACAGATAAAATCAATCATTATAGGTCTTCAGGTTTAGCCTTTATCTAATCTGTTTCATGATAATATTTTTTTATCAAAGTGACTGCAAATGTGTGCTTTCCTTCTCTGCTGTCTTGTTTGACATATCTAACATTCACATCATGTGAGGAGATTTCAATTTTGCAGTGGGAACTCTGTTTTTCACTTGCATGAGCATGTTCAAGTCTTCCTGATTTAAACCTAATTCTCCTGCCTCTAAATAAGATTTAAGTATTAAACACTCTTAATCAAAACTGCATTTTCAACAGAAAGTCTCTGGCCAACTTTTTCTTTATGCCTATTCAGATTATACTGCAGTGGCCCCAAGCCCTGACTGGTGACTGCCATAGGAAAATATGATAACAATAATAAATGTCAGCTATGCATTTAATCCCCCATGAAACCTTTCATTAGTCTCTATCCCTACTGTAGCACAGCAATAGGAATGCAAGAACGAGAGATGCTAAAAGGAGTAGAAACTAAAGTCTTTGCAGCAGCCGCAGCAGTGGATGCAGATGGGGTGCAGTTACTCCAGCCAGAGACCTATTTCTGACACAGTCTGACCCACATGATTTTGTCTTCTCCCCACCCTGCCCCATGACAGTGAGTACAATATTCACTGGTTTGACAGAATCACAGAACAGGTAAGGTTGGAAGGGACCACAGTGGGTCACCAGGTCTAACTTCCCTGCTCAAGCAGTGTCATGCCAGGGCACCTTACACAGGACTGTGACCAGATTGTTCTTGAATATCTCCACTGAGGGAAACTCCACATCTTCTCTAGGCAATCTGTTCCAGTGCTCTGTCACCCACACAGTAAAGAAGTTCTTCCTCATGTTGAGGTGGAACTTCCTGTGCATCAGTTTCCTCTCATTGCCTTGTTGTCCTGTTGCTTGGCACCACCGAGCAGAGCCTGGTCCATCCCCTTGACACTTCCCTTCAGATACAGACATTGGTTTCCACAAAATGACCAGGGTGGGATTTAGCTGCAGGTGAGAGATTTTTAAAGTATCTCTGCCCAGCGTTTTGTCTATCTACTTCTGTATCCTATCCTATCCTATCCTATCCTATCCTATCCTATCCTATCCTATCCTATCCTATCCCATCCTATCCTATCCCATCCTATCCTATCCCATCCCATCCCATCCCATCCCATCCCATCCCATCCCATCCCATCCTATCCTATCCTATCCTATCCTATCCTATCCTATCCTATCCTATCGAGATGTAAACACTAAATACTGTTATGCACATGCAATGCAAGGTACGTGACACGGGCTTGAAGTGTGGACCTGAGCAATCTATGTACGTTCACCATGCGCCCTTAACCTGTTCCTATGATCAAATCTACTCCTGCTAGTGCAGGGAGGGTCAGATACCACTTGATCCTGTCACAAGTGACCTCATTCAGCAAGGGAAAAAGTAGCTTGTCTGATGTCAAACAGGCATTATATGTCTCTGCTCATTTTTCTTCAGTGATAGGAATCAGTGGAACCCCAGAGTGGTTCAGTTTTGCTTCATTTTGTGCTGCTCATCTTCTTCAGTTTCTGTGCTTTAGGCAAGAGCAGCATGAGTCTAAAAATCTTATTTAAAAGCAAGATGTTACAACACTATTAAAGACACCTTAGAGCTTTCAGATGAAAAGTACACGCTGCAAAAAAGCATATGCAGAAAATAATTCATCTGCTGGTTCTTTTCTTTGTTTATGACACCTTTGTTTTGTCTTCAGCAGCAAGAACACTTTGGAGTATAAAGTTGTTCTTTTGTTTGTGGCTGCCTTCTATACCAGTTTTCTCTCATGCTGGCATTTCCATGCAGAAGAAATCTGTTTTGCAGGGAAAGGAGGAAAATAGCTTACATGTTTTTGGTTTTAAGCTAAATGTTTTCAGAAGTCCAAGTACCATAAACAGTCTAATTTTAGGATCAAATCTGACTTGAGTTTATCTCATTAAAAGCTTCAGTCAATTGATGTAGGGTGTCTTCTGTTATACTTGTTTTAGACGTATTTCCTCAACAGATGGACATGACATTTTGCCATTTTATCTAATGAAGACTGTAGTAGTATGATCAATTGTCACTAGAATAACTTTGAATTTCCTCATTACTGCAAGACATTAAGATGCCAGGGTATGATTTACTTTAGCAAGTGACTTTTATTTCAGCTACTTTTCAGAAATCCTGTGACTTGTTTAAATTTCCATTTCCTTGGCAATGTACCTATGTGTATAGTGACACAATAAAAGAATTGACTAACACACTGAAGGCATTAAGGATTTGAAGCTGCTCTGCAAGACAAATACAACAGCAGCACATTGCACCACATGAAACTGAAACAACCACCTGGAAGAGAAGGAGAAAAGAGCTTAGGCTATTAGCACAGTCTTTGAAACCATTTTGTCAACAAAATACTCTTCTTTAGTCCGACTGCAAATATAAGGAGTGACATGAAAGTGGAAAAAATTAGAATATCCGACTATCTTAAAGGTCTGAAAGTATGCAATTTATTTCTTCTGGTCTTTTGCACCTGATAAAACTTTTTTTGACTTCCTGGCAACTGGAATTTCCCCTCATGCAGCTTGATTAATAGAAGGGCATGAGTGGCTATGTAAGAGTCAAACCAAGCCCATAGTTTAGCATACACCTGTATATTCCCCTGTAGTGGCTGCACTGTAAATTCCTCATGCTCCTCTATGCAGTAGGGGGCCACTGAAACATGAAGCTGGTGGTAACTGCTGTGCCTATCATATCAGGTACGTGGTATTTAACTGAGTTCACGTCGTTAAAATGCAGTGGTGTGTCAGGAGTCAGGTGAGATTGGTGTTATTCATATCTACAAATGACTCTGGAAAAAAAGTTTAAATGAGCAAGTTATTTCTTTATTTAAATTCAGAAGTCAATAGTTGCTGAAAGGATATTCCCCCAGCAAAATCTATTACTAATTTGCAAGCCAAGTACATTCTGTTGCTTGACAGTCTGGTGTGTTTCTTTGGGCATCTTCTTCAGCATCACAGCCATGGAGCAAGCCTGCTTGGCTGCCTGGAGGAGGCATCCCTCTGGGCTGGGCACATGTGAAGAGCTGCTCTGCCAGGGGCAGTGCTGACTACCCCTTCTGGAAGGGGACATGGTGATTTCAGTCACGGGGCAAGAGAGAGGTGGCTGTGGCAGTAACTAAAGAGAGCAGTGTTCTTCCTGACACCCAAAGGTACTTTCACAGGCGATTGTAAATGGAATAACAGACCTTCTGTTCAGAGTCACTTTTATAAAGAGGATCTCAAGTGCTGTTAGGTTTCTGTGACTATTCAGCAATGAACTCTGTAATGAGTTTTCCTATCTACCTCTGTGATACTTGCATATCTTTATTTTACCAGCCAAAGAGTTTAAGTCCCAAAACCAGAGACAGCACCTTTACAAACCTGAGCAAGGCACAGTTTAAAAACATTTAACCATTTCTTACTGAATATTTTAAAAATAGATTTAGAGTGTTTAGGATTAGTAGGCAAGCAAACTTTGTCACCAACATACAGAGCAATTGCAACACCACAGAAACCTCATGGAACAAGCTATTCTCATTGTACCCTTAACTGGGTAGCAGCATACCTCAATGACTAATGGACTGTTCTAGATGCTGCTTTCATAATAAGTTTCTCCTGCAGCCACAAGAGAAAATGGCTTTCTGTAACTAGTCTCTGTTTTGATGAGACTGCACAGCTACGTGTGCAAATAGATGTGTAAACCTAGATGGAGTTAGTAACTGGATGATAAAAGCTGCAGTGTGTCCAGGAGAAAGATAATGTCGGGTATGTGATTTCTAATAAATAGGCAATGTTAGCTATTGGAACAAGTCAGTGTTTCCTTCTTAAACAAAACTGGACATGAAGGGCACTTTCAGGTTTTTTTCCTGACATGCAACCAGGATCTGTTCATCAGATCCTCATCCAGGAATGAGGGCTGCAGGGCAGCAGCATGGGTAGAGAACATTTGTGCCTTACTTGGAGCTGCACAAACCAGTCTGACAAAAAAGCACCTGGAATAGTGAGTAAGTTCTACTTGTCCAATCTATTACTTTTTATTTTCTCTCTGACACTTAATATTTTCACATAAATATCACATATAAAATAAAAGCGCTCTCTCTACATAATAATTTTAGTGTTAATATGGCCCTGAACAATTATTTTGTAATGTACATTTTAAAATGTTTAAACACTCTGAAGCACTATGATACTTTGATGACCCTCTGGATGTATTTAGTTTGCCTGAAATAAGGCCAAATGAACCATATAGGCACATTTTGGGAAAAATTCAGCTCCTGAAAGAAAATTATAGTGTTATCATAATTAAATATAGAAGAGTCTTGCAGAATATCAAAGCAGAGCATAGTCTCCATATATTGTTCATGAGGAGCTCTGGGTGCTGTAAAAATGCAGGACAGTGAATCAGTCACCTGCAAAATTAATCCAAAATACTGCTCTTGGATAGGACATAATTAATGCACAGCCTTTTCTTCCCCTACATACGCTGAATATCCCCACAAACTGGGTGAAATTCTCTCTCTTTTAAAACCAATAAGGAATTAGGACTATATTGTGAAACACTGGAATGGGTGCTGGTTTTGTATGGTCTCTGGCTGAAAAGGACACTCAGGATGCTCTTCAGCATCCTTTATCTGAGAGGATTTGAACCCGAACCTCCCAGGAGAGTACCCTAATTAGCACTCTGTGGGCTACCCAGCCTAGGCTGAGGTTTCACACACTCATTCCCTTTCGCTGGAGCTGCTCTGATGTCTGTCAGATTTTATATTTATAGAATCTATGTTTAAGGCTGTGTTCACGTACTGGTCATCAGGCCAAATGGTCAGGGTGGCACACTGCTGTCTCATATTGAGGTACATGGGGGATTATTCTGTTAGAAAGTTTGGTTTGCACGGTTGTGCATTATTAGGGCTAGGTGTAGTTTTTGAGGATATAAATTAGGCATCTAATTGATACTTTAGATGCCCAAATTTCCTCTAATTCCCCATGGGACCTTGTCTTTTGTACACATTCTTGAGGTTTTCCCAAGAAAGACCTTCTTTTTTAGCTGAGTAAGAAAATTATGCATAGAAACCTACAGGCTTATTATAAAATCCTGACTGTGCAGTAAAGATGCAGCTGCTTGCAATTCATCATCTAACTTTCCTTAAATTCTATTGGTGAATGGATTCAATAGACACATTTCTGCTAGTGGATGTAACACTCCTTGTATCCATATGCAGGATTTAAAAATACTTACTGAACTGCATAAAACATCTGGGTTTTATGTCTGTTATGCTTTGTTGTTTTTTTTTTCCCTTTGTTATCTAAAAACTGCATAAAATGGCACATTTCTGTCCACCTATTAAGTGGAGGACTGGTCACAGAAAACCTCATAGATATCAGTGAGATTTCATGCTACTGAGGCCTGCCTGATCAAATTGTCTACACCCTGATTCAGTGAGGCCATTCAAGTGCATGCTTAAGTCCATCTTCCCTCACTAATATCCTTATGGATGAAATATGTTCTGTTGATTTTGGTTGAATTGAGCAAAGCCTTCAAATCAGCCTTATGATAAAGTGCTTTGTTTGTTAGAATGGACTAAATCAGAGGATAAAAACTAAATCTACTGACACACCCTTGGGAATCAGTGCCTGGTTTTTGAACATAGGTTTTGAAATTTGAACAAAATAATTCATTAATTATTCCATCATTTTACTAATAATTTTATTAAAGCTCTTTTCTGCTGAATGGCAACACTTAAAAATGAAACAGAATAATTCTTCCTACCTTCGTCTCTGCAACTTAGATTATTTGTGAAACTCCCATGCTATGCTTCAAAATGATTTCTCTGCATGTGCTGAACCAAGAGACTCTGCTGCTCAGTCAGTTGAAAGTAATGTGGAGAAAAAACTCATTCTTTTGCTTGCAGTAAGTCTGAATCTCTGACAATAGTAGCAGCTTCTAAAATGATGAGCTAAATCCTTATTTTATTTGGCCAAGAAAAAAGAGGCACTTGTGGAGGCAAAACTGGACATATTCTTCTGTTAAGCAACAACCCATGTTCCTCTTGCAGTCTTTGCTCATTTAACACAGCTACAAAATAAAGTTAAAGTGCCCTTGGAAGAGTAGTGACAAATACACTTACATGTGCAAGTTTCCTTTTTCCTTTTAGTGCAATGCACAGTGTGTGGAGAGTTGCAAACTGGAGCTTCAGAGAGCTTGACTGATAAAGGGCTTCATCTTGACCAAAAAAGAAATATCTGGTGATGAAGCTAGAGAATATTCTTATTGTTCATGGCCATTCAGTTCCACACTTAATTTAAAAAAAAAAAATGGCCAATTATCTCTGGATGAAGCATTTTCAGTATAGATTATGATTTACTCAGAAATCAAGCCCAAACTTAATTTATGTGATTAATCCTTTATGGATTTTCTTTTGTTATTCAACACAACTGACTAATGATTATTAACACCACCTGGGAGAAGGAGATTATGCAACACTAGAGTGACATGATGTTCATCCACTAGGTCTGTGTTAATTCACCATGCAGCTGTCCAAAAAAACCCAACCCAGAATCAAGGCATATGGCTATGTGTATGGAAGAGAGGAAGAGAATAATGATAATTGTTTGGATAAAAAATAAAGCAAACCTTTTGATATCTATGTCCCTTTCTGCTGGATAGGTAACAACTACTACGCAACCAGATGTCATCAGGGCTTTCTTGATATGGAGCATTTGGACTCGTCAGGTACCTGCAAACATTTGTTCTTACACTGACCGTGTAACAAGTCTCTTACCCCACACTTTTTAGTACAAAATAAAGACACGACTCAGCCACAACTTCCACAGTAGCAATGTACAATGAGCAATAAGCATTGTATATCATTTCTATTGTGAGGAAAACTGGTTATTGTCATGCTGCCTTCGTTTTAAAATCTCAGAACAGATGGCCATACTTTGAAATCATGAGTATTCTCCACAGACAAAGGACTTTTGTCCAAATGGATCTGAGTGCAGAATCAGGGCCTATATATATGGAAATACAAACTTGTACAATATTCCGCAACAGGGTCTGTTGATGCGCAGGGATTGTAAGAACAGAATGCAGTTGCCACAGTTTAGGTGACAGGGTAAATGCCTTGAAGACTGTGCAAAGCTTGTTTTTGTTCCAATGTAAAGTCTCTTGAACCGGGAAAAAGTTTTATGAGGAGCTAAAAATTAGAGAAGTCTTGTTGAGGAATTTTCTCCTCTTAAAACCAGCACAAATATGTCAGATTTTGACTTAGAAATTAAAGCTATAAAATTATAAAGAATTAAAGATTACCTTGAGATCACAAATATAAAGTGGTTATGCAAAAATTAATACCATTGCTTTCATACTCATACATTCTGCAGTTCTCTGGACTCTCTTAAGTGAAAATTATATAAAGACTTAAGTTTGGGTTTTTTTCTCATCACCTTTTCATTTTGATCAAAAAAACATCATTCACCACAAATGCCAAGTTTTGCTGAGTACGGTTTTCCCAGTTTTATTGGGGAATTAGAAACTACCTCAATTTTTAAATCTGCATGGAAGACTATCCAGATGTTTGGTAGGGTTTTGTTTGTTCATTTGCTTTTCATTTGTAAAACAGAGATCATGAAGGATGTGCTGACATATTTGGAGAATAGAAGGAATAGGAACTGATGAGTAGCAAGGGGAGCAAACCAAAGTGATCAAATTGGACTGTCGTAGATAACTGTATAGTTAACATTGTTATTCCACTTGCACTTTTTTTTTTCTCCTTGCCTCTTAAACATCATAAATCAGTGAAATTTTGGCAGAACAGCTCCTATCACTGATCCTGATATAAGATTTCTGAGTAAAAACACATAAGAAATTACTTACTATGATTCTTGTTAAATTAGTAACCAACATGGAAGTGAAAGGCAGGAAGTGTGAATAAAAAGTGTTAGAAGGTGTTATAAGGCAAACTTCTTCTGATAGATGAAGACAAGAGATTATTTTGTCAGGACATTAAATTTTAGAACTGCAAGAGACAGAATGGCATGCCAGTTAAAGATTTAAACAAGTTCACAAAGAGTTTCCAAACAGCAGATTACAAGCTTGCGTCATTTCTTAGTAAGAAAAACATATATAGACCTGATAATATTTTTGCCGTGTTCATGGTCCTGTGAATGCCATGTATACTTCAAATTCTGGCCTTTAGTGATACGTGAATTTGGGATGAACTTCTGATTCAGGACACAGATGAAGGAATAAAAGATGAGCCATGAACAATGATTCATTTAACTTTATTTCTGTCATTCTTGATTGTCAACAATCCAACACCATCAACATAACTTCCCATGTCTCACTCCCAGTCATTTATAGCCTACGCAGTCAGATTTGTCCAAACTTGTGACTATTTCCAAATGATGCTGTAGAGCTTACAAATGTTTTGCAAAAACACTTCATAGACAGCAAGACAGTGAACATTTACAGTTATTTTTACAGCACAGAGAACAACATCCATACTTTTGGGAAATTACTGGCAGAATCTCTTGTGATATTCCAATAGGACTGCATTTTGTAGATTTTTAATACTTTGTCAAAATAACTGAAGTACTTTCTTGTCCCACTAAAAGCATCTGAGAATTTGCTGCTTTTTAGCAATGACAATCTAAATAGGATTTTCTAGCCTTATTTCAGGAACACAGTCCTTAAAGTGTCAATACACCAGATGTCTGACTGAAAAAAAAAAAAATTGAATAAAATTGAGTGTGGGATCTGACTTAGTGGATGTTCAGCATCAGGCAATTAACTTGATTGAAAGCTATTATATTATCTCATTAGAAGTATTAGAAGAAACAACTTCCATTATTAGACTTCTAGTTTTTCAAAAGGACAATGGCTAGGTAAGAGACACCCTTTTCGACTCCTGCATTTATTAAAATCTTTACTGAATACCTTTTTCTATATTTAGGTGACGATATCACAGCTCATTACCAGTGAACAAATTAGTTTGAATCAGAATCCAATCTACCTGTCATTCAAGGGAATAAGGGTTCATGGGAAGAGTTCTCAGTGATGTTCTGTAAGGGATGACCTGCCTTCCTACTCACTAGAACAAGTGAGTAAGGGACAAGAAAGCACTGTCGATGTACAGGTTTTTTTTCCTGCTGACCCGGGATGTGAGTATTTTGAAGAGAGAAACTGTTGGGGGTTTTGTCATCAATGTGAACTTTTTCTCTTCCCTTTCTCTCTCTTAAAACTTCTGGATTTCAACAAAACCCTTTCTGTTGAATCAGAGCAAATATATAAGTCCTATTTGGGGAAGCTTTAATCAGTGCTAACCAACAGAGGTAAAGAGATGGATAGAGGTGCTATGACAAAGCTGTAGTAAGTTTTGTCAGCCTTGGAGCTGATATGATTAAGAAGTAGGAGACTCAAGTTCATTGAGTCGAGGCTTGGAGCACTGACATTTCAGCAACTCCATCACTGGAGTCACTTGTCATTGCTGAGAGAGTTATTTTCATTCCTCTCTGCCCCAGTAAAGCAGGAGAGGGTTTAGCAGGGGATATTGTGCAAGGTCACGAAGCCTCATGGCTTGGGTCTCCCAGGATCAGCAGATATGGGTCCAAGCAGAAGAGCAAAATAAACTTTGGTTCCTCCTATTTCCTCCATGACTGTCCTAACCACAGCACTAATAAAAGGTGAGTCCCAGGCCCCTCTGGTTTTCACAGGCAATTTATGTGTGTGTGGTGGGGGGGGTTGTGTGTGAGGGAGAGAGAGAGACTGAAATCCAGTAGTAACCTTTTGATGGATTTGACCCAGTTTTGCAACTATTTTTCAGGTCAGCTGAACCTGTTCTTTTTTGATGAATAAATCATTTGTCTATATTCTTCTGCTCTGCTCTAATGGGGTGAACAATTGATGGTGGTGAGGTGATGTATAACGTTCATCCATCTTACTACATGGTCACAATAACTGAGTTAAGTAGTTAATTAAGGTAGATGTACCCCAGCAGTGCATCTACTCCAACCAGTACAGCTTCACCCCTGAGCAAAGGGAAATGGAAGAACAGTTGAGGGCTGCTGAATGTTTCTGGGCTTTTGAAGGTTACTTCAAGAATGGCTGAGCTTCTTGACCAGGATTTTCTCAGTCTAAGACAGTTGCCAGATATACTACAGAAAATTATCAGAAGGCCAACATTTCTCAAAATTTGCTTATTTGGAATAAAAGAAAATTTCTCTTTGGAATAGTGTTTTTCTCCTAATTGATTAAAAAGAATGTAATTTAGTCCTGCAATGAATAAGGCATTTGCTAGATGTTGACCAAATTTTAAACATTCTGTTCTTTAGATAAGTCACTGTGCATTACAGAGCATCTCAACTAACAGATATCCTCTTCTCAGTTTTTGCATTTCTTTAATTTTGAAATTTTGGGATGACAAAAATCCTGGGAGAAAAGGATGGAGAAAAATGCTAATTTCCCCCCCCCCTTAATTCCAATTAACTGTAAATGGGATAGGGCCTTAGCCAAAACCTGAGGCAAAACCAAAAGAAAAACTGAAAAGCAGGCACAATCAGTGTTTGAGTTTGTTTTCCTAATGGGCTATTATTTAAAGTGAATGTGTGTTGTAATTGACAATTACATCTTACATATCCACAAACTTAAAATTGTTATGAAGATATTTAGGCCTTATCACACCTTAATTTTCCCTTTTACAGTTACAGTGTAATGATGCATATAATGCAATGATGTACATTGCAGATGGATTAGTCTTAAAATGGATGGGGTAGTATTATGAGAGTACAGTGATTTTTTTATGCCAAGCAAGGTGTGAAACTATCATAATAAAGATGACTTATAAATTTATTATGTTTTGCAAGTGCTGTCTGTCAGGTAATGTCTTGTCAAAATAGGTTTGTGAAAGAAAAATAACAACAACAGGATTAATCTTGGTAATAAGAATTCTCTTAGGAGGCAAAAGATACTTTGTTAACTAAACCAAGTAAACTACCCATTTTGGTTTTGATTCCCTCTTGGTTCATGCCTCTTCTTTGCTAAGGAGGGATTAGGTTAACTGCTTAAAACAAAAGAAATGTCTATTTGCATCTTGAGTTCCATACCTCTTGAAGTTGGAACCTGTCTGTGTGGTAAAATTGTGGAGGTAGTTTAGGCCCGGGACATTTTCAGGCCATGCAGAAAGAGAAAACGATGATAACTTAGGATAACATTATTGCCTATATGAAACTTGTGTTTCATGATCTTTTTTATTTGTATTTAAATAACATCCAGAGATCTGATTTAGGGGCAGAACTGTGGAAAGCACTGTATAAACACATGGCACAGGATAATCTTTGTCCAAAAAAAGTCTAAGATCTAAGGAAAAACTACCAGGTTTTTTGATTTACATTTCTGTACTCTGACTCACATCACCTTTTGCAGCACACATCTCATATCTGCCCTGACTAATTTCTTCTGGGGAGGCAGGGATAGCATGAAATCATCTGTGCATTACACAAATGATTCAACCGTGGCGTATTTCTCTGATTTCCTTCAAAATAATTTCAGTCTGTTTACCCAAGCATGTAAAATGGTCAATAAGTAGAACATAGAAAATGTAGTTTCAAATACAAAATTCAGTTGTTCCGGTGATTATGAATAAACTTCTTAGTGAAATGAAATTATTTAGGTTTCTCTTGAGAACAGAGCCAAAGTAAAACAATTAGCAGCATTCCAGAGAATGCAGAATTTGGAACATGTGAAGAATAGGAATTAGTTGTTGATGTTCCAGGAGCAATTGCTCCCAGGGACCTCATATCTCTTAAATCAGCTAGAAGACCATCTGCTCCAAAGGATTTATCAATTACTATATTCCTGTTTAAAGGAGTTTTAGGTATTCAGTTATACTTCTCTCTGCCTCTTTTTTGTTGAAAGGCTTTCTAGCTTTCAAAAAGGATATGCATGCAAAATTTTCATGATGAAGCTCCAACTGAAATGTGGCTTGTTCTAAATGTCATCATCCACACAAATGCAGGCTCCATTTATAATGATTCCAGTATCTGTTGTGTTTGAAATATAAAACATATAAAAATCTAAAACTGTTGTGAACTAATAAAATACCACATTCTTTTTACTTTGTAGCTTGTGTTAGGCAGTGCTACAGTGAAAACAGGGCCAGCTTCTTGATTGGGTCCCTGGCCTATAATTCTTAAATGCATAGAAAAGTCTATGCTTTCAAACACCTGCCATTAAAATAATCTTGGAAACCTTTCTTCAAAACTTCTGCACAATGATTAGATTATGTGTTCTTCAAAACTTGCTTAAGCTGGACATCTGGCCTCTTGTCAGTGTTGAATATTATAGGTCATATAACTGGGTTATAAAGAACATTTTTATATCTTACCATTAGATTTCAGGGAACTAGGGGATTGGCTAATAATGGCAGCACAATCCAAAAACTATTTATTACATAAACCACGTATTTTATATATGTATATCTTGTTTCTGCATGGAATTGTTACATCAGAATATTTGCTATAAACACTTCATCTTTAAGATATTTCTCTTTCATCAAAATTTTTGTACTTGCTCACACTTCTATGGGTTTTTTTAGCAGAACAGCAAGGGCATGTGTCCCTCCATAACTGCTCGGGGCTGGGCTCGCTGTGGCAGATCACTGGAGCTCTGGACTGTACCAGGAAATCCAGAGCCATCTGGGTCTGTCCTGGCAGTTGGATGATTTCATCCCAGCCCATGTTGCTGGTTGTTCGTTATCTGTTAAAAACATTTCTATTTATTAGGAAACGCGTGTTAGACAGTTTGACACTAGAATTTGGCACATGTCTTTGTGTTAACTTGGCCAAAGTGATTTATAGCAGTTTGTTCATGACCAGCATCAGAAAATGCTGTCCAAGTAAAATCCCATGAGAGAAGAGCACAATGGGGCAGTTTAGGAGCTATCTGCACAACCAGCACCCCAGCCACCACTGAGGGCGGGGACAATTACCTCATGGCCTTCCTCTGGACGTGCAACCATACAGTTATGGACCTTTTGTATTCTGTTCCTATTCTTATTTAGTCCTCCTGAATTTTCAGGGATGGATAGAATTCAGTCATCAACACTGAATAGCTGCTCTGCAGAACGAATGTGCCAAATTATGGACTGCAGTCTGACGCTGTTCCAATGATTAGCACCTGATCCTCATGTAGTCCTATTAAAACTTCCTAATGTAGTAAGCATGAGTAAGCATATCATTACCCAATCCTGGCTGAGCATGAAGCCTTCACATCTGATGGCATCTCTCATTTAGTATAAATGAATGCCTTGTCCTGTACATCAAATATTAGATGAGTGAGGAAGGGAAAGGGGAAGTGCATGGTCTTCCCGACAGTAGGTTGAAGAGAATAGTTGGATCATAGTCTCTTATTCTGTGGTAAAGCACTTTGTAAATAATACAGGACCTAAACTACATTGCAGGGAAGTGGGGAGTTAAGAATGAAAACGGACCATCTGAATAGATGTACCTTACAGTAAGTACTGCCTGCCAAGTTGAGAAAAGCTAGGTCGTGACTGCCCTTATTCTTCCCCTGTTTCATGACCATGCAAAAAATTCCAGAAACAATGGAGTTCATTCATTGCATTATAATGGAGATTTCTCCTGCAAAATTGTGAAACTGGGTAGACTGATGCCTTGTCTACATCACTGGGAAAGCTTCTAATGCGACAGGGCACTGTGTATCAAGGATTATAAGCTTGTTGGGATAGCTATGAGGCCTTGGAAATGAACAGGCACAAAATAAATACCAGCCCCACTGTTGTCAGGTCTACGCCAAGATAGTAGTCTGAAAATACAGCTAGTACGGAGCATCTCTGTAAAGTTTGGTAGTTTATGAGGTCTGTGGGTGTGGGGATTTTTTTTTTTTTGATATGTTGGTTGGGTTTTGTTGTTTCTTTAAACTTGTTTGGGGATTTCTTAGCCCCACCCCGCCCCCCCGAAATTATTTTGATCCCAACCTCTTTAACCCTCTTCCCTGTTTAGCTCTGCTGCTGATCAAGCTGGTTTCCAGTTAACTTCCTGGGGCTACAGGGGTATTTTGGAAACATGGTAGCTCTGGTTTTACTCAAGACACAGAATTTAAAACCAGATTTAAAAGATCTAACAAAAATTGTGTATCAAGCGAAAAACAAAACCACTAACCTCCTCTTCCCCTTCTCTCTGGGTAAAACTTCCATGCCATAACACTGGCCAGCTTACCTTCCATTCAGACATTTCTATCAGTACCAAAATATATCTGTGCACAATAATCTTAATACAGAAATATTTTAGTAAGGAAAAAAAATTGGAAATGTACTAAAAGAATTACTTAAATATCTATATTCTGATCTTTTCCTACAGTCTCTTATGTTAAAACTTGAAAAATATGTTTTAATGTCTCTAGCCTCATTTCAGGGAAGCAGATACACATGAATATATATATGTATATATATATAGTACTTTCCTACCTGATAAACTGCCTGTCACCTGTGGTGTAATATAATGAGAAAAGCATACATACAAATACTAAAAATTAGCTTTTTTCCCCCTACACTATGGTCAAATAAGTCCTCTGTACATCGTATTATATATTTTCAACATTTCTTTTTGATGCCTGAAAATGTTCCTTGCCTTCTCTTCATGTCTGAAAATAAGCATCGACAATAATTCATCTTTATGTTAACTTTAAAAGGCAACTGATTTTTTTTCCTTCATAGAATGAAGTTTAATTGAAATGAGACCAAAAAAACCAGTTTTGAAACTACACAGTCAATGTTTGATGCACATAGCAAATACCTGTTGTGTGCACAAAAGAAAAGGGAGAGAACAACTGGAATGGTTTCAAAAGGCCACCACATGAATAAAAGTGTCATCAAGAAACAGCAAATCACTTTGAGTACATTACAGGAATACCTCCCCTTTCTCAGAAACACTAAGCATAGGCCATTTTCAAGAACTCACCAGAACTTGTTGTTAATCTTAATTATGTGCCTTAGTCTACATGCTAGGAAGATTGAGTCTTTAGAAATGTTTGGAACTGATGGCAAACACAGAACATGAACACCTTGCACATGAATGCTTTATAGCCTTTCTGTGGGAAGGGCTCTTACACTTTCAGTGAAAGATTAGTCTTTATTTTCAAATAATCTCAAGAAAGCTGCTACTGCTATTATTACATACACTTGCTGACTATGTGACAGCATAAAGATTGCATGGGAGTTTTATGATATGTTGTGGCAGAAAGCATAATTTTAAGCACAGTGGATGAACAGTGTGTGTATCCTATTAAATTTGGTATGCAATTAATAGAAAACCTTCTGCTGTGTGTTTGATTTAGTGAGTTGCAATGCTTTGTAATAGATAACTGGCTCACAAAGCCTTCCCCATGAAGTCCTGCTAGAAGTAGGTGCAGTGGTAAATCTCACTTTTGTCAATGAAATCTATTTAGTAGGGAAGATTGATGTTAAACTGCTTTGTGCTTGTGGCCCTGCTCTAAACTATAACCAGGTTTCTCTCGTTACCTGCTTTTCACACTAGAGTAGCTGTTGCTATCATAACCCTCCATTCCTGCCCCCTTTCCCCCCGCTGTCTATTGTCTGTTTTCACACTCCTCCTTGCTTTATAATCACTCACTCACACTCATTTATCACTGGCTCACTCTGTCCTGCCTACACTATCTCCCATTTTTGTCATGGTGCGCTGGTACATTACAAATACAATTAAACCTTTTACGATACCGCAGCTTTTGGCTAATGCATCCCAGCTTCAAGGTTGAAAGATTTCTGATATTACCACTGATATCAGTTCTTTCCCATTTATCGGCAGTGTCCGGACTAATGCAGAAGTGTTGCATTAATTAAAGGAAGCATCCAGTAATGCTGCTGTTTCTGCCAGTCTGACACTGAATTGGAGCTTGATGCCTGCTCATGTTTTAAGAGCCATTCATCACACATGTCATCCCAAAGCAGCCAGCTGTCTGAGAAAAGCCTCATTTGCATTTCATCAGCTACACTCTCTCTCTCTTCTCCCTACCTTTTGTATGGAGCTTTGGGTTTTTTTTAAAAAAAGAGCATAGTCTTCAAAAGCAGCTTAGCTAAAATTAGTATTCCATTTAGAAAGATTATTTTCTTTAGTTCAGAGGTCTCAGAATTGATCTGAGTGGGAAAAAAGTGTCATACAAACATAGCCATGCAATCTGTCTGTATAAAGAAATTAATGCATTATGGGAGAAGACAAAGATTTTTATGATGAATGGACTACACCTCTATTAGTTCTGTACATTAAGCTGTTAGAATTAATAAAACATTTCATTTATTTTGAAAGTTTCTTAAAGGGCATGGGATTTTAAGATCCCAGCAGCTCTGAATGATTCTGCATTATGTATTTTGATTTCCTTTATTGTTAGAGGGAAATTGTCTGTGTCAGGTTATATTGAAGCCATTTTAGGAGTCCAAAGAACACGTGAAACTGTCTCAATATGCTGAAACCAGCTGGAGAAAAGAGAAAAAATGAAATTATATGCTCACACTTTCATTCAGTGACTGACTGACTTGATGAACTAATTTTTTGCCTTTGTTGTCTTACTGTATAGTGTAGAATCTGTAAGCAAGCATATCTACCATATAGCAAAATAACCAAAATGCAAATCTGTCTGATTATGTCTTTATATATTGAATATAAAATGTTATATATATAGATATATATGTATGTTAATGTGTCTTAACGTCAATTTTTGCACAGTGTCAGGACTTGTTTAACAAAAAAACCCCAAAACCCAAACAACAAACCAGTTCAAATTTTGTCCCTATGTGCCTCCATCTAAAGAGGAATAATACAGACACATTGTGGTTCAACATGGCAGAGTTTCCAATTTACAAGTACGTGTATACATATTTCTGGGCTGTTTAAGATTTCCTAATCTATTTTTTTTCCTTAAATCAGCACTAAAAATCTATTCTTCCACACAGCAAAGGAGATGCATTGTATACAACCATTGGGACTGAAGTTGTTATCTGTCACCAATGGAGACAGACAGGGGTATGTATGCACAATAGGTGTCTACAACTGAATCTAAGGGTTGGAACTAGATTATCTTTAGGGTTCCTTCCAACCCAAACCATTCTGTGGCTCTATAATTTGAGGGGCAGACACTCTAGGCTGTGCTGGGCTGTGAGGTCTTCCTTCTGGTTTGTCTGTCCAGAGTGCACCTCCTGTCAGAACTATGGACACCGACAAGTATCGTTGTTCACCTGGATCTTGTTCTAGATGCCTCTGGAAATGCCCAGTGTATGCACCTGGAAAGTTCCTGCAGTTTTGAAATGAATGAATAACCTGGACTAGATGCTTAACTATTAGAGAACACAAGATTCATTGTGTGTCACATGTATGTTATGTGCTGAGTCTTTGGGCAAAACCCAATACTTATTAAGAAACTAGGTAAATATTAGCCAACAAATCCATAACTTTAGGCACATATATTTAAGTCCTGTTCATTTCAATGAGGGTTAGGAAGTGAGTGTTTTGCTGAATAGGCTGTATGGTTCAACTGTTAAATGTGTATTTGCATTGGCAGTACAAATGTTAACTTTTATTTATTCTGATTTTTCTTATTTTAGCTGCCCTGTTTGACACTGAATTTTAAATAGTTGCATTTAATTTAAATCTTAGCAAAACTTACTTTAAGTCAATGTCTAATCCCAGCAGAAGTAAAGGAAACTCAAACATCTCAAAAGTCGGACTTGATGTAAGAGTAAACGTGTAAGGGATCCACAGTTCAGAGCAGCTTTGTGGTGGGGTTCTCTGTGCTTGCTTGGTCATCTCTCAGAGCAAATACAGGACGTGGCATCTTCCTTCTCTCTTCTCCACAAACGTGGCTTATTTAATTTTCTCTGTGTGTGGACCAGTGAAGCACTGGGACTGCATTGGGCTATTCTGACCACCCTTGGGCAGCCAGAGAAGAGACTGGCAATGAAGTGAGTTGTAGAGGACAGAAGGTGTGCGAACAGGCAAGAAGCATGTGCCACTTCTACTTACTATCTCAAGAGTCAGAAGGTCATGATCATAGCAGGTATCTCCTTTTTGGAGCTATATTTATGCTGCATTTGAGCAGAGTTTTGCAACAGGGAAGTAGTTTTGTACGTAGATGATTTACCTCTGTGCTTTATCAGCCTTGGAAAAAGATCTCCACCTTAGAGTCGGGTGAGCACTGGCCATCATCTCTGTTCCAGGCTATAACAGGTTATTGTACGTGATGTATAGGAACCTTTTGCCTGTAATCCCAGGAGCAATTTCAACAAATTTAAAAATCTGAAAGCAAGAAATGAGCAGAAGTCACCTTCATTTCTCTTCATGTGTCTAAACACATCTACAAGATTTTCTCTATATTTCAGAGTGAGGAAAACAGAAACATAAGTCTTCTATACATTTATCATAGCTTATGATTCCTCAAAAGAATAATTTTTAGCCAATGGGAAAGAGACCCTCAGAGACATAATTTTTTCTATGATACATTTGGTTGCAGCCATTCCCTGTCCCGTTCTTTCTTTTGCTACACACACCACAGCTGTTCTTTCTGTGACACTGTAGCTGCTCCTACTACTTCCACCACAAACCTGAAAAAACAGCAATAGTTGGCTTAGTTTTTGTCTGTGGTCAAAGTTCCATACATTTGTATCTGTTATTCCTTACATAGCTCCTACAGAGTTATTTAATATCACATTTTGGGGTGTGAGGGCAAAAACTTGAACATGCACTATAATAGTTTAATGTTTCTTGTAATTTTTCAAATGACTGGCTTTTAAGTAATATGGAGATAAAGATTTTAAAATAAAATTGATTTCAATTTCCTGGTTTTGGCATATTATGGACTATCTCACCAATATCTTTAAATTAGCCATGTGCATATTGTAAAATACTAAATAAGATCATCTTTGGGTTTTGACACCTGCTGGGAATTTAGAGTCCTTTCTGATTGTTTTTGACCATGTTATCTCACTGGGATAATCACTTATCTACCTCCCAAATTATAAAACTTGCTCTGACTTGCACTTAATCTGCTATAGTCTTTACAGATTATTTTCTGCTAATGTGATTAGTGGGGTTTTTAGGGATTATTTCCAGAGTCAGATCTGCTTTTAAATTCTTTAAAAGTTGTCTTCTCTCTTTTGTCTAATTTATCAGATACACAATTATGGAACCTTTTTTTTTTTTTTTTCAATCTCAGAGGAAAATATATATACACACAAGCTTATCTCTACTTCCAGCTGGAAAATGGGAATTATTTGTAAAAGTAATTAAGAAGGATTGATTCCTAATCAAATTAAAATACTTGGAAGCCATATTCTGTGAACCCAATTGTCATTTAAATAGCATCTGAATTGCTACCTGAATAGACTAATAGTTCTGAAGGCAAAGCAATGATTTCGGTCCTTTATAAAGCAATGACATATAGAACTGAGCAAATATGTGACAGCAGCATCATCCTATATGTAGAGTTTACAGTCTATGTGCAGACAAAGCATAGAGGATTAGACCCTGTCTGAGAGACAGGGTGGAGACAGCTGGGGAAGGACAAGAATGAGAGCAGCAACTTCGGGAGCAATGTGTGGGAAGCTGCTTTCCATTTAAAAGGCAGTCTGGAGAGGGGAGAAGGGTGGGGGTCTAGGGGGGGGGTGTCTGGCAGAGACCCGCACTAGTGGGGAGTCACTGAAGAGACCTGGCTGGGAAGGAGAGGAAGACACAGGGGCACGAGGAGAAGAGAGGAATCAGGAAGGGCCACAGAACTTAATGATGCAGGTTGCAGAATGAGGTGATGTACATCAAGAGTGTGTTCCCACTGCCTAAAAGGATAATGTTTCCCCACAAAGAACTGGATGCAGAGGCAGCAAGGAAAGGTCACATGCACTTGGGGTCCCTCATGTGATAGAGGAGGAAGAGCAAACTGTGGGTAGCCCTTGAAATAAGGAGGAACTGGATTCTGGTCAGAACAACTCATGTGTTTGCAATCCTAGAGAAATTCACTGTGTTTCCATGCAAGTCACTTTGTAGTGAGATTTGTGCAGTCAGAAGTTGCATGAGCATTGAGGAAGGGGGAATTTTCCCCTTAGAGTTGGCAATAAAAAATCAAAAGGTGTAGAAGTGGTAGTGGAAGGTGCAACAACTGAAAGCAAGTGTGATCCACAGGCACCATGGTGTAGCAGAGAGGCCTGTGAGGAAGCAGAGAAGAAAAGAGGTGTCAGGGGAAGAAGAGCATCAGGGACCTGAAGAAGGAGAACAGCAGCACTTTCTTCCTGCCTTCATGCAGATCTTTATTTTTTCCTCTCTACACCTTTGCCTCAGTCTTTTTGACTGCTAAGGATTGAGTGGTCTGGCCAGTCCAGCAGCTCAAAGAGAAAGTGTGAATGGGGTGAACTGAGCTAAGAAGAGCACCTACACTGTGATGAGATGAACCAGAAAAATACAGCTTCCAGGAATGCTACAAATAGCTTTATGCAACTGTTTCTGGTGCACCACCCCTGAAGATCCGGGATTTGGCTCAAATCTGCAAGTTCTCTGTGTGTCTCTGTGCTTACCAGCTGATAGCCACACACTTCCACACTCCTTCTGGTATCTTTCTCTGCTTGGATTTCCATAATCATGTTTTTTCTGGTTCTTCTTGGCATTTATTCTTTTCTACTTCTTCAAAAAGAAGATCACATGAGGTAGAAGTAAATAGAAATACATAGAAGAGGATTCTTGATTTTGGCCAAGGTTAATTGCCCTTGGGCAATTAATTTCTTTCCAAAGAAAACTTTTTAGATTTCAAATTCCTGATTGTGCAATATGTAAATATAAAAGAGACTTGAAAAAGTTAATTTTTGTGAATGGAACATTTGTGGACTAAATTGTCTTAAAAGCTTCCTTTTTGTTTACATTCAAATTGAATCCAGAATAAACTTTAGAAACTAAAACTTATATTAAACCACTAGGAATTAAACTGCAACACTGAATGATTGCCATGGAAATTTGTTTTCTTCATAATTACATTTGTTTCAGTAAGAGACACAAAAATAGAATTTGGAAAAAGCTCATTCATTTGACAAGACAAAACAGTTGTGGTGACTTTTATAGGATTGTAGTCCAGACCGGTTAAAGCTCTGGAATAGTGAGATAATTTGCAAAGCAAAATGCATATGCAAATGAGTTGATCAAATCAGTACACAATTTTTCCTGGTGCTTTAAGTCAAAGAAGGAAAAAGCAAGACCAACAGTAGAAGGATGTCATAATATACATTATTATTGTTAGTGTAATGTATTACTAAACACGAGGAAAAGGAAATCTCCCGCACTCATGAGGCTGCGGACAGCAGTAATTTCAGTGACAATGCAGTGTATAAGTGAGATTACATCTGAGGTACAACTGACTAGGGATGGTGTTTATTCCATCTGACTTACATTATCTGCAGTGTTGTCATCTGGACTTCTCTTACAGGCAACAAAATAGCCCTTACAGGACAACAATTCAGGTTGCAGATGGCAGATTTGTTCTTACAGCCCTTGCTGGTTCTCAGTAGAATATTAGTAACTATGTGATTTCCAGCAACCTGGCAAATGTTAGGTGTTAATTATTATTTGTTAGACTTTCACACCTTCGTACGTTATGTCCTGGAGGTTTTTCCAAATCTTACTATAAGGAAAACTTCCAAAAAGCTGAAGGCCTATACTCTTGTGACATTTCTATCTGCTATGAGAAAGTCACTACAGAGATTAGGTCCTGTTAGCTTTCATTTTGAAACAAATGTTTGTATTATGTATAAGAATAAGCGTGTCTAGATTCCTAAAATTTGCTGAAATCAATTAGTGCTTGGCGGTATACTGAGAAAATCAGACTTTTTGGGCAGGTATTTATTAAAGTAGCTTTGACTTGACTGGTATGTATATTGTGATATCTTATTGTGAAATTAAAATTAGTACTGGAGAGTGATTGATGGAAAATAATGAAAATGCCCATTACGGGTAACAGACGTTGATTTTTTTGTCCAGTGCCTGTTTTTCCTCACCAGAAGTGGAATATGGCAGGGGATTTCTATTGTTTGTTTGAAGACTTAAATAGCTATTAGGATATAAATCAATAAATAATAAAACTGTATCAATTTTTTAAAAAATAGACTTTCAAATCTCCACAAGTGAAAAATGTAGTTGTTGTTTGTAACCTTTTCTAATGACAATCCTTCCACTCCACTGTTTATTCAATACATAACATCAGCTCCTAAGAAAAAGCTCTTTGGAGTTGGACTTAAAATCTCTGGAAAGCATTGTATGTGTATGGGATTTTATAAACAGGATACGAGTATTCTCATGCTGTATACATGCCAAACAAATTAGCATTACTGACTGAAAAATTCTAATGACACAAAAGGATGAGGTTCAGTTCTCTAGAGAAAACCCAGGGAAGGAAGTGGCCATCAAGCCAGACTCCATCACAGAACGACTCTCATTAATTTTAAAAATCTGCTGACTTTTTGGAATGGTTACAGCAAATGATTTATGAAATGAAAAATTCTTTCCCAACTCAGTGAGCTTTTCAATCAATGTTCTTCATGATGTGCTGTTTGCTAGCTGTCTCAATTCAGCAACCCAAAAAATATTTAGCAATATAAATGTACATTTTAATAGCCTGCTCTGATCTCTCTTTTGATATCTGGCTTTCATGATCTGCCTCCATCCATCCACAATCTCTGGTGCCATCAGCCGAAAAGTCAGTTTCTCTCAAGGGTTCACCTGAAGGAGTCTGCAGAACTGAGCTCCCCCCCGGCCCCCACCTCCATGCTGCTCCACAGCCCCATCAGTCTCACCATTTTTTTTTTCTCTCATGAAAAATATAATAACAGTTTCTTCCTGAACATAGTCCATGCCCTGAGGAGAAGATTAAATTAAATTAAAACTTAAAAGAGGATTTGCCGATGGCTTAGATTTCTAGCTAAACCGCCTGGGCCACAAATAAGTTTTGTGCAGGTTATTGTTCTTTGGCAAAAGCACTGTAAGTCTTTGTAACAGACAGAGTAATCACTGCTGAGGGAGAGAGCTTCTTTATTGACTGGCCAATGCACCCCTTGCTGACTAACTTTTCCACCTTTTTCCCACGGTTTAACTAACTCTCTTATCAATGACCAAACCACTGAGCTCTGGGAAGCCAGCAGATACTGTCACTCTGGGGAAGGAGTACTCTTTTGCAGGAGTATTAAGCTATTTGAGACATATGCTTTGCACAATTCACAGGAATCATCAGTGTCAGGAAACTAGGTTTCCTAAGTGTTTGTTCTGTGTTTTATTTACAGTCACTATGAAGAGTTTTATCTCTCAGCCAAACGATACAGATGCTTAAAAGACTCTGGTGTAACGCCTAGCATCATCCCTCAGCATCACAACTGCTGGTGCTGAGGAGCAGCAGAGAAGAGCAAAGAACCCTGCAGATGCTTTGAACAGGCATGTGCTGTGCCCTGCACAAGCTCTGTAATAAGGCTGGCTGCTTCAGCAGGAATCTCTCTGTCCCTGGATGGCACAGTCCTCATTCCGGCAGTGAGGGGAGCCAGAAATACAGCACCTGCCAATGTTAACAGCCCTGGTGCTGTTTGCTGAGAGAACACACAAAACAGAGGTAGGTACTTCAGATACAAAGGGTTATTGTTTAGTTGTAGCTTTAATTTTCTGTGGGATTCTGTATTTCTTTTTCTTTGCATGATTATCCATGATTCCCCAAGGCTCAGTATTGGGGACAGTCCTGTTTAATATCTTTATTAAAGATCTGGAGGAGGGATTGAGTGTACCCCCAGTAAACTCACAGACAGCACTAAGTTGGGCAGGAATGTTGATGTGCTGGAGAATGGGAAGGCTCTACAGAGCAATCTGGACAGGCTGGATTGATGGGCCAAGGTCAGTGGTATGAGGTTCAACAAGGCCAAGTGCTGGGTCCTGGCCTCGGGTCACAACAACCCCCTGCAATGCTACAGGTTGGGGCAGAGTGTCTGGAATGCTGCTTGGTGGAAAAGGGTCTAGGGGTGCTGGTCGACATCTGCTGAACATGAGCTACAGCGTGCCCAGGTGGCCAAGAAGGCCAATGGCATCCTGGCTTGCATCAGAAATAGTGTGGCCAGCAGGACCAGTGATTGTCCCTTTGTACTCGGCACTGGTGAGGCCACATCTCAAGAGCTGTGTCCAGGTCTGGGTCCCACAAGACAAGAAATACATTTTGGTGTTGCAGCTTGTCCAGGTAAGGGCAGTGGAACTGGTGAAGGGTCTAGAGAGTGAAACTTGTGAGGAACAGCTGAAGGAGATGAGGTTGTTTAGACTGGAGAAAAGGAGGCTGAGGTGAAATGTTTCTTCACCAAAAGAGTTGTCAAGCAATGGAACAGACTGCCCAGGGAGGTGGTGAGTCACCATCCCTGGAGGTATTCAGGAAACCCTTGGAAATGGCACTAGCTTCTCTGGTCTAGTTGACAAGGGGACAATCAGTCAAATGTTGGACTTGGTGATCTTGGAGGTCTTTTCCAACCTAAATGATTCTGTGATTGTGCACGTACAGTTGGAGAAGACACTGTGCAGCATTATGTACCTTGAACATGCAAAAGCTGTTGGAACAAGTTATTGCTGTGTAACACACAGACCCATTTCTGACACTGGGTGTGTCTGAGCATTTTGCACTTGACTGCCGTGTGCAGACTCTGGGCAGTCTCCATAGCTGTGAATAGTATTTGAAGACCACAAATACCTTTGCCTCACAAACTTCAAAGATATTTCTGCACTGATGAAAAATGAAAGCACCTAGGGTTACGCCACTGAGTAATTGACAGCTAACGAACAATAGAAGTGTGTAGCACTTGTGTATGTAATACATATTACCTTTTCATGCCAGATAAATAAAACTGACCTGAAATGATTTTTTTCAATGACTTACATCCAAGGCCAAAATAAAAAAACACATTTCACCTTAATAAATATGAACCAAAAAAGATCTGCAGCAAGAGGGTTTTTCAAAAGAACTCTCCCGGATGTGAGCAATCAAGATGATTACCAAAACTTGTTCTATTGTTTCAGTTATTCAGTGTATGAAAAATAAAATTTTGAACAACAGTTACTTGGTTGCATCTACCTGTAAGACACATAGGAAGGAAAAAAAAAAAAAGACATGAAAAATTCAGGAATAAAACAGCAGAGAAGTTTATGCCTTTACAATTTGTTGGCACAAAACTGAAGCAGAATCCTCAAAGTCTGCACTTGTTTGTCAGTAAGAAGTGTCTGTTTGGAAGTACAGCATGTGATAATATAATCCTTGCTATTAGTATAGCATGAATGATGTTCTGCTGTGGATTAAAGAGAAATGAGGAGAAACAGCAGGTTACAGAGTCCAGAGCCATGGCACCATCAATTACCTGTCTTGCTCAGGTCCCGGGAGGTCTGGCATTTTCCCAGCTAGAACTCCTTTCAGGCAACATCTCTGTGCTGGAGCTGAGAAGCATCACTGTGCTACTAAAGAAAACTGCCATGTGGGAAAGTCCTCATACAACAAGCCCAGTCTAAAATTACATTGAAGACTGCATGTGAGGCAGCACAAAATGATCTTAATGAATTGGATTTTTGCTTTTTTCATGACATCGCTGGCTAGACATTTTATCAGCTAATCAAAAAATGGCATTCAATAGACTGAGCCAGTATTTGAGTATAAGCCTCGCAGAATGTTTTGAAATGAATTGATTCAAACAGCTCGTCTTTTTTTCCCCTTTATCTTTTATATGCCCATACACAACAGCAACTACTAGATCCCCAAACTTGAACTGCAAGTTTAACCTTGTTGAAAAACGTGGAACTTGACCCTACTTTCCTTTCCTGTGTTTCACAAAGGTGTTCTCTTAAATAAAATACAACTTAAAGTAAGAAAAAAGGATACCAGGTGTGGTTTGAAATTGTATCTTCACATTCTAAAAGAGTTTTGAAGGATACCATGTGCAAGTAAAAGAGGCATAAATCTGTCCCCTGACTTTAGATGACAGATCCTTACTGAGCAAAATGTCAGTCTATGCCAGTGATACGTAGCCAGACATCGGATGCCTTCTACACAGGATTTCTAAGCTTCTCATTCTTTCAGGCACAAGTGAATCATTGCAGCATAAATGTTAAACAAAGCCTTTTTGAGTCTTCCCCCACAAATACCATGCAGTGATAGTGCCCCTTCAAAATATTTATTTTAACTAGTTCTTGTTGGAAATACACAATTGGTGGGTGTTTTTAGGTCTGATGCTAATATTTCTTTTGTACCTTTCCATTCTCTTTCATGATCCCTGAACTCCATACACCAGTCCTACACATTATGCTTACACATGTGGTACAGTAAACACATGCACTGTTTTCTCCAAAGTCTTCCAGATTCTTGCAGTCTCGGGAGAGGAACATGAAGATGGCCTCAGGAAAGGAATCATAAATAGGTGCATATTTGCTCTTGTGACTGTATACTTTAATCTAATTGAGCATTCATGGAAAAAAAAATCTGCTTTATTACTTACCATAAATCGAAGATAATTCTATTTAATGTTCCTTTAACTGACAAAAAAAGGATAAACATAGCTAACTATAAACACGACATAAATAAAATCTGGCATTCTTCCCATTCCCCACCCATTGTCCCAGTTGGCTATTTTATCATATCACCCAATATAAAATTTAACAGTATGGTATATAAATGATCCCTTTTTTATTCTTTTGCATAATAATTGGATGGCTTCCAGTAAAAAAAGAATAGTAAAGCTACAATTTATTCCAAATCATAAACATCTTTGTTTTATATGTGCTTCTTTGTTTTACTGTAGAAAAAACAATACAGCAGTCAACAGAGAGCTACATCAGCAGAAAGCAATATTTGCTTGAAAAGAACTAGAAACACTTGAATTCAGCCTGAATTTAGCTGACTTGGTGTCTTACTTCTTGGCTCAGAAGTAGAGGATCTGCTGAAATGGTGACACAAATTGATGTTAATAAATTAGTACACTCATAAAAGGAGATTCCCAATTTTAGTGCTAACAGCACACCATTATACAGAGCATAATGTAGTTTAAAAGGCACACTGATAAGTGGCTGCATTCAAATCTATTTCTGTGCCCTTTTGTGTTCTTATCTACCCTGGTCCAGCAGACAATCCAGCTTTTCACTAACCTTTGGCACTCCACCATCAGCAATACCCCGTGCTCTCCTTTATATCCCTGCAGCTTCTGTAATGAGCTTCACCTTTGGTATGTGCCATTTGCAGCTGCAGCATCAGCAAAATGGACCTGCTCTGGTGCCTGCTGGTGGAGGGAGCTCCATTGCTCAGGGCCCATGGGAACGTCTCTGTGTGCCCCAAAGCAATGGCAGGGAAATGGCTAAATACCTATCATCTCCAATGAGCTGAGCCTTAGCCTCTAATCCTTGTAATTGCTGCTTACTAAGTGGAAATAACAAAAAAGGGTCCTGAACCGACAGAGGGCACTTGGCCTGCTTCTAGCAAAACTATGAGGTTGCTTGCATTGGAGATAAATTCCTTATTTGAAGCAAATAGATTACAAGGGCAAAATCTCAGTTTTTAAATAATGGATTTCCTTTAGATATTACTCTCAAGGGGTTCTTTTTGTAACCATATTTATTTTAAAAATCCTCTTGTACATTTTTAAGTGTATTTATACTGAAATTAGAGACATTTTCCCTTTTAGATTTTATATATATATATTTAAATA
>JAWWMP010000001.1:9831113-9907707 GCA_035047865.1 Dendrocincla tyrannina | reverse complement strand
ATTTTATATATATATATTTAAATAAATATGAATGTATACATTCATAAGTATGTAAACAACTCTGAAGTGTAGCAGCTCTGGAAGAGAATAAGCGGGCTTGTGATTGTTTCACAATAATAGCTGCAACATTTTATAATGAATAGCACTTTGAAAAGGATAGGATTTGCAGAGCTATAGGCAGAATACCAAAAATAGAAATACTTACAGAAATGTCATTCCAGTTGTCTGAACTGAGTGCTTTTCAGTCCTCCTTTCCTTTTTTGTTGGTGGTTTGGGGCTTTTTTTTAGGGGTTTGGTGGGGTCTTTTGGTGTGAGTTTTTTTGTTTGTTTGTTTGGGGTTTTTTTCCAGAAGACAAATCTAGCCAAGAAGTTTAATAAATCTATTTTCTTAAAGCAAAGGTCAGTTTAGCATCGAGACTGTTATAAGTACACTTAGAGAGGTGGTGTTAGGGTTTCCAACATGACAGCACATATTCTTCTGAAAACAGAGAAACCTATGAAAATGAAAGCTTTTTGTTGCTGGATTGATATGTTGAAAGAGATTGAATTCAAGTCAAGAAATGTCCCAGACTATAGACAATTTTTCTAGTAGTAGAAGTACAAGAAGATTACCAGGGCTATAGAACAAAAATCTTCTGTCTCATAACACAATTTACAATAAAACAGGTATTATTATTTTCTCTTTCAGAAATTCACTGAGAGAGACAGCAAAGAAATTATGTATTTTGAACTGTCAGATATGCTTACCATATTTTAACATCTCATTTATGTATGTCTGGCTTCTGATTTTGCTCTGGACTTCTCCAAAGAAATATATGTATAGTTTCAAAATATTGCCTTTTATAAATAGAAAAATATTCAGTCATGTGATGAATCAGCAAATAACATAGGGGATTCTGACTCTTAAAATTGAGTGACTGAATGGCAATAGTCCAAATTGTAACCTGCTCTACATATCTTTTATTCTTGCTGGAGGAAAGGAACAAGCTGTCATATAAGAAGTATCACATTAACTACTATCTATTGATTGGTGGGGCTTTTTGTTTGTTTGGGTTTTTTGTTGTTGTTGTGTTTTTTTTTTTTAATTCACAGCAAGATATGTATTTGGATAAAATGTACCAAAAGGAGCTCTGTGAACTCGATAATCTAAAATCTTTTACTGATTAAAGGAACTTGGTATCTTACAATTCAGAGTCCTGGACATTACTCATCAGAGAACATAAACATAATACCAGGGTTTATATGGCAAGGGTTTGGTTCCCCATCCTGGTGCAAAATAATTCTGCCTAGTAGAGAAAAGCAGACCTCTTTTAGCTAATGTACTTATCTGCAAAGCAATTCATATTGCTTCAAACTGCCCCTGGCTTGTGCATACAGGAGTTGGGGCTTCTAATTATTTTATAAACATAAAAAAGAAAAAAAAAGAAAAGAAAGATGAAAAAGGCCTTCAGTTACATCAGTTTGTTTTCTCATCTTTTAAAACCACTTGACAGTTTTTGAAAAAGTGTAGAAGGGATATAAAAAAACATCCATCAAATTCAACTGGGTTACATTGCAAAGACAGCAGCATTGCTGCAGTACAGAGACATATCCTTGTACCACATGAATCTCAGAAAACTGTCCTGAAACTTGGGGAAAATATGGATTGTCTAGGAAAGGAAAGGCAACAACAAAGAAAATATGTAGAGACAGATGAAGAGTTTAGTCCTGTTGTGAGCTACTCTGGCTGTGATCTACTATGATCAGTGATGTTATGTCTTTTAGCTCAACCAAGTATTTTGACCAAAATGAGTAGAATTTAGCTGGTCACAGGAATCAGTCAAGACTACAATCAGTTGCTCCTTCACTTCCAGGTGGAATCTTGTGGACATCACAGGCAATCACATATGGACAAATGCAGCCTCTGAGAAGCCATGACAGGATGAGTATTGAAGTGAGATTTAGAGCCCATTGATTTCTACTGTTTTCCTTTTCTTTATAAAAATTCAAGATTATGGTTTCTGGATTATCTCCTCCATCCTTCAGTAGAAGAAGAATTGGACCTGTCCACTCATACCACATCTGCAGCCACAGTCAGTCACAAAATGCTCCTGCAGCACAGGAGCAGCAGAGCTGGGTGAAGCCAGATACCCACGATGCTCCCTGGAGAAGGAGGAAACCCTGAGGTGGATGCGGGGGGTTTGATAAATGGGGCAGGAGGCAGATTCGTAAGCTGCTATGGGAGTTTTCTTCTCTCTCTGCTTAACTGTACAGAAATTCATTCCTTTCGCAAAGATCTACTTCCTTGGACCTTAGTGATTCATTAGGAGCCTCCTCATGCATGGAATATCTTCTGTGGGAGAAAAGTACAAGAGTAGAAGGGATAGGAAAGTGTTGTGTAAGCTGGGGTTGTGCAAAACTTGCAGGGTTCCAGAGCTGTTGTTACTTTAATTATTCAAATAAACAAGAGACATAAATTATCTTGACAGTGCCTGCTGGCCACCTGCCTAGCCAAATGTTGGGGAAAATATGTATGATATTCAAGGAAGAAATATGGTTCAAAATAGTGTTATACTCTTTTAGTAAGCTCTAGCTGCTATTAGTGTTTAATTAGAAACTGTAAGGGGATTTCTTACTAAATTATTGGGTGGGATTTTTAAATAGTGACTATACCAGCTAAGGACAATTAAGGGACTACTCTGAATATAATCTTGGCCATTGTAAAGGCAGTGGGAATATTTCTTCTCTTCCCTCACTTGTTACTGTGTTGAAAGAAGCAAAATAAAAGAAAATATTCTTATGCTTAATGTGTTCAATGGGGCTTTATCTATCATTAATAAATAATTTCATTAGCGGAACAAAGCTTTTCAGTCAAAACCTAACAATATAGTTAAACTAATTGTTTTGCTGTTGATACATATTTATTTCTTTTCACCACTTCACTGTATATGTTGGCTCAAGATAATGAGTGGCTTTGTTAATTCTAAGAAGCCTCCACCCCCCAGTCTCTTGAACTTTTCTTTCTTGCTTACATCAGCTTTTCAGTCTCCCTGGTATCCCTCATCCAGTATACTTTCACAGATCAGGGAACAGGTCCCTCCTCAAAGTGGTTCCTCCTACCATCTCATCCCCTCCCAGCTCACAAAGCTGTCTGATCATGCTGGGAAAATGGAGGATTTCTGTGGTACAGCTGAAACAACAGTGTCATACACTAAAACAACAGCACGACCTTCAACTGCAATAGGTTTCTGTTGAGTTGAATAGCCTGACACGTGGTGACGATTTTTGGCCAAATGAGTAGAGGCATGTCTTTGGAAAGGGGGGAATCTTGTGTTTTTATGATGAATATCAGTAAAAGACTTTGTCTGCCTATCTTAACAATATTGACATGAAAAGAAAAATGAGGCCAGGGTGGAGTAGAGGAGAGAAGCTTTAAGGGGAAATGCTTTAGAGACTTAAATTATTTCCGTATCCATTAAATAGAAAAGATTTCTAGAGTTAACTATGAGCATATATTTGCTTATTAGAGATGCATGGGAGGAAAAATAAGCTGAGGTGGTGTTAGAATAAGCTGTTCAGAAATAAATAGCTTTTGAACCTTTCTTTTTAAATATTAAAATTCCTCTCAGTTGTATTTGAAATGTTTAATGAGAGAAAAAAAAATGTACTCTGTTCCAATCTTTTCCCCAGCTGGGCTACAAATTTGCTTACAACCTTACTGTCATCATGAAGTTAATAATCACAGTGACAGCAGAGAGCAGTTGGAGTGTGTGAGACTTTCGTTTCTGCTGGATTCAGAATCCCACTAATGACTTCGATCAGCTCTTTTCTTCCCCCCTCTTCTTCTGGAGTCATGTCAGATCACGCCACCTCTCAGAGCGCATTAAGCCTAATGTGGGATTCAAGAGCATGTAGAGTGCTGCCCAATGTCAAAGCTCTTTGGAAGAGGAGCTGTTTGAATTAAAATCTCACATTAACTGTTTGTTGGAATTACAATAAAACCTAGAAAAAGAGGTTGAGAGCCTGACCGATTTCTTCCCGAGGGCTTTGCCAGTTTGGTGTCTGCACGCAGCCGTCAGATACAGCAGGTGCCTGACAGCAAGGTGAGCAGGAGTGAGCAGGAGTCAGGACTCCTGACCCTGAGGACACATCAAAGAGATCGCTGACCACACTTGGTTCCACAAAACATGATTGAAACTATTCCATGAAAATCCATAGACAAGTTGAAAAATAAGAGAAAGGCGGGCTGGAGCCAAGTTGACCTCCTTCAATCACCTAGTAAAGTACACACACCTTGTATTCAAGAAGTTTTAGTCAGCCCTGTAGCTGCTAACCTTTTGATACCACAAGTAAAGTGAGACTTTTTGGCAAAGCAGAAAAGTGTACAGTCTTTCATGTATGAAATTGAAATACTGCGTATTGAAATAAAAAAAAAAAACAACCAAGCAACCAACAAAAACTACCTGAGGTGTTCATGAATATAGCACATATTTTTCCTCAGTTAAGGGAAATGTTGTTATAGCGTTCAAGTGAATGTATTCTTTGTCTCATTCAGGAGCCAGCTCAGCTGATAGCACATTAAAATTAAAACTTGTTTCCAGGAATACGACGTAGTAAATACAGCAGCTAGGAGCAGAATAAAGGCACCTTCAACCCAGGTCTGGCCTCTGACAGGATCAGATTATGAGTGCTTTGGGAAAGGTCTTCAGAAACAGAAAACCTGGAGTAAACTTTCTCCAGCAGAGTCTCAAAACTGTAATTTGTCATTCGTCTGCAAAGAAACTGTAGTTTGTGATTTGATGAACCAGAAGTTTCAGATACATCACCATGTTTCATAGATGTTCATGGGCCCTTTTTTTCATTTTATTTCATTTCTTATTTGCTTATTTATATACTAAACATTTTAAAAAATGCTACTAGAATAAGCTCCATCATTTAGTTATAGCATGGGTAGTACTTTCTTTCATTGACTGCCCTCCCATAATGAACCGTGAATGTTTTCTTCTTTCCTTTCTGCATGTCATTCATGATTTTGCACCTGTTATTTGATTATATTTTATTATTGTGCCATCTTTATTTAGTTTATATTATATTTTGTTATGTTATTCATGTTCTTTCATTTATCTCATTTCTAAACTGTAGAGTTATAGTTGATTTCAGTTCCCCTATTGAAAAGAAAGCATGATAGTCATTTTTACTGCCTCTTCCCTATACCTTGTCTCATACTAAAATGTGAACTTTGAAATGGCATGACCAGGTTTGCACATGGCAGTCAGAACAGGGACAGTCCCTGCTGGAAGGTATACAGTTTTACAGGGAACCCAATGCATTGCAAATAGAATACGGCAAATAGATGATAGGGGAGAAGATGAGGCATCGGCTGAAGGCAACTCTTTCAAGTTTGTGTTATGAATGCCTCATTTTCCAACTTAGCAATAATCTTCTGACGTATAGTATCATACTTACCGAAAGGCGTACTGACTTTTATGAAATTGTGCTGATTCACTGGAAGAAAAGTGTAATAAAAGGTTTAATCATCATATTTAAAAAACACTATTTCAGGTCAATTCAACAAAAAAAGCACATATTCTGATTTGGGGATTAAAAAATAATAAGAGATCAATAGTTTCCAGTTGGAAAACAGATTTCAATTTTGCAGAAATTTCATTTCTCTGGAATTCTGAATATTCTTGTTGAATATAAACATCTATCTTGAATGCATACAAAAGCAAAATAAGCTTGTCAAATCCAGTGTTCAGAAGTCAGGAAACAAAGAACATCAAGACGGGTCCTTCTTCTATGTATTTACTAACATAATACTCTGTAATTATATGAACATATAGAGTGTGTCCATTGGATCCTTTCTTAATTCAGTCTACAGAATTAACAGCTCTCCCTTGCCAATTCAATATTTTGTTTCATCTTCCATGGCCAATACAAGGTCATAGGCTTTCCTTAACTGCAGTCCATTAAAACTCTGCTCCAAAGCAAAAATTATTAATTCTTGATGGGATTTTTCTCTCCTATTACCATTCTAATATTTTAGTACTTTAGAGACAATAATGAATGTATCTTGCCTGTGCAGCGACTGAGGGATGTTGGGAGCTGGCTCACAGAGATGAAAGTTTAAAGTGTACACTCACTTTGGGGTTCAGCTTCAGATGTATGACTGGCTTTTGAGAGTACTTATTGCTGTTTTGGATGTTGAAGCAAGTAGAATACAAATTCACTTGCAGCTGTAGGGCTCAACGTTTTTTATTAATCAGCTCTATCTCCAAGAAGAAGCATCCAACTAATTCTGGTCAACTGCTTGCCTGGAGCACTCAGGTAGTGGGAGGCATGTGCATGCATGCTCTGGACATGGTGCTCCTCTCCACCTTGAACATGAAACTCTCTTTGCCTCCCCTTCAAAGGATTTGCAGAAAGGCTGTTGATGCATCCCCGGAACAGGCGTCCTCTGAGAGCTTCATCTCTTGCTCTGCAAGGCTCAACTTTCCAGATATTTTAGTTAACTGGGGTCACATTTGCATTTGAAAAAGCCATTTATTCATGTAAATTGCTGTTGAATTGCAGAAGAAAAGCAAAAAAGAAATATAGTAATCACTGGAGCCCTTTCCAGGTTTCATAAAACTGCTCTAAAAAATTGCATACATCGTTGCTGTTCAAAGAATGTTCACTGAGTTTTTCAGATGGGTGAAATATTATTTATTTATTTCCTTGCTATAGAAATGGTAGAGATGTTTTCTGTAAGAACGCAACTAGAATGGAAAAAACACTCTCAACTTCACTGTTTAAAGTTCGGCCAAATTACTCAATAGGTTTTACAATGGAAAGTGAGAGAAAGCTTGAGCAGTAAGCAGTATTAAACCGAAAAACAATGACAAATCATTAGAGCTCCATATGAGATTCTCTTGATGATTAGCCTGATTTCCTGTAAAAAGTGAAAAACTTATCCTATTGCAGGATTTAATTCAAACAAAGAGCTTCAATATTTTCTATTCCCTGTGGGCATTAGAAAGTGCTCTTGAACTATTGTGATGTATATTATGTAAATGCATTTGTTTGTGATTATATTTATCTACTTATATTCTGTCTGAATCATCTAAATTACAAACTGTAATTAATTAATTATTACTGCATTATGTGCTGAAAACATACATAAATAATGAATATATTTTGGATATGTCTTGTTTGTTTTAGTCCTTTCACCTCAGTATTCAGAATTTCCTCAGGCCACCACTTGTGCTTTTGCTTCTTGTGGAAAAGAGTGTAATATTTAATAGCAGTATTCTTTTCCTTTTTTATTTTTTTTTTACTACAGTTGTTGCTGAGTTTCATGGTAGGAACAGTGATAGTTTTAGCAGAGCAATCGTTGATTTATTGGATTTGAGTTTGAACAGTGACTTACATGAAAACAAATTTTTTAATCAATTGCTGTAGGATGATTTAGGCAATAGTAGTTCTCACAGGTAAACTTTAGAGTCACCTAACTTTCACAGAGATTAACCATGAACTGACCCAATTCACTTTCAAACAGTTTAAATTACATACATCATCATAAATTAGGCTATGGCACATCTACTATAGTCTTTAGTCCTGTAAAAACACCAGAGCCCAAGCAGAAAAAATCTTCCCCTTCCGCCGCTGTTTTTGGTCACCCCTGTTTATCAGGTTTCAACAAGCATGGCCACGATGATTGCAAAGCCAACATGCTGTGCTTTATACACTCTGGTGTAGGGCTGTCTGTTTTGCCACCAGCAGAGAATTCCCCTGGCTTTCCTGCCCACCACATTGTCCTGCTGCTTTGTTCTCTCCATTGTTTTTTCCTGCAGAGTGATACATTGCTGTATCTTCTCTTGCTGCAGCTGAAGTAGAGCCATCCATCATCCCAATCACTGGAACTAAGGACCTTATGGACTGGGAGTAAATTATGTAGCTTTGGGGAGCAAGAGAGGAAAAAAGCAAGAGGTTTTCTGTATTTGGGTTGTGTTTTTGTTTATTTTTTTCTCTCTCTCCCTGAACCTACAATTTTGTGTTGCTGTTTCCTTTTACATAGTAATTCTGCCTTGCTTGGGATCATGATAAGGTAAATGCAGCAGAAGTAGTTTCATTATTTCCAGAATGTAAATTTAATCAATACAAATGCAGTTAGCAGCTCCATAGCTGACTTGACTGTTGCTTGGGTATGAATTTGAGTTTCCTTTGTGCCTTTCCTTTCAACTTTAATGTAATGCAGAAGCAGACTTCACTAAGATAAATGTACAGTAAACCATAAAATAATGCTGTATAGGTGTTGAGCCCAATTGACTGTTACAGGCAACCTTCTCTTCCCATTCAGATAAAATAAGGTCCAAGGGAGGCGCCTGGTTTTAATTTTAAAGACTACCAATTATTAAAACCTGAAACTTTGCCCTCAAAATAAGTCATATCTTGGCAGTTAAAATTAAGTCTTAAATCTAACTTATAAACTAAACCAGAGCACAAAGACTCTGCAGCGTATCCTGTCCAACTAGGACCACTGAAAACAAAGGAGGTGATTAGGCCCAATTTTCACTCCTCAGTATTGCCAAGTGCCTCTTCTTCCTGGAGCCTTATGACATCTCTGGTGTTTCCCTTCAAACTTCTGGCCACCTGTGGAAGTGTACGGGAGGGCTACAAGGGGCCATTTCCCTGAGGTTGACCCCAGGAACTTTTCTGAGCAAATCAATTGCTTAAGTATATTCCTGTCTTCTACCAAACCCACAACCTGACTCAATTCCACAGGCAGAGATGAGGGCTCAAGTTAACAACAATCCCTCATGATGCCTTCCCCAGCTTCACACCCCCCCACTTCGTTTTGTCCTTTTTCTGACAGTAAAAGTAAAAACTACTTCTTACCTCTCAAATTTTTTCAAGGCCTTAAAGGCATTTTTCCAACTTCAATTAAGCTTCAAGCTTATACCAATTAAGTTGTTTATATCCAAGGGCTAAGCTACAAACACTGAAAGATTTGGGGATTAAGGTACAAATTTTTACTTCTAGCAAGGCTAAATACTTCTAGCTAGGTTTGATATCCCAGTTACGCTTCAGATTGGCTCTTGCTGTTCAGTGTATGGAACGATGGAACAAAGGAATAATGAAACTGCAGTTTAATGACAGAAGCACCTTGTGTTTCATAGCCTTGTCACGGAAATTGTGTATAAAAATAAATTTGAGCAAGCGTTGGTATAGTTAATGAAACAATCAAAAATGCTCCTATAATCTCTTTGATAATTAACTGACAAGCTGTAATGTCACCATTGAATTAGAGAACAATGAAATATCTCTTCTAAAAAAAAAAAAAGAATTTTCCCTGCATTTTGTAAACTTAGTCCAAGTATCAGTTTCGAAATATGCTCAGAGAATTGTTTTGCAAGTCCATCAACTTTCAACTAACCTTTTTAAGAGAGACAATGCAAGGAGCTGCCCTGCTATCAGAAGTCATTTAATCTTAGATCCATCTGGTAAAGACTTGACCAAAAATCACCTTCTTTGTGACCTAAAGTCTGGTTTGCTGTGGGATGAAGCTGCACACCTGTGGGCTATGAGGCAGTCACACCTCCATACTGAGGCTTTAGCATAACATGCAAGGAGTCATCTGTGCATCTTGATGCACACTAAGTGATGGCATGTTTACCTAAAAATTTACTTCTTTATGGAAGGAGGTACTATTCTCTGGGGCTCTGTACAGCTTATCAAATCAACAGTACCACGAAATTGGCATTAATTTCCTTTGTGCTAGAATATGAGTAAAAATTATGTGTACAATGTAGGGATTTTTTAATTCCACTTTAAGACTAGGATCTTTAGGTGGGTAAAACCCTTTTTGCCAGCTGTGATATGTTACACCTCTACTTAAATTCACCCTGGTTTACAGACCATAATGAGCCATACTTGCTCCAGATCAGGAATATTCAGACCCACTGAATAAGACCTATCACCATTCTGATGCTTACAGTGCCAAGGTCATGTACAAGGATAGAGTATTGCCCTACTCAATAACACTGAGTACATCTAATTTTGTGATGAATGTTATGTCTGTTGCTGATTAATGAAAGAAAAGCTGGTAGAACGAGATAGGAGAGGTACCATCTGTGTAAGTACTAGACTAGATGCAGCGTGATTCCTACCATCAGAGACACAGCAGGTACCTGTGGGGTTATAACATAAAATGATGGAGAATTTCACACAGTGGCCTTCAGTGTGTGTTTATTATACATGTTCATATGGCAGACCAAACTATATGCCATCAATTAATTTTTATGATATGATTTTGAGCCAAAAATATTTAAACCAAATCATATAGAATTTATTTTTGCTACCATGAATTCATAGATGTGAGTTCCAGAGAGAAATCCCTGAAGTTATTTCACACACTCCACTGAAGAGTCATGAGACTGTTTTACTGGTATTCTGGACTGGATTTGGGTAGTGTAAGCTGCCATGAAACACAGTCCACTTCATTCATTGGATTCACTAGTCATCACATTTCCCCTTCAGTTGTCAAAGGTAGATATTTCCATTTCCTCAAGCAGTTCCTCGATGTCATAAATGAAATTTAATGTTTTACAGAGATTACAGGCTCTTTATTTGCTTTCTTTACTTAATAAGGGTGGTTTGGGTTTTTTTCTTAACATGTTTTGAATTTTCATTTCTTTGCAGTATCTTGCAAATATACTTTATACTGAAAACAGAATAATTACATCTATTTCTGTTCCAGCTCTGCTGTTCTTGGACTCATTCTGTTGCTGAGTTGACCTGGCATATTCTTAGCTAAGTAAGGCATGTTATTAACAATTCTGATGTGCTTCATTTGAAATCCATATGCAAAAGGAAAAAGTTTTTAAAATATATGGAAATGTAAAATACTGATCCCTACAGGATAATCCCTTTCAAAACAGAGGGAACGTCATCATAGTCAGTCTTTTTATTCTGTAAATATCTTTCCTTAGAAGAGCAAAAGGATTGGAAGAAGAAAGAGCTATTTAGCTTTACTTCTTTGTTTTCACACTGATTCTAATCATTGTTACCTCAATGTTCCGGTTCCATAATCAGTACTCAATTACTGTCCTTTCTGTACTGGATTTATGTTCTCTATATTCCTACATACTTCATCATAAGTTATCTTATGATTTTCATTTTCCCCTTAAAGTGTCAGCTCCTGGAGTTGCATTATTATGTGAAACACTTTATTTTTTTTCCTATTTTCTTATTTCTAATTTTTTCCTATTCTTTTTAAGCAACTTTACAGCTCTCCCAGGTTGTTCTGAAAAGGTTTACAATGTGGTTTTCATGCTCCTGGGACTAGAACTCAACATTTTCAGGTTTTAAGATCAAAACCATAATTTGGGGAGCTAAGAATATCTTAAATTTTTTAAAACTTGGCATCTCTACTATATGTCTTTTTAACCCCTGAATGGCTGAACTGTAGAAGCTGTCACCACCAGCAGCAGCACCAGAAGTAAAGGGGTTGTTATGCCTCTTTTGGTTACAGGTGTGGCCATGAGCACAGGGGAGAACTGGGGAACTTGAGGTACCCTTTTGAGTGATTCTTTGGTTTGTCTCAGCTGGAAGTTCCTCCAAGTATTCAGGAAAACAATTTTTTACACACATCTAAAAAGAGATTTCTGTGGTGTGAGTAACTATGCTGTCTTCACATCTCCTGTGTGAAATTTGGGCCAATGGGATGCCAGGCAAAAGAACAATCTTGCCGATGTGTGCAAAAAGAAAAAAAATGAACATTTTATATGTATGTAAAATATTCTCCTTTACTATTTTAGATCTGCAACTGATTTAGATTTTCATATTTTGCATACATGAAACTCTGACAAGCCTCCTTTTTGACAGAACTTCTTAGGTATTGACTAAAATTTCCTATTTTCATCCTTTTTCTATAAAAACCCCAGGCTATAAAATCAACACTTTAAGCCATACGAAGAAGGAAAGCACTCACTGATAAAGCTTAGCTAGAAAAAGTGAGTGGAACTGTTTTTATGAGGAAGTATTTAGGTAAATGAACATATTGTACTTCTCTGCTGTATTTAATGTCTAGACAGGGAGAATATAACAGTAGAATTTTTTATGCCTCTTTTTTTCTCTCCCAAAACATATAGGTGTGTTTAGAGCATGGGAATCTTTCTTTTGATCTCTGCTGCTTACAGCAACCCCACTGATACAGCTGCTGCAGCCTCATAATCTTTAATGCTTCCATCTTCAAATGGCTCCATTTCACTACTTCTTCCCCCAGCAAAGATGACATTTATTTCCCCATTTTAAATATGGGCACCTAAGGTTAGATTTTAACATCCTTCATTACCAAGAACAAAAAAGAACAGCCTGCAGGGAAGAATCCCAGGTGAGATTATTTTAGATTAAATACAAACAGAACAAATGAACAACATTAGTACTGGGGACATATCTTTGGTTTACCTCTGTCCATTCAGCAAACATCTTCAATATGAAAAGCACAATTTCAGCACTAGTGTAAAACTCTCCAAAATTTTCCAGCCTGAACAGAAATTGATTTTTTTTTTCATAACTCAAATACAGGCATTGGGCTGCTGGACAAAAGTATGGAAAAAACTGATCTGGGATGAAGGGAGAAGTGTGTAGGGAGGAGAGACTGAGCCTTGCTGCTGCCGTCACTACTGTGGAACTAGGGAGGAACACAGCAGACAGTGATCCAGCTGCTTCAATGTGTTGTCTTTCTTCAAGCATGGATCCTCTATTCTTCAGCTGCTGCTGCCCACCCAGCTCTGGGTGACAAAGCAGTGTCCATTATGCTTCTCAAGAGTAGTTTTACTGGCCTAAGCATCTGCCTATTTTGCCTTTTGCACAGCTGGCTTGAACAATGTAGTAGGGAAATTGTTTTGTGGATGCATCAGGATCACATGGAACAATTCCATGCTCATATAGCATCTCTGGGACAACTCCAGCCATTGTTTCAAGGCAACTTCATATTAGGAGATGTGTAATGTGTTTTAGCTCTTTTTAATGTGATTTGGCAGCTGGGCGTAAGAACAGCAACTCAGACAGGGTGCCATGAGCCAAGTCACCGCATGCCAGGGTTTGGAAATCTTGGCTGTGTGACACCTTTTGTTTCACACACCCACCTCACAGCTTTGGTGAGCTGTGGCTGACCTGGCTCCTCTCACCCTCTGGACAGTGCCACATCTTCTACTTCTCAAGCTGAAGAGGCCAGCAGAACTCGGGTGTATTGGCTGGTGCCCCTGGGACCCTCTGCGGCTACAGCTGAGCTCAGACTATGCATTTCTAGGTTTACAAGCCCATGCCTCATTGTCCTCACAGGGAAAGTGTAAGTATTCATGTTGGCTCGTGTACTTACAGCATGTTGTGAAGTTTACAGACTGCAATTTCCATTTGGATTTCACCAGTATGATGTCCAGGTCTGTCAGGCTGTTATTTTCCCTACAGTGGCAGGTCTGAAGGGGGCTCAAAAGCCAGGTGCTCAGCTGGGATAGATCAGTATCAATGTGTTTACATCAATGAAATGTTGCTGGTTTACTCTAGCTACAACATATCCCTTTGTGAAAATGTTTGCTATTGGTTGTACCCACGTTGGAGATCTCAGGATAACTGTTGTTACTCACAAAACATCTTGCTTGCACTTCTTAGAGCCTTTCCACTTTCCACACCCTGCTCCTGCTGTTTGCACCACCTTATTTATATAGCTCAGGAATGTTTTTCAACAAAACTGTCTTTCCCAAACAGTCATTTAGGCTTGCCTGAATTTTATGACCTGGAGATGTTGAATAGAATTCTGACTTGCAATGCTGTCTGGACCTCTACTAAACCTCCAAGGCATTGGGGCTGACACGGGAGAGCTTTTAAGATGAACTTTTCCTAAATAGGAAGGTGCTTAATCCTCCTACGAAAACCCTTATGAATCCAAACTAGTAATGTATTTCCTAAAACTGTTTGATCTATAAGCTTTTCAGTGTTCTTGTTCTCCGCAGGAACGGTTTTGCCTCACATGTATTTATGCTTTCATTTTTTTTTGCTCATATTTTCTTGCAATTTTTTACAGTAATGGCTTTGAAATGTGTGAAGGTAACTAACTGCTCAGAGGTCTAACTACACACTCAGGGACTAAAGTACATGTTATTTGAAATTTTGCTTGTCTGCTAAGGAAGGGTGCTTTTTTCACATCTGACTTAATGAATTCACAAATAGCAGTGCAGGCAGGGCAGGAAGGCCTTTTCACTGATTGAACTGAAGTTCAGTCTGTTTAATAATTTCAGCCTGAGAATGCATGAGGTGAAAATGCCTCATTGGTTTGACTGCTCTGTCTGCTATTTTATGCCCAAAATATGTTATCCAAAGTAATTTTTTTTTCCCTGAAAAGTGTGAATAGACTAATCTGTAACACCCCGTGCTACAGATGAACTCACAGCCTACCAAAACTTCCATTTCCAGCAAGACAGTGTGGATATGCTCAAGCTGGCCTGCTTTGCTGTGCCTGGGATATTTCTGTGGGGGTTTCCGCTTGCCTTGATGCCAGGCAGCGTTTACCCAGAAGAAGCAGCAGGATGCTGATGTTCCAAAAAAGGTGGTGTTGGTGACATGGCATGATGCTGCACAAAGGGCACCCACCTGAGAGAGAAGAGCACTATGCTGATTTGTAACTGCTGGTGGATGATACAGTCCCTGCAGCTGCTCTGTATTAGTTACCACTGCTCAGCTTTCCTTCTGCATGAGGCTAGGAAACAAACAGTTCTCTATTCCCCTCGCTGTCCCTTTCCCCAGGTAAAATATTTCTGTTTATGTGTTCAGGGGTCTCTATGTTTTGCAGCAATAAATGCCCAATTTTCCACCTTGCGTACACGTAGCAGAGACATGTTGGAGTTCAACTGGTAAAAAAATCTGTTTGGATTGCTTTTCCATTGCACATCCTTGAGAATCTCACAGCTCATATGTTTTCCAGGCAGAAACAAATGCACAGGAAAAGCACACACGCACGTTGAATCTGATGTGTTCAGGCCGTGTCAGAACTTCTGCACAAGCTACACAGGTGACAAAAGCTTGTGTAACAAGGTACACACATCCTGAATGTACTGGATTTACTGCACATAAACAAATTGTCTCCACAGTGCACACAAAACTAGATGATCTGTCACAGATGAGTCATTGTCACTACACATGCACCGCAGCGTTGAGATCTGGCTGGCTGTCAGCTCCCTCTGAGCTCGGGCTTCTGGGAACCACTGGTCAAAATAGATGGATGGAAAGGGCTGCCAGGGAAGCAGAGGCTCAGAGCATGGACTCAGAGGATTACCAGAGCCATAGTAGAGACTAATAAAAATTCTCAGCTTTCTTGAATCCTGATTAGATTTCTTACCCATTGGATTACCTTGTGAAGATAGAGGATTTCACAGTCTTTTGTGTTGTGTTCTAAAATATTCTAAGTAAATTATTTTTTACTGGGGAAAATACCACATACTACAGTTGTCATAAGAGAAATCAAGAGTCAGCAACTCCTGGGTTTTGTGTGGTAGGGAGTGATTAACTAGAACAGATTTCTTCATGAATCCTGCAAGGAACTACTATCATGCTGAGCAAGAAGGGAAAGAGCTGAGAAGCAGGTATGCCTTTTAAAGGAAACTTTGCTATGTCTTTTTCTTATGCTACTGCCAGAAAAGTTAATAAGGAATGACAAAAAATTGCTATTTATGATATTGTTATTCTGCAGTTCTTCTGCCTCCAAATGCAAACACTGTAAGAACTCACCCTGCCACTGTCGGACCTAGTCAGCTAAGTTCTTCTCTGCATCTTGCGTATGCTCCACGACCCTGTGGTGACACTATGATGACTCTATAAGTCTCTTTGTCTTTTTTGGGGCCTCTTCTCCTTCTTGTTCAGGTACCTGTAGCTGAGGGATGCTGTTTTGGGTAAACTGTAGTTTTGTTAGTGTGCTTCACAGTGCTGTTTCAAATGTATGTTTCGAATTGCTTGGAAGCAAAAGTAAAACAGTCTCATGAGTTTAACACATTCTAATACTAAAATTAATACTGTAGTTAAAACTTCATTCCTACACAGAGACTTCAAGGAGGCACATACAATGAAAAGCCAGCTGTCCAGAGTTTCAGAAAGGAGATTATAAACTCTGCATGTCAATACAAACAAAAGAAATTGATATAGCAACGTCTGTTTAAATTACTTTTAAAACACAAGTGCTGAGGGCATAAGGTGTAGATGGAAATAGGCCCCTGCCTCAGAAACAGCCAACCCATCAGAATGCAGAATACTGAAAAGGTCATTCTGAAATGGCATAGGGACTGTATTTCATAAAATATAGGCATTACATTTCTGGAACCTCATTTGTGTGACAAAAACTATGACAAGAACACAGGTTGGCACAAAATCAATATACTCAGGCAAGGATGTAATAAATAATAAAAATAAAGAATAGCATAAATTTCAACCAGTTTTCATTACAAGTTAAAGCTGGTCTGATTTCCTATGTGATCTCTTGGAGCTGCATAGTTTCCAAAGAAACATCAGCAAAGGTGTATTATTCATTTTGGATGAAAGGTGCTAAGGCAAATATTATAAAGAGAGAGAGAGAGAGGGAAGAATGTTTATCACCTTACGCTTTACTCACCTTTGCTTACACTTGGGTGTTACCAACAGGACTAGAGGTATTGAGGAAGGACAAGAGACAGGTGAGGGTCTAGAAAACCCCTCCACAGTCTTAAGTCTTCTAGGGGCCAAGAAGACTTGCCTGTTTTGGTGTCCTTCACCCCCAAGGAGTCTGGTTTACATTGGGCTGAGCAACTTCATGCCCCATGAGCTGCTGTGCCATAGCACGAGGCCCAGTTTCAGCAGTATCTTTACAGAGACAGCTCAACATCCATATCCTGACACCTCCATTTTCCCATCAAATATACCAGAAATATCAACTGGCAAGCATAATCCTCCTGTGATAATCTCTCGCTATCCTCTAAAATTTGAGCAGTGCTCCTGCTGCAAAAGGATAAATCCATTAGTTGCAATTTCATCAACCCAAATGCACCGATCTCCTCAAGCCGGCTCAGCCCGTGGAGGAAATTGTCTCACTAAGACCTCCTTGGGCAAGCCAAGTGATTCAGCTCCTGTGGTCTCCCTCCTCCGGGGCGGCCGGGTAAGCAGTGCCTGGTGCCTCCACAATATGTCATCATTTAGATTGACATCTTCCCCGGACTGCAGAGTTAACCTTGTTATGACAGCACAGCTGCAGTTGCCATCCCTCTCCATCGCACACAGTAGCACAGCCTTCCCAAAGTAATAGCAGCTCTTGGAATCACAAATTACAGCGAGCGTTTCATCTCTTGTGTTGTTATTTAGCCCCAAATCACTCTGACATCAGTTTCTAATGGTGCTGACATGCTTTTTTCTGTTTCCTCTCAAATGAAAGGTTAGCAAAGGACAGTGCCTGTAATTCTGGTTCTGTTTTGTTATTTTATAGTGAAAAATATGAATTGGTGTCCACTTACATATTTTTATTCAACAAGTGTTTTGTTACTTGAACACCATTACTACCCTTGCGTCAAGAGTAATAGTGCTCAGTGTTGTGTGTACATCACCATACATTGCATGTATTTCTGCCTGGAAAAATTGCATATTTAATGAAAATACTACTCTGAAATTTGATTTTCACTTGACTTGTACAATTTTTTATTTCTTTTTTTAATTAGAAAAGGATTTGTTTATATCTTTTTGTACACAGACAATAGTGGGGCAGAAAGACTTGTGGTACCTCTGGACAGTGTAGTTTTCATTCCTGTCAAAATAGTTCAGATAGAGGACATGTTTAATTAGATACTCATTTTTCAAATTAACCTTTAATATTTTCTTTCTATCACATTACAACACTTGTCAAACACAACTCAGCATTGCAAGATTTGATCTCTGGCCATTGATCATGACAGACCATTGTATTCTGTCTTTATCTTCTGGATAACCCCCTAGATAAATACACTTTCTGGACAAACATCACTCTACCTTCTGAGAAACTATTATATAACTGCCCAGATGTCTATGCAATTATTTTAGGCACAAAAATCTGATAATAACTGGGTGCCTTAGAACTGCCTAATATTAGACAGAAATAAATTTTGTGACTGGATATTTTTAGTGTTGACATATGCAGAGTGCAGCATTATTAAATTCCTTCAGTTGCCCTCTGTTTCTCAGGAATGTGCCAGATCCAGTACAGCTTTTAATTGTTTCACTCTCTACTCAGTAATTTTCCTGCTGTTACTAGTGCAGGCTGCTCAGCAATCATTTGGAGCCAAGACATTTATAGGACATTTCCTTTGTGTAGTGTCTGTGTACTGCCTCTCAGCGCTCTGTAGCACAGCTCTGCACATGAATTTCTGCTCTACACCATAACTGGTTCCAACTGGCATTTGCAAGAACTCAGGGAAAATAATTTTCTTCATGAAGCAGGTCTTACAGCTAAAACTGCGCCATATTTCTTAGATGAGTATGCTAGAGCTGAAAAGATTTAGAAGATCTGTTAACACACTAAAGACATGTGAGACATATGATGTTCAATCATATGGGGAGGCAAGAAAGCATGAAGGCGAGTAACACTGCCCTGGCTTGGAGAATCCTGTACAGTCTTATCCACTGTACAGATGTCTGTCTATCTATCTATCTATCTATCTATCTATCTATCTATCTATCTATCTATCTATCTATCTATCTATCTATCTCATGTGGAGTTGCAATCTTTATAGCTATATTAAATGCAGAGGAACATAAAATCCACCCAAATAAGGGCAAGTAATGAACTAGAATATTTTTATACAATATATCTTGTTTTCATCAAATTTGAAATAACATTCTATTTATTGGGAGCTGCAAATCTATACATCCTGCTGACATGATGGGAACATAATGATTAAAACTGATTTTAAAATATATCCAAGAGATGGATGAACAGTGCTTGGACCAAATTCAATTCTTATTGCAAAGTTCAATGTTAGAAAAACAGGACTACATACCGAGGGGTACTGACTTAGCTGACAGCTTGTTGTCACTGTTGTGGAGATGGTATTGAATCCAGAGGGTCGTAGCCTTTTGGGTTGTGATGCAAGATGGTTTTGGTGCAGGGTGGACAGTAGGCCATAGAAGGACACAGATGTGTGTCTCTGAAGGCAGCTGCAAAGTAAGTGGCTTGCAAGCCAGCAGATTAATATTGGAGGGAGGGAAGATCAGTTTCTTTCCTTGTGGCAACCAATGCAAACCAAAATGTAAGTAAGAGAGCTTAGGAATTTTGGAGAGGTCCTTCAGAAATGCATATCATAATAGCAATGTCTTCTCTTATTGATCATGCAGTCTGAATCTTTGCCATTAAGTGCTTGGCGAAAGTATTATGCTCTAGCTCTCCCTACTGGATTATTATTACACAATTTCTGTATTTAATAGGTGCAATGTATCGCTGTGTTAAACAATGAAACAGACAATACAAGTATATCACTATATTGTTTCATACTTCCCATGCATTTCAACAGATATGGCTGTGGCTTGTTTCTTTAGTTTGCTAATTCTTCGCATTTTGTAATACGTCAGAAAAATTATGCTGTTTCTCCTGCTGCTGTTTATGAAAAGTCATTATAGAGAATATTCCTTTTGGCTGTAATTTCCAAAAGTGCTGTGTGATTTCTAAGATCTTATGGTAATTTTTCAAAAGTGAGTTAGGCCCTTGTAAGTCTGAACTTCAATGGCTTTCACTGAAGCTTAGTTGTCCATCTAAAAAATCCTTTAGTTATGTTTAACTACATAATGTTCCATTTCAATTGATTTTTGAAAGTTAATGGAGAGACTAGACTATTCAGATTTCACATTTCTGCCATGCCCAGTTGTGGTTATTCTCTCATTCCAAGGGAAAAAGAAAGCAGAACTATTTAAAGTGAGTTAAAATATGGATAGATCATATTTTGCCTTTCTCGGTCTGACATCTGACATATCAAGACTAAGCTAAGAGACGATAGAATCTTCACTGATAAATATTTGATTAAAATGTTTACCCACATATTGCAATAAATTGGTCTTTACTGACAGAAAGACCTTTTTGACTCTCTATGCCAAAGAAAAAAGCCCATCATGCTAATGATTGTCTTATCTCATAAAGCTTTGTGTTTTTTTCTGAGACATCACATCCACTGGTGAAGTTTACGAATAATATAGTAATATACTGTGACTGTAAATGCAATAATTTGCTTTATAAAATAATTTATGAGAACAAGTTTATTGGGTTTTCTGTTGCTTAACTGCAAAAATATGTACAGCAAACGAAAACAGAACTTCTTTTGTGTACCTGTAGTCCATAATACATATCACTACAAGAACTGAGGCAATTTTATAATCACTATAAAATCCATAGGCTTGAATTCACCCAGACTAAATGAAATATCCCGCTATAATTAAAAAAAGGAACAGGACAGATCCCTATGTCTGAAAGTAAGAGACAGTCCAAAGTCATCAAGAATATGGTAGCCTTGTTCTGGGCAGTTTGTTGCTGAGGGCTAAAGCAAACTAAAGGAATGAGAAAATGATTAAACATGGGGAGATCAGGGGACCAGTGTACAGGATTTCCCTGTGATGAATTTTTTTCCTTTTTTTTTTTTTTTGTTTGGTTTGGGGATTTGTTGTGTTTTTTTTCTTTTTCTTTTTTTTTTTTTTAAATTTGGTTTTGGTTTTGTTGCTATTGTTTGGGCATTTTGTTGTTGTTGTTGGGGTTTTGGGTTTTTTTTTGGTGGGGAGGCTTGGGTTGGTTTGTAGTTGTTGAGGTTTTATGTTGTTGAGATTTTTTGTGTTTGTGCCTTTTTGGTTTGGATTGGTTTGGTTTTAAAGCACAGTAGATACTCCATAGGATGCCTAGAAGATTAAACTTTTAAATCTACACCATCAGATAACTTACACCCTGATCCAGTCCCGTCTCCTTGTCTCCTTACTATGCATGATGTAAGGCTGCCTTTCTCGGCAAATCAGATCATTTCTTTTGAGAGAAAAACGTGATGCAGCTCTGGGAAATGGTCCTAGAATCACCCTCTACCATATGGAGGCAAATGCAGCAGGTTGTTCTCCTTCATCTCTCTGCTCCCCTCCAACGCGACTCCTGCAGTCTTTGCATTCTTACCAACTCCTTTGGATCCTCATGCTGCACACAAAGCATTTTAACTAAACCCTGCAATGAATAATGATCTCATTCAGTGTGGACACAGACCTTTTACCCAACAGAGAGATGGTACATTCTGGGGTAGTAATGGGTCTCTCTCTGCCATTGCAAATGGGGAGCAAGAATTTTGCAGTGGAGTGAGTAAATGTTCCCCGTGATATAACTTTAACCATTGGGTAGACTAGGCACAAACTGAGATTTTGGGTGGGCTCAGTTTCTGAGTAGTCTGTTTCTCCATGAGCAGAACAAGGGCTCTCCTAGTTTAGGCACTTCAGTTTGCTACTGGAAGACACATTTCCTGAATTTGACTAGTGTAAAATTCAGCTCCTACACTAAAATTTCATTGTTTTACCTGATATCATTCAGTTTTAACCTCGAAACATTTTAACAGTCACATTACTGAAAAGTATGTGGACCTAGAAATCACTCAGTCTGTACAGAGACTCTAGTCTATTCTATCTTTTTAAAATTTGCCTTGCCACTTCAAATGTCTATTACATGTATTAATGTTTTTTACTGATACAGGAGGTTTGCAAAAAATAGATCAGTGGATTATTCAAGCAAAAATACTTCTATTTCACCTAAAAATTATTTGAGAGCTATTCAATGGCACTAGAGTACTGGTTTGAAGTACACACTCTTCATTTCAAACTGCTTTTTTTGGGCAGCCATTCAGAAGGGGCAGGATTTGCAGTGGAGTTCCCAAAGTTATGCTGTGGCAAGAAGGACCAGGTTAAGGAGGCATCAGCTGCACGAGGAACTGCAGACAGGGAAAGGACTGAGTTTTACCTCTCAAAAACATTAGCTTGATTATCTACCACAGAGTTGATCCAAGAAGTGTGAGATATTAAAATGCTAGAGAAGATAGAGAAAGGGAAGAAAATAAAGTTGAGGGGGAAAAAAATGCTGTGTATTTTAAGAGAGACATTATAGAACACAACTGTAATTGTGGAAAATCAGGTTGAGAGATCATCTCTGTAATAGAATGGAGAAAAAACAGAGCCATATGTGCAGGCTATAACTGTGTGGCTTAACATGAGAAATCACAGGGTTTTGATGCAAAGGTGATTAACCAGTACCATAAACCACACGGATGAGTGATAGATTTTTCATTTCTGTTGTCTTTATGTTAGTCCTAATGAAATAACTACTTGGCTTAAAGGCCTTCACCATACTAGAGCTCTGCATTAACATAGCTATGAGACTTCTGGGGCAGCTTGTTTCACTGTCTATTGGGCACTATAGAAATGGATCCAAACCAATAATGAAATCAGCCATAGTCATAGGTGAGAGAGAATCCAGCCTGAAGAGCAAACGTATAAATTCATCTATCAAGACAGAGAGCTGAAATTTAAGTGGGTGTGTACAGTTCTTGTTGTTCCAAAACAACCTTTAAGCAAATCACGTCGTTATTGTATCAGGTGAATAGAAGAACAAGTATGCATATAGAGCTGTTACAGAAAGATCTTAACTAGTACTTGATATTGAACTTGCACCTTCTTTTGGGAGAATTTTAATGCTGTTTCTAAACAGTCTGTTGTCATCTCAGGCTAGTCCCCTAAGATCCAGGAAAACTCCATTTGGTCTGTACTTTCTTCAGTCTTCTTTCCAACACTTTTTTTTTTTCCCTACTCAAGAATGCTTTCTTCTCTGGCATTCACAGGGTAATATAACATTTATTCTGACCTAGTTAGGATAAAGAGACAGAAAGCAAGAGGAGCACAAAGGTTGCCAACCTAAGTAAGGTTTGTGCATGTGGATTGGAGAGAAGAATACAAGTTTCATTGCAGAGGGAAAAAAACCAAACCAAACCAAACCAAACAAACCCTGTGCTTCTGAGTCTGGGTTTGGTTGGTTTACTGGTTTACTTTTTTTTTTTAAATTATGACTATGAACTTCTAGATGAATGTGAAAAAAATAAAGCACTATGTTGAGCTGAAAAGAGCAAAGGCACCCCAACTTTACAATAATGAGAACCACACACAGAATTTATGGCTTATTGAAGAGACCCCCTAAGCTTGCATACATCTCATCTGACACAGAATTACAGTGTTTAAAAGCAAACCTGCACAACTGCAAGAAATGGATGAGTGGAAGGACAGGTCTACAGACCACTTCATCAACCACCTGCCACTTTCAGGGCAACAACCAGCAAAATGTCACTCATTGTGACAAAGAAAGAATAATTAAAATTATGTACATCTGGTGGAGAAACTGGGCTAAGATGACCGGCTAATGGCATCATATATCACTGTGTGGCCTGGTGTGGAAAAGGAAAGACCTGCAAAAAACACCCCTTTAAGAATATTTATTTTTATTATTCCATCAGATATGCCATAAACATGTCTTAAAAGCTTTTCAGATAGCCTATTTAAGGGAAATAGTATTTTTAATAGTATAATCTGAAAACAAACAATTAATGTGGACTTGAATTGAAACAATATTCTACATAATAAGCCTTATAAGAGATGGACAATCACCTTGCTGTCAAAATCTATTTTCATATTTTTATGATTAATATATCTTGCTGTTTGATGAAGTCCATTTTATGTTTCTTATATGCATTTTATGTAAAGCCCACCTGTATGATGCTTATATGTATTTCATGCAAACCCTGTTAAACTATTTTTTTTTTTATTTTCCATGAGCTAGATTTGGAAATAAAATACCTGTTGCCTACTGGCTGATCTTTGATCCATGGTCCTCACTTGTAGAGCAGATTTGGACTGCAGTAAAGAGAAATAGCATTCTGTGTGGGCTGTGACTAAATGCATTTCAGCACATTTGGAGGGTGCTAAACAAGTCAGTCCTCATTTGCTGAGTTTCTGTCTGGAGTCAGGAAAAGTGAGACAATGAGAAGCAAGAACAAAATGTCCCTAAAACATATGCATTAAGAACGTTTTTTTCCCTTTCCTCCCGTGGCTTACTGACAGAAGTGATGTAGCAAATGTATTTGGTGATATGATTTATTAATACTGGTAATTCAAGTGAGTTCAAACAATATGTTTTTCATAGAATAAAATAGCAATATCGCATAAATATGTGGGTGTACATTTGTTCTGAGCATAGACACAAAATGCACAATGAATACATTAATCCAAGTCAGTCATCTAGAAGGACAAAGTGCTGTCAGACAAGGGCCATGAGCATGTTAGACAGTTGTTCACAGGAGGGATGCTTCTAACGCAGCAGTTCAAGAGAATGGGACTTACTTGGCCCATTTCTTCAAGCTGTCTCCCTTTTAGGACATTGAAAGATGGATAGAAGGAACACTTGTGCTGCTCACATTATTTTACCGTGAGTTTTGGAACATATTTTTGTTTCTCCTTAATTGACTGAAGGCCTATGATCGTGATAAAATGTCAGCATTTATTTCAGGGAGAAAGAAAAGGTATCTAGGTGTTGGGGCTAGAGAAAGCAGTTCAAAATAAGAACCTTCTGGCTTTAAAATGGATCAGAATAAAGAAAACAGTTCCTAAATTATTATAAATTTATGAGTGCACATCATTCAGATGAATTTTAGAGGCGAAAAGAGAATAAAGGGGAACTTGATTTATCATTTTAAAACACTGGTGTATTTTAAGTCTGCAGAAAAAAAGAGAAGAGTCAGAAGAAAAAAAATCTAAACAGATGATAAAGATGGGGTAAGGACATGATAAAAAATGAATGACAGCCAGGGACTGATAATGAGCACAGTGTTTTTGTATTCTTCTCCCAGTCCATTACTCTGTTCATATTTCTAGACCTTACCATCCTTAAAATAAAGCAAAAGACTTACGAGTGTCCCAAATAAAGCCTTGAGAGAAATCTTGAAGTAGCATGAGGTAAAGGAAGAAGTGATAGTTGAGAAGCTTTTTGTCATGTATATAGTCTGGCACAGGAAAAAAGAAAAAAAAGAAAAAAGTTTGTAAATGTTCTGGAAGAAATGCAAGGTACTTTTACTCTGTCCAATTTTCCCCTTTAATAATATAAGAACAGGTAGGCTCAGTGAAGTAATCACGTCTTGATGCTAGTCAATGCAGTATCAGACTCAGGCAAAGTTCTCTTCTTTTACAGGTTTCCAAATGCCTTTCTTACTTATGTGCCATCATAAGTCTGAGAAGTGATGTTCTCCAGGTAGTAATTTCTCATTTGTGCATCCTGAAGTTTCAAGTGATTCTCAGACAGGCAAAAAATCTGACATCTTTTTAAAAGTTCACTGTCCAGAATATTGTTCTGATGTTTCACAAGGAAAGAAAATACATTTTTCTTGAATGAGAAGAAACGCCTGTTTTTGATACTTATTTTTCATTATCCATCCTTTAAAGTCCATTGGTATTGGTCAGGTGAGTGAGGACTGCTCATGTATCAAGTCTTTAGCTCTAAGACAGACATTTCTGGGCCTTTGGCCTATGAGGGAAGCAGTAAGGAAATACTCTCACTGGCACCCATGATTATTTTGACACTACTAAATTTAGAGAAAGAATGTGAAAAATTGACTTCAAGGGCGTGTTGTACCCTCTGAGGCACAAAATGAAGTGTAGATTGGGCAGTGATAATTCACTTTCCTAATTTAAGCCTTCCCTGCTAAAGAAGGAAGTTTGCTTTTTCATGCTCTCCTGTGTTTCTATTCTCTTTCTCTTTTCCATTAACATTTGAACCCATGAGTCAATTTGAACTAAATGGAAAGACAGTTTTACCAAGATTATTTCAGTTCTACAAGTTTCATGACAACTGTTGGAGGAAACACATTCAAGTTGGTACTTCTGAGGAAAAGTCTGAATAACTTGTCTGTGTGTCCATAGCTGTGGATGAAGAATCAGCAGCACGTTGCTTCAGTCCACCCTCCCAAGAACATGGGGAAAAACAGTGAGACAATGGCAGAGAGAGGGGAATCAGCAAGAGCAGTTTTCATGACAGTGTGCAAATATAAAAGGAATCAGTCTCCAACACAACTGCAGCTTACAGGTGTTTTTATTCAATTTTATATTCCCTCTATTATGTACATAGCAATGAAAGTGCTAGAGAAATTGGGGGTTTTAAACAGAGTTCAAGAAGAAGCTCACCTTCTGAAGCCAAAAAACTTTGCTCTGTTGGTTCCAGATAAGAGAAAGATGAGGGTGGTTGTCATGTTTTGTTAATTAAAACAACAGCATTAAAATGTTGACTTAAATTCACAGAAGGATATTGGAGGAGTACTATTTCCTTTATGTAGAGTTCAGAGAAAAAACGTTTTTTCATTTGATTTCTAATTTAAACATTTACCTCTATCTCCAACAGACCGCTGTGAGACAGGTATATATCTTTTCACAGTAAACAAAAAGCAGATAATGAAACACAACACCAAAAATGCTGTTTCAACAGCTTTGTAGAGTTGCTGGGTGAGCAAGTTAAACATTTTCTGAAGTGCTTACCACTGTTTACTGCAGGTTGATTACTGATGTTCCTACGTTCTACGAATAACAACATATGGGCACATAAGGTCTATACAAAGTCTCCACAGCCTTTGTATTTACAATGGTTGTATTTATTTTTATTTTATTAATACTATTTGCAAAACTTAGGGTAACAGGGTCAATTCTTATTTGTGTAGGGTGTGCTGTCTGTGATTAGGAATCTGTAGGGCACTCTCTGCCTCAGAATATTTGTTAATGAAAATTGAGAAAGGTGGCAGTGTGAGTTAATAACTCTTTTCAGGTTGTGATGAGGATTATTAAAAATGAAGGGGAATGTGGAAATATGGACTCAGTTTAAATGGAAGTACTGAGGGGTAAGGAAAAAGTGTTTACCACCAGTGGTTCAGGGTAGGGAAGCACACTCAGAAATAGCTGAGAGCATTAAATTAGTGACTACAGTGTTATCTAGGGAATTTTAATTTGTATAATTTATTCAATCATTAATAAGGAGGGCTAGAGTTTCATGTAGAACTCATTTTTGTATCAGTATGTGTTACAGGCAACTCAGCAAGAAAACTTCAGACTGAATTTTATTAAGTAAAATGGATATGGTAAGTACCACGATCATTAGGGATGGGTTTTGGATACAAATACAGGTGTATTAACATGTAAATGTTCCAATTTAATACAATCAGAAACGTATTAAGTGAAATAGATTGGCAGTGTTTATGAGCAAAGAACTCTTGAGGCTAAGGAAAAAAAAGAAAAGAATAATTTGCAAAAAGATTGGGAGGAAATACTGCAAAGCAAAACCTGAAGTATAAATTATTTAAAGCCTCTGTGGATGAGTGATAAGTTGTTAAGCTAATTGCAAGTAACAACAGAGAAGGAAAAAAACTTCATGGAATCAAAAAATTTGGCACAGATATAATGTCATTAGAAGAAACAGAGGAAATGTAGAAAAGAACATTTGAAGAATGAAACAGAAAAAAATGAGTTGCTATTGCCTAACCTGGAGGGGCAACTTGGGGGAGAAACATCCCTTTGATGGAGCTGCTTCCTGTGAGTGGAGGGTGAGGCAAGAAAAATAAGTAGAACAAGTAAGAAAACAGAAAGTGCATAAGAAATGTAACCTTTTCCTTTTCCGTAACCTAGAGTCCTGTTCATAGTAACCCTTTTTTCATTACAACATGGCTTCTCGCTCACTGTCTTCCTTCTAAAACCACCAACTACCGTAGGGAAAGAGTGATTCTTTAAAGTGTCACAATACTACCGTGTCTGTCCCAGCCAGGAGATACAGATCTCTGTGCAATTCTTTGAATTGAAGTCCTTAGACTTCTGTAGATGAAAACCAGAAAACAATGATTCATGTGGTAAAGATAGCTTTCTCCTCCAAAGGGTGAGGAGAAGTTGATCCAGTTATTGCTGGTAGCAAACACAAGAGAGGAGAGATTAGAGGTACATGTATTTTCCCATATATCCTTTAAAATATCCCCAATCCAACTCAGCCGTTGGAACACATTTAGGGAAATATTGAACTAGAAGGACATCAGACATAATCTGTTCAGCAGTAGAAAGCTCTCTTTCTGTGTCTAGAGAAGGATATCTGCACATTTCAGTGCAAAGTCTTGCATGATTTTTTTTTTAATTTTCCTATAATGAAAAAAAAATATGTTAAACATCTAGAAAAACTGGATCTTCCAGGATTCTGAGATGACAAAAAATATTGCCAAGCTACTGCAGAGAACACAGATACTTCTCATTTCTTTGCTGTGTCCAAGCTGCATTTTTTAGTACTGGACATAAAGTGACATTAAACAGAAAAAATTTAGAAGTCAAACTCCTTTTTGTTTGCTTTTCTTTTTTCTTGTTTGAAACAGCATACAGTATAATAAGATGCAATGTCCAGAGAAAAACTTGGGATGTGAAGGACTTGGTGTAATTCCTAATTATTTCCAAAATAGGGTTGAAGGGTATTCCTGACAGGAGAACAGGCTCTTCCTCCATGTTCTGTAGCTTCTGTTACCCCGAGTCTGTTACTTGGGAAATTAATGAACCTTGAGGTTATCTCTGCTTTTCTCTTAGCCGGCTTCTTGGGCAGCATCATATGATTACTGGAAATGAAGTATTAGTTAATGAAATGCTGTTTATGTTGGAAATAAATAAATAAATAGAAGAGTAAATTAGAATAGTTTGTACTATATTGGATAATTCTGCTAACATCTTGGCAGATATCTTGCTAATGCTCAAATCAAATCATATCTAGCATGGATTTTCCTTTAATCTGAGAAGAAGCACTTTAGCTGATGCCTTGTAAGAGAGGAGTGAGATGTTTCTGTCTGACAGTAAGCATGGTCATAATTTGATACAGAACTATTAGAAAAAAACTTATTTTAGAAGGAAATGACTAGGAAATGTAGCAAATGAGTATGATTTTTACAATTGGAAGGAATGAGGGAGAGCCAGAAAGACCTCATTTGAAGTAGGGCATGGGAGGGTGGTTTATCATGGAGTTTAATTTTGAAAATCCAAATGAAAATTATGAAAACTCAATTCACCTATTTCAGACTTAAGTTCTAGCTGTGCAGTAGACCTTGGGATTGCTGTGTTATGACCAAGAAATGAGAAAAACTCCTCATTCCTTGACTGTGAATTTTCTAAGGCTTTGGCACCCTGATGACAAACCAGTTCTCTTTATAGAATTATTCTAGCTGCCTGTACAGCATCTTTTATCACATTTGTTTGCTTCACTTACGGTTTTGGTCATACTGTCACTCAGCCCATCTCTGTGCTGCAGCTGATCAGCAGGCAGTGACCCGAGATGGTGCCCTGGCTCCATCTCCCTCCTGTAAGGCAGGCAAGGTGGGGACCCCTCGCTGGCAGAGCCCCTGCGGCCGGCAAGGCAAGGATGGGCAAACCCATCAGAAAGCTGGGAGCTGCCGCCGTGTGTCCTCAGAGGAGAGGTGCCTGCTGCGGGAGTGCCAAAGGTTCTGGGCTTCACAGTCTCCAGGAGGTGGCTTCCTGTGGGGAAATATAATAGTTATGTGGCTTACAGTGCCCGAAATAAATGCTTGTGACAGCCATCAGTGCTTCAGGCAGAAAACGACAATGTGCTCCTGCTCTGAAATTGTGATGCTGGTGAGGCACACTGTTCCTTTGGCCCACTTCATGCCTTGAGAAGGTGGTAGGAATCCTGCATAGGTGAACCGGGAAATCCTGACTAAATTCAAACATAAGAGGTGCATGAGGCATGGAAGCAGGGGCAGGTGACCTGGGATGAACATCCAGATGCTGTCCAGATGTGCAGGGTTCACCAGGAGTCAGACCTGGTGAGGGATGTGAATGGCAACAAAAAGTGTGCCTACAGGTAATTCAATACAAAAAGAAAGACCATGGAAAATGTGGGTATGTTGCAAAAATGGAACAGGGGTCCTCTTTACAGGAGGCATGGAAAATGGTGAGGGGCTCAGTGCCTTTTTCACCTTGGTCTCGGGGTAATTAGTTTTAAACAAGGAGATTGAGAGTAGTCAGATGGATTCATGAAGGGGAAATCATACCTGATCAACCTGAGAGCCATTCACGATGAATAAACAGTGAATGCTTTTATCTTGACTTCAGCAGAGCTTTTGGCACTTAACAATGTATTTACATATCTGGTTGAGGAAATCCCATGTAGCCATAAGAAAGCACTTTATTATTGCGAGGGTGGTTGAACTCTATCACAGGTTGCCCACAGACTCTATGAAATTTCCTTTCTTGGAGATTTTAAGAAGCCAGCTGGATGTGGTCCTCAGCAACCTCTGTAGGTGACCCTGTTCTGAGCAGGGAGTTGGAGGTGCCTTCCAGGCCCTGTGGGTCTGTGGTTCTGCAATGTTGCAGAGACATACATTGGTTCAAATAACTTTTGCTTCTACCTTTGGGAGGCTCATAAACTCTTAAAGGGAATGTATGAAAAATAAATGAATGAAAAATTCTCATAATTCCTTTTAATTATGGAATTTTTTTGTATAAATTAAATAAGCTGTCTGCAATCAAAGAAGCCATCTATGTTTGTAAGAGTTGAAAAAAGGGCTAAAAATTCTTGTGTTTAGAAGTTTCCATGCTATCATTGCAATAAATTAAGTTTCTAATTAAACACATGCCCACATACACACTCTTGGATGGAATGCTATGCTTGATCAATAGCCCTAGGCTACACAGTAGCAGGCAGAATTATAGCAAATGGAACTGGATGAATGGGTTTACTTAACGACCACAATATGATTTATTTCATTGGTGGGCAAGGAGGGAGGAAGACATCAAATTGCTAAAAATACTACCAGAGCAAATTGAGATATGATCTTGCAGGAGATGCATTCCCAAGAGATACTGTTTGAGAATAGCAGACCAGAGCTCAGATCTCTCTAAAAGAAGCATACTTGATGAAAGCGTGTCAGCTAATCTGCATTCAGCTTGTTTGCCATTTATAATTAAGAAGGCTCTTTTATTTTTTTTTAATGTCAATGCCTTAGCCATGGACAATTGCTGACTTAATCAGCACATTTTCACAGTGTCATGATTTTAGCTGTTGGAGGAGTCGTAGTACAAGAAACAAAATTAATGCAAATAATTCCACATATAAACAGATGAAAAATACTTCTTTGAATAAAGCTTCACAGGATTTAGTTTTTAGATCCCTTACCACAACCTCATATTACTTGGCATTTGCATTCAGAGTTAAAACATCAGCCCCTGCAAGACCTGCCAGTGTGGCAATACAATAGTATCTGCTGGTGGTGAATGTGAGACTGGCAGCTACAAGCTTGTCTCTGCCACTGGGAGTGTACTGACCCCTCTGACCAGTTATTTACCTCACCAGTGATAAGAATGTTTCCAGCCAGAGCTGAGATGCAGAGAGAGAGAGAGAGAAAAAAAAAGCAGCTTTCTGAAAAGGCTTATGAGCTAAAGTGGGCCAGAATTGAAAGAGCTGACAAAGCTTGAATGAGTAGCAGAAGAAATCTTCTGTCCCCCAAAATACACATTCACACATATATTAATGTAGGTTCTGCTTGTTGGAAGTGTTCCTTCAGTTTCTCTTTCTCCCTACTTATTTGTGAAAAATGCAGAAACTGAATATAAATCAGGTTTTGACTTTTTCTATAATTGTGCTTTTCAAAGGAGATAATTAAATTTCTGCCTCTTTGGGAAAAGGTCAGCATGTTGGGGTAACAAATATTCGTATCTCTAGGGCATTTGCCCTTATTAGCCATGAATCACTGTTTCATAAGCTTGGAGCCTTGGCTAGAATCCATCTAGCCTAAAATACTTTGAAAACCAATGAATTAACTGAGATCCACTTTAATAGTTCAACTTTATTACTAATTAACCTGTATATGCCCCTGTTTGTTATGCTATAATTCAGAATCTAACACTATTGCTATTGTCTAGACGTATATTAAATGTATGGTGCTACTTCTCCATTACTTTAGGAATTTGTTGCTACACTGATTACTTGTTTTGCACACAAGCTAAGACTGTAGACGGTCTAAAGAGGCTAGTGAAGAAGCCTTTGAGAGGCTGATGGTTGACTTAATCTTGACCTCCAAATCAACTGACTCAAATCGAGAATACAGCCTGTGTTTGGCTGATACTGAAGAGCTTAGTCACAAGCTGACCAACAGAGCAAATGGAGGAGAACACAAGGCTTATTTTTTATTATTATTATTTTTATTTTATGCAATTATTTTTTGTGATCTGAATTCATAATTATAGTTTCTATTCAGATTTTTCTGCAGTTTCGGACTGAAGTATCATGATCAATATCTATGTTCTTGTCCCTTGGACTAGATCCTTTGAGTCTCTCTAGGCATTCTGGTGTCTGCTGCGATGGAGCTTGAGGGGGCACCAAGTTGAGAGTTTCATATCCATGCCATTGCAAAACAGCTGGCATTAGAGCACCCTCTGGAGCAGTGCTGCATCTGGGAGTCCAGGGCATCATGCTGGCCCAACTTGAAACATGGTGACACAGGCATGTGTTTGTATGTCTTTGTCAGCATGCCCTCGCTCATCTTAACTGCTTAAACCTATCATTACCTAATATAAATTTTAGATAAAGTGACTCCAACTCAGCTACATCCTTCACCTAGGAAGGTCACTAATTTGTCTTGGGTTTCTCCTAAGAATGTAACCGACTGCTATAAGACCATGCTTAGCCTAATTAAAAGACCACTGAAAGTGAACCACTGAGCAGGCCTCACTTCTCCCACTTGTTGAGACTCATCTTTAGAAGATAATTCTATATTTTGTTTGTGGTAAGCAAGGTAAAAAAGAAATATCCTTCCACCCTTACCATCACTTCCTCTGTGGATTAGCCATTAGATACATTTCCACTATTTAGAGGTTTAGATGTTTAAATATTTCCCTTCTTCTTGGTGGTCTTGTGGACATTTTAATTCATTACTGCGTGTAATACTTTAAACCTTGGTCTTTACGATACTCTTCAGTCTTTATCTTTCCTGCTGAAACAGTTCTCTGTGGTGTGGAGAAGACCTGTGAGCACACTTCCTGTGCCTTGCCACCAGAGTGTGCCTGTGAGCACACTTCCTGTGCCTTGCCTAAGAAGCCTCAGTTTCTTTTGAAATGCCAGTAAAATCTAAGCATTTTAAGTTTAAGTAGCAGGGAGAGTAAGAGAGTCCTTTTTTTTGGTGGGTACTCTGACAGCTAAACTGTTTGGTCATGTTTCTGTTCAGGTGCTTGTTCACCCTCTCTGTCTGGTCTACCGACTACGGAATGATAATAGTATATTTAATATTAAAGTGGAACAATCACAATAAGAGGGCATGAGAGCATCTGCTCTCACATAAACCTGTAGTTTACTGATTCAAACCTTCACCTGGAAGGTGGGAGAAAGGGGTTCATAGCCTTTGAGAGAAAGGAAGTGAAGATAGGAGCATTAAACTTACATGTGTGAGAGATCTTTTATGCAAGATTTCTTTATTAAATGTGACAGTAACACATAGTTAATATAAAGAACTAAAAATTTTGGTAATAAAGAACAAACAAAAGTGTGAGTGTGCCTAGTCATACAAAGGAAGCAGATGTTAGCAATACATTAAATTACAACTCCAGCACAGGCATACGTTGGCATCTTTTTAATTTGCCATCGATCTTTTCAGACCACATAATGCAAAAGCTTTCTCATAGCAATTTAGTATTTTTTCAAGTTCTGCCAAAGATGTGACAAAATGTGTTGGGTCTCTGGTAATAGCAAACACTTAAAATGGTCTTAATGTTTTACATGAACTGTGCCATAGGAGTTGCCAAAGAGCCTGTAGTTCTACTCAGGGAAGCAGAGGAAATAGGGAGACAACTTAGGAGAAAATTCTGTGTGTGTAATTTCACAGGAAAAAAAGCTTACATCGACTGGTTTAGAGCAGACCAACAAAAACCAAAAGTTGGCGCAAACTTTTCCAGGTTTCTGGAGCCTCATGTCCTGTATGGAAGTGTCCAGAAACAGTCGCTTCAGAGAATAAAGCAGGAAAACATGCAAAAAACTTTGCAGGAAAAGGTTTAGTCATCTTTTCTAACTTTACCAATAATTTCACTATTTCAATTCAATTCCATTTTCAATAGTTGCACCTTCTCCGTGTCTAAGGAGGAATGGTGAAAAGAAGTGCTTGATGTATACCCTATACAATTTACTGTTTTGTTTGGTTTTATTACTTCTCCTATAATTTTTTCTATAGTCAAAGATTAATGCTCTTCAGCCATCTTTCCCAGAAGGAAAATAGAAATGGATTTTTCAATTTAGAGAAGCAAACAAAACCAAATCTTCCTCCATGAAGACAGCATTGAAAGTGTACATAACTGATGCCAAGTAAAAGGAGTTAAAAAATAATAATCCTGGCTACATGTCTATGACTGGAAAGCCTTCTATATGTATATGTATTTAGGTACTTTTAAAGGTAGTTGTGTGGAATTTTTTGGTTCTGTGTGTTGGGGGGGGGTTGTTGGTTTGTTTGTGTTTGTTTTAATATAACTTGGAGATTTTTGATAATCCCATAAAAATGTTTTATATTTGAATATTACATAGTACAGTGTGATAGAATGATCGAATTTTTCCTCCAGGAAGAAACTTTTGCAATACAGATGTAAAAGGAAGGATCAGAAAAGAGTTTTTCCCTTTAAAGACATCCCTAGAAATGCATAGCTGCCTTTCAGTGGTGCTAATTTAATAGTTAGAGTGCTCTGATATCCAACTTTCATTTGAAGGTGCAATAATTCACTGAACTTGGGGTCAACAGCCATCTCTCTCACGTTCACTTGTAACTGGAGTTTCTATCACACTGCTGGAAAAAAAAAAGGGGGAATAGTGCCACAGGTTTTTTGGTGGATTTAAGGAAAGGAAGGAAGCAAAGACAAAAATCCAGCAGAGTTTGAAAGAGCTCTTTTCATTTATTCCCATGGTCTTTGTAACTTTGTGGACCAAGGCAGACTCAGAAATATATTGTGTTTTAAGTTAATGATCTGTTAGTAGAAAAGAAGAATAAACATCAACAGTCATAAATCCAAATATTTTCTTTCTACCATTTTAATGTTACTTCCTTATTTAAAGAAGGCTACATTCTTCTGGCATTTAGGTACTGGAAATAATACTGCAACAGTAATGTTTTTCCACCCAAATTTTTACGTAATATTTGCTTTTCAAGATTTACATGTATATTTTAGATTTGCCTTTTTATAACTTCCTCTGTCCACCTAACCCTGTTCCTATCAACACTAGAGCTGTTAAATCACTTCATATGGTAAAAGCTATCATTTTGCATTTTAATTTTTCAAGTAACTCTCTGAGTGTTACCTTGATGAAATTATGGAATCTGGGCTAATTTTCCAAACCCATGTCTGCTTTTTGGATTATCCTTCAGGGCTCCATTGTGCTAAAGTAAGCAGTGTTCTCTAATGACTTTCTGCAATACCTCCAGGGAAATGAAATGGCTTTTTCATGTCTGAGCATTCAAAGTACCACTTCCTTGTCCTACTGCCCTTATCGTGGGACAGAGCTTTGACAATGCCTGTCAAAGCAGCCCTGTCTATGGTATCAGAAATGGCAGGATAAAAGCTGTCAGATTTTTGATCCTGTTGGTTATGGGCATTTATATTATCTTGGGGCGGGGGGGTGTCTCTATCTTTTTCAGTGTACCCTTCATCTTAATGGAGTGTGATAGCTTATGAAAGCCAGCTTGACATTCATTACTGCACAGTTTATTTTTCCCTTTGTCCACCAATATTATCTTTGTGACAGCAGCAGAAACTGTTTACATTAGAAAATAACTGGAAAATATTTTGTAGATACTTAAGGCAGCAAGTCCTCTTATTCATTGGGAGCAATAATATCAGGCACGCCCCTGTAAGTATTCATACTCCTGCCATCTTAGGCTCACAGTCTCACAATTGTTTTGTCTGCATAATTCCATCATTTACCTTGTATATGGCATACGGCTGAAGTTCCACAGAAGCTTAGGCACTGAAATGTTCATCAATATGGCCTCAGTAATGAGTACTTTTGTTAATACAGGGGAATTTGCAGTTCTGTTCCTGGGCAGTCTCTGCAGTCCTGAAATATGCATGTTGCAAATCAGGCATCAAAGGATATGACTCACACCAGACATCCTAACAAGTTGGCAGATAGGAAGTGCAGTGTTCTGTACTTCTCTGGGGTTTTGGAGCTTCACTGCAAGACTGGAACTCTTCTTTGTGACCCATCTATTGGAAATAGGTGTCTAAATGCCTTGCTGATAAAAAACAGATGAAGAGATGATTTTCCCTGTCATGTCTAACATTAAAAGGCTTCATTCTGAATGCAGGAAATACAGGAAGACATGTTTTACCACCATCAGAAGTATGTCTAACCCTAAAAGCATTCCTTCAAGTGTCTGTTACTCTGTTTTAGTACATGTTGGAATATCAGTCTTGGCTTGTCTTTACTATTGCCTTGTCTTCACTAATGACCTCTTATTCTCTCTTGTGAAGATTCAATTATTTCATGCACACTAAAGCAAGGTGATCAGGATACCTTAAGAGAAGAGGGCAGTGTGTTGCAGCCCATCTGAAAGAGAAAGAGCATTTAGAGGGCAGTTCCATCATTCCCTGCCACACATCAACAAATGTTTTTTGCTGGGGTGCAGGCAATCAATGCAGTTTTGCTCTTAGTCACTTTTGGACTAGCAATTCTTCAGGAATAGGCATTAGGAATTTTTGGAATCCCAACTTTGAACTTGATAATTTTCCCGGGGTTTTGCCCCAAAACCACTGTTGTGGATTTAAGTTTTGTAGAACAATAGAAGTGAAAAATAGTCCCATTGAATCAAGGGAGATGAGTCTGTATTTAGAGGAATAATTTCTTCACTTTGTCGTCACATTCTGCATATCAGGGAAGCCAAATAAATATCTTTAAATTGATTTTTCACAAACCGAGGAACAGACTCAGAATCTGCTCCTCCAAATCCATTCCCCTCTGGTATCTTCCTTAGACATTTTAATTAATATTCCTAATTGCTTAGGGTTAAAGGAAAGAAATCATGTAATTTTAAAGTAAATAAATATATACAGTATGAGAATTTCCAATTGCCTCCATTAAGGGAAAGTAGATGGCTCTTTGTAGTGTTTTATTTTGTTATTTACAGAACAGCTAGCTAGTACTACAGTATCTCTTCATCTCCAGAATCTCTCTTCCAAGATTATGTATAGGCTCTGTCTTACTAGTTATATTTTAATTCATCACCACATATTTAACAAACTCCTTCTTTTATCACTTGATGACAGAAGGGATTTTTTTTCTCTGACATTTATTGCTTTTTAAACGGTATTTCTGGTTGGGTGCCAGATTTCTCCCAAAATATTGTAAATAAATGGGAGCAATACAGATTTGGATTTATGAAGCATAATGGCTGGATGCTTTAGCTGTGAAGAGATGTTTTATCATACTGTCCACCATTATGTGGGGAAACTTTTAAGACTTGCTTTCCTGCTTTATTTTTTTACTACAGTCCTTAAAGGTTTTAAACCAAGTTCCTTTGAGACTTGAACACAATTATAGTAACCCATCTGACATACACACAATGTGAATAAAATGCTCAATTATATACAGGCATTTTAACACTGATACATTCTGCACACATAAAATAAAGGCACCTTGGAATAAAACTCTTATCTCCCTCACCTCACTTATCTACTAATTACATATAAACTCGCACAATACCAAGAAAAAAAAATAATTCTGTATGTATATCATTAAGGAACATAAAAGAAAAGCTTATTATCTTTTTGCATGCTTATCTGTAAGACTCAGTAATGTTCCTATTTGTAAGAATATATACCCTCTCTATATGCTTATGTTCATATATAGTTTATATATACAAATATATCTCTCTTCAGACTCTAAATGATTAACACACTGGCTGGGGAACTGTTTCTGCATTCAAGCTTGCTGAAATCAAAAATTCTTTAGATGGAAAGCCCCCATTTCTTCCTTTGTGAACGCTGCTTCATGAGACCATGAAATCAATCCTGCCACCCTTTTGGCTAAATTTGGATTCAAAATGAAAGATTGCCTCTCCTCTAACATCCTTGTTCTCTTTCAATCATTATTTCACAACTTGGATCATTTATTTTTTTGTATGGTAGATTAAATGTGTGGGTAACAAGCAAAACCATCACTCTTTTGCATGACATTCCTCACATTTTTTGCATAATGGTACGTTGTGTGGTTTACCTTGAAGAGTATGAACTAACTTCAGTCCTGAAAAGAAAGCAGGTGCCTAGGAAAAAAAAAATAGAATGTTTATAATCTGTAGGCGTCCCTCTCCCACTCTTTATGTGGGGCTAGTTCCCCTCTGAGCTTGATGTGTTGCAATTGAAAATGAAGGTATCAGCCTGGGCTGTGGTGGGTTCTGATGTAATCAGTACAGGAATCCCTTCCTGCCCCAGGGAAGAATGAAGGACTCCTTGTGCTCCTCACTGCAGTAACAGGGTCTGGCATCACTTTTCATACAGTTAAGGCATTATGCCACATTTCAGACATGATGTAGGAATGCAGGCAGCAGATTTCTTATCTGCTTGCCATTTTGGTATTTAATGATTTTTCAGTGAATGCAAATGTTGCATAAGATTTCCAAGGAGAGGAATGACCCAGATCAGAGAGATACTATCCGGGGACATTTCCCAAGTGCCTGTTTCATGGGGATGGGAAAGGAAGCAGATGTTTTCCATCAGCAACTAATGCTGAAGAGCTACTATTACTCCCTCCCTAACCACAAGCTCTGTGCCATAATCATCTACTCCCTTCTTCTGCTTCTATAGATGTAACAGCAGCATGTAATAATTCAAATCCTGTCTGTTGACACAGCTTGCTTCAGCTCTACAGAAAGCAAGTTGTTTGTTCACTGAATCTGTGGACACATCAGCACTTTGCAGAGTCTAGAAGGAGTTGCTGCTTTCTTGATGGCAATTGCTTGCTGTCATCTGAGCCTCCTGGAAATCTGTGGCAGCACACGGAAATAGCCATGCACAATAAATTTCTGTCAATGTGGCATGATTATTTTTGTTAGACAGAATCACAAATTTCTCCTGAAACATTCCCTTCAGTATTGCATCTTTCTTTTCTGTTACTTCAGGAAGCTGATCTCAGAAAGTGCTTTTTTGTTTGTGTTGAGTAATTATGTTATTTTGAATTTAAGCCTGTGTCACTGATGGGGATCTGTGATGCGCACCTGGCTTCGTAGAGAGTGAGAATAACATGTATTCTGGTGTAACATGCTGTAGGCTGAGTAAATATGAGGCCAAAAAGGTAAAACTGGACACACATGAAAGAATTTCCCTTATTAGAGACCAAAAGGAGGGGAAAAAATATTTAAATTACATTAGTATAATAAAAGGGAAATGACTGTTATTCTGTTGAACCAAAAAAGGTTAGCTGAGGGACTAAGAAATTTGTTCTTTTCATATAAACAGTCAAGATGTCTATTCTGTGAGGATGAGCACTCTGATATTCAGTTTGGACAATTCAGGTAATAAAATAGCTATTATATATTTCATCTTCTGGTGCATCTTTCACAGATGTACCAAAATCCTGACAGCTCTCCCTTTGCAACCTCACAGAGACATGCTATTCATAGAATCCTAGAAGCATGGAGTCATGGAATCATAGAACAGCCCAAGCTGGGAGACACCTTGACAGATCCTCTTGTTCAACCTTTCATAGGAAAGGGTGCCTAGGTGAGATTTTCTAGCACCCTGACCAATCACACCTGGAAGACCTACAGTGATGGGTAGTCCACCCCACCCTGAGGAGAGTGTTTCAGTGACTGGTCATTCTAAATGAAAGATTTCTCCCTTACAGCAAGATGAGTACTTATTTAAGATCTCTGAAGTGTTCCACAACAGACAGCTTTGATTATTTTTTTTTTTTTTTCTAGCAAAAGGCCCCATGGATGCAGACGTGGTTTAGACTCTGCTTAAGGTCCAGGAGCCAAAGCTGACCAAAAATTCATAGGAATCCTTGTCCTCAGTGGAGGCAAGTCAGGACAATCCTGCAGCCACTTATATAAAACTATTCTCTTCCTTCCATAATAAGAGTTCTGAAAAACACTGAACTCAGTATGAAGGTTGTTTAAACTACGAAGAATGTGAAACTGAGGAATGTCATGGGACTGTGTCTTGGCTACTAATCCTGAAGAACCAGGAAGGATGATTAGTAGTTTGACATATTTAGTGTACATCTAAAACTTCCAACTCATGAAAAGATGAAAAAAAATAAGATGAGATGAAAGGAGGGAGGGGAAGTTTTACCATAGGCAAAAGGAAAAGAACTTGCAGATGCTCTCTGAAGCAGAGCAGATGGGGTGAAGCAAGGCTATGCCACCAGCTTCCCACATTCATTTTAGAAGTCAGTTTTAAGTGGTAGGAATCAGGTATGGAGGACTTTTCTCCCTCCCAAGGCATCTTAGGAGACAGGAAGCAAAGGTGATTGATGATGGAGGTTGGGAATATTTTTGCACTATTTTAATTTTTTTAATATTTTTCACTGAGATTTAACCATTTCCTTTGTCACAATAAATCTTCCTAGGTTTCAACTTCTTAATGGGTCACAAATCTATAAAGTTCTTTTTTCTTGGGGATAAAATTCCAATGATGTTTTTCAGGAAACTTTTGCAGAAGCACTGCTGATAGAGGAAACTTCCCTCAAAACTGTGAAAGTTTGGGAACCTACTGAATCAAATACTAAAACTCAGGATACATTCTACTCAAGCGTGCACAATCCAGTACTTTCCTTGCAAAAGACAGGAAAGAGAAGGCAGCCTCTATGCTGAATATTCCCAAATTACTACAGCTGATCAGGGCAAATTTTCTTTGGTGGAAAGCAACAAGAGGGAGTGGAATGTTGCTTTGTTATTCTGATTTTTTCACTGACAAATGCAGATCAGCAGTATGTGTGAAAGAAACCTCAGAGTCTATGAAACAGGAGAGAGCTCAAGCTATGATGTACAGACTTTTTTCTTGCTTCATGGGGCTGCTGGGACACGAACATGCCATTTTGGGGAAAAGCTAATTGCCTGTTCAGCAACTAAAAGCAAGATACCTTTGTTCAGTGAGTTACAATTCCCTGAAGTACACTGCAGTAGCAAAGTAGTAATTACAATGCAGCATGTCTTAAAAGTGCACCATTATACATTTCATGAAGAAAAGGGGAACTTAAGCATTGCTGCTCACTGGTTAAAACAGAAGATTTGAAATGTCTTGAGCATGATCATGTATGTTTTATGAATATAAATTTGTGTTCATACAAATTTCTAAGGTTAAAACTGTGTTTGTAACCTACCATTTTCAGGCTGCTACCGGATCAGGTTATAAGTTATTTTGTGCTGCTGGCAACAGTCCAATGATCTAAAACAGATTTTTAATTTTATTCTCTTTTCCCCTTTTCTTTTTTTTTTTTCAGTCTTCAGCAAAGACATATTGTCTCACCAGAATGGAATGACTTCTGGATAAGGTAGCCAGCATAAATTAAAGTGGGGCCTTTGGCTGAAGAACTGCCATGAATGTTCAAAACAGGATGGTGAAAAAGAGAAATGTGAGCAGACAAAGGAAAGTAGACAGAAAATATAAGAGAATATGGGTTTAATATATTTTGATATCCAAAACAGAGTGAGCATGGTTGCAAAATTCTGGAAATCATAAATACCTTAGAGAGTTAAGACTACCTCATAAATAGAACTAGGTAATTTCTTGGGGATTATTTATAATCAGACTTTAATTAAAAGGTTAGGGAATGATGAATATATGTTTTAATAACTAGTTTATTAATACAAGTTAATAATAACATTGATAAATACAAGCATGTTATAGTTATTTATTAATCGCTAGGTATTTATTAACCTTTGAGAAATGGAACTCTTTCTATGTAGTGTAAAATTGCAGAAAGAAGCTGGAAGGAAACATGATATGAATTAGGCTTTTGACAGAAATCAGGAAGGGAAGGTAACTTGCACAGCAATTATGTTGTGTTGTGTTGCATTACAGGTTCCATACTCTCCCCTAATAACTATGTAATTTTCTCATGTCTCCATGGCACATATTTTGTGACTTTTTCATTAAAAAAAACCAACACAAACCCAATAATCTCTTGCCACATAATACATTATTAGAAGAGTCATAAGGAGGGAGGATAAAAGAGCAAGTTTAATAAATGCTGCAAAGCATACTACTGTTCCTGAATGTTTGTGTTGGATTTCATATGATGTATGAGAAGCTGACATGTCCTGTGGGGGTTAGTTTGCATTTTTTTATGAAAGGTTACAGTACTCTGGACTTATAGTTTATTTAGTTTTACACTAGTGATATAAATATTTATTAAGGCTTTGACTCATTACATTTTGTGCAGCTCTTGCACTCCAAATCTCTGTGATTCACAGCATAGTGAAAAAAGAAATAATACCCTTAAATCACACCTGTCTGTGAAGAGAAAATCTGTCAGCTCTTTTACTCCCAGCACTTCACCTTGAGACAGGCAAGGGGAAAAAAAACAATAAAAACCAGAAAGAAAACTGGCTGCTACGTGGAAATGAATTCACTGGAAAAATGTTCCTTTGTCACGGAGCGCTTGGCTGGGATGGCTGGGCAAATACAGAACTCAGAAGAGTCAACAACTTCTTGGGTTTTGGGTCACCTAGTCCCTTACTTTGAAAAAAAATCAGCATCACTTCCTTTGTTTTGGTTTTGTTTATTTATTGGTTTGAGGGGTTGCTTTTTGCTTGACTGGTTTTGGAAATCATGCATTGAAATTTAGTTTTATGAGGGGGAAAAAAAAGGTGCATCAGATCAGCAGAGGGATATATTGAGATTGTATATTCAATATCAAGATATTTTATATGTAGTCTGGATATCTCACATTGACTAAGACTTTATTCCAAGAGATTCCAACAGAACGTACCCCAGCAATAGGTTGCTTTTGAGACAGACCCTCTCGCTGCTGGAATGAATAAGTATTATATTCAGTAAAGGGTGCCAGCATTTTAGTGTTCCATGAACAATGAGAAGTCACTCAGACTAGCAAAAGGCTTCTTGATCCCATCAAAATTGCAGGATTTTTGCTCCCATTGCTCCTAATGACCTTTAATGTAGACCTTGCTAGACCTTAGGAGAGGCACTCAAAGACTTCAGGGCTCATGCACAGAGCCCTGCACTTTTCCTGCGTGACATTTCTGTGAGGTAAACTGGCAGCTACAGATTTGGGATGGTTTTGCTTATTTGCTTCCTGAACAGCTTTGTCTCGAATTCTTTCCTGCACAGCTGAATGATTCCAAAAGGCATGAATGAAAATATAAGTAGCTGGTAACCCAGTGGGAAGTGCAGTATTTTGAGAGAGATGGGTTCAAATTCCTCTGTGCAAGGCAGATGTAAATCATGGCCTTCCATCTCCTACTGCATCCATCTTTTAAACAAGTGCGTCTGCCATCTCATTTTGTGATGAGCTTGACCCTGTCATAGCCTAAAAATGCTTTCATGAGTCTCTCTCTCTTGAGAAAGAAATACAGCCTTTGTGGAGTTCAAGTGGTCTCAGGGTTATGCAGTGTTAATCAGTTTTGTGGTTCTTAATTCTGTTTTCAAATTTGGCCATGGTAGTCTCTCGATTCACTTTTGTGGCACTCGATTGATTTCGTTATTAACGTTACAAGTCATGGAATCAGATAACAGTGTGTTGAACAGACATACCCCAACACAAGCTTACTGAAACAGATATTGATCTGCATCAATATTTTAGTCTAAGAAATTCAAATTTTGGGGTTAAAATGACTCTCCATGTATATAACACAAAAAAAGAGATATTGAAAAATTTTATGTAAATGCAAAATCTAGGAATATGTATTTATTTTTAATACTGCTAAATGGCATCTATTTATAGAGCTGCTCTGTTACCTTATGTCTCCAGATAAAACTGTAAAGCCGCTTTTCCCAAGTACAAGAAAATCCATCTTGAAACTTTAATTAAAGAATAATCTATCAATGACAAATTACCAGAGGGTGGATATGTCACTCACAGTGTTGGCACGTCATTTCAAAGAACACAACTGAAATCACAGGAGAATAACAGATCTGGGCATTTGTTTGCACTTAACAGACAAGGGGAACATAACTGATATAAAGCAATTTCGAGATAGGTTCTGTGTTAAGAGATTAGCTGGAAATTTCTTCAATCTGAAAGGAAGAGCAGCACTAGAGCAAACCTGCATCTTCTGTAAAGTCTGTAAAAATTCTAGTAAAACAGGTAATCACTCGACATGTTTAAAACTCCTAGTGGCTTTTTAATTGTGCTTGAGTTCATGAAGCCTCCACACTGGATGAACTCCTGAGCAGCTTTTTATTTGGTTTCATGGAGGCAATTCTTGTAACCCTATTTCAACTCATCTTTTAAAAATGTGCAAGAAGAGGCATCTGTGAGGATGTGAGAAGTAGGAGTTTTTTTGTTCAGCGCTGCAGTTCAAATAAACTAATTTGTACCTGTGGTAACTGATCAGCTACATGGGCATTTCCTTTCATAGAATGATTTACTAAACAGTGGCTCTGTGTAGAGTTCCTATGTAAATTATAGGTAGGCTAAAAATTATTTGGGTCTTTTTCTGTAACAAAACACACTGGAAAATATACAAATATTTGTTGCAATATTTTTCACTCAGCTGATTAGTAAAAGCTCTTAAAAAACCCCTAAATGATTACAATTATTCTGTTTCCCATGAAATTTGGGAATTTGTTGTCCATAATGAATTATTATAAGGCCTGTATCAAGGTAGATTTCAAAAGGGAGGCACATGACCTCAGTACAAAGAACTGTACTTTTAGCTTCTCCTGCCTAAGAGAAAACACTGGCATAGTAAAAGTCATACTGAGCAATGAAGGCCAGTTCTTTACTCCTTCTCCATAGCAGATAGTTTTACCTTTATCTCATCCAGAAGAACCTTGTAAATCAGGTGGAATGATACTTACATCAGAATCATATGGAAATATCATGTAATCTGAAAGTAACTTGCTGGCAAGACATAAACTTATTATCTAGGGCTGTATACAGTCCCCTGACCATCTCATACAGGAGAGACACATATCCTTTAGCTATAATCCTGTACATTTTCTGGTCACCATTATTAATTTTTAACTTTCTGTTGGATTTATTGGCTTCTCTTTTTGATTACCAGATACCAACTTTTTGCTTATTTTTCACCCCAGAACTTGTCCAACATGTTCTTCTCTTACAAGAATGTTGAGTCTAAAACAAAGGCATAGAAATTCAGATCTAAAGGTCAGAGCTACAATTCCATAGTTTGACTACATTTCTTTCAGGAACTACTTTAAAGTCTTAACACAAAGGAATCCATTCAGTCCTATCCTTTGTTTTGAGTGCAATTGTATTACATTTCTTTCAAAATCTACTCGTGTTTTCTATACAAAGAAGGTATTGGAATAAAAATCTGAAAGACAATAAATCTAATTAATTTAGCTTTCTTAATGAACCGCAGTTTTAATAAGGTTGTTGATTAGACTATCACTGACCAGAACATCTCAGTCAAGGACTTGGCTGTTAGCCTGGACACTGTTCGCACAACTTGTCCACCATGGTAAACTGGAAATCACCCCCTTTCTGTTGGGATGTGATTATTCACAGGGAATATGTAATAGCTGTGGGGTCAAAAGCACTAAATATGGGGGGTTCTCAACATTAGGGGTTCTCAGAGTTCTTTGTATTCTGAAGATAATCTTCTTTCTTAGGGGTTTTATAACATATTTTGGTACTCTCTCTACTTCTTTAACTGCATGGTACATAACTTTGTGATTTTCTTCAAACAGAAATTGCTTCTTCCAGCAGAGGAAGCATTTTTCTGGAATTATCAGTCCTTCAAAAGTCTACTTTTTTCTCAGTGGTCGTCTGACTATACTTCCTTGCAGTTTTGAAGATCCTTTTCGGTCCATAGCTTTCAATGCAGAGGATGTTTCACATCTTGCAACAAATACTCACCATTTTTCATACATCTGAGAGGACAACAGCTTAGCTTGCTGAATGTCCTTTGTCTGGAAATTGGATGGTTTCTTTGTAAGGGTTTGTATTTTTGCCTTGTTGATTTGTCATTCTTCTTATTTTCTTTATTATAGTTTTCACTGGCTGAAGAGAAATGAAAAAGCCTTTCCCAATGAGACTCAGTGTTTGGGGAAAACAGCCAAATCTGAGCAACTCCAAATGGACTTTTTTGCTCCTGGATAATCTTTTATTTACTATGTCCTCTTAAACAATTAATTTCAGGGTGAGAGTTAGTTTTTACTTAAATTATTTTACTAGTAGACAGTTAATGTTATAGATGGCACTATCAAAGGTGGTCAATACAATCCCACAATAATGAATGAATTATCAGGGAAAGAGTTTTCCATTTATGCCATTATTTCATTGCATGATGAACACAGACATTCTAGCAGGCTGGGCAACTATTAACAGCAAGCTTTGCTATGCTGACTGGCTTTTCACTATTAAGAATTTAAATTCAACTGTAAATAATAGTGTCAACACCTATATTGAGAAGGATGAAATTAGACTTTTACACCAAAATAAAATCCTCAGACCAGTTAGTGTAGTATACCATTTAGTATAAATGTTCAGCCAGAATTGAACTGGCAACATTTTGATTCCATTATTAGAAATATCTTAATAGGATATAATTACTTTTATTAAGGAGCATGGAAACACTTTATATGTGTAAATCAAAACAAGCAGGAAATATTGGTGATCCTTTACCATGCAAAAATGGCAGGCTACTCTTTTCAGCTAAGAATGTTCTCACAGGTTAGGATGAGTGACAGTATCAGATTTGGTTACTCTTCTGTAATAAAATGGAATACATAATGATGCCACTTATTTCTTGGAATCAAGATCAGCAGTGCAGGCTCAAGAGTTTTCACAGATTTTTTGTGTTTTGGCAAACAATTTTTAAGTTCATCTATGCATTCAGAGATGTGTGTGTTCATTTAAAAAAGAGGGTGTCAAAAGGTAAGGGAAAAAAGCTATGAAAACACCATATTGATTTTAGTGGCACATGCCATCCATCATAAACATGTAGCATGTAGATGCACATCCTAATACACTTAGTTACCTCTCTCTGTAGGGCAACCTTTGACTCAGGCTGTAGGCTGGCCAGCTTTTTATTTTGAGATGTCTGCCTTGAAGCAGGCAGAGGGAACTGTGGTAAGATTGGCTTATGTATTTCTCTCTGTGCAGCATAACACACCTTTTGCTTGGAAAAAAAGAGGGTTTGTTCCTTCTTTGAGGGTGAAGCTGTGTTTTTCTCTGCATAGATGGCCTGTTCTCTTTTCCTGGGAACTATTCCAAAGAGAATCACTTCAAACAGGTTATAAAAAAATATTAACTCCCAAATCCGTCTGATTCCTTCAGGTGAGCAACTCTGTGTTTGCCTTTTAAAGTGAAAACTTTTGTAGGGTTTCATGTCTATCCACCCGCACAACCCTTATCTTGGGGAAGTGTGAGCTACTCTTCACTCACATGCCCAGTTTCCTTCTGCTCAGTTCCCTTCCTTTTTCTTTCTGTAAGAAGGGGACAGAATCAGTATAAAATATGTAGCTGTTATTTTTGAGCCCATGAGCAGAAGGTTTTTGGATACTGCCTGGCTGTCTTCCTGTGGTGCTCTTCAACAATTCATTTTTCCACCTAAGATGGTCAGACACCGAATTCAAGTATTTATAGCCTGATTATAAAGTGTACTGAAGACTTCCTTTTCCCTCCAGCTTCCATGAGGGCTTAAGAAGTTTGGATAATTCAAACTCTAGATTGCCTAAACTGGACAGACAAAATTAATTCACGGGGGCGTTTTGTTTGTTTGGGTTTTGTTTTGGGGTTTTTTGCCTGCCCAACAGTACAGAAGGAGGTGATGTTAGAGTTGGTCAGTATTCAAATATTGTCTTAAGAAAGATCTCCTAGTTTGAGATCCAGACATCTCGTCATCCTTAACCATCGCTGTTCACACATGATATTTTACTTAGACAGAACCAACAGACAGACAGTAATTTACATTCTGTAGCCAGTGGGGAAAACTGGTAAAATATATAAGTGACCATGAATTGGTATTTCCAGCAGGTTCAGCTCTGGGATAAGGTACATGAGCAGACATTTGAAAAAGCAAATCACACCTTGGTGATTTTCCTGGTTTACAGTAAGGAGGCTCCACCTCAGCTCATCAGTTGAAAAGTGGTGTTAAGGTACCTTTGCCACAGAATGTCAGGCTGTATGTGAAGATTTTGCAATACAAATGTTGAACTTTTGTAGATTTCTTTGCTGTTATTTTTTATGTCTATCCCTATAAAATTATCTGTGGAAAAAGACTTATTACTTCATTCAATTTAATTTGGCAGTGTGAAACGTTAGATTAATAGCTGTCTGGCAATCAAATACCCCAAGAGTTTGCCTGTGTACGTCCTTAATTTTGTCAAAGATTAAAATGTCATTACTGCCACTAGGGACATTGGGAATGCACTGACTTATTCTGTGGATTATACTTTGGAAAGTTTCAGCAGCTGAATACATTTAAAACATTCATTTCTTGTACTTCATGTTTCAAAACTTTATGAATTCTCTTCCTGAACTCAGGTTAATAACTGATGAAAGATCACTAATTTAGCAGACCTCAGACTTCAGAGATTCTATTTTAAACTTTAGCTCCTTGTATCCATACCTTTATAGTTTTTCCTAATCTTCAAGAGCTTTCTGAACTTGTACAAAGTTCAGGAAAGTCTCTGATACTGCTGCCTACTTGGGCAGAAGGATTAAACAGTGAGACTGATAAAGTGATCTTGTGGGATCAAAGAAGATGTGGGGTTTTAGGGTGACATTGAAACTGAAAGTGTTTCACAATTCTGGAAAAAAGAGAAGTGGAAGGCAAAGGGGAAAGGATCCCGCTCTTATTGTTCAGTATGAAGAAAATTATGGAACTAAAAAAAGGCACGGAGGAGGAGCAAATTAAGGCGGTTTTGTTTTCAGTTCTAAGAAATGTCAGTGCAGGATGTAATGACTCCACAAAGTTCTTTACCTAACTCATCTTTTTGTTTCTGTGGACACCTGAACAGCTGGAAGATACCTGGTACGCAAACTGGCCTGAGGTGACAGCCCCGTATAGAGGTTTTTGCTTTGCTTCCTCTCCAGAGAAGCAGTTCATGGTTTCCATTGTTTCAGCTAAGCACTGACTAAAGCCTCCAAAATTTGCCCCCATAACCATTAGAGACAGAAAAGACAAATGCCCCAGGTTCTGATCCATGGATCTATTTCAATGACTTTGCTTGCAAACTCTGTCCTAATTTCATCGATACGTCGGCTTTTGGGGAGAATTTTGCTTGTGATTTATCACATTCTCCATGCAGCCAAAATAACCATTGAAAGCAATTTTGTTTCACTTCTCAGTGTGTTCTGGTTTAGCCTGATAGTTGGACAAAATCTCATTGAGCTTGTGGACATTCTGGCTGTCCTTCAGCTGGGATACACATAAGAGGCAATTCTCTTGCCAATGTGCATCTGGGTATGCACAGACACAGCAGAAGGATGGCAGATGCAGACAGGTACAGTCAGAGGATCCCTGGCAGAATAAACCTAAGGAAAAATAAAGATCTTTCTGGAGACTGTACTGCTGAAAACCTACGCCTAAAACCAAATCAAAACAAAACAGAAAGAAAAAACAAACCCTAAACAAAACAAGAAACAAACAAACGAAAACACAACTTAAAAAAAAAAAAAAGTAAAAAAGGCACAAACCCCGAGTCAGCTCTGGTGACATTTCTGTGTTTTTCAGTGTTTTTTGTAAAATGAGATTTGTTTGAAAGAAACATGATTTTTGTAATAAATGTTGCCATCTAACAGAAGCAGCAACAGGTAGAAAGGCAACAAACACTGACTAACAGCTTATATGAAAAGAACTAAAAGATATTCATATTACAGACCTTTCTTTTTTTTTTTTTCTTTTTCTGTACTACATTTTATTTTTATTTTGAGTTTTTAGCTCATTTGGTGTCAAAAAACAGCACATTTTTAGTCAAAGAATCCAACACACTTGATGACAAAGTTGACATTAAGGAGTCCAGCTGAAGAGTTAATATAGCTCAATTTTACTTTGAGCACAAGGATTTTCCCCAAAATAGATATTACTAATGTGAGCATTTCAAAAATAAAAAATAAAAGTAAAATCTGAACTAAAAAAAATATATTATGGAATTATAGTTTACCTAGAAAGAAACAAGTAAGATCTCAGCCAGACTTGGCGATATGCTGAAAAAAATAAACTTTAGCTTTAATTTTGAAACAGTTTTCTTCTAATCTGCATTCAAACTCACTCCATGACTGCCAGAGCCTTTTATATCACCTCCTTCCCTTTATCCTGTATTTCCATTCCTCACCCAAGCATGAATTTTTACAAGCCTAATCTTCAGTACAAAGGACATGCAAGCCCATTTTTTCAAGTAGCAGACAAATACAGGTAAGCCATGGTACTCCAGCAGAAAATATTAATTTGCAGCACCATTAACATTCATTAGCTTTAAGGTAATTGAGATCAGTTAATGTCTCACTGGGACAAGAGCCTTATTTTTTTTCAAAATCTCTCTTCAAAACTTCTATCTGCAGTGAGAACTCCATGAACTGAATGGGATTCCATCATGCTTTCTGCAGGCTGCTGGACATATTCTTTATAATTGAAAATTTCAACCTCTCTGGGATAGTCTTGTGAAAATAAAGCATTTCATTGGCTGGATAAAGGAGTAACAAAGCTGTTACCCCTTCCTGGTCAATTATATTGATTGTGATTCTGACAATTTCAAACGTATTTCTCCATTTACTCCAATTATACTAAGCAGATTGTTAAGAAGATTGTCTTGGACTTGGAAAGACGTGCAATGAGCCAGCTCACTTGTAGTTGTGTCAAAGTTAATTAATTTTTCTAAATCTAAAATGACCAGGGATGCGTTCTGCTTTCTGTTTTGAATTAAAATCACTTTTTCACTGCTGTGTTATTCCTAGTTTGTATTGATTTTAGGTTCAAAGAGCATTAACTTCAATTCTAAATTTTCTCTTAACCTGTAGAGAACATGGAGGCATCACAAGCTCTGCTTACAAATTTCCCCAAGGGGCTCATCCAAAGCTTAAGAAAACATATTCAGTAACTTAATTTCACTTGATGTCTTTGAAGAACTTCCTCTTTTGTGCATCAGGTTCAATTTTTTGGGGAATGCTTTTACTGAAATGCAAAATATCCAAATATAGCTGGAATTATGTGAATATTTGCAAATGCTCCAAAGCAAAAACAACAGCAACAACAAAAAAACACTAAAACCCAACCAAACAAAACCAAAAAAAATAAAGCAAAGTAGATATTTAAGGGCAATTTTCATTAAAAAAAAAAAATCTGTTGTGGGTTAGCCTTGAGTGACTACCAAAATCCCAGCCAGCTGCTCAGTTACTCACCTCTCTCAGTGTGATGGGAGAAGAAAACAGAAAAACAAGAATGTTCCCATGTTTGGATAAGGATAGGGACAACACTTATCAGTCACCTTTGTGGACAGATTCAAACAAATTTTTAATAAAAAAATTAAGTTATTGCCAATTAAAGTAAATGCTTAATTGCTGATGCAGGTACTGGTGTAAAAAACCCCAAAAATGGATACAAACTTTAAAACATTTCTCCTCCTTTTCCTAGAACCAGCTTCACACCTTCTCTCCAGACTGCAGCACCTGAGCAGTGCAGGGCAGCTCAGGGGGCCACATCCAGTCCACATTCAGCTGTTTCTCCCTGCAGCTCCCTCCTTCTCACATCTCCCCTCTGCTCCAGCGTGGGCTCTCCATGGTGGCAGCTCCTTTGGGAATGGCCATGGGCTGTGACATGGAGTTCTGCATGGATGCCTGTACTGGTGTCAGGTAATCCCTCCTTCTCCTTTCTCTTGCTCCTTCCTTCTGCTCCTTTCTCCTCTAACCTTGCCTCTCCTATTTCTCGCTCTTTTTCTTCTCTCTCCTTGTCTCCATTTGGCACTTTCACCCTCTCCTTTTCTATGTGGCTGCAGGGCTCAGCCGTGCCCTGTAGTGGGTCAGCTGGGGTCAGCTGGAACCAGCTGTGCCTGGCATGGAGCAGATCCAGCCTCTCTTCACAGAGACCACTCTTTGACATCTGCACCAAATACAAATTCAAAGAAAATATTTAAATCAAAGTCTACCTTTGGACCACTACTTCAAAATCTGGCTTCTATGGTATTTTTTGGCACCTGAAGTTCATTTCAGCCAATGAGTTCTGTAGCCGAAGTGGTATGGAGGAGCCACGGCAGTCAGCCTTCTAGCTTGTACCAGGAGCATGCTTTTTGGGAAGCAAATTTAGGCATCACCTCAGTTTACTGTGCTGTGGCTCACGCTGTGGTGTGGAATAAAACAGGTACACAAACCAGCTTCCTCACCCACAAGGGGGGCCCCAGGATACTCCTAACCTGGGACAACCCCAGACTCTGGAGTAGGGCTGGGCTGGTCTGAGACCAAAACACACGTGGCATTGGCAAGGCATGAGCACAGACATGGACACGGACAAGAACACAGGCACAGCCATGGGCAGGACATGGACATGGGGGGCTCTGTCCACATCAACTGTTTTGCTGCCTGCCATACTGTACCCCTTGACAGTGCCAAAAATGTTTATATTTGGTCTGGGGTCTGTCACACTTCTCAAAATATTCTGACCAGTGTGATTTGATGCTGCTTGCAAGCTCAGCAGTATCAATCAAAAACCAAGCGAGACAGAAGCCATGTGACCAAAAAAGACAAAAAATGCGAGTAGGTTTGACGCACTAATTACCCCTATGATAGCTCTTCTTAGGTAAGGCACATTGATGATGGCAATGTAGGGAAATTTGCCTTTCTAGTACTGTTTTCTGAACAAAATTCCCCACAGCTGTCAATCAGGTCATTTTATCCTCACACTAAATTAGCACCATTTATTTTAACAGTGTCTTTTGTACAGTGGTGAAAGGTGAACAATATTTTAATTCAGCCTTGAGAATATTCTGCTGTGTTAAAAGTTCCTGTATTTGTGTAGTCTTTATTTCTTAACTAAAAGTCTTAGACATATGAGCTTTACTTTCCCAACCTGGTCCTGGTCTGTAGACCACAACCTAACAAGCTCTTTTTATTCTTTTTACTTTATAATTATAAAGTGAATGATATTTTCACTCTTTTCATAGTTCTACAGATTTCATTTTCATTTTACTGTGTAGCTGTGAGGTGTTGTCTGCCTCATATAACACCTGTGGTATTTGGAAATTTTGTTTTGTTTAAACAGCAAATGCCTTTTAAAATTACTCTTGTGCCTTTCCTGCACTGTCAATAAAATGTTGTAAGACTGAGAGATGCGTGGGACCATGCATGGACTTTTTAGTACTACAGGCAGTTTTGCAAAGGAGCTATGACAGCATAAAGCTATTTCAAAGGGAGTTCTCAGGCAAATGACTTTTCTTGTCAAAAGAGGAGCTACAAAATGCAGTGGTGCTAAAGCAGGGTATGCCAGGAATTCGTCACTGAGTTCAAGGATGATTTTAAATTCCAATCCATTGTGAAGGTTTAAATATTCTCATTTAAAGAGAGAAGGCTTGAATTTCCACTCCTATTCCAAAAGCTTATTTTGTCTAATAATAATCATAGTTACTGCTTCAGGCAAAGACTGCACCCCATGTTTCATCTTTCAGTGCCCTGATCTCTTGGCTGAAGGCTCACGCTCCCTAAGAAGCGATCAGAAGCTCTTTTAAGAAGCAGTATTATGCAAATTGATCCCCTCCTGCGTGTCCTACAGTAAATGAACTGTGTTTGACACAAAACCACGAAAGTTAGCAAAACTTTTATGTCACAAATTAGGCCCTCTCAGACTTGCCTATAATATGCCATGAGGGATGCTCTGACAAGTATTGTCATGTGGGTTCCAGACATGGAAATACAATAGAGGCTTCCTGACTCTTTCAGTTTAGGAAGCCACAGCTTTGGGAAAACAGAATCAGAAAGTAAACACTTACAAGGTTAGATTTATAATACATTATCACCTTAGATGCAATTTTTTATTTATTATTTTATTTCCAGTTTGTTCAGGTCTATTATTTTCTTTCTTGTATTAGTCAGGTGGTCTGGTCTCATAACACAAGCTGAACTCTTACAAAGAGATTTGCACACAGTATGTTTAGTTGACTGTTTAATTCTCCTGTGCCTGCCACGTTCTTGTCCAGCCATCCAAATGCATAAATGGTGGTGTTTATGAGCTTGAAACTCTCTCAATGCCTGAGCTTTCACCATCTTCATGCACAGGCATGAAGACACCTCTGTCTCACTGAAGCTACTTGTCGAGCCTGGACCTCCTTGCAGAGACAGACTCCAGCAGTAACATCTGTGTTTCCTGAGGATTCCCACAGGAACACTTGGCACTGGCTGTAATATGGACCACCCTGGGCCCTATAACCTATTGGTTTCTGTATTTTGCAACCTCCATTTCCTGAAGTGCCTGAGCTCTTCATTAAATCTCAGCTTAACCACTCTGTCCTCAGCTGAGCTTTCCATAACAGCGTGGGAGACAGGCCTGTACCATTAAGAAAACTTGGTAAAGTCAAATACCAGAGGTATCAAATAAACCTAAAAGTACTTTAAATTTGTAACTTAAGAAGACTCTTCTGTCTGGCATCTTGATTAGAAAAAATAATGTATATAGAAAATTTCATTTGTGGTTTTTTATTGGTTTGGTGTTTTCCTTTTTTCAGCGACTCCTCAGATTTCATCCCATACCACTTTATCTACCCTTTACTGAAACTTTTCATCAGACATACAAATTAGGTAATGTAAGGCCTCTCTTTAAAAAATGAAAGAAAGGAGTGAGCCTGTGCTAGTGAGCCAACCTATTCAATCAGCTCCTGTGTAGAAGCAGTTTTCAACATTAGCAACTGGATACCACCCATTAGCATGACTTAGCACAGCTGTGAAACGCTGCCAAACTTATGTAATACAGTTATTATGTGGCTGCATTGCATAAAATAAACCAGGGCTGCCACTGTAAGCTCTCTTTTGTAACAATTCTAGTTTTAAAAGCTGATGAAGACCAGGCAATTCTGTGGTGAAAGGTAGATCTGGGAAAGCTCAAAGAGTCCCATGAGGATAAATAAAAAATTGCAGTACAAGACATCTTATCAAATTTATAGCCTGTCGCATTTCTATGTTGGTTCTTGCTTTCCTAGAGAGAAATGACAAAACATTCCTTTCTTTGCAATTAAATAAACATGAATTCTCAATATTTGCATGTCAGAAATCAGGCTGCAGAAACTTATTGTAGTGTTTTGCTGACTATTCTGATAAAAAATAATGCACAAAATCTGTTGATTTAAATAAGATAAAGTTTCTATTAGTCTAATCCTGTAAGCAAGGAGAAAGAAAAACAAAAACAGAGATGATACCTTTTAAATTATTGTGACTATTTTTTTTTTCTACAGGAGACAGGAAACATATGTATGTGTAAACAGAGGATTCAGAACAAACCCACCTTTAAATAAAGACCTGTGAATCCAGCCAGGACCTCAGAAATTATCATTAGACTACTGAATTGTGTTGATCCACAAGATCTTTACAATGCATGTGCTTCCAAAGTCTCAGACAAGCACTCAGCTATGCAATTTTAACATTTAAATATGTGAACTTATTTCCCCCACATTAATATAATAATAACCTCTTAAATTATTTAAGGTTTTATGCTTTGTGGCCACATTTTGGAAGCTTTGTTTAGGGCAGATCCCTGCTGTTGTAAACAAAGTTTAATCTGTAGCCAGCTAAATGGAGTTTTAAGTGGAGCTTTGTTGCCCTTGTCATTATTTTCTAAGTCTTTTCATGTAGACCTTGTGTCTTTCGCCATTCATTTAACTACCAAATATCACATGCAAAGACAGATGAACTAAAAAAAAGCTCATTTAGTATCTTCCATTCAGCCAAGTCACAGCACTTCTTTTTTCCCATTTTTTCCTTTTTTAAAAATTCTTACTAAATAACACCGCTAGCTAAAGTCCATATTATTTTATTCTGTGATTTTATCCCTCATTAGAAGGGCATTTAAAGCACTCCTCTTTCAAGGCAGCATTTTATTTCACTGAAACCTTTCATTTCTTTACTAGAGAAGTTCTTCACAGCATCCTGTTTGCATTACCCTCGTGTGTTAAGAGGCAGAGATGTGAGGAACAGTCACCTTGAGTTGAAGTGTCATGTCCTGCAACAAATATTTTGCTATTAAGTAGTTACACTGGGTTTCTACCCCCACTGTAGGGTGAGCAGCATCACTTCTGATGATGTTAAGCCTTACAAACTCTTAGATGACCCACTTAATTTTAAGGATACCCTACAGAGAACTCCAGAGGTCAAAAACTGGAGAGTTTCTTTGTTAGACCCAGAATATTTCTGGAGTGCTGCTACATTCTTCCTAAAAATACCACACAACTTTTAGCTGAAACGCAAAAGTCCTGGCTGTGGAGCTCTTTCTACAGTCAGTTTGTCAAAAAGGCTCTGTGTACTTTGTGCAAACCCATTTTATTGGGCAGATGTGATCTCATAGTTTGCTGCCACCAGAAGGTAAAAGAGTTCTTTTCCACCACGCCCTGAGGCTCTAGAGTCATCCCAGTCAGCTTTTGCCACTTATGGACCACTGTGTGAGTGGACCACTTTAACTCACCAAACAATGGCAACAGGATGTGGATTTGCTTCTGTTGGATTACTGAGCTCAAACTAGGAATGAAGCACAGGAGCCTGAGCAAGGGCAAAGATTATTCAGCATCCTTAATTGATAGGTGAAAGAAAAAACTGTGCTTCAAACAAGTTCAGATCAGCCCAGAATCTTTCACAGTTGCTTGTGAAAGAATGAGGTGCTACTTTTCTCCTTAATCTGCTCAACCCCCCCCCAAGATGACAAAAAACCTACAATGAGGATTTTGGGCTTTAATTCTTTGTAAGGACTCCTGAAGCACAGTCTGCCGTGTGTTTGGACAATTAAAATGAGATGCAGAAAAAGGGAGGGGGGTTATCATGGAATTACCTGTACTGTCTCATCACCATCACCTGGTTGCACTTATTTTCCCATTTGAAGTCCATACTGTATGAGTTCTGTAAGGGTCAATTACTATGATCATTACTCTGTTTTAATTAGCTTTGGTTTACATATTTGCATTTTTGTGAAATTTTACTATAATTATTTTCTGCAATCTGGCAACTTCTCAGCACCCCAGCTGCACAGAGTTGTTGAAGAGTCAAACTTGACAGAGAACCTGGCAGTTAATTTTGTCTATAGGGTATCCTAAGTTGCTATAGAGATGGTGAGAGTCTGACCCTTAATATCAAACTGAAAAAAATCCCCATGAAAATGGTATGAGCCCAAGGAACTGCATTGTTTCAATGACCCTAAAAGATGGAATTGTCCAAAGGACCAAGGGCAGCCAAGCACACATTAAAACATGTCAGGAAATACTGGTGGAAGCTGTTGCCTCACAAGCTTTGATGACCTCATTTTCTGGTAGTTGCAATAGTGGAGAAAAATCAGCTGTCCTTCAGCCACTAGACTTCTTTAGCCATAGAGGAAATGTGTTGCAGCTAAATCTCAGGAGAAACAAAGTTTAGAAACTGTTGCTACAAGCTCCAGGTTTACTGGAATAAACCTCTGAAATTCTGATAGGTGGAGGTTTGATTAGAAGATATAGTAATTTTTGTTCCTTTTTTAGTATCCTTTTTATTACCATCTAAAATTTGATTAATGAAGAACATTCTGCTGTTATACATTGCACTGGGTTTGTACTTATCAAAATAAAGTAAGGGGGGGGGGGGGCTGTGTTGCATAAATATTGCAGTTCAAGGAAAATCAAAATTTTACATGAATAATGAAAATTTGGACCCTCAGAACAACTTGGTCACAGAATTTTGAGGACAGATCTTTATGTATTGTGCATATATGCTACTTACTGATTATGCAGAGCTAAATTTCATCACAGAAAATCTGTTTAAGTACATGCTAGTTACAGGGGAAGATCTACACACCTTACCTTTGTTAAAGTTATATTTTATTTAAATTTTGCTTTGCTGAAGAGCAAAGTAGATCAGCTTTCTAACTTCTCTCCAAGGTGACAAGCTGAGGGCCATTCTATAGCCTACCAATCTCTTTCTTTACATCCCTCAACACAACCTACTTTTAAGAATTTATATTGGTGGTCTATTGTAGATCTTTAATAGACCATACCACAGACCAAGGTACACCTTTGATTTTTCTGTTTGCTCTCAGGCTGTTAGGTTATTTAAATGGACTTTAGAAAATGCACCAATTCCGTGTCTAGCATTACTTATATGGTGATTTTAATGTACACTTATTGCTTAGGAGACTTCCAAAACTCTGACGATTTGTAACTGCTGTGGACTCAACCTTGACAAATTTTATTTCCAACTACAAGTTTGGAGTAATGATCACACAGGGAGGTACAAGTAGTTAAGAGAAATCAAAAAGCCAAACACTGTTTTCTCGTGTATGTCTGCCAGCTCTGAAAACATAGTTGGAAATCTATGTATTTATTATGGATTTACTGCTTTTTCCATAGCTAGCCTGATGCAAAGGTTTAGGATTGGGATTTCTTAGAGTTTAAGTGTTGTATCACTTGCCATGAAATGAATTTTAGGCATTACTTCATAAATATTTGCGGCAAAAAAACAGAACAGCTATATCAAGCATCTAAATATTTAAAAATAAAGCTGTCTGTAAATACCCTATATAAATAGATTGAGAGGGAAACAATAGCATAACTGTGAAAAGAAGGGTATCCACAACTAATTCTTTAATATCCCTTGGTAATACAGAGTGTTTTATCATTAGGATAATTTAAGAGAATAAAATAAACATTTATCTATTCAACAAAAGAAATATCAGACTTGATACCTCATCCTTTTGTAATACATACTAAATTGCCTGTGCAAATGTTTTCATACAATAGTATCAGAAATCAAATTAAGAAAAATTGAATTCTGGATCAATATAGATTGTATTTGCAGAAGATATAATTTAACAGATTAGAAATGCAGTTAAAAGAGTTATAGAGCAAATAATAAATCCAGGAGAACAAAACCCAGCCTCCACTGAAGGGGGAAGTGATACATGATGTAGATAGAGGTTTGGAACTTAAAATCTTGTATCAAAAACTAACCGGGCCTTGGAGCTGACAGTGTTTGGGTTGAAGAGCTCTAAGAAAAGCCTCTTTGCTGGAGGAAGTTTGAATCAGTGACCTCTGGAGGCAGCGCTGGAACAATGTTGCCCCTCTGGATTAGGGAGGATGCCATGGAGCTGTGATTTGTCAGCATTTAGAGATATTATTGAAAATACCATTGATTTGTGATTTGTGTGTAGGGTTTATTTTTCTTCAGCATCCAAGTGTGCTAATTCTACTTCCCTGCATAATTTCAAATGGAAAGCTATACAAAATAAAAGCTGTGACTCATTTTATCCTGAAATGCTGGCTTTTTTTCTGTCATGTTTCAAAATTGTTGTTGCATGGTCAGATTTAGGGAAACTGATTTCATCACTCCTTTAAGAAACTTTTACTTACCTTTTCTGCAAAGGCAAAGCACAGGTGTTCCAAAACCATGGGGTTTTTTAGAAAAAGAAAATATATTATTTGAAAAAGACTCATCATTTGGATTTGGAAATTATTTAGGGTAGCCTTTATCAAAGATTTGCCTTACCTGTAAAAGTCTACTCAAACTTGTTACATCTTTGGTAAATCACATTTTGTGCATGCTTGGCAGTGATTTGTGAAATGTTTTAACAGCTCTATATTCCCAAAGGGTACCATCTACGCTGGCAGTGCTCCAGCCAGGGATAAGAATGATTTTCACTACAATTATTTTCTGAGATGCTTCAGGTCATGTCAAGTTCAGCAGATGCCCAAACTCTGAGGGTCTGTTTTTCTCAGTGACATCCTGACAAGGACTCCAGGGGATTGTAGTAAGAAACTCCCATATCCAAATACACAGGAGGTATAGTCTAGCAATAGCCCGAGAGGAAGATCCCAAGGTCACAGCGGGAGAGACAGAGACTGGAATGGCAGCCTTGGGTGGAAAGGACTGTGGTTCTTAGGGTGCAATGGGAGAAGAGTGTGGGCCTGTAAGGTTACTGATGGTGGGACAAGTCTGGGAGAGGAGGACAGTGAGATTTGATAAAGGTCTCAAAGGAAAAGTCTGGGACTGGAGGCTACAAAGCGTGTGCTGAAGGGGAGAGCAAGAGAGAAAGTGAATGAGAGAGCAGAGATGGAAACTGCGTATGACTTATGAAACAAGCTTATTATGTGACCTCAAGGTCATGTAACTTCCACACACTGAATCAGTTCTGCAGTTTTAATGAAGTCAATACTGGAGAGGGAAATCACAAGCCCCAAATCTAATCTTAGCCTCTTTGTTTCTGAGCCTGGCACTCTAATCCCGTTGGGATTTCTGCCCCATCATTTAGACAGATCTGCCTTTCTTCCCCCAGGACCTCCTCTCAGAGGTTAACCTACCTCTTTCCTGGCCTTGAATACTTCATCTTCCCCAGGAACTTTTCTCCTTTTTGTCCATAAATCTCCCAGCAGATATGGCTCCCAGTTAGCTGTTTCATCTTTTTACAACCTTTACACTCATTGTCTGTGAAGACACCTCTGACACTGGCGCAGGCAACTCTTGAACATCCACACACCTCCTGGCAGCCTTATAATCAAACTAGTCTATTTTGCTGTGGACCAGAGAGCTCAAACACAAAAAGACCTCCACAACTATCAAAAGGACCACTAGCAAATGCATCCAAATTCTTCTAAAAGACAAGACCAAAAAAAATTGTTCTTTTAAGGGCAGAAGGAGTGACTTATTAGTTGTTTATTTACACAGTCTACTTAAAGCAACTTACAGAATTTAAGCATAGAAGTCCTACTAACTGTGAATTCTGACTCAGGTAGCATATCCCCTTTAGAAAGACAGACAGATGAAAAAAAATGGCAAATTTTTTTCTTCCTCTTTTTTTTTTTTTTTTTTTTTTTGTCCCTCATATCTGAGGAGAAGGGAAAACACACAGAGAGAAAGAGGCAAAAATTCTAGACACGCTATGGCTGGTTAGGCGAGAAGTACAAATAGTAAAACATAGAAATGGGAATTCCATTCCTCATTTTTGAGCAGAATTGTGAGCAAGCTCACTGGCTTCTCTATGGCATTTTCCTTCAGCAGTATTGTTCTGTCTTTCTTCACTCAGCTGTGTGAAAAGCAGAGACATATTTTTGGGGTGTGTTTGGAGGCATTTGTAAGATTATACCTCGCATATGACTGAAACAAAACTCGCACTCAGCCTGTGAGTGCCAACCTCTCCCTGCTTGTATTGCCTGAGACTTGAGAAATATCTTAGCAGCAAACTTTGAAAACATTTACAGCAACTATATGGCAGTGAATAAAAAATCATTTCTGATAATCTTGCAGAAGGGGTGAGGACTGATGGCATAGGGGGTGGGGGGGGGGAAAGATGATTGCAGGAGCGACTCTACTTGGCAAATGGGTACCCTTCAATCAAGATGTGTTTCATTCTGTCTCACCAAATGCCAGATAACAGACTGAGAAATACAAGTTAAACCTAGAGAATGGAGTAGTTTGCCTTGAAAAGCAGTGACTCTGAAAGGAATTTAGGGGTCATGGTGGATATATGAGTCCAAAAGGATTTTTGCAGTAGTGTGGGAAAAGGGTTAATGCCATCCATGGGTGTACAAACACAAAAGTAGAGAGAGGTGAGCTTACTCCTGTGTGATTGTTATTGCAATACCCTGTGCTGTTCTGGCCCCCATGTTTTTAAAGGATGTTGGTGAGGGTGTTAAAAAGAGCCATAAAAAGTATTTAATGGCTGGAGACTTAATGACTTACAGTGAGAAATTTAAAGCACTCATTTTGTTAAGCTTATAAAAGGAAGATTGAAAGGTGATTTGATAATGGTTTATAACCATATGCATAGGGAAAACACACCAGGGAACAAAGGATTCTTTAATGTACTGGGGGAAAAAAGAAGTATAGAAAGAATTGATGACTGAAAGCTGAAACTGAAAATTAAAATTAAAAATTACGGTATGTATTTTCAGCTGTAAAGGTAAAAATTAATGAAAATTCACAGTGAAAATGTTGGACCCTCCACCTCTTGCTGATTTTATATCAAGAATGGAGTCTCCGTCAGAATATGGTTGTAATTGAAGAAAATATTTTTAAGTTAATGAAAGGATAAAATTAGAAAAAAATAATTAGGGTCATGATCAACTTCCAGTATTTTAGTTTTTTAGTTCTCTTTTTAAAACAGCTCTAGTACATGGCAGCATCAGGATTACAGGCCTCCAGTGAGTGGAAGTGGAACTCTGCAGAGGGTATATGGTTATCATCCAGATCAACTGGCTACAGACTTGAATGTAACTCTGCAGGAAAAAGTGGGTAAGGCAAGGATTTGTACAGATAGGCTGAATGATCAGGCAAAAATAATGGACATAGACTGGGTATCAGCAAAACTTTGTCACCACATTTATAGGACTTGTCATAATATATACAGCAGGCAACAACTCCTTCCCCAACACATTTTGAAGGATTTTGACCCCAGCTGTCCAAAAAGCAAGAGGCAGAATGACACTTAGTCTGAGCATTCCCTTCTGGAGCTCATGAAGTAAAAGGACACTAAGCTAAAAGGTCAGCAAAAAAATTCACAAAAGGAAAACTCCCTAATATTTGAAAATAATTCCCAGGGGTTTGGTCTGAGTTTGAGTTTTACTTGTTGGTTTCTTGTTTTCACCTTCCTCCTTTTGCTTCATTCCTCCTTCATTTTTCTGGGTATTTCTCCATGTCCCACAGAAGGAAACCAGGCTGGAACAGTGCCCTGACAGCTTTTGCTCTTGTTACAGCTCCATCCTCCAGGCTGTCTGTGCTGACTGACCACACTTCACATCTCTGTTGAGACAGGAGAAGACCCCAACCCTTGTTATTCTCCTTTAAGAGCCAGCAAATAATTCATAATGAATTGCTGATTTGGTTAATTTCACTCTCTCCTCCCTGTTTGTGAGTTATTTATGATTCTCATAAATACACTTGCCGAATATTTCCTGTTAACAATTCCAGTCTGCATCTCGTTTCAGAGCACTTCACTGCAAGTCTGCAATGTGTGACATTTGAGCTGTGTTATCTAGTTTAAAGTAAGGATTTCTGGTATCCTTTTCCATCAGATGACTGAATTGCTGGAGTTCACTTTTCTTAACAGCTCAGGATAGTCTATCAAAGGAAAGCAAGACTCCTCCTGTCACACACTCTGTGATCTCTGACAACTATTGCCACCTTTCTCTGCCCTAGGTGTAAATTGGAGACAACACTTTCCTACTCTCCTTTCAAGCATGTGTTTCTGTAATAAAATATTGTCCTCTTTATAGGCAGTGGGTTAAATGAAGCTTTTACTGGTCTTCAAAATGATACCAACTCTCTTCTTTTAATTTATTCTTTTTTTTCTTTCTGAGTTCCTCCACATATTCCTGATGTTTCCTTGTAACTCCAGATCCTTTCTCACCTGGTGCTGGAGGAGGTGCTGCCACCTTGCCTATTTCTTCACTATACTCATGATGGCTTTCCAGTGCAGGAAAACCACATGAGCAACAAGCACAGACAGACTGTAAATGAATTACATGAAATTGTGCCCATAACATATTCCTCCACCAAGGAACAGAATACACCAGTGGTTTCTGAACCTTGGGCCACACTTTACTACATGAGTGGGTCTGTGGAGTGCATTTATAGTGACCACAGTGTCACTAATCATGTTCCACTGAAACTCAGGGAGGTGAGAGCCTAAAGAACTGGAGCTGTAGTAGCTCCTCTCATGAAACTGGTAAATAGACAACCAACCATATTTCTTCCCCATTCTTCAGCCTGCAAGGAAAATGTGGGCCTGGGAAAAAAGCACAGGAAGATTTACTCTCATGTGTTTGTCCTTCAGATTCATTGCAGTAATCACGTCGTCCATTCTTGTCGTAATTTGTGTTTTGTAAGTACAAGTTGTGCTTGATGGTTTCTGTCCTACAGTTCATGTTTTCTTTCTTAAACATCACCTGCTAACTGTGTTGGTGGGAGGGAAGACAAACATGCTTCAGACTCAAGGTGATACATATGATTTATATAGATGTGGAAAAGAACAAGAAAATTAATTTCTTACTCATTGGTACTAAACATCTAGATAGCAAATATGAAGAACTGGAAATTCTCCTTATGGAGAGGTAAACTGGTCTGACTTGCAGTGCTGAAAGCAAGAAAGAAGGGTTGCATGGTTACAATGTGAAAAAAAAATAATAAAAATGAAATTTCACTGGCCACAGTATTTTGATAAAGGGCAAAGCAGAGAGTATGCTCTTTGTTAACAAACACTGCTATCCCTCATTCAGAAAAGGGGGGCATGAGCATATGTAAAACAGTGCACAGTTTAGCAAGGTGAGGGATGGCTGCTTGTTACAGACCAAAATTAAATTAGCAAAGAGAACGAGCTACACTTCCAGCAGTTGTCTGAACAGAACCAAATGTCAGAAACGAAAATGCAGTGGGGTTAGCCTGAATATTTATTTCAGATAATTTAAGATAGTTTCCTTACATAAAACTATTGCACTAAGTTTAACTCACTTCCTGTTCATCGTGACAGAGGACAACACTGAATTGATCCTTACACTGAAATTACAGCAGTTATCCAAACTCTGCTCAGTCATAGCCTCAAAACATTCAAAAAACAAGAACTGAGGTCTATTTTTTAACTTCCATGCTTAAGTTTGACAACTGAATTATTCAAGTCTTCAGATTGTTATGTACGAGGACAGGCAGGAAAGAGAAAGAAGGAAACCTCAGTGAGGAATAGATATTTGCCAGTAGTTAGAATGTCGGCTCTAGCTCAAATGAGATGCCTTGAAAACTCCGAGCACTTAAATAAGGTTATAGGAGGGCAGGACAGTGGCAAACTTGCTGTCTGGCATCACTGAGTTTGCAGCTGCTCAGAGCAGCATGTAAGTCCCCTTTGCTAGTAGTGACCCTTGGAAATATGCCACAGGTTATTCACCTTGGAAAAGGTGATACACAATTGGAGGTTTAGAATGTACAGCCATTTCATTCAGTTAAATGGACACTCCTTTATGTGAAAGCTGCACACCATGGCCTTAGAAATGGACTTCATAACCATGGACCTTGTTACTCACTGACTCTCCAGACACAGCATTACAAAGTTTCTCGAAGCAGATTTTAGTTTTATTATCTTCTCTGCAAAGATATGGACCTACCCTCAAGGATACTTGTATTCAAATTTAACCATTTCTAGCTTTCCATATAATTATTAAAGGTACCATTTGCAGCATAAATTACAAGTAAGTTATAAGAACCTTCTTGTTATTAAAGTGATTTAGTTTTAATCATTTTTTATACCAACTTTTAACTTCTTTCTAGTAGTTCAGATAATAAAACATTATTATATTATTAGTACTATCCTCTCTGAAAGTTTTGTGTATTAATAAGTATTTTGGCATAAATTGCACTATATGAGAGATATCACAGAGTTGTTTCCAGTGAAGAAAAAATGTATTAAAATGAATAGTCATTCTAAATGTACAGTTTGAACACACTCAGTAGAATCACGAAATTTTAGCTGCTGAAGTAGCCTAAGTCTAATATAAATGCACTAAAATAACTTCTGGAGTATTCTCTCATTTGTTACTTCTCTTTGTTGGCTACAGGAGTCAGACTAGTCAAACTGACTTCAAACTAAATGTCTAAAAGATGCTTTTGTCAAATTTTTTTCCCCACTAAATCACTGTAAAATTGAAAAAAAAAAAATCAAAAAAAAAACCCAAAAAACCAAACCCCTCATTAAGGTTTTAGGATGAAATATTTATAAAGTGTAGAAAATAAAAATTATATAAACTGCTGGTGAAAATTTCAGATATTTTGGCATAAACTATACAACGCAGTCTAATTTGCACAATCACATTTTTCTTTTTTTTCCCCTGTGAGTTCTGTTTGCTACAGTGTTCACAGTTTTTATCACTATTGCCCAAACCATGTGTACAGGATTTATTTACTGCACCCTGACAAATCCTTCCCTGAAATCAGAAATGCTAATTGCCCTGTGTACTTTTTCTGATTTTATTTTTATTACGGCATCTTAGTACTGTATAGACCATACCATAACACATCCTTACAGCTGGACATAGCATCAGGATTCAGAGGTTAAGATTAAAAGTATTCATTAATTTTATAATAGCCAAATTATGCCTTATTCTTCAGATGGTGTTGTATTATTTACAAAATCATTTTCCTCCACACACAGATATGCCTGAGTCTTCTCAGTACTGTCAGTGGTGCTTGTATACTTCTGCTCTGTCACCTCCCAGAATTAATGTCTCCATGCCAGATTTCGGTCAGTTTAATGCGACTGAGAAATAGTTGCACTCTCACACTGCTCAGAAAATGAAGTCTTATGCAAATGAATGGGAATCAGATTGCAGTGAAACTCCTCAGACACGATTTATTAGTCTCTGGCACATCAATCAACGGCTGTGCATAAAAATATACGTATCAGACTAATCCTGCATCTTTCATAATGCATAAAATTTACAGTACCTATAATGTTCTTATGCATAAACTTAAATGTGAATTGCGAATGTTTGCAATTATCTAGAAAATGGCCTGCTCTTATAATTATTAAAGCAAATGTATAAACCCTGGATGACAGAAAACACAGTTCTACTGCTATTAGGAGACAATTTAATGTATGAAATCACATTAGCATGCTCAAAAGATGGCTTTCAATCATTCACATGAACATTACAAACCTGTTCTAAGGAACTTCAAGAAGAGGATGGGTGATTTTTCAGAATAAACTTTTAGAAGTAGATTACTTGCACATTGCAAGGAGAGCAGAACAGCTATATGCTGTCCTGGGAAACCATCAACTGTACAAACTTCCTTCATAAACCAAGAAGGGAAGCTACTTGTATAAATCTGATACAAAAATTTGATTTGGGACTAATGCCAATTTCCAGGTCTCATTACTTAATATTGCTTAGATATTTCTCTCCCACTTCAGGAGCTGGGAGACAGCTTGTCCTTCTGACACCTCTCCCACCATAACAGTCATGTTCCTCAGTCTTTATCAAGAAGGTCCTCTCTCTGAGGATGGACATTTCTAAATTTTCATGCACTTCACCTTCAAAGTTTAGAAAACATACAGCTCCATGACAATCTAGACTATTCCAAATGGTACAAAGGCTCTGGGTTTTGGCATAACTTTAAGGCTGATGTCTGCTTTTTGGAAATGTGCTTCCAGGTCCAGAAATACTAACAGCAGGAAAACCTACTTCCAGTAGCCTAGACCTGATGCTGAATTTTGAGAATTGCCTGGCTGTTGTACATTTTTACTAGATCGTTGCTTCTGTAAAAGTTACACATTTTCTTTGTTCAAGAGAACCTGCATCAAATTCATAGGAAGGTATCCAAAAGGTAAAGGTAGAAAAACAGAGACCTTCTATAATTGAAGATATTTCATATTGTCTTTTGTATAAATGGCTTGCCTTTTTCATTATGGATTATTTAATGTCTGTCAAAAGTCAAGAGCCAGTTGTACTGTAGCAATATTTCTGACTAGCTGATAGATATGAAATCCAGTTTAATTTATGAGAGGACAGGTAAGTGTGAGACCTTGATACAGAAGATACATGAATGACCAAGGTCAAAACCAGTAATAGACTTTTGTGTTTAGAGCTTAAATAATAACTCATAATCATCAGAGATAGGAGAGGAAATGGAGGTCAAACACTGGTAGAAAGATTGAAGCAGCAAGTGCAGATGTTATTCAAACTGACAAAGTAAATATTATTTCAGTGAATGGCATTCATTGCTTTTTGTCCTCCCATTTGTGATATGCAATAAAATGGTATCACCCTGAACTGGAACTGCTTATCTGTTAAGAAAAGTGAGAGAAAGGTGTACATACAAGACTCATACACACACAAACTGGAGGGGAATCTCAATTGTGTAGTCAGGCATGTGTGTATATATACTTCACTGGGAAATGACACCCAAGCTCAGTTTTCATTGTTGCATAAATATGGCTCTATTCAACTTTCATTTTCTGCTTGAATTATCATCTGTATCTCCAACCATAAAAAATTAAAATTATTTCCAAATAATTAAAACCAGACTGTCTTTCAGTGTTAAGGGCTTCCATAGTTTCATATTCTCTGAGCTTTGATTAATAAGTCCTTGTTTGAGAGAAATTTTTATTAGGAGGGGACCCCAGGGACTATCTTCCTCTGAAATTTTCTAGTGGTGTGAGATGGTACAGTTTAGCATTCATTTATGTTCCTGAAAGAAGAGGTACATTCTTACCAAAGAAAATGGAATTAGGAGCACTTGTCAGAATTCCTTACCACTTTTTTTTTCTTGAGCCATACATTAAATAAAGAGATTGGAATCTCTAGAGAGCCATGCTCAAGCAGGAGTTAGTGCCTGTATCAAAATGGACATTTATGATCCATGGCACAGGACAAGATCACAGGAGAAAGACAAAGCCTCAAGCTGAAGTCTAAGTGAAATAGGCTAGGAAAAGAGCAAGCTAGAGCAACATAGAGCAGAAACTACCTTCAGTCAGAAAAAAATATGGAAAGAGAAAGGATTTCTGAAGTGTTGGCTAAGTTGCAGACAGATAAGATATTCACAAGGATGAAGTGGTGCTTGAAGTGGTGTTCTCTCACTCAAAGCAGAGCAGAGGCAAGAGAGGAATATGAACAAAAATAGAATTAGTACACTCACCTGGACACATTCCACAGGGACTGCAAATATTGGAAGATCATTTAAAATTGCAAAACAAAAATAAAATTACAAGAATAGAGAATAGGACAATAGGGTTCACCAATAATTTGTATGTTATCCAGCTGAATGGCTGATATTGCCCTATAGACTATGCTCAACAAAGTATTTATAAAGTGAACTTGGACATTTATGCTTAAAAACCATAGGAAGAGAGAAAGTTTTAGAATTGAAGTAATGTTAAAAGCTTCTGTCTGCCTGGCATATTGGCTTATACGTTGTGGTTGAGATCTAGCACAAACATTAATTTCAAACACGTAAATTTTATGTGACAAGGTCCAACAATAGAAAGAAAACCTGTGCTACCTTATGAATGGCAGTCCAGTCTCTTCAAATACTTGGTCACATAGTGCAAGAAAACAATCTAACCCATTGCTGACCTGAATTACAATGCAAAGAACCTCTTCACTGTGCAAATCCATCTACAAGAAACATAGGATCTCTTAACAACAGATCAGAATAAAGAAATCAGACAATCAAATATTAAATATGGAGAAGGAGGTGAGTTTTTTTGCCTGCACTCAGCACACTAAAAAGCAGATGCCAATCATCTATCACCATTATGCAAGTCTAATTTAATTGGACACAGCAGGTTTTTTCTTGTATCCAACATGATAACAAGGTAAGGCAAGGGTCTGACCCAAAGTTATTAAAATTAGTAAAATAATATCCTTCTTTGAGCTTAGAGTATGGAATGCATTATGGACCAGTATGACTTCTGAGATCACTCTCCTGCTGATACTCTTTTAAATAAGGAAAATCAGAGAATACTAAAACCTGGACAAAAAGGAGTCTGGTTTAGACAAGCACAGAACACTGATCCAACAACCTGACATCAAAATGAAATGCTTTACTTCATTTTGATGTCATCAGTTCTCAAAGCTGTCCTGGAGTTTATGAAAAGCAGCTTGTATAATCAGTGGGTATATACTGATTAGTAATGGATTCCAGTGTACAGAAATGTGCAGGCTACCAACTGTACCCATCAAAAATTAATGATAAGATGTACAGACATGCACAAAATTATTTTAGTGATGACTTGTATGGAGAAGAGAACCAAGATGATGTTTGAAATGCACATGTAGTTTCTTTTGACTGCTCTCCAAATTATCCAAAACCTCTTCAGGATACTTGCCAGAGGAAAAGTATTGTGTTATTTTTGACTGGCATATTTAAACCCTAAGTTTCTCTCCTAAAATGTGTAAGTGTATAAGGCTTAGGTGGAACACAAAAATGTACTTCTTAACAGAATGGAGAAAATCATCAGTAAGAGCATCACAACCTGTACTCTCAGTGAAGTTAGAATGAAAGAGAATAATAGAATAAATCAGTCAGATTCAGAAGTCACTGGATCCTGCCACACCACTTGAAGCAAGTCATCTACAACAACTGATTAATTATGCTTTTGGAGACTAGAGCTCCCTAGAATAGCTCTGTATCCAATGGCAAGGAAAAAAAAAGAGTGAGAATGCAACAAGAGAAAGAAGATATTGCTTTTAGTCAAAATAGTGCTTGCTTTTATTTATTCTGACCTATGACAAGTATATCAGGGGGAAAAAAAAAGAAAAAAAAAGTTTTCAAAACTATTCATCGTTCTTACCTCTGTACAAAAAAAAAAAAAAAAAAGAAAAGAAAAGAAAAAAAGAGGCATTTTTGTAAAAATAAAGGCTAGTGACACATGGCTAATGTCATGCCCATAAACTCCAAATTGGAGAATATTCTAACAGTCAAGTAAAGGCAATGAAAGGAAGTCTGTGGCCTCCCTTATTTTTCTAAGACTGCAATTTGACAGTGGTGCCAGGTACCCAGAATGACAGAGAAGGTGGGTCAAGTGGAAAAAGCAAACTAGCACGGATATTATAGGCTAGGATGCTGAGGACAGCTACAGTATTTCCAGTGGGATTTATGTTGGCAGTAATCCAGAAGCTGTAAAAATTCTTAAGGGCTACTAATGGCAATCACAGAGTTGGTCCCTTCCAAACAGAGAAACTCAGAAAACATAACCCTAAGAGCAGATTCAATTGCTACTTTTTAGTATCTTTTATTGCTGTGCATTTTTTATCCACATCCCTGGACAGCAATATTAATGTTGTTCCCCTTGAGCTACACTTTGTGGAGCGTCATTAACCTTCTTGTACGGTATGAATTTGCTCCCTTGCTCTCTGGAAGAGAGCAGAGCACACAGACATGGCTGTGTACACACAGACACTGTATGCACAGACACCCACACTGTGTTAAAAGCCTGTTCAAACAGTGTTGGCAAAGTTTGAAAGGAAGTTTTAGCAGAAGCGTACATTGTACTCAGATGGCAGCCAGCAGATCTAGTACACAAAATGCATTTATAAATCTTCAATCTTCAAATTAATTTCAGGCTGCACTGCACACTCTTGCATCTACCAGTCTCTTATGTACCTGGGTTTTAATTGTTTCTCTCTTTGACATAATGAATGCCAGAAAGTAACCCTGAAGCACTGATTTCGCATCATAAATCACTGTATCTTTTTAAAAGGGAAAGATAATTACAACAAAATAGCAGTTCAAAACTGCTTGGAATTTACTTGTTACCTTTGACAAATAGCAGAGAAAATAATTGCCTAAAGACAATGTACAACATTGATTTACATGACTTGTTGTGCACACATAGTGTTTTCTGTGAAAACAACCTTCTTTCCCAAACCCAAACCCAAACCCAAACCCAATCAAAAAGCCAAACTTGAGAACTCTTCCAGCTCCTGACAAATTAATTTGTTCAGGACAAAACACTGTCCATTTGTTATTCTTTGTCTGTTTCTTAAAAGCCTGTGCGTCACATCTCTTCTGTCCTCTGTATATATATATATGTGTGTGTGTTGAAGTTTATTTTTAAGAATGTTTCATCAGCCTGCTTTCTTATTGCTCCCCTCGTTTTTCATGAGAGTCATCTTTCCTTGGCTTTTTTTCTCTGTAGCCCTTTTAGTTTTGATGAAAATGCAATAGGATGCCATGGCTATGTGAACTGCTATGTTCTGCTACTGTTCTGCTTGTTTATTCTCTTTCTGGTGTGGAGTCTGTCTTTACAGATTCTGCTGCTTTTGCTGAAAGCTGCTTGAGGTCATATAAAGTTAAACTCAAATATATGATGATCTCTTGTAATTGCTGTCCCAGACAAAGCAATATTATTTGAATCATATAATAGCCATCAGATGGTACTAGACTTCTCATTATGAAAAGCCAAGAAATATTGTCTTGTTCTTATTTCAAAGGAATATGAGGGGAACAGAGGCAAAGTTATCACTGTCCAAGCTTGCCAGCTTGAAGATTGTTCAGGTTTGTCTGTATAAACTGCTATTCCTTTTGTATTTACTTCTGCTGTTATTTTTAAAAAGCAATGAAGACATAACCTTGCATGATATAGACAAGATGTTTTACCTCTCCTCTTCTGTTCTTAATCCCCAGCCAGTCCTTTCTCTCTACCTTTTAGACTCCATGTACAGTGCCTGAAACCTCTTTCCCTAGGCTAGCATCTTCATTAAAATCACTAAGGTTTGTGTCTCCAAGCAGCCAGGGCAAACACTCTGCTTTGCAGTGTCAGGATTTACAAAAAAAAGCTGTTCAGCAGCTCATCTGGAGCTAGCAGAGTGAGGCTGCAGCTTAGCCTGAAGGTCTCCAGATACTACTGAACCGGAGATGTCATAAAGAATGGAAAGGGCATACAAAAAGCAGGTAAGTAGGTCCAACCAATGCTTCCCTGAAGAAGGATGTGGATATGATCCTTAGCTGCAACCAACTCCTTTCATGCATATATCAAGCTCCCTGCACCTTCTTCCTCTCCCACCCTCCTGTACAGTGAGTTTTCCATGGCAGATCCACCATACTCAGGAAACAGCACTCAAAGGATAAAATAAAGAACAAACAATACTGTTTAGCAGGCCAAGGTTTCCCAAAATACTCTCAGCAGAGATTTATTTAATTGCAGTATTTCATTTTTCATAGAGAAAGTAATAAGAGGCAATGGGCAGAAAATGATGCACACAAAGTTCCACCTAAGCATGAGGAAGAACTTCTTTACTGTGCAAGTTGCCCAGAGAGGGTGTGGAGTCTCCCTCACTGGAGATATTCAAGAGCCATCTGGATGCAACCCTGTGCCACTAGAGCTGGGGTATCCCTGCTTGAGCAGGGAGCCTGGAGCAGATGAACCACTGTGGTCCCTTCCAGCCTTAGCCATTCTGAGAGTCCCTGACAACAGCACACTAAAATACATAGCTAAGTATTACACTTACATTTATATGACTTATTAACCTGGCAGGTTTACATAATGAATCTACCATTCCTCTGTAACTTCTTACAAACTGTTAACTATGAATTTAATTGCAATTACAAAATTATCTCTTAAAATATACAATATTATTCCTTTTAAACTTTACCTGCAGTATTAAAAAAAATACTGTCCCCTAGAAACTATGAATAAAGACATTTTGAATTAATTATTATAAGAGATACCCAAAATAAATTGTGATTATGCAAAATACCTCTGCTTGGAGCAACAGAAAATCAGAAATATAAGTTCCTGATAAGCAGTTTGGTACTCTGAAGAAAAGCATCAAACTAGACTTCTCGTGAACTGAAAATCATAAGGACAGAAACGCGCTGCCACAGGTATCAGTGGGAGAAGGGACTAAATTTCTTTTCTTTGGGGCTTGTTGGACAAAAGAGAAACTAAAATAAAACTATAGGACACCCCCAGGCAATTAAACAGAGTTAGGTAATTTACTACTAGAGACGAGACTTGGTTTCACTGGAAGAGAATGTAGAGGACAGGAAATTGAGCTGATAAACCATCTATGGACCATATTACCCAAAATAAATGTTGCAAAGAGAATGACGGAAAAATCCATGAAGGGGAGAAGCACCAAATTTCAAAATCCAATTGGTATTTTTTTTTCTGTTTCAGATTTCATTAATTTCTTTTGAATCTCTCCTGTCATAGCAATGCTGTCAGCATCTTACTGGAGTCAATGCACAGAAATGTAGCTTCTGCTATTAAAGAAAGCCCCAAAAACTGGTTCATGGTCACTCTGCTCATTAGAGAGAAATATTTCACTTACAGTGAAGCACAGTTAGCTGATACTGGTCTTAATGCCTTAGATACAAATAAAACTAATTTTAAAGACTTTCTTTTTGGTAATGAAATAACAATAATGAAATGGAAGTGACAGCAGTCAGAATACTAAATTCACAATGGAAATCAGAGCTTCCAAATAATCTGTAGATGTTGAAAGCAAAATTTATGTCCTTGGACATAGGACTACAAAATTTGTCATTGCTGAAGCATCATTTTGATGACATTTTGTAGCACAGCTTTTCATTAGCAGGATGTTTCTTTTCCTTTGCTTATTTATTAGTTGTGTGGTTTGGCAACAACTCTTGTAAAATACTTCTCCAGAAAAAAGTACTACATATTTTCCTTTTTTTTTTCTTTTTTTTTTTTTTTTAGTAAAGGAAACAAACATAAATGAGGGCCTTTCTCCTTAGCTGTACAAACAATATTCAAAATAATAAATTGACCTATCAGTGGCCCCTCTTGGACTGGGTCCCAGGGAACTCCTCTCTAGTATTGGCCAATTTCTGAGGCTAAAAGCTCAACAAGAGAATGGCTTAGACAAATCTTCCTCCAATCTGTGTTATATGGTTTATACCTGGAAGCACAGAGGGGTTTTATTTGCCTTCATTAAAAAAAAAAATATAAAGCCAAGCAAATACACAGTGTCATGGGATGCATCTGTGACCACTCTTCAAACCACTATAAAATATCTAATTTTGTCACAGAAAGGTCTCTGGCCTTACAGTCATCATGACAACACATTTCGAAAGGTATCTTGATCAGTATAAATGTGTCACTCATTTACTAATTATGTTTGTGGAAACAATTTATCGAAATCAGGTTAGGTAGTAAATTAGGATTGGAAGTCAGTGTGGTAAGAAGTGGACATTAACCAAAAAAAGAAAGAATCCAAACATATCTGAACTGCACATGGAGTTTAGTTTCGGATCCAAATACCAATTTCACTTCTGAAAATGACAGAAGAAGCATTCAGACTGAATATACTCAGGCCTTGGAGTTAAAACTTGAAATACATGGGTATAGGGTTTAAACTGTGGTTCCTACAAGGTTAAGTGAAAATATACTTCAAGTTATTTTCAGGAAAGCATTACTTTGTTGAACATCGCTTCAGCGATTTCAGCAACAATAACAAAGAGAACATTCATGCATGGCTGCAAACATTTTAAGATTTACATGAATGATGTGCTAAAGTGGTTGAGAAGGGAAACACTTGAACCAAACATATCTAAATACTGACCTTCTGAGAATAGCCAGACACCTTTGGGTTATGCCTGAATGATACTGAAAGGAATATACTGTAGAAGTCCCCTCCTTCTCATATTGCAGAGTGTTCTTTGGCATTCTAGACTGTTTCCGTTAATGTCTCAGCCTCCAGTAAGATGGGCAGCAGCTTTTTATCTACTTTTAACATGCATACGTGCATAGAATTGCATCAGTATCCAAGTTATGTACAAAACAGGCCATGCCTTGATATAGAATTGGCGAAGTAGCCCTGACAGGGAACACAACAGCAGGAAAGCCATCAGAAGTGGCAGGAAAAGTACAGCTATCTAGAAGAACAAAGAGTAAAATGAACTAATCTGCAGTCAGAAAAACAGATATATATTTACTTGTCTTTAGATTCATGTGAAGACTAACTGAAACACCAGGCTCTCAGGTTTATGATGATTGTTTTCAGTTGGCATACTATTCCCATGCAAAACAAACAAAAGAAATCTTTTTCCTCAGAAGTTTATATACTATAACCAACAAATTGCACCCAGTCGATATCACTTATTTCCTCTGAATTATGAAATACTAAAGAAAACTGTCATTCTCCTCCATAAGAAGTGGTAGCCCAAATCTCACATTTACTAAGCAAGGGATTCTTAACAAAACCACTTCTTTTTTTAATCAGTTGGTTTCAAAACGGATTTCTCTATCTCGTTCCAGACAACTGCAAATAAAATGTTCAATTCTGTCCCCTGAACTCAGCAGTTCTCAGCCTCTTCCATCTGTCAGTTCTTCCTGTTATAGGCAAAAGACCACAATCTTGAAAATTTGGAATATTAAACTTTATTAAAGGAAAATTAAAGGAAAATGAGCAAAGCAGCGTGCTGGGCGACCAGGGAGTCTCCTGCTCCGCAACGGACTGCGCCCTTAACAGGTCTCCAGTCCACTTTTATACCCTCTGTTCTCTTTCGGCTTCTCCAATCAAAATCCACTCCACTCCCCCTCTCATTCGAATCTTCCAATTAAAGTCCACTTTGTTCCCGCTCTGGGCTCTGTCCTGTTGCTAGGGGTTGTTAGGTGGTTCAAAGATGAAGGCAGCGAGTCTTCTCTTTATCAGTACAGTCCAAAACTTACAACCAGCATAATATACATAACATTGTGGTTTAACATTCAGCAGCTTAAACATGACATTTAGCAATTCAAGAAAACTTTCACAAGCATAA
>JAWWMP010000001.1:9808090-9824047 GCA_035047865.1 Dendrocincla tyrannina | reverse complement strand
ATTTTCCTTTAATTTTGCTTTAATAAAAAGTTTAATATTTCAAATTATCAAGATTGTGGCTTATTGCCTATAACATATGTATGCATCAGCCGGCACAGTTCCTTTCTTTAACATTCTTCCTTTTAGTATCAAAAGAATTATTTGTTTTGCCTTTGGCTGTAATTTCTCTTTTAGAGGAAAATTGAATCTCATGCCAAATCTACTGCCCAACACATAGATCAGTAAAAGTGGTGTGGCCAGTGACGCTGATATGGAGGGGCTGGAGGAGCCCAGCCAAAGGTGCAGCAGAAATGGCAGAAATGGGGTAACTGTGACAGGACTGGGGAAACTGTGGCAGAAATGGGAAAATATGGCAGGACACAGCAGGCACCACAGGGTGAACTGCAGCGCTTGGGCAGACACCACTATCCCTGCATCATTCCCAGGCTTTCCTAAGGAAAAGGCAGAGCACTGGAGAGAAGCACCTCCTTGGTTTGACCCATGGCATTACCTTTACCTGAACTGTCCAGCTTTCACAGGGACAGAAGACAAGATTAAGTACTAGAGAAAATTAATAAAATCCCTAGTTTAATTGGCAACTACTACCGATATTAAATAGATCCTCTTGAAGAATAGTGTTTCTGAATCACTAAGGTTGAAATGTAATTGAAAATGTGCTTATAAGAAATATTTTTTTTCAAAGCCTGTGAAACTGTGAGGATTAGCTTGAAGTATCCAATGTGATCAATACCTTGCAATCGCATTAAGGCCTTGGGCAACAGGGGCCCTCATTCCTTCCCATTTCCCATTTTCTGTTTTCTGTTTCTAGGCACCATCATAAGCAATCAGACACGAACAGAAAATGAATTTGCTACAAGCTAGTAGCATTGTAAGTGGCTTTGATATAAGTGGAACAAGGGTCGGTAACTTCTAAGCTCCAGTAGCTTGATAAGAATATTAAGTCTACCATTTATCCCCAATGAGTGCTTGATTAGCCATACAGTGCTCTGCTGACAGAGTTCACTAAAAATACATTATGCTAATAACACTTGAGTGCCAGCAAAACTGGGGAAGCCCAAGTCTTAACACAAAGAATGAGTCATTATGGTATTTACCTGGCAGATACAGTTATAGGCAAAAGAATGGTGGGGGGGGGAAGTCATCTTAGTCCTGTTTGCAAAGATAAGAATAGAAACAGAGGTGACTTATCAGAGGATATTAGGAGTAGAAGAAATAAAAAGAAATACCCCATGTTGTCACGCTGGCATGTGGGAAATAGAGATGTTTAGTTTTTCAGAGCAAGCAGCTGCTAGTGGAGACAAGTCACTTATATGTATTTATCTTTGTCTAAACTATGTCACATGGCTATTCACCGGTGCCTCTTTCTGCCTGGTTTAACATCGGGCATGTTTGCTCCTTGCTGTGTGCTCAGATCACAACTGGGGATTCCCACTGTGGTCCCAAGGCTCCCTCCTGTTCTCCAGCCTGCTGCCATTGCCCCTCTCAGCCCAGCTCCTGCTCATACAGCCCTTGCTCCCCTCTAAGGGAAGGCTTTGTAGGCTGTCTCTCTTTCTTAGCATCAGCTACAGGTGTTACATGTCCCAGCAGCAATGCCAGCCACACCACAGGTACAGGAGGCAGTTGGCTGGGGATGTTCTTTGCTGCTTCAGATTAACTCACTGAACCTGCTTCTTCCAAACACTGAAAGCCCTGGTCCTCCTCACAGTTCTGCCTTCCTCTGCTGCAATTAGCACCCTAATTAGCCCACTCAGGAGGGCTCTGAGCTCCATACAGAAGGCAGACCCATTCTGCGGCCGACAGCCTGGCTGCCAGCTACTGCACAGGCGAATTGGGGCACAGTACTTGGCCATGACTCACAGCAAGGGCCAGCAATCATTTCACAGACATACAACTGAGACTTTTGCAAAAGATGATAAAGCTTGGGGGAAAAAAAAAAAGGCATGATTAATCTGGCCATTAGATCTGGTCATTTTTTTTTCCCCCTTTAAAAGTTTTACTAGCCAAAAATGCTTTTTAAGCACAGCCGAAATTAAGTCAAATTTGCCAAACAGTTTTAAAGAACATTTCAAAAAGTAATGTCTCCTCAATTTTAAGTGGTTTTGATTTTTTTAATGTATTTTAGAGGTTCCATAAAAATATTTTCAAGAGCTGACAAAAGTTAAAACCAAAGGGTTTTCTTTAGAATGTGTTAAATGCTTTAGTGTACCTGAAACATACCTTTATTTTTAGTGCTTCATTTTGTCCAGAAAATGGAAGAATAAAAAAATAATTTGGGACTCTACCAACTCTGAGAAATATTGACAGTGAGCCAAAACCCTCAGCTACTCACAGTCAACTATTACAAGCCACTGAACTGTTTAAATGCAAAGGTGAAAAAAGAACTAAGTACTCTGATCTATATTGTAGCTGCTTGTACATGAAACAGTAATGTTAGAAAGGTCCAGGCAATGGAGAAAAGCAAGCACTTCCATGCCACAATTTGTCTCATGCTAATGGAAGTGCCTAAAACAGGTCAGATAAATCATGCCTTAAAAATGCCCATTTCTCTTCACTGATTAGAGTGGAAACAGGTGACAAATGCTGGTGTAACATTCTGCCTTGTCAATGTCAACAATGGGGTGAGATGAATTTCTGCATTTTAATAATTCACCAAATAATTAACATTTTGATTTGAAAGCCCCAACACATGAGGCCAGAAGCTGGAACAACTGAACAATAGGGAGGATATAAATCCTTTTTGCTTACTCTGGCATTCAGCATTTCAGGATCTACTTAGTCTTGCATGTTTTCCCTCCTTTCTTGCATTTTCTTCCATTTAACCCTCTCATCTTCCTTTTTATCCACCCATCTACGGTCTTTCTTTCTTGAAACCAAACAGTTTGATAGCTGTTTTTAGAATGTACTGCTGACAGTGTCCACCTGCTAATGTCATCTACTGGCTCTATTTCATCACCACTGGAAAACAAAAGAGAACACTTTAAAAACCATGGGCATAGTAGGTTATGAGAATTCCCCCAAACTGGCAAATTGTATCCTCAGCAGGAAATAATATTAGATGTGACACCAAGCAAGGATTGCTCTGTTTTTTCAGGTTTTAACTCTGAAATGCCACCTTCTGTTTTTCAATTTATTGTCTGGACTGGGGTCTCTCTTTGAAGTATTGTTATTCCTGGAAGCCTAACTTCACTTTGTATCTTGCTCTTCTAGGACCTACTGTGAATTCTGTATGCAATATTTCACATTTTGCATTCATCTAGTTCCCTTACAATCAAAGTCCTTAGTGGGGCCTGAGAAGATTCTTCACTTGGTCGAAATCTGGCCGATGGTTTCACTGTTGACTTCCATTTTAAATGGGCAGTAAGAAAATTAGAAAAATATAAATCCTATACCTTAGCAGAAGAGTTTTGTACAGAGTTAATAACAAATCTAATGTTTATTCTTCATTATATATATTTATAATTCTCCATTATTCTTCATTATATATGTATATGTACATTTATATATATATACATGCACTACATCTATGAAAGTGAAATTTTATTTCACTTTTATCTAGAGCTTTTTGATTGTGCCAACTACACCCTCCAAAAATACAGTAAGGGTCACAACAAAAATTAAAGGCAGTCTGTATCACTACTAGTTGTAAAAAATCATGTATTTGACTACACCTCTGAGGAAAGAGAGCAAAGCCTGTACCACCCCAGTCCATAAAAGCAGTTTACAGGTGCCAGACAACTAAACAGAAAATATAATTCCAAAGCAACTCGCCATACTCCTGGATGACTGATCTGCTGATCACTTTGGCTGTATGGAAAGTTAAGGCAAGCTGAAAGTTTTCAATTTATAGTGAATAGTGTACTTAAAAAGCAGAAAATTATATCCTTACTGTTCCACTCCAACTGTGTGTGAGATATGGACTCCAGTAAAAAAACCAACTAAAGCAGGTTGCAAATAATCCAACTATTCTCTTCATTAGCCTTGGTATATATGCTACAATTTTGAAAGCAATAAGAAACCACATGCAATGTTAGTGCCTTTTGTTTTCTACTCTCCTTTACTTTGTGCCATTTGCATTATCAATATTGGTACTTTACATTTTCCCTTGTTTTTCCTTTTTTCTCCCCCTTCTGGGATTCTGAAATTGTTATTCACCAAATTTGCTATCATGTTTAAGCATGCTTTGGTTTATAAAATTAATTATATTAAAGCTAATTATCCATAAACATGTCAGTGTAAGTTCTCCAGCTAATCACACAAAAGTCTATCCTGTTAACCTGACAGATTCTCAGTATATTTCAGGAATATAGGACAGGGCAGGAATTTTTGCTGAGCACTTCTGAACCTGATTTTTGACAGTGGAAGGATGCATTTGGCCACATGCAAACTACATTTGAGGCACAGTAGTTATGATCAGGTAAAATCCTGCCACTGATACCTAAGAACTTCATCATGGTAAGTCTACAGAGACTTCAACAGATCCTGAACATGAAGCAAATTAAAGACACTGCGGAATGAGGTTTTATGAAAGCACACCATCATTCTACCTTCAGCTTATCAAGGGAAATTACTTCTATGGAAATTTGGGGCTTTGGCCCCTTTTATTTGATTAGTTAAAATCTCTTATCATATGTCTTTTCATGATTCTGTGCTGTGCTTTTGGCAATAACCGTGAGCATGTTAGACTCAGAAACCGTAATTAGTATCTGTTCATACAAATGTTCCAGCCTGGTTTTTCTCATTACTCAAACTCCATACACAAGACATGTTTAGAAGCACAAATTGTTTCCCTACCGCGCTTCTAATTAACACTTCCATTAAGACCCAGGCAGAGAGCATGGAACATACTGAAAGAAACTGCTGTTTACAGAAACGGTGATAAAATGTATACAAATATGTCCTGCAAAGTGCAATCAAGCCAGCTTGTGTGACATGTGGATGTGTTTCTCTGTATGTAGGCACAAACAGATGTGGTACACTCACTTGCAAGACTAATTTGTTCATTAACATTAAAAAAAACCCTAGATGAATAACAGTCCATTAATTTTTATAATTACTTCTTGCATGCCCATATCATTGCTCAATTTAGTTTAGAAGCCCTTGGTAGCTTCAGATTGGCTCCTTGGCATGATCATGCTGGATACTTGAGTTACATTCCATTGGCTAGTGGATTGCATTTACTTGGATTTTTGTATTTATGCACTTCATAGAGGCCTGCACCTCTCTTCTTATTCTATGGGAAATTTCAATTAACCTTAAATTAAGATTAAAAAAGTAACACTTTAGCTTTTCTCTTTTCCGTCTTGAAAGGCAAAATGGATTATCAAACAGCTTGCTAAACATCATAAATAGTTCTGGATTTCTAGAAGACTTGATTTATGCCTTTGAATAAAAACATGCATAATCTTTTCGATTTTGCATATGTTCAATACAAAACCAAGTGGAAAAAACCTCCAAGCATTTGGAACTGAATTTCACCTCCAGAAATCCCATTGTGAGACTCAGGAGAGTCAATCCACAAGAAGAGATTAAACAAATAGTCTTGTGACCTAAAGTGCAATAAGCTTTGCACTCTGAGAGTAAGTTTGAAAGCCTGACAATTAGCTGCAACTCAGGGTTTGTGATAGGGGGATGTTGTTTTTGTTTTTAATTACATTTTATTGAACAGCCAAGTGATAAGCATGAAAAGACAAGACTGTCTTGGATCGTCAAAGATGGGGTGGGGGAGGTTGGTTGTTCTGTGAATTCAGGCAAACTAAAAGAGCTTTTTCCCCTGTTTACCTGAGTAATTAATGAAAGACCAAATTGCTTTTGAGCCAGCAGGCTGCAGTTAATTGGAATTACGTGCATTCAGTGAACTTAGTGATTTGGCTTAAAAAGGATTTACAGTGTAGGTGACGACCCTTTTCAGGGAAACATAGCAGCAAAGGCTGAATTTAGAAGACAGCTCCCAGACGATGTAAGTTATGTGGAGAGCTTTCTCTTTCAGTTAAAGTTTGAAAGTGGAAAAAGTACTGGATTAACTGAGCAAAATGCTTGGAAAAAGTTTAGTTAAAGAATAAGTTTAAAAAGTGGAATACAGTGGGAAAAGTGGAATTAAGCCTATTGCTATATTTTCTTTTTCTTAACTGGTAAGATCAGTGAGTTCAGAGAAGTTTGCCAGTGTACCCTAAGGAAAATTATATTTGTAGGGAAAGACACATTTTAGCTTATGAAGTTATTACTGTGCCTGTCTTTCTAATATATCTCACTAAGGACTGCAGACATACTGTGATGCTCTTTATGAGATGTAGTGGCATTTAATTATCTACTGTTTTTATCAAATAATAATAAGACAGTATGCTTTTTAGTATATGACTCAAAATGTCAAGAATTATCAGCATTTGTAACTCTGTTGGTTATTTATTTTCTTTTCCAGACCTGCCAAAGTGTTCTTAGCTAGACCTCTGGCAATAGAGGTGATCACATGCTGCCCAGTGGACTAAAGGACAAAATGAAGAGGTGTTCCCCTTCACCCTGATAAATGTTGTTGAGTTAAATGTAGACGGTTCCTCTAGCTGCTTTGCTTGCTCTAGTAAACCTAAAGCTATTTTCTCTGCTTTCTATAAATTGAAGAATTTATATTACTTATGCAAGAAGAAATTTGAAATAAAAGTGAGGAAGTGTTCTTCCTTTCTTCCTGAAGATACTAACTTCAAGATATATACAGTCTTTCTTGGATCCAGTTTTCACCAAATAATCAGGAGCTGGTCAGACCTTAATCCCAGGACACCTCATGAATTTGTTCACTAAATGTTTATATTATTAGTCTGAATAACCTATCAAATTCAACCTTTTCTCCTTCACTCCCTTTTTTGCTGTCAAGGTTCAGAAGAACCTGAGTTCTTTGTCTAAATAACTGCATTATACATTATTGTAGGTTTAACGAATTCCAAATTCACTTCAAGTTATCTCTGACTTGTGCCCAAAAACCTGTTATCCAGATTTCTTGGAGTTCATGTTACTGTTGAGTGGTGGATATTTCCATATATTTTTAATAATAAAAAATGTGAAATGTCAGAGTTGGTTCAATTTCACATGACTTTAAGTGTTTTTTTATGCTATATATTTTATTTTTCTGAAATAAGAGAACATAAAATATATTAATTGTTTTCTGCACTTAAAAATCATAATTTGGCTCGGTCTTCCAGTAGTGATTTTTAATAGACAGTCTCAGGATTCATTGTTCAAAGTCAATAGTTGTAGTTCTCCCTCCCTGTCTTTCTTCCTTCTCAGTCTTCCTTGTCCTTTTCTAGTAGACATGCTGATTAGGGGTAATGGTAATTCCAGACACTGTCAAGCATAAAGTGTAATCAAAGGAATATGTGAAATACCATTGCCATCACTAAGTTAGGGACCAGGCCCTACTACTGAAATATCTGCAACACTTTCTGGGAGGCAGGAAGATATTTCAATGGTTTTATTTTTAGACTATCTGTTGGGACTAAAATTGTGCAGTGCATTACAAAACTTCTTTCAGCCTCAAGTGTTGGGACTGTCTGCAAAGGCTGCAGCATAATCTGTGTTTAAGTTGCTGTGGGCTAGATTCCCGGTTGCTTCCTTTCTAATTTGGTAAACCTAAGCAGTCCTTTGCATTTTAATATGCAGTTCATGAATTAATAGAAAAAGCTGGCATTTTCATAGGACTGTAACTGTATCACTACTTTTACCAGTATAATTATATCAGTTTTAGTGCGTACAATATTATTACTTGCAAATCAGGTTCAAAAATTACATTTGTTAGATCAAGGAATCCAGAAAAAGTAGTAGATACGCAGAGAATACTGAATACTTAAGCAGTCAGAAAAGCAAGACTTTGAATAGTCAAATGGTTTTTGCAAGTCACAGTGTTCTCACAACATAAATGTAGAGAAAAGAGATTTAATTGAATAATTTATTGAACATGGGTTTTTATATAGAGTTAATATTTAGTATTATTAACCTGGTGAATATAGTATTTCTCAACATAACACTTCTGCAGAATCTGTTAAATGTGGTTTTCTGAGTTAATGCAAGAACATACACCCACAAAGGGATTTTTCACTTTTCATGACCCAAAATCAGTATTGAAAGCAATGTGTTTGATTCCCATCATCCATGGAAAAGAGTCTTGAAATATTGCCTCTCCTGAAACTATCATGGAATATGGAATTAGCTGACAAAGTAAATTCCAACTTATGGAAATAGTTCTTTTGTAATGATTTACAATTATTACAATCTTCACTCTGGTTTCATAAGGAAAGATACTTCCCATGTCACAATTTCTCCCTCCAATGGAGAGGAGAGGGGAGGGGAGGGGAGGAGCAACATATGGATGATTAATTCCAGGCACAAAATCCAGCTAGCAGGCTCCTTTTCTTATATGGCTTGTATAGGCCTGTGTAGATAATTCAGATATCAAAATGCCAAGTCACATAATAAATAAAATCCCAATTATACTCATCACCTTGTATTTTGGCCAACGCAACATCTGGTCCCATTCCATCCCATGGGATCCTTTGCATGTAAAGCAAGCCAGATAGTTTTGCAAAGAAGAAATTGTTCCTGGGGTGAAAGATATGCAGAGCTCCAGATATGTGCCAAGCCCAAAGTTCCTTTAAGTTCCTTTAAAGGCATAACAATACGAGAAGTTATTTGGGGATAAATTATATTTGCTGTTGCCTGATTTGTAGCATAGAAAGAAACAAGAGTCACAAGGGGTTTCTCTCACACACACCTACAGATCCCAGGACATAAATTTGTCTTCATACCTCTATAGGAAGCAAATGATGCTTCCTCAATTATATTCAGAAAGGGAAAACACATGAAGAGTACAAGTGTAAAGAATTCTGATTATTTTCTGTACATTGAAAAAAGATAACAGGAAATACATCTGTTCATTACACTAACAAACTGCTGGTAGCATTAGGCTTGATCCACAAGAACTGCATTACACTGGACAACTTGTAATCAACCTGTTACCTGATGGAATTTGCTAGCACATACTGGGGCATGAAGGGCATTCCTCTCCCCATCATGAGAAGTCTCGCTGGGGACACAGTGCCCAAGAGTTACCAGGTGCAGAGGACAACCTAATGCAGTCATGTCAAATAATCTGAAGCATTCTTTTGAAGCTGTTCCCTTGTCCTCCAAATTGTGAAATATTTGAGGGACAAAGAAAGTGACAATGCAAAAATGACAACCCAGATATTGATAACGCTGTTGTGAGGGTAGGACAAGTCTCTGCCCCATTAAAAATAATTTCAAATGTACAAAGATAATTTAAAAATAATAATGAAAAAAAATGTACAAAGGATTCAGTAAGACAGATCACAAAAGCCCTGAATCGGAATGTGCTGCAATATAGTGATCAGCAAACACAATCCAGTGTAGAAAAATATGCTCAAGTAACTGTAAAAATAATTTTATAGGTAAGTTCTATAATCAGTGAATTATTGGCTAAAAAGAGACCACACTCACCTCAGCCTTGCTTTCTGCTTATTTGGAATTGGTTTGACACCGCTTTCCATATCAATTCCTCAAGTGATCCACACAAAGAAATATCTCTATTTATAATTCTTGAGCTAGAAAAGGATCAATACTTTCCTGTTTTCCTTCATTTTTGCAAGAATACTTCTCTATATTTTTTCAATGACAAAAGGTGTTTCTAAATCCCTCATGTTAAAGAGAACCAATTTTTATTTTTATTTTTTAGTCATATAAACAAGTTTCCTGAAATCTAAAGGAAAGTAGAGGGTGAAGCTGTTCTACTTCTGAAATAAATTCCCAAATAATTTTTAGTGTGTCATAATAGTACTCTATACACAAAGTTGTAACAAACCAAATATTCAAAACCATTAAAATTTCTCATCTTACAGAACTTTTAAAATTATATCAATGCATTTAATGGAGGCTGTAAGGAGAGGAAAGCAGCCTGGAGCCCAAAGCTAGGAATCTACTAATTAAGATATGCAATAAAAATGTTAATCAAGTAAACTTAGGGAGGATGAGGGAAAGCGATTACATAATCCTCTTGGCACCGTATAATGACTCAGTGCTCTCACACAGGAAAATGATGAGTAGGTAAACAAGAGAGAAAAAAAACAGGTCCTTTGATTGTGGGCCAAAGAGGGAACTGCTCCAATCGACTTCTCTAACCAACATTCGCAGTTCAAGCAGAAACATTCAGATCTAAGAGCTCTCTCTAGTGTGCCAGCCTGGGTAGAGTTAACTAACAAAGGAGCCTCAGAAATGGGAGTATTTGAGATGATTCTTGTTCAGTATGGCCATAGTAACGTCTTTTGTTATTCTGCTTTTTATAACTCTATTCCATCATTGCAAAACTGCAAGTAAACAGGATATTTGGTTCTGTGTTCTGCATTATAGATGTTTCACTGCTAACCAGTATGGAGATACTTCATTCAAACTGGTGTGGATCCTTAGAGTGAGGGCTTTTGGACTATGACTGTCTGTAGCCTTGTTGCCCAAGTATAATGTTGTTTGTAACAGGCTTTGTGCTAAGTTAATAATACAGAACTCAACACCTACCAGGCTCTGTCTGGACTTCTTTTGGCCTAACTAGAGCCATATTTAGTCTTGTTTAGTGGTATCAACAATTATCTAATAATCTGATGTCGATTACCTACTTTGTTTTAGCCTGTGAACAGCTGTAAGGTCTAATAGCGAGCAGGTGCTCAGTGCAGAGTGAACTATTTATCACTCTAGAATAAAACAAAGACTTTAAGAGTATGGGCATGGAGTGATAGCAGGGGTATTGGAACTATGGGCATAGGATGACACCAGGGGCCGCAGGACTATAAACATGTCACCAGTGATCAGTTAATGGTCATTAAAGGAATAGAACCATGTGAGCAGGGTAAAGGTTGCTTTAAGGATAGCAAAGAGAATAACGACCATGTCTCTAACATAAGCTAAATGTACTACACACAGTAATGTGAAAATGTGAGCCAGTGAAGAAGAAGCCAGACATAGATCATACTGCAGAACATATAAAATGACTCCAGTCAGACCCAAAAGTGAGGAGGAAGGAAATGTAGATCAACATTGCAGTTCTATCAAAAAAGGACTACGATGTTGATGACTGCTTATAATCTTTTTCTCCAGCCTCAAACCAATGCCTGAACCTTAGGACCCAGAAACACAGTGGAACTGTGATGGTAATACTAGAGAAACACGTAGATACATGGCTCTTTATGTATACCAATCTTAACTGTATATGATTTGAATCAGAGGTATTAATACAATTGTAAATGGACTAATGTAACCTGTCTGCAACAAACTGACAGCACCTGCAGAATGCACAATACCCCAGTGCATTTCTCAGGTGTTTCAAAAAGGTGAGAAGATACATTTCCACCAAATCGGTAAGCCATTTTATAATAAATAATATAATAGTCCATAAATACAGAGAAGATAGCTTCCAAAATTATCCAAGAATCCCCTGGTTTGGAAGTAGGGTAATAATGAAAATAAATAATTCGAGTATTGTCCCAACTTCATAACAGATTGCAATTGCTGTCACTGGCATGTGCAGCTCAAAGCATGATGCAGGGCTGAGGGTTATTTGGAACCATCCATCTATTTGTCACAAATTCATAAACTCATTAAATGCTTACCAAATTTTACAAGCCTATATTTCAGAGCACTCACTATTTTTCAGTAAAATTTACTTTATCATTAAAAAGCAGAACAGTTAATCACAGAACTCGGCTAATTTCTGGTAAAAATAAACTCATTGGTACTAATTTTGATAATCTTCTCTTGCTACACTGCTAGCAGTGTAGCTTTAAACTTCCTGACCTGAATTATTTTCATTATGTTTATACTGAATTATTTTGTCCAGTACAAAGAACACTATGAATTAGGCTTAAAGACATCATGCAGGTTAGGTGGAAGTCACTCTGTAAATCTTGAACACCGTATTTATACATTTCCTGGCTAAAGGTGTCTGCTGTTTGGGGATTCTGCATATTGATTTCAGAGAGATTGGCTTTTTGAATCATCGTAACACACTTTCCAATTCTATTACTTACTTATCAAAACAGTAATAATGATTTGCAATGTGCAATTTTGATTGCATTGTGATGCTGCTATAGCTAATAAATTATTATTATAATAATTATTAGCATGTGACCTCTTGCCTGGAAAACCTCCAAAAGTATGGGCAGTTTGACTTCATGGAGCAGATTTCTGGATTTTGTTATGAAAATATTAAAACATTCATATTTACAGGAAAAGATTAATTTTTATAAACTGTGGCAATGAAGGACCAGAATAATGAACAAAGAATTATATGGATTGAGCATGAATTTATAATATCTATATGGAAATCACTCCTTTTGGAATCAAGATATTTTTAAGAATATTCTTTAAAATGGGAAAAGAAAAAAATAAATGTACATATGACACACATTGTAAAAAAAGCAAGAAAATTATAATTTTTGGATCCAAGATAGTGACATATTTATTTCTTCAACTAAGACAAAAAGGTATGTCATGAAATCTGTGAAAGTAGGGAAATGATATAAATGAAAATATTTTTCTTTCTTTCCCGAGACATCAAAATTAGGTATAATTATTTCTGTTTTACAAAGAAGGTACCTTAGGAACAGAAGAGGCATCTGAATTACCTGGGTACAGACTGGTCTGGCTATTAAGGCCCATTCACCCTGGTGCAGGAAAACAGTTCAGAAAGTGCATCTGAAACATTGTACAATCTTAGTTTTGACTTTAGTCTCTTGGCTTTGTTTTCAATGGCAATATATAAAGTTTTCTGTATACAGGTGGTGTTTTTCATGTAATCTTCAAGCAGATATGGATTTCAGCACAAGGCAGGCATTTCCAAAGGTGAAATACAACCCCAACAGAATGCCGGTTGGGAACAAATCATGTATATCAAGGAGGAGAAGTCTAGAGAATTAGGCTATAAATACACAGAAACAATGACAAACCTCTAACCCTTAACTGTGCACCACTACAGCCCAATACAATAATTTATGATATCAATAAAACTGGATGGACCATCAACTAAAAATGCCCGCAAACAGGAAAATATCCTCTTCCCCAAAATATCAGTGACAAAGAAAAGGTTAAACTGCAATGAACATGCCTTTTTACCCTTTGTCAATCTGGAGTTTTGAAAGGAAAAGAAATGAAATTTACTCCACTAGCTAGTCAGTGATGTATATAATTAAATAGAAAGGTTTTGGAGGATGTGATTTTATGGTTACCGTAGCAACACCTAGATGGTCCATATTCCTATGCTTTTCTACCATGAAAAAAAAATAATAATAAAAAACCAAACCCATCCATGATCTACTTGAAAACAAATAGGTTTGTACTGCTCAAACTCCCATTATTCTTCACCGACATCTATTATGACTCAGAATTAGGGATAAGGCTACTCTGGAAAGCAATACACATGTGGCTTTACCTATAGCATAGCAGGGGCAATCCTGTGCACAGTCACATGCAGCTCAATTTGGCCATGCATGGCTCTAGTTCTAAATACGGGGAGACAAAAGGAAGGGTTTAAAACGCTGCTGCATTTCATAGCCTAAACTACTTATATTTAGAAAAGTTTTCTACTTTTTTACCAGTTTCTCTCAACTACTTTGATTCCATGCCTTTAAGAACAACAAACTTTTGAAATCTTATTTGTAGTGAGCAGAAGCAGAAAGTTTCAGCGCCCGCCCCAAGCTCACCTTGCAGTTGTTCTAGCGTGAACTGAAGATGAACTAAAACAGAAGTGCTGATACTGCCAGGGAGAATTTTCCGGTGTTCATGTTGCTAAGAAAATCTCCTCCCCTCTCTCACGTTGCACCTGAGAACTTCAGAGAAAAGTGTCAGAAGGAGTTTGACAGAGGGCAAAAATTTACTATCTGCTCAGTACTTAGGGACACTACTTAAAATTATTTGTTCTCAGTTTAGAAGTTCTCTAATTTCAAATCTTTCTCATCTGAGTTTTTTAAAGGGTGCAATAACATTCAAGAATGAGGAAAAAAATTTAGCCCAACAAAGAAAATTACCATTTTATTAAGTTTATTGTCTCTTCCCTCAGAGACCCCACAAATGTTACTCTTAATTTTATATGCAATGTTTGACTCACCAAGAGTTTGCTTCTAGCATATGCACATATGAAAGGTAAAATTAATATTAATATTGTCAAAGAGGGAGGAAGATGTTGCTTTCTGTCTTCTATTGAAATGTCTGGATATAATCCCAAAAACATTTGGGAGCAATTTCTTAAAATCTCTCTCTCCTTTTTTTTTTTGTTTTTGTTTGTTTGTTTTGTTTGTTCATGGGTTTTTTGTTTGTTTGTTTAAAAAAACATTCCTTTCTGCAATATCCGAGGTGGAAAAATAAAAGAAAATGAATATCATAGAACACCTCTTTATCAACTTCTGGTTTTAGGTAATAATTAACTATGCAACACATTCAAATGTATCATATTTATTTATTAACTGCATATTTCTTACTAGAATTATGTCCTCCCATTTTACATTACTTCACTGTCTTCCCTCTGAGTCTTCCAATGCTGATTTCTAGAAATCTTAACTTTAAATCATAATCATTTTCATTCTGTGACCAGAATAGATAATACTCTGTGCTGCCAGATAGGTGTACAAGAAACTACCTTGTCCTCCTCCATCAGTTCAACCTTTTCAGTGGGAAAAAGTCCAGTTTTAGAAATAGAACTGGGGAGAGGTTTTGCCCAGTCAGTATTCCGCAAGCTTCTCCGCAAGCTCTCCTGTGCTCCAAGCCTTCACTGTACCTGCCAATCCATATGCAGGAGACAGGTGTTCATCCTTCCACTTTGTTAACTACCTTGTCACAATACATCAACATTTATGTATCATTTTGTGAAGGTTTGGTTTGCACAATTTAGTCTGCATTTCCACCTGTGCTTCAGTAGGATTGGAGTAATACCTGTTAAAACTACTGGATTACCTTATGTTTGTATGGCTGGTTTTAATAACTGCATTTAATATTTGTATTACACAACAAATATTTCCAGTCTCTTCTGTGCTCACTGCAGGTAGCAAGTTTGCAGTTCTAAACCAGGGAGTTTAGAACTCACCTCGCCTCCAGAGGTGAGGCAATGTTTGCATTGTGTTTTCACTTGGGTAGACAACTGGGATGTGTTACCTGTAAGCATGGCAAGACAACCAAGCATCTAGAAGCTTTTTGATCTCACTCAGGCACAGCCAACAAGGAGAGACACACTGCACCATGTATAGGCTGATCTGTGAATTTAAGTGAGACCACTGAATCATTTCACATGCACTTGAAAAGAGTCATCATAAGGGAAAAACTTGCATCAGGATCAGTGTGTGGCATTTCATTGAGAGAGCTATCAGGGACAACAAGACTCACGTAAAATGTCACAGAATCATAGAATGGCTTGGGTTGGAAAGGAGGTTAAAAGTCATCTTCCAACCCCCTTGCCATGGGAAGGGACACCTTCCACTAGACGAGGTTGCTCAAAGCACCATCCCACCTGTCCTTGAACATTTGCAGGGATGGGACATCCACAGCTTCTCTGGGCAACATGTGTCAGGGCCTCACACCCCTCACAGTAAAGAATTTCTTCCTTGCATCCAATCTTAACCTACCCTTTTTCAATTTGAAACCTTTCCCCTTTGTCCTGATAACCTCATTAAAGGTCTCTCTCCATTACCCTTGTAGGCTCCCTTCAGGTACTGAAAAGGCTACAATTTGGTCACCCTGAAGCCTTCTCTTTTCCAGGCTGAACAATCCTAATTCTCTCAGTCTTTTCTTATAGGAGAGGTGCTCCATCCCTCTGAGCAACTTGGTGATCTCCTCTGGACTCGCTCCAACAGGTTCCCTGTGCTGGGACCCCAGAGCTGGAGGCAGCACTGCAGGTGGGGTCTCACCAGAGCAGAGCAGAGGGGCAGAATC
>JAWWMP010000001.1:9770142-9807990 GCA_035047865.1 Dendrocincla tyrannina | reverse complement strand
AGGGGCAGAATCCCCTCCCTGCCCTGCTGCCCACACTGCTCTGGATGCAGCCCAGGACACGGGGGGTGTCTGGGCTCACGGTGCATGTGGCTGGAGCATGTCCAGCCTCTCACTCACCAGCATCTCCAGGTCCTTCTCAGCAGGGCTGCTCTTGGTCTGTTCATTGCCCAGCTTCTGCTGATACTCCGAATAATGGTGTGTGGTGACCTCGGGCACTCCAGTGATGTCGGTGGTCAGCACAAGACATGAGCACAAAACCCATGCATTAGCATCAGGGATCAACTGCCCAGTCTCAGACCAAAAACTTAATGTTGTCCATATACTTTGCAGGACAACTTAAGGAGGTGTTGAACCCTTCAGTCTCACTGTAATATAAATGTTAACAGTTTCCACCGTACCAAATAAAAATGAAAAATTAACAATTCACAGGGTTAATAAACAAAGGCAGATTTTCTGAAAGTCTGCTATTTGTCTTAGATAAACAGCTTCATATATCTGACATATGTCCAGCACTAAAGAAATGTGAAACATGCTGTGCATCCTGACTTACGCTGTTATGACTGAAAGTGGAATTGGAGTTATGTGAGGGGAGTTTAAGATGCTTCACCTTCAGTAAAACATACCCTGCCCTTTTTCTTCTCAACATCAAATACAACTGCAAATGTGACACTATTCAGCCTATGGAGCCACAAAACACACACATAAATCACAGATAGATGAAGAAATACCAGAATTTCTGAGGCGTATCAACACTCCCTAAAGTATTCCTAACATCACCCTGTGCATTGTCAGATTCCAACCAAAACAAGAAAGGGAAATTTGGGAGGGCTAACGTTCACACACCATCAGTCCAAAGTTATTTAACACAATTGTTTCTGTAATTGCAGCTTCCTAGAAATGTTCGGTGTTCAATGGTCCTTGAAAATCAGACTTCCAATTGGCTGATGATGGGTTTTGTTAGATGCACATGCTGAGTTTTGAAATTCAGCTACACACAACACCAGAGATTTCTCAACACTGACACAGGTTTTGGGGTGAAGTGCATCTCAACAGGATCTAAGGGAATTTTCTTCATAAAGAGATACATTTCTCTTGCTGAATTAGTAACATATACCTAAGAGTCTAAGCTACTGAAACTCAGTAACTGTTTTAAAATGGGGCAAGACAAAAATTACAGTGACAACAGAATATGCATTTTCTAGGAAAGGGCTTAAGAAACTTAAAATTAACCATTTAACCATTAACCATTACCTTTGATAAAATAGTTAAGTCTAACTGAGATGTTCCAGATGATACAAAACTGAGGTTATTTAAAAAACTTTGCAGATACCCCACAATTCTAATCAAGTTAAATGAGTTGCCTTCAGGCTTTATCAACATGAGTGGTGACATAATTAAACATCCAGAAACATTAGGGCATTTTCTCCTACAAGGGACATCAGTTGACAAGAGCCCTACTTCAGCGGTGGGGAGACCATGTCTTGGGACTCTGAAGGTGGAGGAGCACATGTCCCTGTTCAGGACCACATATTGCATCCACATCTACTGAATGAAGAAATCTCAGCAGGACTGAAAGAAAAGGTAGTGGACTGGTACAAAGCTCTATCCTGTAGCCCCTTCTACATCCACATGTGAAGATACAATGAGAAAACAGGATGAGAATTACAGCTTATTTTATAGAGGCTTCCTTTCTGCAGCAACATAAAGTATTGCAGTCAATAACTTTGCTGCCTCAGGAATTATTGTGCTGGGTAAAATCATATCCTCGTGAGAACAGAACTCTGTGTTCAGACACTTGATCTCACTTTATAAATGAGGCTGTTTTCTGACAGTGAAGAATATTACAGTCCACGTGTAGGAGCTCTGTGAAGGAGCATGCTGTGGACCTCAGGCTGGCACTGAGGAGCTCTGCTGATCCTGGTGAGCAGCCTGTTAGAGGCAGCCTAGATCTCTGTGGGTTCAGATCCCAGGGTGCAGCTTCTGCCCTCTTGGCTTGGTGACAATACTCTGGACCATCAGCTCTGCAGGGTGAGGATGCAGATTCAGCCTCCTCATCAGATGGGGCAAAGAGGCCTGAGGCTCTGATCTGGTCTGGTCTGGTCTGGGACCCAACAGTGCCAGAGCTGCAATCTATGACCACGTTCAGTCTGAGAGAGGCAACCCTAGGACAAGCACTCTCCAACAAGAGTTCCAAATACCCAGTTTGCATGGGTAGTGCTTCTCACAATAGATCACACCTATGTTTTACAGAGATGTGCCAGAGCAATATACGGTCAAAAGTGGCCAAGTTCATAGGCACTCCCTAAACAATCCCTCCTTTTGCCACCACAGTGCAACTGGCTCCTGATGTTCACACTAGCCAGAACATTTTTTGTCCTTATCCCATCACTTAAAATCTTCAACAGTAGTAAAAAGATATAGTAAAGAGGCCAGCAAGTCAAATCCATTACTGACTGGTATATGAAGTTTAACCAAGACAACTTTGCAAAGAAATAAGCTGTGCAAACAAAGCTGTATCTATCACCATCTCCTACATGCTGCCTGTGTAATCTGCATATTTAAAAAAGCTTCCTAGTATTCATGCCTGAAAGTGCATGCTGAGGGAAACTGAAGCCAGATGGTTAGATGTCACAGTGACTAAAAAACTGCTTTTAAAAAGGTAGGTTTCCAGTAATTAATAGTCCGGATCTTCAGATAATGTAAATCAAGTGAACTGCACAGTCCTGATTTACACTGCCACATGATCTAGTTGTGTGTGTTCAACCCTTATTCTCAAAACACTTAGCACAGATTGCTTGGATAACTCATTTTTGAGGAGGGGAAGGGGGAACCAAACATCCATTTGCTGAAAGCCTTTAAGGATATGACATATTCTGAAGCACTCTAAAACATAACTGCGTGCTAATTAAAACTTCATTTTTTTAAGTAATATAGCATGGTAGAGATATAACTCCAGCTGGAAAGAACATCCCACTACAGAGTACAGACAAGGCAGAGTTTCCAGAGGCACAAATGGCACTGTAGGCACCTCCCATCGCGAACTGGTGACGGCAGGTCAGGTCAGATGATTCTGCTCTCTCTCAGTGTCCTAATGGAAAGATGTCAAAGAGCTTCTGAAGACAAAATGACTGTCACAATTCTTTGCTGGTCAAGGGAAAATTTTCAGTTCAAGTTTCAGCTTAGATCTTAGCACTCATAGAGTAGCTAAAAGATGTCATACCTCTTCCCACCTGGTGGACTCTTGTGTTACACCATGCATGGCAGTAATGAAGACAGATTAATGCTATTTATTTGCTGACACTGACAAGAGTAGCCTGTCTTTTTTTTCTGTATTTTATCATTGAAGTCTTGTTTTCAGCTTCATATAGCCCCAAGACAATGCACTGTAATAATTAAGTACCAAAAACAACAAACCAAAACAAAATGAAACAATCCCCAATATTAATAGGCTGGATGAAGTCAGCAAAAGGCAACAAATTCTACTAAGTGTTGACAATCCAACCTTAACACACTTCTGAGTTAGGAAACAATAAAAGACTTGTTTTTCATAAAGGTTTCTTTGAATTATTTTTCAGGGATCCTTGTTCATCAAGCACTATGGGTAAATATAAAAAAACCCAAAGAAACAACAGCAAAGCTGGGCAGGTACTGCAGCACCGGAGCACATTGCACAGAAAGGCTGTCAAATCTGCAAATGACTTTTTCACAGCCCAGCTAGACCAAGACAGAGCTGACCTGATCCCACAGTGGCTATAGTCCTGATTTTTGCTGGGTTTTTGACTAAAAGACCTTCAATAGTCCCTTCCCAGCGACATTTTTGTGATTTGATGATTCTGTGAAAACAGCTGCAATATGCTGTCCTGATGAGGGATGTGCTTGGGCAGCCAACCCCTTGACAAGAAAACAAGTAATGCCACTGCGTCTTTATAACTTACGTGCAGCCTGAAACTTTCCCTGTCTGCCAGTGGTGGTGTAGCTCTTACTGAAACAAGCAGGCAAAACATGCCCCAATGAAAATAGTTACACTTTTAAGTGCGGTTTTAATTACAATAACAAAGACCATTGATTTTCACACATGGAAACAAATTTATTCTGATGCTTGTGCTTACAAGACCCAGACCATAAGTATGAAATTCTTGGCTTACTTCTTCTGAGTTCCTGAGCTGGTTTCTTTCATCTGTTTTATTTTTCTTCTATTAAGAATTAATTGAAGCTATCAAGATCATCTTTCCAACTGAAATCAGCCTCCTTTGCTTGGGTAAGTACAGGCAGTACTTACAGCTGCAAGCAGTGCAAAGTCTATTTTACAACTCTTTTTGATTTCAAAGGGTCGCTGCCAAGGTGATTAGCATGAAATCTAAACGAGCTTTCAACCTCCCTCATTCGCTCGATGCTGATTTAACTAGTAAAATCTTGCCAGCAACACCAGTTTTAAAAATCAGCCTTTGAAGCCATGGCATGGCAAAAGGCTTCCTGAAGTCCAAGGAGATTATGTCTGCTGTGGCACTCCTGTCAGCTGTCACTGTCCCTTCTTTCGAGAAGTTAATCAAATTTGTTCAGCCTGACCTCTGCTGTAGCCAGCCTGGGCCTGTCTAAGGCTGTACCTGTCCAGTGCTCCCCGTCGGGGTCCTGCTCGCTGCAGCAGTCGGGCTTGGCTCCCTACCAGACAGGGGTGTCAGGTCAGCTTGCCTCCCTGCTTGGCCTCTCATCCACCTCCTCCAGCTGGCAGGGAGTCCAGCCTTTCTGCCACTTGTCCTTCTCCTCCCTCATTTAACTTAGGGACAATGGGTATTTCTGCTTTAATTTTTCCTCTTTGTGACAGGGTGGGTATGCACATCCTTCCCAAATTCAGCAGTTCCATGATTATCCACCACCACTGGTTGAAATGGGGCTGCAGGAACTATGGGGAGGGGAGGGAGGAAGGCCTCCCCCCCTGCCCCCAGCACTAAGTTGTAAAATCTTCCTTTTATTTTGAATGTTTATTCACCATTAACTTCATTTTCTTTTACTCAGATCAAGTGCATTTATTATGTGGAGAGCTGGTAGAGATGTTTTTTAATTAAGGTTATCTAATAATTTCCTTCATAGCATTTGGTTTTCGGTATAGTTTATAACCCCAGGAATGTTAATCATTCTGGGCTAAATTTTTCATGCTTTGTTTCTGCCTAAAGTAGAATTGAATATGAGATCATCAGCTACCCTTCTTCTGCATCCTATTTTTCTTCCCCAAAATATTCTCTTGCTTTAATAAAGTACAATAGTCTGGGAGCCAGATGATCATGAATTGCACTTTCATAATTTCTACTCCATAATGCTAATAATTCTGTGCAATTGTATCTGTAATCAAGCAAGGTGTTATGCATTTTTTGCATAGAAAGCAGAAAATTGCCAGTCCATCAGCTTAATCAGTGAAGCAATGCAGGGTTTCAAAGATTGTCCAAGGTCACCAGTGCAAACTGGGATTAAGACTTCATGGAAGAAATCTGATGTTATCTGCCATACACAATGCTTATAGACTGTTTTCTTTTGCAAAATATTAAGCAGAAGAAGCCAAAACATGAAAAGAATTTGTGTAGCCATCAGATTTTACACTCTGATCATAGAGGATGTCCTGCATACCATACAACTTGTCAGAGACTCAGTTAAACTGGAACTACTAGGCTTTTCCAGCACTCATGATAGCTGGCTGAAAGCTTAAGTACAAGTTGGTCAGATCAGCATGGAGAGCCACACATAATTTCTAAAGACTGAAATAAAAAGTTACTGTAGTTATTCAAAAAAAAAGAAAAAGAGAAAAAAAAGAAAATATATTATTTCCATTCCACTGGATATTTCAGTAGGAATGCTGGTCTGGAGTCTTAATGACCTTTGCCTTTTCCCCTTTTGTTCCCCTCTTTTCTTTGTCTCACTTATCTGTATTTCCTTTCTTTACGAGGTTAAGATTACATACAAAATGAAAATTCGGGATTTCAGATAAATTTACACTCTTTTTTCCTTCTTCACTGTGTCCCCCTGGGGAAGAAGACTGCCTTCAAAAACTCTCCATAACTTGTAAGATTAGCTGCACTCTGGGGCAGACACAAGGAGACACAACCCCTGGAGCTGCTCAGCAGCAGCAATTTGGGTCTGAGCTCCAGTGAGAACTGTTCAGTTCTCAGAATTCCAGGCTGTGAGGCTGTCCTCTTTTATTCTAATTACTTTTACTGTCTTCCACAATTTGGCAGAAAGGCTTTCAAACCTACCCTATACTCTTCCAGCATCCACCAGTTCAAAGCAGGTATCTCACGTCTTTTTTGCTCTCACAATTCATGTGCTCGGAGGCCTAAAGGGGCACAAGGAAGTTCAACAGACGTCAAATGTTTCTGTCCCGCTTGGTAAAGAAGAAGAGTTGCATCTGTGGCCCAACCCCGTTTGCCTCAGCCATGAAGTAGCTTCATTGAAGTTACTCTTAGAGCACACAAGCTTTTCCCCTTGTGAGGAAAGCTGCCTTCACCTTTGGCACCGAATCCAAGATCAGTCACTCTTCTGCTTCAACTGTAATTCTTAGGTCCAACGGGTAAGGAAGACAGCCCGACTCTAAAGCTCTCCTATTCTGTAAGGTTAACCTTCACTTTAATCCTCATACTTTCCATTCATTTTTGTGTGATTTCTTGAATATATCAGGTCACAATCTTCCGTAGCAGAAAGAGAAGGGGTGAAAACCATTGTTAGACAAGAATGCTAATTCTGAGAGCAAGCATCAAAAGGTTGAGTCAGCCTGTGCCACATTGTGAGAGTTCAGCAATGCTCCATTCATTTGTGTGACAAGCCTCATTATGGGGGAGCTTTTTAAACACAATTCATTCTGAGGAAGCCTTGGATACAGTTCCAAAAGCAGAAAATAAAACCTTGGAGAACTGGGGAAAGCAAAAAGAGCAGGCAGAAGAATCAAGCAGGAAGGAATACAAAAAATCAGCTCTTTTGCGAGTTCATTTTATCATTATGTTTGACATTCTTTGGGAGACAGAACTGTGCTGCACACTTGTGGCCTCAGGCACTGAAGTGGGAAGAAGATATTTCAAGAGCTGCAGAACACACACATAGCTGTATAACACAGGAAAGAGACAAAAACTGAATTGACAGGATCGTGATGCTAAATTGCTCCAGAATTGCATCAGCCGAGATACTCTATTTTGAAGTAGAAAATTGCACATAATCCTATTTTGCCATCTATTTGGACCTTTGGATAGTGATGAAAGGATGTGATATCTAAAGTTCAGCTGAAAAATAAAAGTCAAACCGAATACCAATGGATTAGACAGATTTCCTGATGAAAACAAGCAGTACCTGGAAGTTGTGTGTGATTTTCTGGGAGATGAGAGACATCATCAGTAACAATTCTGATCAGGCAACTAGAAAAATACATAACTTGATGAAGATCTATGGATTCTAGCAATCTTTGTGATTGCCATTTTTAAGTTAATCCCACCATCACTGAGCAATTAAAAGAAAACAAAGTGTTTTGTGCTCCCTCTGCTGTTCTGGAGCAGCAGGTAGCTGACAAATGCTAGACCCAGAGCTCTGCTGTTTGATATAATTCAATGATGGAGAAGCAGAAATAACAAACTGTGACTCTCAGTGTGGTTTTGTACGTAGCTGGTTTTGTTGTTATTAAAGTGAACTAGCAAGACAAAATGGACTTTAGTTCCTTTTTAGAATAAAAGTCCAATTCTCTTTTTGAGATTGCTAGATAAATAATTTCTAATTATTTGAATTATGTGAACTTAAAGGCGCCTCACAAAAATCACCTCCTGGTCGGTGCTTGGGGCAAGGCTGTGAGACTGAGTGGCTTGCAATAGTAGAGATATGGGCAAATTCTCTCCAGATACTTGTTGCTATTAAGATTTTCAGTCTCACTCTAAGGTAATGGTTGATCAGGCCTCAGCTAGGCTTATTAACCAGGTAGAATTGAGGATTTAATTCAGATGCTCAGAGAAGGTAAATACAAAAGACTTCCTATTAAAAATTATTTGAAAGAGATGAGAAATAGGATAAATAGTGTTTTAATAAAAGGAAATTTGTACTCATTGGATTTACAGGAAAATACAAATGAGTTTGAGATCAGTTGAAGTGTTCAAGATCAGGTTCGATGGGGCCCTGAACAACCTGGTTTAGTTCATGACAGGGGCATTGGAACAAGATAGTCTTTAAGGCCCCTGCCAACCAAAACCATTCTATGATTTTGGAATGTTTTGGTGCAAAGTTTTTCCTGTCCTACACAGCATCCACAGGCACTATGTGAACGGAGAGTTCCTCTCCCACAGCTATGGTGCTTCTGGTGGCAGTTCCTGCAGGAAGAGAAAGGTAGAACGAGTGATGTCAGAGTACAGGGTGGCCTCATTACTCCTGAAAAAGTATCACACTTTTTAATAAAAAATGAAGAGAGATCAGAAGTCCAATAGGACTTTTGAGATGAGATAGATTTCATTTATGCTGAATGAGTAACCTCTTAACTTTCAAAAGAACAGAAGCTCACCTTCCTCACATAAAAATTGTATTGGTAGAATTTTTTTTATATCTGATTAAAGCTGAATTTTGGTTCCAGCACTAACTCAGGGAAAAACATGCATTGTAAATACAAAGCACAGTAAGTACATGCACAAGCATCAGTGACACACATAACCCCAACCTTCTCACTGGGAACTTGTTTTAAAGCACCCAAATAACATTAGTGTTTGAATACACTGTTATGACCCTAGAGCTATAAAATAGTATTCCTGTACCAGCACATATATAATTCTACTACTTCTTTGTCCTTTTTTTCTACCATGTTACTACTTCTCCTCTGGAACTGCATTCATGCAATCTTCCTACTTGGGCCACAGTTGCTGAGATCAGTTGGGGGAGTTCTCCTTTGGTGGCATAACTGGAAACCAGCCTGGTCCCAAGGCAGATACAAGTCCCTCAGGGACAACAGGACTGCATTAACAGAGCACCTGTGTAAACAACTGGAGAACCAGGCCACCTTCTTGCTGCATCCCACGGTTTTTAACTTACCGTGCTCTTCATCATTTATAGAATTGCTCCTAAAAGCAATTTCAGAGGGATATAGAAGGCCTTTCTCCAGCAAAGAAATTTGTGTAGGGCGCACACGAAAAAGACGTGAGAAAATTCCACTGGCCTTTTGATTAACTCTGAGAAACACAACTTGCTAAGATAATGAAGCATGACACATCATCAGGATGCTGCATTTTTCTGAAGAAGTGTCAAACAGCACAATTTTATGAAGCATGAATAGTGTGCATTATGAAAAGAGGAAAAGATTTAAGTTTTATTTCAACCTCAGCTACCAGCTCACCACCCTTAGGGCAGAGATGCTTCCATATCCAAGATTGTGTTCTTTAGAAAGTCACATAAAATATCGTGGCATGAATAACAGTAAAAGCTCAGACCATTTGGTATTGCAAGTGGTAGGTAAATTTCATTATTTCTATGATAATATTTTTTGTTCTTTAAGGATACCCTAAGAAAAATTAATTCTTTCTTTGAAATAAAATGGACAAGTAATAACATAAAAATAGAACTACTTACATTATCAATTTGAGTCTATTTTATAAGAGAAAGGTAGGCTCAGAGAACATTTTCCTTGTGATTCACTGAAAAATGTGTTTTTAATGGGATCTGTAGGCTTAAATGTTCTGGACAGTTCCGAGTGATGAGGTACATCTGTGTACTATTTCCCTCTGTGAAAATTACAACATCTATGAATTATGTTTATAACATCCCAAAGCCAGAGAGAGAGATGAGATTTGGCAGCATTAGGGTCTAATTTTAGAATGCACCCAGTTGCCTAATAATCTTTTACATCAGAGATGCTACTATGCTTTCTTATGAACTGCAGCTTATTATTGGTAATATATTACAGAAAAAAACAACCCTGCCTCATTTCTGCAATGACTTTTCTATGGCTTGAGCCAGTCAAAAGGAGTCTCAGCTTCTGAAAAAACAGCTTTAGTTCCCAGGCTAAGATTCAGCTCTGGTTTTACCCCTAGTGATGGAAGTCACCTCACAGGATCTGAGCCAGCTGCTGGCTGGTTCTCCCCAAAGGACCATAGAGGCTGTAACCTTCACAACCACATTTGGGCCATCCTCCCTCTCTTTCAGTACCACTTTCAGTCTGGTTTGGAACCCTGCTCCCAACTTTTACTTCCTTCTGTGCAATATCATGTATAAAAATGACCTGGTTCAACACTTGATTTTCTTTATACTCCTTTTTTGATTTATCAGAAGTCATTATTTCTGTTGAAAAAGTTCTTTTCTCTCTTGAAGACTCTGTATTTGGCCTTAACACCACCACTAAATGATGTAATGAACAATTTTAGTGAGAAAACTCTTAACCAAACAGGCAACTGAGCTGCTAATATCTCATTCTTAGCATTATCACAATATTCATCAGAGCTGTGTAAAGATTTGGAATTAATTATTTCAAAGAGTTTTCTCTTCTGAAGTTTTCAAGTATCCTCATCAAGATTTGAGTGAAATATTCTAAGATCATTGCCCCAATTCCATCTTCTGAGATATAAAAATTACACAGCTGGAATAATATTAAGCAAAATTAAAAGAAAAAAAACTCCAAACAACAAAACACCAGCCCAACCACAACTATATATAGAGCAGGCATTAAGATTAATTTTAACTTAAATAACCAGACCAATTTCATTCCTTTTCTACAGTGCCTAATCTACAGTAAGTAGAAGGAAAACATAAGCACTATGCTGAAATGCTGCAGAAGAATTATGAGGCTGGTGATACCTGATCACTGTGCCCAGTTATTTTCTACAGATCAATTCCTACACAGCATGGTCTGCTTGAGAGGTGTGAAAGATCAACAGCTGTAAAAACACAGCAATAGGTGCACTGAAGTTTTACACCTGCGTGCAGAGAGTCCTTCAACAACTGCATGAACTTTGTCCTTTAACTATAAGGCAGAAGGGCTTTTTAGGTGTCAAGCTGTTGTTTCCTTAGTAAACAATAGGCATAATTAAAGCTATTAAGTATCCTCCAGGCAAAAGGTTACCAATACTAAGCTGGAAAAAGTATGGCTCACGATTTAACTGGCTAGATTTGCAACTCTTGTATTGGAGATGAGAAAACACTTCCAAATTAAAAGAGAAAGAAAAAAAAAAAAAGAGTTGGTAGTAAATTTTTGTTATTGCCCAGGAAATGGCTGCAACACTTAGCTGTAAATGCAGCTCACAGGAAAGTGTTATTAATAAAAAGGCTTCTGACAAGAAAAGTTCAGTTAAGTACCGCATAATATAAGTTTCACTGGATTACAATGCATTTAGTAAATGGAGCTCACCTACCGATCCAAAAAACTATAGCTGAGAAAAACATGAGAGTTACCAGAATGATTTTGAAACTGTGAATTTAAAACCAGAAGTCAATGATATAGTAATCACTTGCTGCTCTCAAAGGAGACTGAGAAATTAGTATAAGGGTAGGGTAGAAGAAAAAAGGTGCAATTCATCATTCTCTGAGCATATTTTTTCGGTAGAAAAATTGTGCTAAGATGACTGGAAGAATTTAGTTTGGGGTTTTTGTTTCCAGAACCATCAACTATGTAAATGATACAGATCATATTGATTAATGGCTACAATGGAACGGAGCAAGCCCAAAAAAATAAGAATCCGTGGCAACAGCTGTCCCAAACAGAGTATCTCCATCTTTCATTTAGAAACCTCCAGCAGGCTGAGTGAGTTCTTCCATGCTGCAGAAATGCCTTTGAGATGTGCTCCTGCTGGCATCCTTTACCACCTGCTTGGGAAGTACTGTACGATGGGCCTTAGCATTTGCACAGACTTCTGTAAGAGGGAAATGTCAGCTTTCCTCTGATGTCTCAGTTTGTAGCTACAAAGTCGTGCATGCACAAGCAGGGGCCAGGCTTACAGAGGCAAGACACACACATGCAGAGAGGGCTCTGTGACACTTAGTTCAGTGACACTGGAATCTGCATCTTGATTTTTCCATCTAGGCAAAGTGATTATATGGTGAATGAACAGTAGATTTCATGCATGTGAAATAAGACCTATTCTATGCTAGCCACTAAATGAGACTCCAGGAATATTGCCCCTCAACCTCAGTCGTAAGGTTTTAAAAGCTTCTTATTAGAAACACTTCACCCCTTCCCCCCCAAAAAAATCTATTCAGATATTGATACGTCTTCCTTTTGAAAATATTTCCCATGTCGTGGCTAAAATGATTTATGCAATGACAGACCTTATGTTCTCACCCTGCTATTTTTATAAACAACATTTTTACATCTCAGAGGAAGTGGTCTGAAAAAAAGTTTTGGGTAGAATGGTTAGGCTGGGGAAGGACTAGAGGTATCTGGAGAATAAAACTAGCTGCACCCTACAGGTCATAGAATAACAATAATATATAAAAAATTAAGATTGAAAATTGGAGGGACCAACAGAACTGAAATTGGAACTTAACACTATAGGTAGAGAAAACATGTACAATAATCTCGTATTGTGGGGGAACTGTACTAAACAGTCATGCTGAATACATTTCTTGGAAGCAAATGGCTGGTGAAATAAACAGCTTTCCATCTTGGTTTTAGTTTTTCTTTGAAAAAAACCCCACTCATTTAACCAGAATATTTTATAATGAAGACCACCAGCATTTTACTGACACGGAACTAATTCTTTCACCACAGGACATATTTTGCCTATTTAACAGTAACATTTGTTCTGCTTACTCTTTCATGTATCTGCATCACATCTTACTCAGGACAGCTATTGGTGTGTAGCCCATGCTACTGATTACTGTAGCCAACTGGATTTCTCTCAATAAAGTTACTTCCTTCTCAGAGCAGTAGGCAGAAACACCTGATAGTTTAAGAATCAGAATTTTAACTGAATCAGTGTTTCAGAAATCTTAAGATCTCCTTTGAGTACTTCTGTTGAGATACAAAGTTCAACATTCAGGGATGCGATAAAGAAATCCTCTGAAAAATGAATATTTGTTTAGTATGCAGTCATAGAATCATTTATGTTGGAAACGACCTTTATGATCATTAAGTTCAAACATAAGTCTAACAGTGCCAAGTCCACCACTAAACCAAGTGCCACATATACATATCTTTTAAATACCTCCAAGGATGGTGGCTCTACAGTTTCCCTGGGCAGTCTTTTCTGCACTTGACAACCCTTTCTATTGAGAAACTTTCCCTAATATATGACCTGTATCTCCCCTGGAACAAATTGAGCCCATTTCCTCTTGTATATATTTTTTTACTCGGGAGAAGAGACCATCCCCCCACCTGGCTACAACCTTCTTTGACGTAATTGTAGGGAACTACAACATTTCTCCAAGCTAAACACCCCGAGCTCTCTCAAGCTGGTCCTCACAAGATTTGTGCTCCTGACCCTTCACCAGTTCCACTGCCCTTCTCTGGACACACTCCAGCACCTCAATGTCCTTCTTTTAGTGAGGGGCCCAAACCCAAACACAGGATTCAAGGTGCTGCCTCACCAGTGCCAGGTAGAGGGTCAAACAAACAAAGAGTAAACAGCAAAAAGGGAGGACTCTAAATACCTCTAAGATATTTTTTAAAATCCCCACCTCAATTCCTCCTAGGAAGGCATAAGCCACACCACTAAAAGATGACACTTTATTACAGAGAGAGCACAGGAGCAGATCCATCCTGGTAACTAGTTACTTAATTTTTATGTTTTCTTGCATTTACAGCCCTCAATTTAAATGACATTCACTCTGAAAAATTAAACCCTGGTGCTGCATTTCAATCTTAAGAATTTATTTCATTGCCAGATGTTAGAAGGACACAGGAAAGAAACACTTGAAAGTAGACAGAAACTGTTTGTGTGTGGCTTACTTTATATCTCTAAGATTTTCTTTTTGCATATGCCATAAGTCTGTAAATCCCATATTCCAAGAATCCTGGAAATAATTTCCAAGTACCTGAGTATTATTCTAAGATTCTGGTTACTTTTATGCAGCTGGCATCTCTGGCTTATTGCATTTAAGAAACAAACAAAGCAGTTTGAAACAACATAATTTTAAAGACAAATTACCTTTCTGAATCTCCAAAGAGGTAATCTCACTCAGACACAGGAAGATCTATTGTCCTCTCATCCCTAGGCACAACTTCCATTAAAGCAGATCAAGGAGGGAATATATTTTCTAGTATTTAGATTTTTAAAACTATCTCAAATCAGACCTGTGAAGAAAATTAAGATGGTTTTAATGGACAAAGCATTAAAAAAGGGAGCAAAGCACATACATTTTATTGAGCAGAAAGAGCAATGTATTACACACAGGTTGCTACACCAGCACTCCATTTTACTGACTTCAGTATATTACCCTTTGTTCAACAACACTGATGTAAATAACAAAAATAAATAAAAAGAAAAAAAAAACCATCAGGGTGAAAGACTAGAGTCCCATTCAGAAGAACAGCACTGGAGGTCTTTGTGTGGGATACCTTCAGTTAACTAGAAAAATCATGGCAGGAATCAGAGGTGTAGAGCTGTCATGAAAAATATCCCATTCTCTTTACAAATAACCTTCATTTAAAACCTAACCTGTTTCTGCCTCAGAATCCATAACAATGCTAACACAGAAAATTTAACTTCAGTTATACAGTAAACATGAGCACTGGGCTAAATAGAAATTTTCCTCCTTCCACCACAGAAACCACAGATATTACTTCGTCTTCCTCTGTGCAACAGCTTCACAATCAGCCTCAGACAGAGGTAATTGGAACAGGTGGGGATTCAACAATGTATGACCACCAATTTGTACCTCAGCAAATGCTGACTAGAAACATTCAATGGAAAGCAAGATAATGTCACCTTCTGCTTTTCTCACTTTTTAATGTGCTCCCAGAACAACCAGCAACTTGTATACACACATAACATACAAGTATATCCTGCATAGTCTGTATAATCTCCCTGCAGTGTTTCTTGTAAGAGGTGAACAAAGACCATTCAGTACTCTAAGCCTGACAGTTATTCTCAACACCCCTGAGTAACTGCCCTCCATGTGCTACATTTGGTTTGGAGTGAAGCCAGATAAAACACGCCAAGTTTAAGTTCATTTTTTTCCCCCAAATGCTTCTGTGTTCTTTTACACTGTTATAAAAAAACACTTAACCCCCCCCACACACACATTTAGTAGTGTCCTATTAATACTGTAGGTTCATTGTTCACAGGATTGAAAAGTGCCTGGGAATAAATCAAAATAAAGATTTTTTAACCAAGTCACCGAAATCTAAACATTTTTTGTTACAACTGTATACTTGACATGTGGAGCATTTATTTTACAATATCAGTGTTTGAGTTCTTTTATCCCATCTTTCTGTTACCATATTTGAGAAGGGGCAACAAAGCCCAGTGTGTTCTAACTTTTGCCTGGCTTCCTTTGTGTTTATAGTATTTCATGCTGTACCTTTGGGCCTGAGTATACCATTCAGAAGAAAAATTATGTCCCATCCTAGTGATACTTCTGTCCTTTGGCTCAAACAATTTAAGTATTATCTTCTGTGATGGATGCACTTGACTTCTTAACCAAACCGGGAATAGTTTGGTACAAGCTCCAAAGGAAGTAAAGGCCTGAGCTGTAACGAGGCCAAGAACTTCTCTAGTTCCAGTCTGTAGTCTGAAAACCCTCAAAGAAGCAGAGTGACACAGGGAACATCAATGAATATGAGCTCAGAACGCCGATCGTGCAATTAACACATGAATAGGGGGAGGCTTTTCCAAGACTCATTGATCAAGAAACAAAGTTGTTGCTACAAGGAGTCTCAAGTGCACCTTTCTCACCCCATGAAATCTGACCACAAGCCAATCCCTTTATTTTATAATTATGACAGTCTAAGTGGGCCTTCTTGGAGTTCTCCGTGCTCGGCATCCTGGCTGCGTGACGGTGATCTACCCTTGAGCTGGGACACTTGTTGAGGTTGCTCCCTCAGGCAGAGACACCTTTCACCAACTGCAAGTCTTTGGTTAATGCCCAATATAATCGATAAGCTTGTATTGTAATACACAATATTACAATATTGTATTGTAACTTTACAATACAACATCTTTAACAACATCATATTTCAATTTTAACAACAACTTTAACAACATCATATTTCAATTTTTTAAACAATTGTGACATTACAGCCTAACTGATGAGAAGAATTATGTGTAATAACAGTTGGTTATTTCTTAGGTGAAATGTCTTTAGTTTAGTCTTTAAAAAAAATATCAATTCTCGTAAAGAATTATTTCTGCAGAACTAGAAGGCAAGAAGGAAAACAATCACTTTCCTTCCTCACCATTTCCAAGCTTGTTTCTTAACAGATTCTGTGTTAAAGAATAGGCCTCTTTCTTCAACTACAACAATAACAACAATCTCTTTTACAAGAGAATTTTCTTTTCCCTGACCCAGGAACATAGCAGATTTATCTCCATGTCTTCAGACTCTACTTCTAAAATACATGATTTGGATTGCCAGTCACTGCCCAACTCCTCTGTTTGCAGCCAATGCACGGAAAATGGGGCTGCAAGAGGGCACACAGGTATCACTTCTGCCATGCAAACCCAGACATCTCACCCTACCACAACACTCACACTCTGCTCCATATATTCACACTCTGGTGGACAAAGAAGTACTTTCAAGTTGTGGTCCATGGGCTGACCTGCACAGAGCATTACCCTCCAGCAAGAGTTAGTACAGACTTCCACCACTCCAGCTGGGTCTGAAATAGGTTGTCTACTCTACCTTTAACTTTGATGCCACCTTCTGTTATGACCGTAGATCTTCGACAGAGGCTTTTTTGTAGTTACCATATATATAATAAAATACAACTTAGCCCTTATTAAAGGATGCTTAGTATATACGGGTTCATTTGACTTTGTCACCAGGGAAGGCTACAGGCAAGGTAAATATTGTGATTGTATGAAGTACAGCAAAATTCTCCTTATGTTGATCAAAGCCATTCCCATTTTGCTCCCAATTCGGCACAGCAGTGGAATTAGTAGCTGTTCAGTTAGTACTTACACGGGAATAGCTGGGATTACCATGTTACCACTCAATTATAGATAAATGGAAAAAAAAAATCCAATTTCTAATGTCAATAGTCCTTATTTTCATCTGTCTCTTGCCCAGTCAGTGATTGGATGTATGAGTGTGTGTGCTTGCTGCACACTGTGAGGTGCACGGGACATACAATAACTTACTAGCACAGGCCCAATGTGTTAATCTGATTTTGTAGCAATTCTGTGGACTAAATGAAGTTATTTCGGTAAAACTCCACGAAGGATATTAAAATATGAACAACTGTACCATTTGGTACAATTCATTGGCTGAAACAAAACATTCTTCTACTTCATCACGTGTTGTTACTTCTGCATCATTTTCTTCATTGCATCATTCGAGAAAAGAGTACCCACATAAGAACAGTAAAATTAGAGACCTGAGCTTTGTGTAAGGTTCTTTATGGTAACTTCTGTGGTGTTTATGTTTGTCTTTTTCCCCTAGTACATGCAGCAGTGACAGAAGAGACATACAAGAGGGAGAGATTGAGAGTTATCCTGACATATACTAGAGAGTACTGGCTATTCTACAGTGCTGACATCTTTTCAGGTAAGGGCAGATAGCATTTTCAAATATGATTAAACTGCTTTGAAACTCTAACAGGTATGCAAAATGCTATACTGCACTCACAACTCCTGCTGACAGTAATGAACTTCTCTTAGTATTGTTTACACGTTTCTCAAATCATGCCACAGTGGCTTCAATAGGAAGGCTTTCACTTTTAGAGACACATTGTGAAGAAATACATATGAGATTGCCCAAAGTAGAAAAAGTTTTCATCGCAGAGCAATACATGAGAAAACATTTTCACCATCCTTTGTCATACGGAAGAATACAAGAAAGCTGGTGACTCAGGGTTTGGTGCTATTGGTTATTGCCATTGACAGAGTGGCTGTTTTGCCAATATGCTAAGATCTTGCCTTCTTGTCCCAGCAGTTGCCTTTAACAGCAAGATTTAATGACTACAAAAGACAAATGATTTGCTAAAGAACTGGCCTGTTCCCCCTGGGAAAGGTCTCCTAGCCTCAGCAGTGACCCAATTGCCAACACAGGGGGCCAGAGCCCCTCTGCCTTCACTGGCAGAAAGGAATTATACACCACCTTCCCCAGCACTGCTATCCAACACAAACATCCAGAAGCTCATTATTAATCCTATTAAATGTGTTAAGTACCATACATATTTTCCTTAGCTTCGTATTATATGCACTGTGCTAAACTGAAGCCATTTCTTTTTACAGTCTGCAGTCCCATTTTCTGACTTGAGTTCTCTGTCATTTTTTTGCTTTGTTGCAAAATGATCCCTTCCAGTAAAAGGGGCTTCAGCCTGAAGAGAGTGAAATGCTATGTGCTTTCATAAATAGAAATGTTTCAATTATTCTTTGATTCCTTTGCACCTCTGTTACATGATGGACTTTCATTTAGCAGACCATCTCCATATGAAAACATATAATTTAGCAACCTTGGTACAGACTTTTCTTCTGTTTATGTGAAATATGTAGCTATTTCACCTGGGTATTTTAACCCAAACTCTACATTCTTTACCATCATTCTTTGGTTCACAAGCTTAAAAAAACTCTCTTTAGATCTATTTCCTGCTGTCATATTTTCCTTTAGATATACTCTGAAGAAAGCTTCTTTTTGTGAATTGAAAAATGTCATTGCATCCTTTGTACTGTCTAATTTTTCATCTTATTAGTACCAATAATATAATGTATTTGAACACTGCAATATTTTCATAAGATTCATTGGGGGTCTACCTTTTTCCAGCACTACTCTAATGTTCAGATAATGAAGCGTGGGGGCTGAAATAGATAGCCTGCTGACCACCTGAACCCAGAAAGATTAAAATGTATGATTCAAAGCTGTTCCAGGGATATACCTTCTGGAAGAAAGATTCCTGTAGTGCTCTATCATTAACATCGAGGCACTTCATACTGGAAAACTCTGAGGAAAGTAGAAATTGAATTGCTTCAACAGCCAAAAATACACATTCAGGCAAAATGCTAGGGACAGGAATAAGGGTTATTGAGCTGCATTTATACAACCAATTAAGCTATCTGAAGACATTTCTTTTTCTTCTGTAAAGACTAAACAATTAGGTAGCTCAAAAATGAGTAAGTAACTGCAGCAAAATACCGCCTCTGATATTTCTCATAAAGGAGGCAGAAAATGGTACCAACAAATATCAAACAAAGAGAACAAATGTAATATGCTGACAATAAGCTTACCACAAAATTTTAGCCTCTGGAAATTAGGTGCCAAGAAAAAGGTATAATTAATGAATTGGAATACATGCAGCAGTAAAATCAAGTGTAGAGTAAATACATTATTATCAGAAATTACTTCTTGCAAATATACCTGTGATGGGCAGGGAAACGCAGGGGATTTTCAAAATTTCAAAATGCAAGTTTTATGAGGACTGTTAAGTAGGTAGAGAGCATAAAAGAGTCAACAACAATCAATTTCATCAAAATTGTCTTTAAGAATAAATGTTGTCAAAAAAACTTTAAATGCAGAAAATTTTGTGCGTGTCTACTTACTTTGAAATATTTGTAGTCAAAGAATGTGGAGGCAGTGCCTTGCCTTTGACTTCTTCTGGTCTCCTAGAAGTTAAAGACTGAGTCTGGTATCACAGCCCAGGTATTTTCTACAGACTGTTAGAAGAGATCCCCAGTCTCTTCTGACAGTCAAGCCAAAAAACTCTTGGCTCTTGTTCAAGGGGCTGACTGACTTTGCTGAGGTTGAACCATGACTGACTTTTCAAAATTAAATTTACAGACAGTTGAAAAAGAACTTGACCTGTACTACTTTAAAGGATATATTTAATTATAATCAAAAAAATTATTCAAAATGTAACTGTTCTTTGTTATATTAAATATGGTTTGTATCTCCTTCTCTCATCAAACACATGTGATTGCAAAGTGTTATCCTTCTGTCTTCCTTCATCAATGTTACATCCAGATGTATTGCACAAACTCTCTGCTGAGGACCGTTTATTGTACCTGGAAGGCCTGAAAATTTGCTTCTGTATGGAATACTGCTGCCAAGTCAGAGTCATCTGCACTTCAGAGGAATATAAAGTGGTAAAAATCAAATTCTCTTTGACACCTTGATCGTGCCTTGAGGCTACAAATCTGATGGGTTTTGATTAGTGAAAAACATTGTGGTTGTGAGAACAGGTGGAATATGACAATTCAAGATGTTCCTAAAATGTAGTAAAGGATAAATAGACTTCAGTGTCTTTGACAGGTACTTCTGAGAGATAACTATAACCACTAGAGTCTCGAAGGCTTTTTGGCCATGAATGAAGCTTTTGGTAATCCATAGGCATTGTGACGAATCAGCTCTCCTGCATTATTTTTAGGTACACTGGAGTTCAACCTACCCTGTCTGCTCCCCAGGCTATTGGGAGACTTTTTTGGCAGTTGCAAAGTTGGATGGGTTGCTATTTATCTTGCTATAAAGTGGAGTTTTCTCACATAGCAAATCATCTTACAAGGTGTTAACATTTCCCGTTCCCACTCATCAAAACACTTACCACGAAACAGATGCACGAAAGATGAATCAAGTTTGAACCCATACTTTAGTTACCAGGCTTCACTTTCAACAGATCTGTGTAGATCTGCATAGACATAATTCAGATAAGAAAATAAAGCCGAGTTAACCAAGGAACAGCAAGCTGCTGTCCTTGAAGGACAGCTTAATTAAAGTAATCAGTTTACTTTTCTCTCCTGTAACTACCTGGTATTTTGCACTGGCCAATCAAAAGGAGAGGATATCAAGATTTTACTCTATTTTTACTAGCTGTTCATGGCACCAAGAGTTATTTCCTCCTACAGCATCACTCAGAATTGAAGTGTCCTGTATGTAGGAGAGTTTTCACTGCTTCTGTGCCCTTCATCAGAATAGGAACTGTCTATTACATGCAGAGCCAACAAAGAAAGACAGTGCTAAAAGAAGGGGAAGAAATGGAAACAGCAAAAAATCACCCATCTGGACAGGTTTTCAAGACGAAAACTATGCATAAGGCTGAAAGAAATCCAAATTTAACATCCAAGTTTAACATCACCATCTAATATTCACCTCCTATTTGTAATAATTAAACTTAAAAGAGACATTGCTGAACTGGGATTTCTTCTTTTGAAGAATTTGCCCTGATGATCCTCATGAACTCTCAGCAGTCCAAAATGATCATTATTGCTAAGTACACCATGATGTTATTACCAGAATGAATCCTTTCAGTTGTGAGTCCTTCAGGAATTTTAGCAAAAAATGTTTGCCTAGGGAAGATTATATATTAAAGCACCTGCTTTTTACTAATGAATTCACTAGGAACGTCTTTCTTCAAAGCATAATCAGTAGTCATGAGCTTTTATCACTATGAGACTAAAGAGAACTAATTTGACAGTTATGCCTTCAGTCTTCTTCGTGCTTATGTTATATCAAAATAGCTCCTCTGACTTCGCTGAGACTGCTTGTGCTTTGTACCAGGTTTTGAAAATAAGCGCATCCAAATTCTTTTATTGCATCTATGTCCTCATTTTTCTTACACATTTTATGAAATTCTAAAGAAACCGTGAATGGGGCCACCCCTGGTTTGTATGTGCTCCTTTGAACCGAAAAGCTAAGTTATATGCAGTGCAAACTCCCTGATGGCTTGGCAAGAAGGGGTACAATTTAGGTCTGCTGTTTGGAAGATGTCCCTCTAACTTGTTTAAGCCCTGTCATTAGCACTAAGCAATCCTTTAATCAGTTCCCCGTTCTCCCACATAAGTGAAAACATCCTAAAAAACTCTTCCAAAGGGCTGGTTGAGGACAGAAAAGTTTTTGCTAGCTCTGTAGTTACATGCCTCCATAGTTTCACTGCTTAGTGCTTTGTACATATGCACCAAGAGAGAAGAAAATACACCTACAGGAGGTACAGCAGCCAATGCCATATTCAAAATATAACCAGGCACCTGAAGTGTCAGCACAGAGACAGGAAACTTTGCAGAATTTGCGCAGGGTTGCATACAACAGCTTGCTAACTCAGGTCGTGCTTGGTAAGTACATATATAGGGTACTATTGATACCATTTAAACTGTAACAGGGCTGGATATTAATGCTGAGGTATTTGATTTAAATATAAAGGAGAAAGACTTATCTGTGAACCTTGCATGCAAAAAACTAGTTTGAGAAACAGACTGTAGTCCTCATACTTGAGACAGCACATGGATACACTTGTGCCTGCCTGTGACGTGGGGGGTCCCAGGGGTGCCTCCCTGTGATCCTCTTGTGCCTTCATGAAGGTGCTGTTACAAATTTTCTCCACTTTAAAAAGACATGTGCTTTTTGGCAGGCAAATTCTTACTCGGTTTTTTCATATCGAAGGATCTAGGACAAACACATCACATGGATGAAATAAGAGAAAACCCACAATTCGTCCAGTTTTTGTGGGGGCTGCTTGCAATAATTTTAAGCCTAATATAACTTGCTAACTGTTTTATTTCCATTGCTTTATGAGAAAACTCTCAAACAAGGCAGAGCTGATGAAATTTCTAGTCTACAATCATTCCAGATAAATCAAATAAATTACATGACCAAAAGGTTACACAAATTATTTAAACATCTGAGTGAAATCTTATGGGACCCATAAACATTTCTCAATGATGAAACATAACAATAAGAGTTTTCTTTGTGGAGGTTATGCTGAGGTTCTCTTGGATTTTTTATATATAAAACCATAAAAAGTGATTCCCGGGATATATATATCAAATGAGGTTTTCTCCACTCCTTACTTGTAGCTAATATTTCACTAAAATCTAATCGCATTATAGCTATAAGCAATACAGTATTCTCTATATAGGAATATGTTGAATGTTTACTAAAACATTGAAAAAATAGTATCTGCTTATTTGACCCACTTACCAAAAAAAAAATATAGTGGAATATGAGCTACATATAATTTCTTTGAAATACTACCTGCCTATTTTTCAGTGTCTGAACAGTGTGTAGCAGAAAAGGATTCTTAAACACTAAAATGCAATGGGAAACTCAAAAATTGCAAATTAAGCTGTTACAGAACAGCTCATTCAAATTTCTGTTCGTGGTTTACAATGACCCCAGTGCTCTGTTCTCATTGCTATTCCAAAATTCCCAAGCATGGCATCACTTGCCTTTGTAGCTGCAGTTTACTCAGTAAGTACAAGCTGATGTCCATCAGGCATGGCATCCTGAGTAAATAGCTTTGCACCACCTTTCCCATCCTCCCAGGCTAAATGCTTCCATGGCTTATGAAACAAAATTAACAATAATAGTACATTAAAAACATTCCACAACATCTAAACACTGGATTTGGATGTACAATAGGTGTATGCAGAAATGCTAGGGGATCTTCAAATTATTACTTCACAGAACCTGATCTTGCATCTTTGATGTAAAAAGAATTAAATCACTGTGTTTCTTGCAGAAAGTGCTTGTCTTGTAAGGTCTTTATACAGGATTAGTTGTAGTGTTTGTATGGGGTGATGAGACTTGTGTCTGCAGCCGCTGTCAACATATATATATGCGGAGATTTTTGTTCTAGAGTACAGGTTTGATCACTTGCTGAGGAAAACATTACTACAGATCTCAATATGTAAATGTTACAGCATCAATTATTTATGGGAGGGAAGTATTGAGAATGAACAGCAAAACACAACCAACCATGGAAAGATCTATAATATCAACAATGCTGCTAGACCTTTTCTTGTTGTCTCGGACATAAATTGCAAATAGAAAATAGTGTTGTGCCATTCTGTCACAAAATTATAGATTTAAAACCACTAAAATTCAAGCCCTAGTAAATGAAACTATTTTTTCTTGTCATCCCTCAGGACCACAATGTTATTACATAAGGGAAAAAGAGGAATAAGACATATTGTTTCTATAACTAATTCTCAAAAATATTTATGTATTTTATAAAAAGCAGATCACCCAGGGGTAGTTTTTCTCTGGATTGTATTGTTAAATCTAGTCATCCTAAATATATGTTTCCAATATTCCTGCTTTGAATGGACCTGCAACATCTCAGGAAAAAAAAAAATTTGAATGTCAGCTATTTTGTATCATGCTGTTGGTAATTTGCAACTTCCACTCTTGCACTCACACACACACAACTGAAGAAATTATTTCAAATGCTTATTTCCTGTGTAAAGCTAAATAATCTTTTGTGAAGGAAGAAAAATTCTTTTTCAGAAGGGCAAAATGCAGCAGGAACTATGTTCTCACTGAATCGTTTAGAGGTATGTGCAAAGGGCATTTATCAACAGAACATGTGCAGTAAAACTGCATGATAGTTTGCTTTTTCTTTTTTTACTATTTCATTGGTTATAGGATTCTAAAAATGAACTATTAGCATTAGCTAGCTCATGTGCTGATTAAAACATTCGGTGTTGCCATACTCTTTTTCAAATGGCTATGCTAGACTTTTACATGCTCTGTTCATCACCACATTGAGACACACACCTGGAATTTTTTCAGACAAGTAATTTGCGGAGCAGATGCTACCATTAAACTTCTTCGAAAGGGCACTAAATAGAGAAACCATAAGAAAAACACAAAGTATTTCAGATATACACAGCTTTTAATTCTAATCTGAAAAAAAAAAAAACAACCCTTATTCCTCAAACTTTACTGCCAAAATCTGGCTCAGAAGCATGAAAAAATACCTTCTGCATTAGAGGTAATTTGTGTATGGCCACAACCCTACATACCCTAATAACAAAGTGTACCTGCTTTTTCGATCAAGACAAGCTCATTTCCAGTTTCCCTGTAGTGACAAAACAAGAGTTTACATTGATTGCTGCTTTACTGCTCCTTGGAGCCCCTCAGCTCACGGGCCTACAGCTGTCTTCCTTCACACAATTCTCTTTTCTGGAACTGGCAATCTGTTAGCCAACAAGCCCCCACACCAGAATCCATGTAGCGGTTCAGTGAGAGAAGGGTTTTTCCCATCCATCCTGCTGGCAGAGACCCTGGCTTGGTTTTACCCTACATCTTACACGCTGGCCATATAGGTGTAACAATGCAGGAAAAAAACCAAAAACCCCACACATTCCTCTTATTTTAATGAATATACTCCAGAAAAATTCCGTTTGTTTTTTGACTTGATTTTTAGGGGGTGGGTGTGTTGTTGTTGTTTTTTCATTTTTTTTTTCTATTTTTGTTGTTGTTCTTTTGTTTGGGCTTTTTGCAAACCTTGGTTCTAGTCAAGTGTTTTGCATCTGATAGCCAACACAGCTATTGCAAATGTAACTCACCTTAAACTAAGTACTTCTGTAAAGTTCCTTATTAGCATTATCAGATTTGTAAAGGCTTGAACTGTAAACAGAATAAGATCAGGTGATCATCTACAGCAAAATATTTCTCTAGTTAGTGGAGATGCAGGATTTCCATACAGATTTGCCCTTCTCTTTGTTTCTTACTTGGGAGGGACTCACTCAACCTTTATCCATTCTGTCTTTGGTTTTCCAGCTGTGGTAGTAGCTTTCCTGTCACTACTACTCTTTGAGAACAATACTGGGATGAACTATTCCACTCATATTTGATCAATGAACATGAAAAAGATTTTTTTTTTTTTTGCCTTTCACCAAGCTGATTATTTTATAACAGCTGGTGACAACCTCCAAACAGCTTAGATCCAGCTGCCAATCTCATGGGCTATCTTGTCCTTAGGGTTATTCATTAGTGAAAAAGCAGCATGTGAGTGCTCATGCATTTCTATAGTTCACATCCCCAAATACAATGAAAGCAGATGAATTTAAAACATTACCAAACTAATCTATTTTTATGGTCTGAATATAAATGTTAAAACAACTATTTACCAGTTACAACGAAAGGATTTTAGTGAATATTGAATATGTGTAGAATAAATCACAAGAACGAGAAAATAAATCATACAGTGGCTTTGCTGAACAGGTATCTTGTGACAGTACAAAGGAGCCACTATCAGAAAGGCCCTCAGGAGTGCACCTTTTATGGACACATGTTCTATGATTCATACATACCTTCTATAAGAAACAAAGTAGCCTGGAAAAATTAATTTGGAGACCACCAATACAGTAGAAGACATTTTTTAATAATGTTTGCTTCTTACTGTCAAAATGTTTACGATCGTGTATCTTCCATGCTAAAAATATTCCAGTTGCTTAAATAATGCACTCGGGGGAAAGGCTAGATGAAAGCCAAGCATGCAGCTTCTTTGAAGAATTTGACCCAGCAACAGGATTTCCAGTTTCTTATGAATGATTCTGTTGGCCTGCCAGATTTGATGTAGGATCCAACTTGCTGACCAGAAGTGGTACTGCACTGGGTCAGTTACTTGGTATTCAGTACATCGGTGTACGGTGGAAAAACTGTACCACAATCTGCCAAATAAGGGAAGCTTATAACCCCAGCAAGAAAAACTGCTCCGGTATATTGTTGTCATGAGGTGATGATAATGATTTTCCCATGCAATCAAGAACTCTCCTAGAGCAACATAAAATGAAACTGGCTCAAAACACAAATTGTCCTGTGGTTCACTTGGTTTCCTGACGAAACAGCCCTGTCTCACATCAAAGTCTGTCTGCACATACACTGCAAATCCTTCTGTTTATTTAGCTACAGACAAATTATTTCTCTATGGGCAAGTTTTGAATATAATTTCGTGGCCAGATCTGGCATTCTTTGATATGAATAATCGACACTGAGGCCAATAGCTGTTTCCTAGTAGAACTGAAAGAGCAGTTAACCATCTTCCTTAGCATCTGAAAGCTTTACCTTTACGAAGTAGAAATGAATAGTGACAAGCTGTCATAGCTTGAGGAGCACCACAAAGGAAAATGGGAGGTGAATGTCTCTGCACATCTCCTGAAGTCAAAGGCAGTCACTCTGCATCCAGTGCTTATGTTGCCTTTGAATCCATACTCTGCCTAACGCTATGCTAGTCCAGCCATCAATAGCAAAACCATTCCAGAGTGGATGGAACAGCAGCTTTGGTATTACTGTCCTGACAGAAACACCTTTGTATGCAGGTAGAGCGAGCATGACACAGAATCAGACTGGTTGAGGCTGGAAAGGACCTCCTGATATCATCTAGTTCAAGGCCCTGCTAAAACAAGGTCAGCCTGGGATTTCGTTGTTGTTGTTGTTTTGGGGATTTTTTGGTAGGGTTTTTTTTTTTGGTTAGTTGTTTTTTTTTTTAAATAAGTAATGCAGGATACTTCTATAAGAAAAAAATGAAATTCTTGAGAGTAGGGTCTGCTGGGATGGTATTGTAAGCTTGAGAAGAGAGGGCCAAATCTGACAGTCTCTGCATGAGTTAGTAAAGAAGTACTCAAAAAGAGGGATTCAACCCTCTTCAACACCAGATTCAACACCAGAACAAACCCAGATTCCTTCAAGAGAAGTCCTGGAATGAACTAGTGTGTGTGGAGCAGACAACACAGGCTCCAGAATCCAGGAGTGATGCCAGAGCTGTGTGATTTTACCACACAGACTCGTATGGACGCATGATGGGGTCCTGCTAATGCACCAGCAACCAACTCCCTCTGCAAAAAGGGCTTTTCTCAGGCTGACTGAGCCATGTGTGAGCTTGATGCTTCCTGAGCATTTGTTACCCTCTGTGAGTGCTCACACAAGATGCCAGGGGCCTCTGTGCCAGAACAAGTGTCTTGCTTGCTCTTCTGTCACCACAGCTTTCCCTTCACACTCCTGACTGAAATAGCTGTGCTGGCAGAATCCAGGGTAGATCTGTGCTTCGCTCCTGGAAACAAAGGGAAAGCACTTAAGGGAAAAGAATGTTGGAATAAATTTGTAAAGTGCTGAAGATTGAAATAGAGGATAAAATGTGGATCTCTATTGTTGTTACATAGTTCGACATCTGAATTCTTATTATTCTGTTCGGGTTCAAAATCCCACCCTTCATCATTGCGATCACCGAGTGCCTGCTGGCAAAGGCTGAGGGTTTCAAAGGACTGTAAGGGAGGTGGAATTTCAGTGATATTTGGACACCCGAAATCTCACATGATATCCTGACAACCCCAGTATAAAAATAAGTTTTTGTTATCAGTCTTTTCATAAGTTTTTCTTTTATTCCTGAGGTTTTTTGTTGCTTTTTTTTTTCTTTTAAATAGTTAGGGATCAAACACCAGAAATCAGTCCATGACACTAACAAATTCATTGCTTAATTTTAGATCCTTTTCTAAGATTAACAATTGCATCACCAAAAAAAAAAAGCACACAGAGGAAATGCTGGTCTTTTGAAAACCATAGTCCATCTGAGGGTAAGGAAAGATTTTATTAAACAAACAGACTGAAAAGGCCACTTTGAGCAATTTCTCCCAAAAGTGAAATAGAGGACCATCTCTGAAAGAGAAAAAAAAAATCCCAGATGGCAAGGCTCTGGCTAAAGAAAATCTAGTTATAGCAGAGGAGAAAAGCATATGTTCCAGATACATACTATATAGGCTGGATACTCTTATGGGATATATCAGCATACAGAACAGCAACAATAGAAGGGGCCAGAAAAAATGTGCTGTTATTTTTTTGAGTCCTGTCAGTTTGCTGCATGCATCTAGAGGCATTACAGGTTTTTGTGGTTTTGATTCAAAATAAAGTTAATTTGCATTGGCATAGTGACTTAACTCACTGGTGTATTATTACTGTGTAAGCAGGTGTACCAGCAACTGCAAATAAGTGTTTGCTGATGGAATCCCAGCAGGCTTTCTGATGAGCTTTCATTTTGCTGAACCTTACCCAGGAAATTATTGTGTAAAAAGCTTTGCTCTTAGTTCTTTGCCTGAAACATTATCTAACTACACCTGGCCAAATTCATGGCAATTATGCTAACTATCCATAGAGGACAATCCAAAAATCCCATCCCTTTATAAGTCATTGTCTCAAAACCCACATATGAAAAGTGAAAATATACCCCTCAGATTAATATGCACAATGAGACTTCTGATCCAAATGCTGTTCACTGTATGACCTACACAGAAAAAGAGAAAATGAAAGCTTTAAGGTGGAATCTAGGTGACACCACTGGAATATTCTAACTAAAAGTATTTTACACTAAAATGTCATTCAATGCAGAAGCATTTATTATTATGGTGGTTTTGGCAAGACATTTGATCGTGTCATTAGAGTTGATTTTCATTTTAGTTATTTGGGCTGAGGGTGTCTCCAATTATTTTGCTGTTTGAGGGCTTAATGGATCATTTGAATCAATTCAGAATACCTAAGAAATGCTGCAATGGGCCCTGAATGTCCCACATTCTACAGTCTCCTATGAAGGAATTATTTAGGTCAATCTTTCTTACCTACAGTAAAAAAGCAGGAAAAAAAGTTTTCAGTAAAAGGCTGAAGAATAGCTATTGATGCTTTTATATAGATCCACAAGAGTAACCACCAAAAGAACATACAAAATCCACTGCTAATATTATATAAAAATTTGCAAGTCTCCTGCAAATATTACGAGGATGATTATTTGAAAGCCAACAAACAAGATTAAAATAAATGTTTCCCTTTCCTACACTAGCAAGTGAGCATTTGCCAAAGAATGGGAATTGAAATGAGTTTTTCTATTGAAAGACATGAATGTTTATGAATCCTTTTAAGTGAAAATTAACATCTAATGTAGAAAAATTGATAAAGTACCTTAAAAAGACTGCTATGAGAGGTTCCATAGAGGAACTGAACAAAGATTTACAAAGCATGCTGACCTACTTTTTTTTTTTAAATCCCACTCTAGAAAAAAATCTATATACTCAAGGCAGAACTGATTTTTTCCCTGCTCAAAGCTAAATTTGCCTTCCTGCTTAATTCCAAAATGACATTCTATTGCACAAGTCTTACTTACCTGTGACATAAACATCACTGGGCAGAATTCCTGCAGGAAGCGACCAATCCAGCCACCTATGCCATCATAGTGTGCCACCTGCCAGCACATGGAGGAATCGGGGTCTAGGTATGATTTATAAGGCCACCATTTCAAGTTCCTTTCAATTCCGTATAACAGATTGAACCAAACATAATAAAACTTTTATCCTGTGAATGCTCTCTGCTTCACAGCTTCGCTTTTATTAGTCCTTACAACTTCCAATACCATGGAAAGACTCGCAGAGTTATCTTGCCCTGCTGAGAAACCATGATTTGGAAGGACTACCTACCTGAATTAGAGCAGAGGTTATAACAGGTGTCAAGTTTCTGCATGTCATTTCAAGATGCCATTTATGGATGGCCAAAAGAAGAGAGGCAGGAGAGCACAGTCACTTGAGTATCCACATACAAACTGAACTTCTTTAAAAATCTGTGTGGAATACTTTGAAGAAATCACGATGTATCTAAAAAGGTCACAATTTACTTTGAAAATGTAAATCTCTGTATCATGTACATCACACAACTACTTTTGCATGGTTTATCATTAACTAACCATGGGATTTGTGCACAAAAGAACACGTGAAGTAGAGTATAGAGAACAATGTGTTTCTAGGAAGCCATTATGTGGGTCGCCTCAGTAGTGGGTAGGAATACAATACCTTTTTTAGGATTTAGATTTGGGCTTTTTCACACCACAGTGCCACCACTCCTTTGGGGAATGCTGCTGTAGCAGCAATCCTACAGGTGCTTTGGAAGGGCCTCTCCTGGGAGTCAGCTGTCACTACCCTGCTGCACAGCAGTCTCTCCTCCCAGCAGAAAGGAGCTGCCTCTGCTTCCCAGCTCCTGCTGAACTCAGCACTCAGCTAAATGTCCTGTCTCCTGCAGGGGCAAGGAATGCATTTTTCCCAGCAAAACGGGCTCCTGCTGCCTTCTGGCTGCTGACTTGTCTCCCAGGTCTGTGATCCTACTCGTGTGAGCCGGAGCTGCTAACTTGCTCTCCTGCAAGCATAATTTCCATCTATTTAAAGGGCTGTGACTCACAAATCATGAGAACTCCAAATTTGGCGGAGCAAATTTTAGAAAAGCAGAAGTCCTGTCCCTTTTCCCCACTTGACCTCAGGTCTCAGGAGAAGCCCTGAGCCTGAGCAAAGGCATGAACTCACCAACTCACCAGAAGCCAGGTGCAGACTGAGGAAACTTTACATTAGAAGCAAATTTGATTGGGAGGGATTTGTTTTGTTTAGTTTTGTTATTGTTGTTGTCTTGTTTTCTGTTTGTTCTCTTTTTGGCAGGTTTTTTTAAAAAAATTATTTAGGAACGTAATGAGAAAGCAAGCATGTAAAATACACACTTCATTTAAGAAGAAATATGTAAGCAGAATTTTCCTAGGCTCTCCCAGAGAAGATGTGATTGTTACCTGGACAAAAATGCTTTCTATAACTCCCTTACTGAGATCTGCATGATAGACTGACTGGCAGAGCTATTAATTGATTCTTTCTATTTCTGATCTCACTAGGGCCAGCAAGCATTCCTAAAGGTTTTTAATTCCTCATCATGACATCCATTATGTTCACCTCTGAGATGTCTAAATGAATTCCATGTATAATGGCAATGCTATATAAAATGCAACATGACAGGAATACTTAGAATTGTTCAAAGCTGTGCTGTGGAAACCAACCCTATTTGTGCTAGCCATCCAATATGGGATTTGCATGTTTTGGTTTTCTACAGGCATACTGAGAAACTCAGCTCTGCAAGGGTTTAGACATTGCAGGTGGGGTAGTGTTATATCCCTTGCGGCTCCACTATGAACAGAAAACCAAACACAAACTAAAATGATCTATACAGGAAGAACAGGCATGCTGACAGAGATTGTTTGACATGAGAAAAGCACAGCTACAGCTGCCTACTCTTTGTTCCAATGTCTACAGCAAATCTGGGATAATGCTCACACAAGAAACAAAGAACTACCACAGAGGACACTTAAATAGGAGAAATAGGTTCTGAAAGGTGTCAATTTAAGTAATTTATGTTCAGCAAAGAAAAAATAAAACAGTTCTCTAAGATCTGAGCCTTTCAACTGTGGAAAGCAGCTGTGAGAAAAATCTAGCCTTTCTTTGGAGCAGCAAAACAGGACAGTTGTATGATATAGGCAAGAAGCTGCATCCCTACATATATAGAGTCCTTTGCTTACCTATATAGTACAGTGTTAATAAAGACTCAAATCTGTTCCTGTACCTGAACTCTCAAGAGAGGGCGGTTGGACTAGATAATCTACAAAGATCCTTTCCAGCCAAAGTGATTCCATAATTCTGTGATTCTATGCTATGTTTTGCAGCATGGCAAAATGACTTGTGTTACTAGAAACATGTACAGCTCATGGATTCTTTGGTGTTGTCTTGCTCTGGTGCCAAGAGTAGCTACCTTATGGGTCTCACCCACCCTGGGAAGGGGAAGGGCCACCCAACATGTGAGCTAATGGTACCATCCATAGGGCCTTTGCAGGTTATTATTACATAGGAAAACTGGTAAAGCATTATTTTAGGACTTGAAAGATTCGTAACTCAAAAGATGCCCCAAACTACGTTGGAAATAAACCCAGTTTATATTCTGCCAGCTGAGAGGAGGGATTTTGGGTTACCAAAATGTCTGAGAACAAATGCCCTGTTTGAAAAACTCAATGTGAAGAAATATTTGAACACAAAATGAATATCTGTGATGCAGCTTTCTACAACATACATGAGAAAGACCTGCAGCACTGTTGACACTCCAAATTCATTGACATATAGATCAACTGGTAGTGTTGAATGAACATAGAGAAACACTCCTTTTCTGGCTTTGCACTAATGTGTATTTTCTCCCAAATAGCTCCAAGCCATGCAATTTTCTTTTTTTCAGAGAAAGAGCTATTAAAAGACTTTATAATGAAGAATTGAGATAAAGAAGTATATTTAATATTCCTAAGAGCAATGAGATCATTGGTTCTTTCATATCATCAAAAAAACATATCTTTTCCTAAAACACAGCAAAGCAGAAATCTGTGAAGAACATTTGGGGTCCAAAACTGTCAAAATACAAGGTGAGAGCAGAATGACTAAATGATTTTTTGGTATTTTGTTTTTCTGTATTTGACTTCAGAATTTGGATCTCCCTTTAGTCTTTCCCGGCAGAAGATCCGAATCAAATCAAAGCACAGATAGAATGGGTTGAGGACTGAATGGATTAAATGAACAGCAACAAATTGTCAGGCTCAAATGATACTTAGAAAACAATTTAGCTGGAATTCAGGAATAAAATACCTTCCCTACTAGTGGTGGTATGTCACTTCTGTGCGTTTCCATGTGGTTGCTGGGATGGGACCAAATATCTAATCAAAACTTTTGAGGATCTGACATCCATGAAACTTCAAATTGATAAACCTACCAGGAAAATGACTAGAAGTGTTATCAAGGAACAGATGGACTGCTGCAAAAATGGGAAAATAAAAATCAACATGCACTTTGCAGGGGAAGTCCAGGTTCACAGACAGTTAGATTTTTTTTTTAAGGAGTCAAAGGCACATGGATAAAAGAAGCCTTGTTAATCTTCGCCGATTTCAGGAAACCTCTCACCATAGGCTCTCAAGGAAAATATACAGTCATGAAATAAAAGTTATTTCCATAGATAAATAATTGGTCAAAAGAAAGGAAAAATGTATGAATAAATGGGAAGTTTTTGTGACAAAGGAAAAGTCCCCGGGGTTATATGCTTTTGCTTTTCAGCATATTCCTAAGTGATCTGGCAAAAGGGCATGACAAAGTTTGCTGATGACACTGAGTTATTAAGGATGGTGGTGCACATTAAGTAGGAGTGAACCAGTCAAAAGACCTACCAAAAGAGGCAGCAACTAATGGTGACAGCTGACATTCAAGATAGGTAAATGTAAAGTGTTGCACAAAAATAATTCTAGCTTGCTATATGAAATGATCAACTCTAAGATGGTTCTTCATCTTTGGGAATGAGAACTTGGAGGGACAGAAGTTTTAAACTGATTGCTTGGCAGAGGGTGAGGAAAGAACAAATAGAAAAGAAAGGAAGAGTGTTACACCCCTGTACAAATCTGTAATACACACACCATTCGAAATTGTGTACAAGTCTGATTTTCTGCAACCTGGAAAGAGTAACATGGAAGTGAAAAAGATTCAGGCAGGGGCAACAAGGATGTGAAAGGTATGAAATTGTTTCTGCAAGGGAATTTTATCAACTAGGACCCCTGAGCTTGAAAAGTTAAAAATAATAGAAGAAGAAATGGAGATCACTAAAATCATGAGTGGCATAAATAGAATTCTGCAGAAATTACTTTTTCTTCCCACATAAAAACTAGGAAAGTTAGCAGGTGTTGAGTGCAAAACACAAAACAAAGGATCCTCTCCCCATTAAGTCATGGAACATCTTGAAGCAGGATGATGTGAATGCTTAAAATTCAGATTCCTCCTTCATGTTAAATGCTTGAGAGAAAAAATTTGTCTCACCTTATATGAAAAGAAATAACCTCTGATACAGATAGTCCTTGAGCCACAAACTTTTGGAGTTTGTGAAGAAATTTTGCATGTAATGTCATTATTATACGCTTCAATCCACATATACTAATAGCCACTGTCAAATCCTACCTCATTGAACTGAAGTATTATACAGTATGACTATTCTTATGTTCTTATCCTAAAAATTTCCCAGGCATATTAGGAAAATGAATCCAAGAAAAGGTAGTAAATGAGCCAGGGCCTACAGAACTCAAGTGAATTTTTGATAAATACAAGTGTGAGAATAATTTGGTTTAGTAGACATACTTTCTAATCCATTTGTATCAGATGTTTAATGACATTTATTATACTTGCTTTTTCAATATTTCTTTGCTATTTGCAGGAATAAGTTTGATCTGAAGGTGAAGATGCTAAGGAAGGTCAGGTAAAGATCACAAAGGAAAACAGTAAAGAAGATTTTCAGACCAAAGAACAACTAGCTTATTCTCAGTTTAAAAGACCGTGTGAAATGTAAGAACAACAGACCAGAAGAATGATACAAATGCACAGTTGAGATTTATAAACAAAAAGAATGAAAGAATTGTTAAAAAAACTTTTTTATCATTCTTCAGAATAGTGAATCTGACAGCACACCTTCCCTACTTCCACAAGAAAGGACAGACTAAACTCTTCTTGCTTTTACCCATCTCCAAAAGGCTCAAAGAAGACTCTCTGCAGAACCACATCCTTCCCACACTTAGTAATATGATCTCCAAACCTGCTAAAGACATTTTGCTTACAAAACTATTTAGGTAAATTGTTTCAAGTGCTTTCAGGGAAATCAAATTAAAACTTCACCTCAAACTTTAATGTATCCATGCTTTCAGCATTTGAGAACAAGAAACAACTAAATCTGGCTTAGCAAAGTGTAAAGCCAGGCTTTATTCTTCCTTCCAGCTCCAACTTTTTGTCAAACAGTTTTTAAAAATAGATTTCTGCAAGATTCTCTGCATAATCACACCACTGAGAATCCTGCTGGGCAGCTGTGCAAGATAGTCACCGAAACTATCCTGCACAGGCACTGCGGGCTCTGTATATGTGGCATTTTCTACTGTAAGTTCCTTAAAAAAATTAATTTTCATAGCCATTAGAGGTTTCATTGATGACAAGAACATTTACTTTCTCTTAAGTGAAAAATTATTGCATATATCTTTTGTGAAGACTAAAATCCTATATATTTCATTTGTAAACCCTAAAAGGCAGATTCAGGACACACCAGAAATTTAAAACTTTAATTGTAACTTTTTTTCCCCAAAAAATACAAAATCCTTGAAGTAGGGAATAAAAAAAAAAAAATAAAAAGAGAAATTTCTTAATTCTTACCTTGGTAAACTCCTTCTATAGAACCAAAAAAGATAAGCCTAGAGGGAAAGAACAAAATGGAAGGCAATTGTCATAGCAACCAGTTAAGAACATATTCTACACAAGAAACAATCTGATTAATCTTTTTTTTAAAGAACCATCCTGTTAAGTAACAAGACATTTTTAAAAAAGATAGTCTATTGAACTCACTTTCTTCAAATCTGCAGTTTATTTGCAGGGCTTTTGACTCATTCACTGGCTATACAGTCTATAGGGCCATAAACAGAAATAAAGATAGCCAAGTCTTCTGTTTGTTTAAATTCCCTAGACCATAATTATTAAGCCCAAATATTTTTGTCAGATGGCAATTCTTTTAGAAACCTCTTGCACTGAAAATAAGAGTATTAGAAAATTCAACTAGTTCAGGGATAGACACTAAAAAATATAATCCAAGTTATCCTTTCCCATTTTGTTGCAAGCCAACCTACTATGCTACAGAAATATTGGTGGCTTCTGACCAATATCCTCAGTTCATGAAACCACAGAGTTTTTTAATGTTGACATCAGCCATTCACTTCAGTCTCAGCTTTACCATATGCAGTAATCAAACCTTCTGCATTTCTAGGTTTAAGATAAAACAGACATTTATTTACTTTGGGAAGAGTCTTGATACAAGTAAGACTTTACGAGCTCTGTTTCTGAAGGACTTACTTTTGGTCACTACACATTGAAAGACTCCTTAGCAGATTTGAATGGAGAACATTGTTGCTCATTAGTGAAATTTTATTGCAAACAGAAGAGCATGAGACAGAAAATATTAAATAAACTGTGCCACCCTTTTGAAAGAAAACCAATTAAATACAGCCAAAGCCTGCTCACCTCAGGCAAAAAGCCAACAATTTCTTCTGCTACTAAATAGTTTTGATAGGATTCCTGCATTTTTAGCACAGGAGAATTTGCCCCAGTAATATGTAATTTTCAATTCCTCAAGTTTTCCGAAACAAACTGCATTTCCTAAAAATCCTTTCCTCTGTGTAGCTATTTGTACTTTAAAAGTCAAGGAAAAGTACTGCATGAGCTAAATAAAGAGTGTTTATTACATAACTGAAGGCTGCAATTATTATCTAGGAGGTTAAATACATCTATCTCAGAGACTTCAGGAAAAAGCCCTATTATTGCAACTATTAAACCCTGCATGTTTCTGAAATCTAAATTTTTACCCTCAGGGCTTCCTTATTCAGACGCAAGAAAACAAAATGCAGAAACTTACTCCAGTAGAAAGGATGGGTTATAAATTTGATCTTGCTCATTCATTTGCTTTAAAATGCTTTAACAGATCCTAAACTTTAACCCTCATCGTCCACTTCAAATCCAGGAAAGAGCTAGAGCGTTTACTGGAGCACCAGGTTATACCCACTCCTCTATTGGCAGGCCACCAGGAAGCCCCTTTCAGTTCCTGGGACAGGCAGCACAGGGTGGTCCCCAGCCAGGCAGAGCAACAGAAGCATTTTGTGTCGCCAGACCTGCCCAAGGACCTTTCCAAAAAACCCACACATCCCTTGCACCCCTGTCATGGCCAGACCTCACAAATGTTCTCCCCACAGCAGTCTGGAGCAGCCACTTGCCCACTGTGCTGACGTGTGACCCTCACTGTCACTACCCTGACTGTTTGCACAGGGAAAACTGTGTTCCCTGGCAGGGAAACTTTTGACAGCAGGCCAAGCTGTCCCAGAGCCACAGCTTCCCTCCCCAGTGCAATGGGTGGATTTGGTGGTAGGAGGCAAGCAGGCACTGAATGCCCTACACACCTGATGCAATCCAGCAGTGGGCATGTTTGTGTTCAGTGACCCCCTTGCTTGGCGGCTTCACAGATATCTGGTACTCTGAGGTGGCTTGAATTTCCTTCTCCAGCATAGCCAAGTCTAGAGTAGAGTAGAGTAGAGTAGAGTAGAGTAGAGTAGAGTAGAGTAGAATAGAATAGAATAGAATAGAATAGAATAGAATAGAATAGAATAGAATA